>NC_069404.1:51916509-51951534 GCF_026875155.1 Cherax quadricarinatus
TCTTACTTTTTCGTGCTTGACCGGTGTGGGTTCCAGAGGGTGCTGCATACTCCAGTATGGGCCAAAAAACCAGTGTAAGGTCTTGAACGTACTTATTAGGATGGGAAACGCTATTCTTTTTCCAGGCGCCCATATGCTGCAGCGGTTTTTTGGTTGATGGTGCCCCCGGGTGATGGCTGGGTTTTAGGGTCACCCCAAGGTTTTTACCCTGAGTGAGGCTGTAGTTTTTGGCCACCACCCCTATACTTGTCTGCGGTTTCTTTGCCCCCCCAATCTTCATGACTTTGCATTTGCTGGTTTTGGAATTCGAAAAAGCCGTTACTGGCCCACATGTCCACCTGTCCAGGTCTCTTTGCAGCCCTGCCTCATCCTCGCCCGTTTTAATTTTCTCACCCAACTTCACGTCATCTGCGAACAGGGAAAATTAGAGTCTATTCCTTATCATGTCGTTCAATTATCAAAATAGCATGGTCCTAGAACTGACCCTGGGGGCCCCCCGCTGAAAACGGGCCCCCCACGTGTCCTTTTTCACGTCCATGACTCTTTTGCTGCCTCCCTGTCGGGAAATTTCCCCTTTCCCATTGCAGTCCCTTCCTTTTCGTGTGCCTGCCCTCCAGCTTTCCTAATCTCTTGTGGGGAACTGGTCAAAGGCCCCCCTGCAGTCTGGGAAAACGCAATCTACCCAACCCTCTCTCTCGTGTCTTACTTCTGTTACCTTGTAAAAAACCCCAGGGGGTTTGTGTACAAGATTTGCCTTCCATAAACCCCATGCTGGTTTTCATTTAAAAATCTTTTTCCCTTTCCCCCAGGTGTTCGACCACTTTCCCCTGAAAATCTTCCCCATGACTTTGCACACATCATGTCAGGACACGGTCTGTTTTTAGTGCTCGTTTATGTTTCCTTTCTTAAATAGGGGGGATACATTAGCTGCTTCCATTTCTCGGGTATTCCCCTTTAAAGGGATTGTTGAAGATTGTGGTTAGAGGCACACACGCATCTCTGCCCCTTCTCTAAGACCCAGGGGAGATGTCCCGGTCCCCCTCGCCTTTGGGTGTCAGGTCATTAAGAGCTTTTTTTCACCTCCCCCTCAGTTTTTCGTATGTCATCCAAAACTTGTTGGTATATTCCCTCTTGATGTTCCCTTTGTCTGTCTTCCCCCACCCTTCCCCTCTCTACTGTAAAAAAAATTCCTTAAATTCCCGTTCAGCTCCTAATCCCCTATTTTTCTTTTGGGCTCCACCTTCTGCCTTTTAAACTTTCCCTGGTCTTTGTTTTTGTCTTCCCCTGATGTGGGTTACAACAGTTTGGGTCGTTTGATTCTCGATGCTTGTTTTTTTCATCTGCGCGGGGCCTCCCCCCTTACCTGTGGTACTCATTCCTGGCTCGGATGATCTCCCTTTTTTTTGGGTGTTTCTGCCTTTGTATTTTTTTTTCCATTCTTATTGCACTTTGTTTTTCCCTCCTTACCCGTTGGGGGTTGTGTGGGGGTTGGTTGGGGTTTTTTTAATATAAAAGTTTATACATTTGTTAAAAAACAAATTTAAATTCCCCCTTTTATTTGGGCTCCGACTAATTTTTTTTTTAATTAATTTTAACCCCTTTTTTAAATTTTGGGTAACTCTTAAATATGGCTTTTTTTTTGAGAGGGAAATTTTTTTTTTTAAAATTTTTTTTTAAATTTTTTTCCTTTTTTTCCAAAATTTTCAATTTGGAAGAATTTTTTGTGATGGAAGAGAGTATTTATGTTAGGAAGTTTTATGGGAAAAAAAAAAGGGGGGAAAAAAATTAAGGGGAAAAATAAAGGAAAAAATTAAATTTTAAAAATTATATTATAACAACACTGCTATTTTAAAATTATAATGAAACGTTAACAATTCGAAAGGTTTAAAACTACATGGATCAAGAGCTCACCGAGGTGTTACACATTATAAGATGATCATAGGATAGGGAATTGCGATTTAAATACGTACGTGGGGGCCAAAAACGTTCAACAAGGTTAGTTGAATATCATACTAGGGAAAAAAAAACCCCCCAAAAACGGGGGTTTTGGGGTTTAAGTTTCCCCCCAAAAAGGGTGCGTTAACCACTACTTGGAGAAAAGGGGAAAGTTACTGCATTTTTTAAAGGTTTTTTTTTTTAAAAAGAGGATATGTAATCGAGGGGGGGAAAAAAAAAAGGAAAACATTTAATTAAAAAAAGGGGGCGGACTTCCAACCCCTGAGAAATGGTGGTACACGTGGGGCAAAAACCCCCACTAATAAGTCTTTTCTGCAAAAGAATATCCCTTTCCCCTTTTTGGCAGTAAAGATAACCAAAAGAGGTTTTGGGGCCCCCGGAAAAAAAGGGTGGGGTTGAGGTGGGGGAAAAATGTTTGGAGGGGGTGGGTCCCCCCCCGTGGGTGGGTTGGGGGCGGTGTTTCGGGGGGTGGGGGGGGGGAGGGCCGGGTGGGTTGGGGGGGGTGACCGCCCCCTTTTTTTTGGTTTTTTTTTTTTTTTTTTAAAAAAAAAAATTTTTTTTTTTTTAAAAAAAAAAAAAAAAAAATTTTTTTTTTTTTTTAAAATTTTTAAAAAAAAATTTTTTTGGGGGGGGGGGGGGGGCGGGGGTTTTTGGGGGGGGGGGGGGGCTTGGGTTTGGGAGGGGGGGGGTTTTTTTTTTTGGAAGGGGCTTGGGTTTTTTTTGGGGGGGGTTTGGAAAAAAAAAAAAGGGGGGGACAGGCGATGTTATGCATTTTTTAAAGTGAATTTTTTGGGTTAGAGAGAGATGGAGGGTATCAGTAGGTGGGGGGGAGACGACAGAGCGAAGGAAAGACATTGTGCACATTAAAGTAACACGGGGGATGCGGGGAGCTGTGACTAACCCCTGCAGCAATTAGGTGAGTACGGACGTGGTGGTCAAGACCCCAGGACGACCCTATAAAAGGGTCTTAAGGCTGACAAAAGGGCTAATACCTGCCTCTGTCTCCTTCCTACCCGGCGAGATAAGAGTAACAGTATACAGAGGTTCGTGGGCCCAGCAGAGAGCAGATAACGGAGGTGGAGGTTAAGGGTGGGGAGACGTGTTGGAGGGAGGTGGTGACATCACCCTCCGAAATGTGGTCAGGTGTTGGGGGGGGCGGTCGTGCGGGCGGGTGGGTGGGGGGGGGAGAGCCAGGGTGTCCCCAAGCTGTACACAGGGGGTGGGGTAGATTCCACGCCCAGTTAAATCTTATATATATGTAATATATATGTATAATATATATATTATATATATATATATATATATTTTATATATATATATAAAATATATATAATATATATGTATAATATATATATATATATATATATATATTATATATATATATATATATATATATATATATATATATATATTCTAAGCGAGAAGTTTGTGTTCTTGTGAGGTTTAGTGAGAAGGAGGGCGGTGGGTCAGTGTTTCTCTGTGCTTTTTTTGTTTTGCACTGAGTAGGGAGGGGATTTATTGTAATGTTTGTAAGTGTTAAAGTTGATAACTCCTGCTTGCGATACTTGTTTGGTCAGAAAACAATCTGAAGTTTTACAAGAAATTTTAACAATAATGAGTTTGTACTGACAGGGCAATATCTCTATCTCTATCTCTCTCTCTCTCTCTCTCTCTCTCTCTCTCTCTCTCTCTCTCTCGCACATACCTAGTATGAAATCATAACTAATTCTACTTTCCTCTGGATGGGAGGGGGCCATCTCTAGCGCTGTTGCAATACATACTCCCTTTTGAAGCTGACGTAGCTGTTGAGCTCATGAGGTAATACTTGACGGTATCCTCCTCACTGTACTGAAGTCTCACAGCTCAGGTTGGCACATTTCATTACTTGATGTAAGGAACCCATCTTGCTTGATGGAAGATATGACAGGGATACATAGTTATGTTTTTGCCAAACGTGTACCTAGTTTTATTAGTCTGTATATGATGAAGAACAACGCCGGTTCTAAACTAACGTCAGTACTGGTGCCGCTGCAGTAGTGGTCCCCAGGTTGTGAATGGAGGAGGAGGGAGTCACTCTGGATTTTAGTGTCAGTTGTCCTAAGAGAGAGTGAGTCAGCCATCAGTAGCCGCACCTTTACACCTTTTTCAAGGACATTACTTCATCATTATTCATTCCCAGGCTGCTGAGGTGTATGTGGCACACACTCTCACAACAAACATACATACATAGAAATGAGGAGCTCAGGGGAGCGAAGAAATGTTGTCTCAGTGTATGCTCAGTCGTCATCCTGCAGCATATATCCGTGTTCCTTAACTGGGTCAGAGTCAGCCAGCAGTTCAGTCTTGCATGCTGGGTCAGAGTCAGTAGTTTAGTCTTAACTGGCAGAGAGCCTGAAGAGGGATGGATGGATGGATGGGTCAGGTGGAGTCTGGGGTTGTTAAAGTAGACTGGTGTCTACCTCAAAGGATTACACACACATTAAATTTCATACAGTCGCTCTGGTTAAGGCATGAAGCTGGTAGACGGTTAATAATAATAATGTAGATAAATGGTTCAGAGAACCGACAAGTTGATAAGTTAGACACATGTGCATCACCTGGGTATCTTTATGGACTGATTACATGGACTCAAGGCTGAGGGACTGATTACCTCAAACTCCTCCTGTTCTTCACCATTCTCCTTTGTATGGACTGGTGAAGCCACTGTGTGGTGAAACGTTTCCTGAATTAAGATACCCAAGTGTTGTACATGTGTCTAATTTATCAATAATAATAAAAATAATAATCTTTATTTCTACAAGTGAATGTAAAAGTACATATATAGGCCTAGCTTGACATCATTGTAATACTGTATAGAAAGCAGCTCGTTATGAAGAACATTTCAGACAAATTAGGTCAGTTTTGTCCCAGGATGCGACCCACACCAGTCGACTAACACCCAGGTACCTGGAAATATAAACACATATGCAGTATAAAGTGATCCTTTATTGACAACGTTTCGCCCAACACAGTGGGCTTTTTCAAGTCACAAACAGGTCTACCTGGGGTGGAAGGTACGCGAGGTAGATCTGTTTGTTGGTTTAGAAAGACACGTAAGCAAACACTATAACATATTTATTAGAAAACGTTTCGGTCCTGGGACCGAACGTTTTCTAATAAATATGTTATAGTGTTTGCTTACGTGTCTTTCTAAACCAACTTGTCGGTATTTATTACCAAGGTTTATACCAGATCTGTTTGTGACTTGAAAAAGCCCACTGTGTGGGCGAAACGTTGTCAATAAAGGATCACATTATACTGCATATGTGTTTAGATTTCCATTGTGTCGGTATTTTATATCATTTACTTCCACCCAGGTACCTATTTTACTGCTAGGTGAACATGGACAGCGGGTGTCTTAATTGGTTAATGGGATTTTCAACCTACCTACTATACGAGGGTCATTAAGGATGTAGGTCACCTATTCACTACCAGTCAAGAGTAATTACTAAAATAAAGATTAAAATAAACTGTCAATCAAACCATAGCACAGGTGGGGATAGAACCCGCGGTCAGTCATAAAACTCCAGACCGACGAGTTAGTCACTGAGCTAACGCGTCGGGAGATTCGTCTGTAAAAACTTGCATTTGTGGTCACAGTGGTGCCTGTGCTAACCTTCCTATGGTGTATAAATATACCTAGTTGGATGAATCTTATTGTAGCCAACTGGCCCAGTGGCTAACATGTCGGTCTGGAGTTTTCCAATTGTCAGTGTATGTACAGTTGTACACTGAGAGACATGCACCTCTCGGTGTGTATACTGTAGTACACGCATGTTATCCTTCATGTTTGTTTAACACTCATTTTGAGATGACTGTGTGCAGTACATCCTAGTGTAAAACAACCCCCCCCCTCCAAACTCTTCAGTTTATCATCACCTTCACCAGCTGTCACAGTCTTCATCGACCCCCAAACATATATTGTGTGCAAATGCTTTAATAAATAATATTTTAACTAATAGTACTAATAATAATAATAATAATAATAATAATAATAATAATAATAATAAAAGGCAATATTTAACTTAAGAAAGATATGTGAGATTGAATCTACCTTTTTTTTTAAATTGAAGCTGTTGATAATAATGGGAGGGATGCATGTGAAGAGCGTTAACAAGGACGCTGATATATGGTTGGAGACTGGTGAGTTTTAGTGGTTCAGTCGCTTCCTCTGTTTAGTTAGAATTGCTTTTGCACAGCAGGACAAGAGAGAGACAAGGGGGGGGGTTGGAAGGTCACAGATTCACATTGCACATCACGACCCCAGACATTGACTGATCACCTTTTAACCCCCAGCCATTTATTGACCATTTCAATAGTCCCATCGACCCTTAGGGGTCGATATGGATCCTGGTGTAAAGTGTCAAATATTTCTTCCAGTGTTGAAAGTTTGTACGTGTTATAAGAAGCAGGATGACCGTACGAGGTGATAAACCACGTGATGCCATCAACCTTTATGACTTGAGTCGGAGACGTGTTAATGTGGTATTAACAAGTACCACTTATGTTGTATTCCTTAGTGGAGTACCAACATATACTGCTATTTAATTTCAAAATTTCTGTATAAAACATACAGTAATCTGAAGGCCCACAGGTTGCATAACATTTCTGGCACAACATAGCCTATACCGCACTTAAACTACACAAATAACCCGCACATAGGAGACTGAAACTTACGACGACGTTTCGGTCCGTATCTGCTAACCACTTTGAAGCTGTTAGCAGATAGGGAAGGTTTGAAATTTTCAGGCCGAGTTTTCCGGATTTTAGGGCCTCTTATGCGCGTTGAGTCTTTGTACAGGTTGAGTAGAACACGGGGAAGGTCAGTGCTTTTTATGTCTTTTATTATGTATACAAGTTCTGTTGTATTTATGAAGAGTTTCGGAGTGAGGTTTATATTAGAATTATCCTGTATATATGGTATGTTTGAATATTATATATATTAAGTAAGTTTAAACTTCTGAAGAGTGGAGGTGTGTGTTGTCTGGCACTAGGTTGGGTAATCATTCGTAAACCGGCCTTTTGTTGAGTTATGATTGGTTTAAAGTGATTTGCTGCAGTAGATTCCCAGGCACAAATAGATGTCATAGGTAAGGTAAGGATGTGCTCTGAATTTCTAGTTGGCGTCAAGGTGCAGACCAAAGAATTTTCCCTCGGTTTGCACCTCTTTTCCCAGACATCATGTTAAAGGTCTTGGCAGTATTAAGAGTGAGTTTATTGGCATTTAACCAAGTAGATATCTTTGTGAGCTCTTCATTAAGAGTGTTACTGAGAGATGTGGGAGACGACAAAAGTTGTGTCATCTGCAAAAAGAGGAGATTTAACTAATTGAGATGCACTTGGAGATCACTACCCGTTCCGTGGTTTGTTTGCAGTCGTGTTATTAGGGTTTCGTGAGTCATTGATATATATAAGGAAAAGAAGAGGGCCTAATCAAATCAGGTGATTAATTCTGCCGAGGGTACAGGTTTCAAACTCGTTCACCTCCGGTATGACACTAGGCAATGGGCATTGAAATTTAATGGTTTGTTTTACCCGGAAATTCCACACTGAACATCCCTTCCCCTCTCCAACCTCCTCGGTTCCCTCTCCTCTCCCTTCCCTCGTCTCCCCTCCCTCGTCTCTCCTCCCTCGTCTCTCTCCGCCCTCGTCTCTCCCCGCCTGCACTGTTTATATGGTGAGGTCCGCCGGCTGGGCTGGTAATATTGGAAGGCAGCGTATGGTGGTAACAACAAAAAATCAGTGTTAAGAATGCTGGCAATGCGGACACGAGCAGTGTCCTGCTGCTCGTCTTCCCAGTGCTCAGCAGTGTCCTGCTGCTCGTCTTCCCAGTGCTCAGCAGTGTCTTGCTGGGAGGCCTAATTTCATGGTGAGGTCACTACTTAGGAGATACAGGCAGTAGATTGTGTAGGTGGGAACGTGTTTCTCTGCGGAAATATTATTTATTTTACATGTGTAACTGTAGGGCCAGTCGTGTGTGTGTGTGTGTGTGTGTGTGTGTGTGTGTGTGTGTGTGTGTGTGTGTGTGTGTGTGTGTGTGTGTGTGTATGTATATATATATGTCTCCGTGTGCACGCGCACGTGCGGTCTCGTGGCTCATCAAGTAGTGGCCTGGCCTCACAACCGAAGGAACGGGGTTTGGTCCCCGGACGAGTCGAAATATTGGGCATATTATCTTACATCTGTTCCCCCTGTTAATCTAGCGTGAGTAGGAAACCTGGGTGTTAGCAGACTGTTGTGGGTCGCATCCTGAGGAAAGGAGACGATGAGAGAACTTCAGTGGAAAAAAAAAGTGTGATGGAATGCCTTTGTTTAGGTTATCCTGGGTCACTAAATCACGGGTTAATAATTCTAATGTAATCTGTGCTTTTATTAAGACATTGTGTGCACGGAGACCTTTTATCCAAGACTTGAATACTTCCAGCAGGGTACTGGAAGTTTTCCCAGTAAGTACTCGAGTTTCCTAACATTTTTTCCCCTGTCTGCGATCCACACAGCCGCATAACTCACGGGTGTCTGTTTTCAGTGTTAGGGGGGGCAGGGGTTGGCAGGGGCAGCAGAGGTTGTCAGGGGCAGTAGTGGTAGGCAAGGGCAGCAGGGGTTGGTAGGGGCATCAGAGGTTGGCAGGGGTGTGTAAGGAAGCTTGTCCGAATGTTTCTGCCAGGGAATCGAAGTGTGGTGGTGAGGACAGGTGTTGTGGGGTGTTATGGTTTTTTTTGTGACATTTGTTGGTGGCTTGTTGGGGGGAGGTATTATGGCAGATGTTCTGGGAGTTATGACAGGTGTTGTGGCTTGGGAAAGAGTTTTTGGCAGATGTTATGGCAGGTGTTGTGTAGGGGGCAGGTGTTGAAGGGTGTTATGGATAGAGCAGACGATGAGGGAGAATACTTTTTTGAGGCGGGGGGGGGAGGTATTCTTGCCAATTTTGAGTGAGGGATAGTGTAGCTTACATGGTTTCAACGTAAGTGGGTTTGCACGGTACAGACACAGGATACACATAAGTGGGTAGCAACGGTACAGATAGTTCCTGTAGAGGCTTTAGGAAGTCTCTGGTCCCCGATCAGGCCTCCTAGTTGCTGGCCCGATCGATAAAATTGTTGGTGCCCACGGTCCACAGCCCAACGTAATGCACCACAGCCAGGCTGATCAGGAATGCAAATTGTCGTCAGTGAACACTGTATTGTAGTCGGATTATACCACCTTGAAGGTTCACTGTGTCTTCCATGGATGTCAACTCTCGTACAAATTACGTATTTATCGTTTTGCAAGGGACCCAGCCTCCTTAGTTTAGACATGTCGCTCTATGTAAAAGTAAGTTAGTTTATTCAGGTACAGGTACACATAAATGCAGTTACACAAATCATACTGGCTGGTGTTGCCACCCCCTAACTCACTCTGAGAAAACTTTCCCTCATTTCTTCTTTTGCTACTCTCGCAGCATTGCACAGCTCCTGGTAACGCATAGAAACATGTGAAAGTAGTTTAGCTGAGATTTCCATCCCCCGTGGCTTGTCTTGCATAGTAATATATGTGTAAATTACTTTGGATAACCCAAAAATTCAGACAAAGTGACTTATTTCTGTTGCGTCCTTGAGGGTCATCAAGTTTGTGCCATACCTGTGCTATACCTACCGTCCTGCCAAAGAGGACGGGGTATACAGGAGAGGAAAAGACAAGAGGAAGGTGTCTGGTGGGTAAGAATGAGGGTGAGGGGAAGAGAGCCTGGTGGGTAGGTATTTAGGGCGGGTATTAGAGGCCAGATCAAGGAAGGAGACAGAGGGAGCACGAGGAAAGTCACAATACACACACACGCGCACACACACGCACGCGCGCCCGCGCGCGCGCACACACACCCCACACACACACAACACCCCCACACACCACACACACACACACCACACACACACACACACACACACACACACACACACATAGGGGTCAAGAGCTGTGAATTAACCCCTGCAACCGCATGTAGGTGACTATCCCGTCCTTCGGCGTCTTCCCCTTTTCTGGAGCACACATGAACACGTGCGCGCGCACTCGGGAAGAGAGAGCTGGTTATGAGTGTCAAGGTGGTGAAGTTTATTCAGGTATACACAAATACACTTACATAGATTATCATACATAGCAGCATATGTGTAGAGAAGGAAGTGCACTTGTGCTGTGAGTCACTGCTGCCACTCATGTGTCGGGCTGCCTCACTCTTTTTGATGCCTCTCATGTGCTACAGCTCATTACCACACTTACACACATTAGTTGTGGTGTTTTTAGTAGTTGTCTAGTGCTAGTAGAATTAGTGTTTGTGATAGTAGCAGCAGCAGTAGTAGTAGTGGCAGCAATTATTTATTATTGTCATGTGGGTTTTCGATACGTGGATAGGGTAAGAATACTCACGTAGGCTGGTAGTACGTATAATATAACGGAAAGTATGGGAAAGCGCCAACAGCCGTCCTGCCTCTCTCTGCTCCCTAGCCTGACTGACCCATGAGTGCCTACGGGTGAGGATGTTTGAAATCCTGCTATGGTCAGCAGCAATATGAATACAGTCAATGATTCACACAGACGGTTGGTAGTGAGTCATCTACTGGTACACTGGTTACTGATAACTGGTTACTAGGAACTGGTACTACTACTGAGATTATAAGTAGATGTAGCAGTGATGCAAACAGTAGTAGTGTTAATAGTACTTGTAGTAGAAGACTTACAAGTAGTAGTTCAGTCATTCCTGTGCTAGCACGAGCAGTAGTGACCATGGTAGTAGTAGTAGTAGTAGTAGCACCAGCAGTAATTCAGTTATTCCTGTGCTAGCACGAGCAGTAGTGACCATGGTAGCAGTAGTAGTAGCAGTAGTAGTAGTAGTAGTAGTAGCACCAGCAGTAATTCAATTATTCCTGTGCTAGCAGGAGCAGTAGTAGCAACAGTAGTAGGGTGCACTATTGTAAAAACAGTGAGTGACTGTTGACGGCACCTTGAACAGTTGAAATATGACTGTTTTATTGTAGTGTGAGCCACTTTTCTGTTCTCGCAGCACACTTTGTTCAGTGTTAACTAATATAGCTTTTCTAACCTAACTTAACCTAGAAATGTGCTGTAAAACCTATGTAAGGTGACGTGGTTGCTAGGAGGATGGGTTGTATATAATAGCCATGGTGTAGTTGGTGTCATATAGCAGTCATAGTATAGGTAGTGTCACATAGCAGTCATGGTGTAGGTAGTGTCACATAGCAGTCATGGTGTAGGTAGTGTCACATAGTCGTGGTTTAGGTAGTGCTACATAGCAGTCATGGTGTAGGTAGTGTCACATAGCAGTCATGGTGTAGGTAGTGTCATATAGCAGTCATGTGTAGTTGGTGTCATATAGCAGTCAAGGTGTAAGTAGTGTCACATAGTCGTGGTGTAGGTAGTGTCATATAGCAGTCATGGTGTAGGTAGTGTCACATAGCAATCATGGTGTAGGTAGTGTCGTATAGCAGTCATGTGTAGTTGGTGTCATATAGCAGTCAAGGTGTAAGTAGTGTCACATAGTCGTGGTGTAGGTAGTGTCATATAGCAGTCATGGTGTAGGTAGTGTCACATAGCAGTCATGGTGTAGGTAGTGTCACATAGCAGTCATGGTGTAGGTAGTGTCATATAGCAGTCATGGTGTAGGTAGTGTCACATAGCCATAGTGTAGGTAGTGTCATATAGCAGTCATGATGTAGGTAGTGTCGCATAGCAGTCATAGTGTAGTGTCACAGCAGTCGTGGTAGTGTCACAGCAGTCATGGTGTAGGTAATGTCACATAGCAGTCATGGTGTAGGTAGTGTCACACAGCAGTCATGGTGTAGGTAGTGTCACATAGCAGTCATGGTGTAGGTAGTGTCACATAGTCATGGTGTAGGTAGCGTCATATATTAGTCATGTGTAGTTGGTGTCATATAGCAGTCAAGGTGTAAGTAGTGTTACATAGTAGTCGTGGTATAGGTAGTGTCATATAGCAGTCATGGTGTAGGTAGTGTCACATAGCAGTCATGGTGTAGGTAGTGTCATATAGCAGTCATGTGTAGTTGGTGTCATATAGCAGTCAAGGTGTAAGTAGTGTCACATAGTAGTCGTGGTGTAGGTAGTGTCATATAGCAGTCATGGTGTAGGTAGTGTCACATAGCAGTCATGGTGTAGGTAGTGTCACATAGTCGTGGTGTAGGTAGTGTCATATAGCAGTCATGGTATAGGTAGTGTCACATAGCCATAGTGTAGGTAGTGTCATATAGCAGTCATGATGTAGGTAGTGTCGCATAGCAGTCATGGTGTAGTTTCACAGCAGTCATGGTGTAGGTAATGTCACATAGCAGTCATGGTGTACGTAGTGTCACAGCAGTCACGGTGTAGTGTCACAGCAGTCATGGTGTAGGTAATGTCACATAGCAGTCATGGTGTAGGTAGTGTCACAGCAGTCATGGTGTAAGTAGTGTCACAGCAGTCATGGTGTAGGTAGTATCACATCACAGTCATGGTGTAGGTAGTGTCACACAGCAGTCATGGTGTAGGTAGTGTCACATAGCAGTCATGGTGTAGGTAGTGTCACGGCAATCATGGCGTAGGTAGTGTCACAGCAGTCATGGTGTAGGTAGTATCACATAGCAGTCATGGTGTAGGTAGTGTCACATAGCAGTCATGGTGTAGGTAGTGTCACATAGCAGTCATGGCGTAGGTAGTGTCGCAGCAGTCATGGCGTAGGTAGTGTCACATAGCAGTCATGGTGTATGTAGTGTCACATAGGCATAGTGTAGGTAGTGTCATATAGCAGTCATGGTGTAGGTAGTGTCACATAGCAACCATGCGTAGGTAGTGTCACATAGCAGTCATGGTGTATGTAGTGTCACATAGGCATAGTGTAGGTAGTGTCATATAGCAGTCATGGTGTAGGTAGTGTCACATAGCAACCATAGTGTTGGTAGTGTCATATAACAGTCATGGTGTAGGTAGTATCACAGCAGTCATGGTGTAGGTAGTGTCACACAGCAATCATGGTGTAGTGTCACATAGCAGTCGTGGTGTAGGTAGTGCCACATAGTAATGGTGTATGTAGTGCCACATAGCAGTCATGGTGTAGGTAGTGTCACATAGTAATGGTGTAGGTAGTGTCACAGCAGTCATGGTGTAGGTAGTGCCACATAGTCATGGTGTAGGTAGTGTCACATAGTCATGGTGTAGGTAGTGTCACAGCAGTCATGGTGTAGATAGTGTCACATAGTCATGGTGTAGGTAGTGTCACAGCAGTCATGGTGTAGATAGTGTCACATAGTCATGGTGTAGGTAGTGTCACATAGCAGTCATGGTGTAGGTAGTGTCACACAGCAGTCATGGTGTAGTGTCACATAGCAGTCGTGGTGTAGGTAGTGCCACATAGTAATGGTGTATGTAGTGTCACATAGCAGTCATGGTGTAGGTAGTGTCACATAGTAATGGTGTAGGTAGTGTCACAGCAGTCATGGTGTAGGTAGTGCCACATAGTCATGGTGTAGGTAGTGTCACATAGTCATGGTGTAGGTAGTGTCACAGCAGTCATGGTGTAGATAGTGTCACATAGTCATGGTGTAGGTAGTGTCACAGCAGTCATGGTGTAGATAGTGTCACATAGTCATGGTGTAGGTAGTGTCACATAGCAGTCATGGTGTAGGTAGTGTCACACAGCAGTCATGGTGTAGTGTCACATAGTCATGGTGTAGGTAGTGCACATAGTAATGGGGTATGTAGTGGGCAATAGCAGTCATGGTGTAGGTTTGTGTCACATAGTAATGGTGTAGGTAGTGTCACAGCAGTCATGGTGTAGGTAGTGCCACATAGTCATGGTGTAGGTAGTGTCACATAGTCATGGTGTAGGTAGTGTCACAGCAGTCATGGTGTAGATAGTGTCACATAGTCATGGTGTAGGTAGTGTCACATAGCAGTCATGGTGTAGGTAGTGTCACAGCAGTCATGGTGTAGGTAATGTCGCATAGTCATGGTGTAGGTAGTGTCACATAGTCATGGTGTAGGTAGTGTCACAGCAGTCATGGTGTAGGTAGTGTCACAGCAGTCATTGTGTAGGTAGTGTCACATAGTCATGGTGTAGGTAGTGCCACAGCAGTCATTGTGTAGGTAGTCACATAGTCATGGTGTAGGTAGTGTCACAGCAGTCATGGTGTAGGTAGTGTCACAGCAGTCATTGTGTAGGTAGTCACATAGTCATGGTGTAGGTAGTGTCACAGCAGTCATTGTGTAGGTAGTCACATAGTCATGGTGTAGGTTGTGTCACAGCAGTCATTGTGTAGGTAGTCACATAGTCATGGTGTAGGTAGGGCCACAGCAGTCATTGTGTAGGTAGTCACATAGTCATGGTGTAGGTAGTGCCACAGCAGTCATTGTGTAGGTAGTCACATAGTCATGGTGTAGGTAGTGTCACAGCAGTCATGGTGTAGGTAGTGTCACAGCAGTCATGGTGTAGGTAGTGTCACATAGTCATGGTGTAGGTAGTGTCACATAGTCATGGTGTAGGTAGTGCCACATAGTCATGGTGTAGGTAGTGTCACATAGTCATGGTGTAGGTAGTGCCACATAGTCATGGTGTAGGTAGTGTCACATAGTCATGGTGTAGGTAGTGTCACAGCAGTCATGGTGTAGGTAGTGCCACATAGTCATGGTGTAGGTAGTGTCACATAGTCATGGTGTAGGTAGTGCCACATAGTCATGGTGTAGGTAGTGCCACATAGTCATGGTGTAGGTAGTGTCACATAGTCATGGTGTAGGTAGTGCCACATAGTCATGGTGTAGGTAGTGCCACATAGTCATGGTGTAGGTAGTGTCACATAGTCATGGTGTAGGTCTCAGTAGTAGTAGTTACCAGTCTCAGTAGTAGTAACCAGTTACCAGTAACCGTCCGTTGACTCAACGACCAACCGTCTCTCCCTGAGTCACGGTCTTTCATATTGCGCTGAACTGACACTATTTCAAAAGACCCACTCTCTGGGTACTGTGGGCAGCCGGCTAGTCAGTATTACGAGTGTAACCAAGGAGATAGGTACGGCTGGCAAGGGCTCTCTCCACATAACTTCACTGGCATAAAGAGTTCTGAGAACTGCAAATACATAGGATTGAATGATTGCAACAGCAGACTCTAGTATAAGGAGAAGAATTTGGGCTAGAATGAGAAAAATTAATAATTTAGGGGATAAAGAGGACCCTATCCTCGTCACATTAGTCTGGGTTGGAACATCATTATCATCACATACTAACTTCATATGATCCAAATGCGATTCTTTATACTGACCAGTACTAATCTCTCTAACCTTATACTTATTACCAGTGATGTGTTCAACTACTCGATAAGGACCAACAAACTTTTGATCAAGCTTTGGCATTGCAGACGTTTTGTTAAAGTTAGTCAGCATAACTCTCGAACCTACTTTGATTTTGGATGGCTTTACTCGGTGTTGCGACTCTTGTAAATTCAGCTGTTGATTTATGAAGTGTTTCCACGGTTTCTTCTAAAAACACTTTGAGCTAAGCTGGTACGAGTTGCTATGAAATCATCGGGGTTTGTAATATGGTTTCGGATTAGAATACAACAACTCATAAGGCAAAGTTTATCTACACCTTACAATGCATAATGTGGAGTGTCACCTATAGAAACTTTGTAAGCAGAATTTATAGCACACTGCACATCGGGTATAACTTCATCCCAAGTTTCACTATTGGATTGATAGTGGCTCTCAAGACATCAAGTACTTTCTTATTGGTTCGTTCCGCTAACCCATTGCTGGCAGGATGATGAGGAACAATGGTGGATTTAGTGATCTTTACAAGGTACACAAATTTTCAAAAAATTTCATTACAGAATTCACCTCCATTATCTGTTACTAGTGACTTAGGAGTGGTATGCCTGCAGATAATGCGTTCTTTAAAACGCTTTAGCTACTGTCTCGGCAGTCTTATCTGCAATAGGAACTAACTCGCAATATCTGGTGAAATGGTTTTACCATAACACACAGGTTTGTTACCTTGGAGGGAACATTGGAAATTAGTTAACAAATCTAGCGCAAACTCTTTCCCCAAAGGTTCGCTAGTAGTTGGTTATACTTGGATTGGATTAGGACCATTAGCATTGCCTTTATGTGCATGAAAGACACTACATTCCTAACATACTCAGAAATATCAGTTGCCATACGAGGCCAAAAGTATTTCAATCTGGCTTGTTTTACTGAACGATCCATACCAGGGTGTGCAACACCTGGTACATCGTGAACTAGCGATAAGGCTACATTCACTAGTGACTGTGGAATTATTAACTGGTAACTCTTCTGCTAGGAGTACCCAACTCGGCTGTTCGATACAGTAATTCTTGGTTCATGACAAAGTCACTGATGGGTGCTGGGGGCTTCAATTCAGAATAAGATCTTCCTGGAGCAGGAATCGAATCACCCCCAGACCACATGGGATCTGTTCGTTGAACATTCTTTACATCTTCTGCACTAAATGGAGGGTCTGCAGTTACTATACTAACATGTCGCGATAAGGCATCTGCGACTACATTTGACTTGCCAGGTAAATGCTCAAAGGTGGGATTGAACTCTTGGATAGTCAAGGTCCATCTAGCTAACCTTCCAGTAGGTTGTTTGTTCTGGAAAAGGTATCATTTTCTTTCTTACGGGAGGAATGAACAAACTCGTGGAGTGGATGACCCCCCCCGGGTTGAAAAAAAATTAACGCTATAACACGCAATTGAGCAAGGAGAACGAATCTACTATCTCAAACTACAAGCACAGGAGAAAAGAAATGAACATGGTGAACAATGCTGATATTCTGAGTCGCACACAGTGACACGAGGTTTTCAACTATAAAGAAACTACACTTACAAATTTTAAAACAACGGGGAAGTTACTCGAGAAATAACTTCTTACAATGCACTGATTACTGTCAACTAGGATGGGATCACAATCTGAAACCAAAAGCGGACAACAACAACACTCAAGTGAGCACACTAGCCTCAGAAACGTCTTTCTGCGGGGGCTTGTGGGCATCAGAAGAGATGGCATAACTCGTTGCAAGAAAAGTTCTTCTCAAAGCGTCCCCGGGGAAAGGGAAACGAATACTTGAACAAGTCGCCATCGCAAGGATAGTGGCGTACTATCCTGCGTGCATGATATTGTGGCTGGAGTCCAGACAGGAGTGACAGTATTACTAGTGCCTGACCGCTCGGCTACGTTAATAAGTAATTCACGGATTCTATAGGAACTTAATCTGAACTTCACATTTCGCAGCACTTTAACAAATCTCAGATACAAGCTTGAGAACAAACACATTGCTCAAGGGCTAGGTATTGTCTTTTCAGTCAGTAAGGGAATGTTGGTACTGTGGATGATTCATATTTACTTTGACTGGCATGATACACTAAGTGAACATTCAAAAGTGACTGGAAAATGATCCAGGGAACTACTCAAGGACTAAAGGCAAAAAAAAAAAAATAAAAGAAATGCACAGTAAGCTTAAGGAGAAATGTTAACAATTCTGCATAAGAATAAAATGTCTAAGATACACGGGAAGAGGAAGGAAAACTCAATTTTAAAGGATATTGGCCCAAAAAAAAAAATTTACATTTAAATATACAAGTAAAATATTACTGGAGACTGAATTAAATGCAAAATTTGAAGCTGTTTTAATTTGCTAATAAAGAAATTATTAATTAAATTTTAAATCAAATTTTAAAAGTATAAATTAAAATTACTAAATTGTTAACTGGGAAATTTAAGTTTTTCTAAGAATGATAGCAAATTAAAATAAATTCAAAAAATATCAATAGAAGGAAATAATTCACTGCTGAACAAGTGCAACAAAATAAAGTGTAAAATAATCACTCAATAATAAAGGTTCACTGGGAAAACTCAGGTTAATGATAAAAAAATTAAATATGAAGATCAAAAAAAAAATAAACTGATTGACATTTAACTTTAATTGTAAATTTAGACAAAACAATTTATCTCAAACAAGTAAGGAAACACTTTACGTTAAAAGTAATGAAATTGCACAAGAGTGAATTTTGTCAGAATTATAAAAATATTAATAAAATAAAACACAGGAACAAAACAGGGAATATAACACTTACAGTGACGGCACCTTCATTATAATATTTCTTACAAACAAAATCCCGTGTGACTGGGTACAAAACAAAATCTTGCTGTGACTGATACGACAAAAATTTGCTGCAAAATAATGGTACACTTCCCGCGAAAAAATTAGAGAATTTAGGGGCACTGCTGGCATACGAAAAAAAAAAACAAAACATAAAATAAAGGATAATTTAAGTATACTGGGGTGAATATCATGCATGAATACAATGATAATTACTGGAGAATACAACGCTGAAAAATACAATAAAAAAAATGAATCACTTCACACAGAGTTTACTGACTGGTAACTACACATAATACTTACTAGAGACAGGAGTGCATAAAGGAAAAAACAGAATAAAAATTAAGATAGTGAAAACACTGAAAAATATTGTAAAATATGAGTCAAGAAAATACTGCGTTTACACTAAAACACAAGTTTAAGACACAATGCAATTTACTAAAAAGTCTTTACACAACGCAATGTCTTTAATTTCAAGAAAAATGTCTAAAGAAAATTATCACTGGAGTCTGGAAATAGTCGGCGATTACTGGTGATGGGGGCGAGTGTAGGGTGTCCCGCGCGGTGATACTGACGCCTCCTACACTCACACTGTTGTCGTGAAGAAATGTGCTTTCTAGGCGAACTCACATAACTGGCTTTATGGTGGCACCAGGGTACATCTCTTGACCAATTATGTGAGCCAAAACAGTACTAGGACCCGGTACAAGGGTGCAAACAACCACAGGTAGATGGGTGGATGGCTAGTGGAGAGTGGTGGTGGGAGAGAGTGGTGGGTGTGACTCTCGCTGGGGGACTGCCGCGCACCCCCCTCTACCCACGAAGGTGGCTTTATAACCCACTCTATGCCACAGGAATGGTGAAAACCACTCTTAGCATCCAACGGGAGCACAAAGCGATATAGACAATACTTCAAAAGGAACTTGCTTACTTCTTTACTGCGGGGCTTACTTCCCTCTCTCGCTGGGTTAGAAGCTGGGTTGGCTGACTGGCTTACCCCACGAGAATGGCCGACTGGAAGACGGGGTAACGAGTCAAAGCACGGAGGAGCAGTGGGGTACAGGGACAGGGTGGGTGATGGCTGACTGCGTCACTTCCACAGTCTGGCTTACTGACTGGCTTAATTGCAAAATCGGGTTAAACCCTGGAGATTTAAGCAATTAGCACAGAACTAGCAGGAAGCTTGAACGGCTGCACAGGCTTGCAGGTGTAGGTTGTGAGGGGGGTAGGCGGCGTGGCTGGGGTGGTGCTTGAGGGTAGTGGCTGGTGGGTGCGTTTACCTTGACCCTGGCGCTAAATCACACAAACAGCCTTCTAACCCGCCTTGGAATTTACCCTTAAAACGTAAATCCACGCTCCACACGTGTACACCATTTTCAGTGGGAGTTCGATACGTGGATTAGGTAAGAAATACTCCGTAGGCTGTTTTAGTATAATTGCTGTTATGTGGAGAGGCCCTTGCGCCTACCTATCCCCTTTTGGTTACACCGTAATTGACTAGCGGCTGCCCCAGTACCAGGAGTGGGTCTTTTTGAAATAGGTCAGTTCAGGCAATATAAAAGACCGTGATCGGGGAGAGAGGGTGGTTGTTGAGTCAACGGAGGGTTACTGGTAAGGGTTTACTACTACTGAGACGGGTAATACTACTAGAGATGGTAGTGCCACAAGTCATGGTGTAGGTAGTGTCACAGCAGTCATGGTGAGGAGTGTCACGCAGTATGGTGTAGGTAGTGAAAGCAGTCGGGTGTAGGAGTGCCAAATAGTCATGGTTAGGTAGTGTCACACCCATATGGTGTAGGTAGTTCACAGCAGTCTGGTGTAGGGTGTCACATGTCAGGTGAGGTGTGCCACATAGTCTGGTGTAGGTAGTTCCAGCAGTCATGGTGTGGGTAGGCACAGCAGCATGGTGTAGGTAGTGTCACAGCAGTCAGGGCGTACTTGGGGGATCAAGGGGGTTTGTGGTGGTAAAGAAGTGAGTCAGTTATACTGGGTTTTGGGGCCAAAAGGGTTTTCTCTTTCGAAACATTTTTTGAGCCTTGATGGTTCTGCAAGGTTGTAGAGCATGAGGTTTTGTATTAAAGGGGAAGGGATGGAGCGTGTCGGTAGGGTAGCGAAGGTCCAGGTGCCCGTGCCAGGGGTAGCCCGGACGTGAATTTCGGGCTGTCGGGGAGGGTGGGGGTAGGGCATGGGGTCCCCCGGCTTGGTGGGCAGTCAGTTTTGCGCGCTTCCCCAAGACACCACCAAAACCCCCCACTTTGCTCTCGCCCCCCCAACTTCTCTGCTACGCACTCTCTCCGTGCCGACTCTGCCTCCATAACCGTGTAGTAACCTCCAGTTTCCCTTACGCCCAAAAAAAAAAAACTTGTTTTTTTTGAGTCTTGACCTTCCCGGGGGGTTGTCCCGGTAATATAGGGTGGTTTTTTGAGGAAGCCCAAAGTGGCATAGTTAACCCCAGCTGGCTCGGGGCCTTTCTCTGATCAGCCCGAGGTTACTCTGAGCCCAGGTTTCCCTCGCCCGAGGTTCAAATGGACCCGGAAAAAGTGTGTAGTGTTTGGTGTTTGTCCTACAGGGTTCTACGTGATTCAAAAGCAGTGAGCCTTCACCCGTACCATACCCCCGGGCATTCACATCCCGGGGACGCCCACCTTTGGGCTTCACGTTAACACATCCCCCCCCAGCACGGAAGGGAGGAAGGAAAAAGACCAGTCGATCCGACAGCCAAGACTTGGATTGCGGTCATCGTTCCGTCGTTCCACCGGAGCACTGACCGTATTCTCAGTTGAAGCTGTAACTGATGTTTAGCTGGTCGGGACGTGGGAACTGAAGACTAATTCCAGAAAACTATAAAACTTAAAAAAATGTATAAATATAAACTACTTAAAAAATAAATACGAGTGTTCGACACGAATTCTTGGTGTACTGAGCCCGAGAGACAGTTATCGTGGGCACGATATTCTGCCTGAGCGACTGTAACTAGCACGGGTGACAGCTGAAATTCCAGAGAAGAGCAGTAACGTTTGCAGCCTCCGCGAAGAAAAGAAAGATATTAAGAAGACTGAAAGGAAGTAGAAGAAAGACAGACCTTGTGAAGAGACATTTGAACAGAGCCGACTAAGAGCCCAAAGTGAGTGCACCAGACCAGGCGACACTAAGGCATATTTCCACCTCCTGGGGGAGGCTGGGGGAGGGAGTGGGTATTTCCGCCTCTCCTGGTTAAAAACTGTCCACATTATCTGGTATATCAGAGGTCACTGGGTAGGTTAGGCTAAGAGAGCGTATGTCCTTCGCTGGTGCGGGAATTGTTGGAGCCTCACAGTCACTTGTGAAAATAGATCATCTTCGTTCAACAAACTCGATAAACCTTATTTCCTAACAGAGGATTCTAGTTAGTATGAACACAGTTGATAGTAATAGCGGTGATACAACTCTCTGGTGGGCTCCCTCTTCTGTACCATAGGTACAAATAATGCATATTTCATTCATTTTGGCTGCTAGGAAACAAAACTAACTTGGTGTTTTACCGAGGTAATGGTAATTGCATGTTACCATCCAGGAAGTGGCGTTGAGTGCTCTCTCGCCTGAGCATGCGATGTTGAGTGCGTTTTCCTGTACTCACCTAGTTATGGTAGCGGGAGGTCGAGTCACAGCTCCTATATGTTTATCACTAGGGTGTTAAGTGCGTTCTCCTGTCCTCTTATGGAAGGGAATAAATCGTAATTTTATCGTGGGTCTAGGAAAATAATGTTTATAATGCCCTTTGAGAAATATTGTTTATACTTTTTTTACGGACACATCCTGTCACCCTTGACACAGGAACATTTGTATTTGATTCACTTGAAATTTCAGCTCCTCCTTGGGGACAAGGCGCTGCCTCCAACTGTATCCGAACTTGCTAAATAAAGTAAGAAAAACAAAACGAGCATTTTGTACTTCTGAAATTTTCATTCGTATTAAATAAAAAATCCAGTAGTGAAAGATGCGATCATATTTGTTTCCATTTTGCAGCTAAATTATTCGCAAGACGCTCTTCATTTACTCAAATTCCCCTAACCATAATTCTTTCATGGGTTACGTTGATTTGTTGATCGTCAGTGAGAAGATTGTCATTTTTAAGAAATAACCTTTCGTGACCAAAATGGTGGCTTAGCACGTAGAAGTGGGTTCCTCCCCGCTTCCCCGCCCTCCCCAGGGAGATACAATTGGAAATTTGCCTTGGGCTTGGTGCCGTGGTGTCGGCTGGTTGTGTGCACCGCCTCTCATCACCTCGGTGTTATTTTACAGAGCCTAGCAGCAGCAGCAGCAGTAGTGGTGTCAACTCGCCACCAACACTTACCATCTATCACTCTGCCTTTCACGTTTCACTTCTTGTTTTCTCTTCCAGTCTGATATTTGTCTTCATTAGATGTTTAATTTAGAGTAATAAATATTGATGTATATATAAATATTGCAAATTTTTAAGGTAAAAAATTCAGTTACGTAAGTTCATATAAATTGAATTTGCCAGTAATATAAATGTTGAAAGTCTATATAATTTCGGAAAATAAATGAATACATGCACTTAAATATCTTTGCTAGTTTAACTTCTCTTAATAAAAATACAAGGAAGATCAAAACCTAGTGCCACCTTCATGTAATCTCAGTATTTTTCCTCATATTTTCGAGTTTATTTACCAGATGTTTGTTTCAAAATGTAACTTTGATTACCACGGGTGACGGCCATGATGGGGGCGAGAAGATTGGTCTCACTCCCTCCTCACTGTAAAGACTAAATCGGCTCATTAGGCGGTAAATACAGTAAAAACTAAATTAATAAGTGACTAAAATGGAAAAGTTGTGAATAGATTATAAAATAAATATCACAATTAGGGTGGGAAAATAAATAACAATCGAATAATGCATGCATTCTTATTTAAAGTCTGACGGGTGATAGTTGTGCCGGGGTACTTGTACATTGTTTATATTGCCTTAATATATTCAAACACCCCCTTTAGATAATTATCACACATTGAGCTTGATATATCGTTTTGAATGGAGGGAGAGAGGAGATTCTTTGATACCAGTCTTCCACATTGTCCCAGTTTAACGTGACTGCTACCAGTTACGTTAGGCTTGCCTCACTCAACATTCATTTTCTCGATTCTTTTTTTATTATTCTGATATATTGAGCTTATATATATATGCTGTCACTATACTGAGGTGTGAGATTCTCGCCTGCTGTGATGAATATTGTGTGATGCTCTTCTGCTGTGATGAATCTTGTGTGATGCTCGCCTACTGTGATGAATATTGTGTGATGCTCGCCTGCTGTGATGAACATGCATAAGTAACATTAGTGTGTGTTTGCATCATGTAACTCTGGATTTTTTTGTGGTTTCCGAAGACCAGTTAAGATTTTTTGCCACAATAATGGACTCGAATTTAATAGGCTTACGAGCGTGGAACTAACTCAGTTATTGCCTTGTTAGAGTGAAACTAACGTGTTTCAGAAGTGTTCTTATAATGTAACTAATGTGATGTTTCAGTTAGTATTGTAGTTCAGGGTAACATAGATCTTTGTGTCTTGTGTCTGTAAGCATTCACCATTTTGCATCAACCTAAATTTAATTAGTTGCCTTGAATGAGGCGTTAAGGATGTAGACAGAGAGAAAAAAGAATCAGGTCAGTAGGCCTGCTGCAGTGTTCCTTCTTTCTTATGTTCTTATGTAAACTCCAGAAATACTAATAACAATGTTGTTGAGGACATAAGAGGAAATGTTTTGCCAGCCAGTGGCTTCGTCAGTCCAGTACAGGGAGTAACAGTGGGAGATGAGGAGCTTGAGGTAATCATTTCCCCAGCCTGGAGTCGATTCCAGGCTGAGGGACTGATTGCCTCAAACTCCTCCTCATCTTCCACTTGTTATTCTCTGTATTGGACTGAAGAAGCAACTGGCTGGAGAAGCATTTCCTCAGTAAAGATTCCCAAATGTTGCACCAAGTGTCTTCAACTATTCATCACATAAGAAAAGTGAAAAAACACAATATTTTGATTAATTGTTGCTCGCTAAAACAGTGTGTCACAGAGAAGAATAATTCACCAACATATACGTGCTGGTTGTGTTTCCAAGGGGACATAACCATCATGATGCAGTCATGTACCACCCAACTGCAACATCCACAACAGACTTACAGAGTGAGGGCATCTCATCTCCCTCCACCAAATCTCATATATGGATACTACCTTGCTCACACTCTAACAGCGCGTCAGATCCCTTGTCTCCATTCACCACGATCTAACAGGCTCACATATGTTTGTTGGATATTCAAGCCTCTGCCTCTCACTACCTCCTTCACGCCCTCCAGTCTCTTCGCACGTCCTATGCACCTTTATTTTACCTGCTTCCATTCTATCCACTTAACCAAATTATATCAACAACAATAATTCTTCACTCTGAATTATTGCTCTCCTATCACTACACCATCTTCTAATATTTTTCTTCCTTTTTATCTGAGTAATTCACATTGATCTTAAAGACGCAGTTTCCACTGCCTCTCATCTCCAGTCCATAAACACATTTAAACAACCGTGGTGACGTTACACATCCTTGTCTAAGACCCACTTTTTCTGTTCCTCACACCATAACTTGAGTCTCGGGCAACTTATCATCTGTTCCATGTATCTGCACCAGGCCACGTCAGAAATGCAACAAACACCTCATTTTCCATATAAAAGTATCGTTGAGTGTGTTGCACTGCTGACACAGAATGTACACATGTTCTTCCCTTTCTAAGATCTACCCAGTTCTTCATATTCTGTCATTCCCACCACTCTTTCTATATTCCTTTGTAATTCTTACACACACACACACACACACACACACACACACACACACACACACACACACACACACACACACACACACACACACACACACACACACACACACATACACACACATATACACACACACACTCTCCCGTCTCTTTTTTCTTGCACAAAGGAAGCATAACATGCGGGTACCTACCATTCTTACACACTGAACGCTCACCTGCTGTTCCAACACTTTATCTCCATGGACTTGCTCCATTTTAGGATTTACAACAGTTAGATAATTATAGTTTAAAGAAAATACGGTAGTTAATAAGTGTTGTATCAGGGAAGAAAAACATTGACAGCGTCAGTAGTTGGTTAACTAGTTGTATGTATTAATGTTGGTAGAATTACCGACAATGTGTAAAGTAAAAGGACGCAAGTGCAACTAACGTGACATTTAATTGCGGCAACGTTTTGCTCTCCAGGAGCTAGTTGTGTCTACCTAGCGGGATTTCTCCTCAGGGTGACTGATATGGTCCAAAAAATTCGTCCCTCTGGGTAAAAACTATAAAAAATGACTGAAATATTAACAGTTGAACAAATTTGCCTTTTTTTCTGGTGTTTATTCCATAAAATTTGCCTTTTTGTTTATTCCATCAATGAGGAAACTAAATGAAACGCAGATCAGTAAGTGTTTCAGGGGGGCAGGAGAATATTGAGAGTTCACTTTGTTTACAGTATTAATTTAGCGTAAAAATCAGTTAAAAGAATGTGTACCAAGGACATTCTTGGCACCAACTGACGACCTGGTTTACACAGTCGTTTGTGAAGCAGCTCAATCTATTTAACACTTTAATTTGGCTGGGAAAAAAATAAGAAATTAGTGTGCTATTGTTATTGTGTATTTGTTTTTTTCTTCTTCATAGAGTGAGTACACTGGTCATGGAGTCTGTTGTTGGACCCTACAACAATCCATTTTCTTTTGCTGATATGGCACGAAAGATATTAAAAAAAAAAAACGCATCTTTTGGTTACTCCGTATTGAGCCGCATTTTGGCAGGCGGTGTGTTTACATTAATGGTGGCAGCATTGTTGTGCCTCTGTGACGCCCGGGTGTTAACGCTGCTTCACACAGTAAGGCATATGTGTAACACTTTGGTATCGAAGCTTTTCGCCTGCTTAGCAGGCGCCCTCAGTCGTATACAGGCTGCCTGCATATTGCACACGTGTCTTGTTCATCGATTTGACGGTATTATATACCATACATAGTATGCGCCTTAATACAACGTCAGAAGTATTTTTATATTGCAGATAATGGTAACCAAGAGAGAAAAACGTTTACCCTGCATCCTTATAGAACAACTGGCACATCAGAGCATTAGAAACCTTGCAGAGCAACTGACACATCAGAGCATTAGAAACCTTGCAGAGCAACTGGCACATCAGAGCATTAGAAACCTTGCAGAGCAACTGGCACATCAGAGCATTAGAAACCTTGCAGAGCAAAATGGCACATCAGAGCATTAGAAACCTTGCAGAGCAACTGGCACATCAGAGCATTAGAAACCTTGCAGAGCAACTGGCACATCAGAACATTAGAAACCTTGCAGAGCAACTGACACATCAGCACTGAACATTAGGAACCTTGCAGAGCAACTGGCACATCAGAGCATTAGAAACCTTGCAGAGCAACTGGCACATCAGAGCATTAGAAACCTTGCAGAGCAACTGGCACATCAGAGCATTAGAAACCTTGCAGAGCAACTGGCACATCAGAGCATTAGAAAACCTTGCAGAGCAACTGGCACATTAGAGCATTAGAAACCTTGCAGAGCAACTGGCACATCAGAGCATTAGAAACCTTGCAGAGCAACTGACACATCAGCACTGAACATTAGGAACCTTGTATAGTAACTGACACATCAGCACTAAGTATTAAGGAACCTTGTATAGTAACTGACACATCAGCACTAAGTATTAAGGAACCTTGTATAGTAACTGACACATCAGCACTAAGTATTAAGGAACCTTGTAGAGTAACTGACACATCAGCACTAAGTATTAAGGAACCTTGTATAGTAACTGACACATCAGCACTGAACATTAAGGAACCTTGTATAGTAACTGACACATCAGCACTAAGTATTAAGGAACCTTGTAGAGTAACTGACACATCAGCACTGAACATTAGAAACCTTGCAGAGTAACTTAGGGATCAGCACAGGACGGAACAATGCAATCTTCAGATTCTAGATCACTTCAGATAACCTGAAAGCTGGGAAGGTGTGATGCCATTAATCTTGCATAGTTTAGTGAAGAGTCAATGATGGATGTGTAGGTAGAGTGGGCAGGCGTGAGGCTGTGGTGACTGCTGTGGGCAAGCTGTGATGGTTGATGTGGGCAAGCTGTGATGGTGGTTGATGTGGGCAAGCTGTGATGGTGGTTGATGTGGCCAAGCTGTGATGGTTGGTGTGGGTAAGCTGTGATGGTTGGTGTGGGCAAGCTGTGATGGTTGATGTGGGCAAGCTGTGATGGTTGATGTGGGCAAGCTGTGATGGTTGATGTGGGCAAGCTGTGATGGTTGATGTGGGCAAGCTGTGATGGTTGATGTGGGCAAGCTGTGATGGTTGATGTGGGCAAGCTGTGATGGTTGTGTGGGCAAGCTGTTTATGGTTGATGTGGGCAAGCTGTGATGGTTGATGTGGGCAAGCTATGATGGTTGATGTGGGCAAGCTCTGATGGTTGATGTGGGCAAGCTGTGATGGTTGATGTGGGCAAGCTGTGATGGTTGGTGTGGGCAAGCTGTGATGGTTGATGTGGGCAAGCTGTGATGGCTGGTGTGGGCAAGTTGTGATGGTTGGTGTGGGCAAGCTGTGATGGTTGATGAGGGCAAGCTGTGATGGTTGGTGTGGGCAAGCTGTGATGGTTGATGTGGGCAAGCTGTGATGGCTGGTGTGGGCAAGCTGTGATGGTTGATGTGGGCAAGCTGTGATGGCTGGTGTGGGCAAGCTGTGATGGCTGGTGTGGGCAAGCTGTGATGGTTGATGTGGGCAAGCTGTGATGGCTGGTGTAGGCAAGCTGTGATGGTTGGTGTGGGCAAGCTGTGATGGCTGGTGGGCAAGCTGTGATGGCTGGTGTGGGCAAGCTGTGATGGTTGGTGTGGGCAAGCTGTGATGGTTGATGTGGGCAAGCTGTGATGGTTAGTCTGGGCAAGCTGTGATGGTTGATGTGGGCAAGCTGTGATGGCTGGTGTGGGCAAGCTGTGATGGTTGATGTGGGCAAGCTGTGATGGTTGGTGTGGGCAAGCTGTGATGGCTGGTGTGGGCAAGCTGTGATGGCTGGTGTGGGCAAGCTGTGATGGCTGGTGTGGGCAAGCTGTGATGGTTGGTGTGGGCAAGCTGTGATGGTTGATGTGGGCAAGCTGTGATGGTTGATGTGGGCAAGCTGTGATGGTTAGTGTGGGCAAACTGTGATGGTTGATGTGGGCAAGCTGTGATGGCTGGTGTGGGCAAGCTGTGATGGTTGGTGTGGGCAAGCTGTGATGGTTGGTGTGGGCAAGCTGTGATGGCTGGTGTGGGCAAGCTGTGATGGCTGGTGTGGGCAAGCTGTGATGGCTGGTGTGGGCAAGCTGTGATGGCTGGTGTGGGCAAGCTGTGATGGTTGGTGTGGGCAAGCTGTGATGGTTGATGTGGGCAAGCTGTGATGGTTGATGTGGGCAAGCTGTGATGGTTAGTGTGGGCAAACTGTGATGGTTGATTTGGGCAAGCTGTGATGGCTGGTGTGGGCAAGCTGTGATGGTTGGTCTGGGCAAGCTGTGATAGTTGATGTGGGCAAGCTGTGATGGTTGGTGTGGGCAAGCTGTGATGGCTGGTGTGGGCAAGCTGTGATGGTTGATGTGGGCAAGCTGTGATGGCTGGTGTGGGCAAGCTGTGATGGCTGGTGTGGGCAAGCTGTGATGGCTGGTGTGGGAAAGCTGTGATGGCTGGTGTGGGCAAGCTGTGATGGTTGATGTGGGCAAGCTGTGATGGCTGGTGTGGGCAAGCTGTGATGGCTGGTGTGGGCAAGCTGTGATGGCTGGTGTGGGCAAGCTGTGATGGTTGGTGTGGGCAAGCTGTGATGGCTGGTGTGGGCAAGCTGTGATGGTTGATGTGGGCAAGCTGTGATGGTTGATGTGGGCAAGCTGTGATGGTTGGTGTGGGCAAGCTGTGATGGTTGGTGTGGGCAAGCTGTGATGGTTGATGTGGGCAAGCTGTGATGGTTGGTGTGGGCAAGCTGTGATGGTTGGTGTGGGCAAGCTGTGATGGTTGGTGTATGGGGGGGGAGCAATCATTCGTTGGGGAAGCATATGCTTCAGTGTAAACAGACTCAAGAGATTGTGGAGTGCCAAGTGGGTTGTGTTGAGGGCAAGGAAGAAGCTCTGGATCTGCGTCCTCACTACATACGTTAAATATTGATGTTTTCTTCCTGTTTTTCCTCGTTACCCAACGACTGAGAACACAGGTATTCTAAAACTTCGAAATACTTGTATTTTAAAATACATGACTCACGAAATCGTAATGGATGAATCTTATTGAAGCTAGCTGGCCCAGTGGCTAACGCGTCGGTCTGATCGCGGGCTCTAACCCCACCCGTGGTGTGGTTTTTTTTTTTTTAAATACATTTGTGGATATAGTTTAATTTAGTTTAACATGTTTATTATGCACCCCAGACCCATCCTGTGGGCGGTAGTCAAAATATTACAGAGGCATATAATTGGTCCAGGGACTGGACTTCAAAGTTTTGATAGCTGAGCAAGTTACAGAGGTAATGAACTCACAATTTACAAAGGTAATGAACTCACAATTTACAAAGGTAATGAACTCACAATTTACAAAGGTATTTACAGATTACAGAGGTACGTAATGGGTCCAGGGACTGGGCCCCCAAAGTTTTGATAGCTGAACTAGGTACAAAGTTGTGGATATATTGCAGGTGAGATGCAAGTTGCATGGCTGACTTGATTCCTGCTCCCGTACTTAATCTCTCACTGTAGTAACTAGTAAATATAATAAAGAATTAGACACACGTGCAACATCGTAGACGTTTCGCCAACTAGTGGTTTTATTAGTACAAGGACATAATGTGAAGAATGTAGAAAGTGGAATTATATACAAAAGATAATGTAATTAGTCCCTCAGCCGTAGAGTTGGTGTGTTCTTGTTCTTACCCCCTGTGGGCACCTAGCTCCCTTGTGGGCACCTAGCTCCCTTGTGGGCACCTAACTCCCTTGTGGGCACCTAGCTCCCTTGTGGGCACCTAGCTCCCTTGTGGGCACCTAGCTCCCTTGTGGGCACCTAGCTCCCTTGTGGGCACCTAGCTCCCTTGTGGGCACCTAGCTCCCTTGTGGGCACCTAGCTCCCTTGTGGGCACCTAGCTCCCTTGTGGGCACCTAGCTTCCTTGTGGGCACCTAGCTCCCTTGTGGGCACCTAGCTCCCTTGTGGGCACCTAGCTCCCTTGTGGGCACCTAGCTCCCTTGTGGGCACCTAGCTCCCTTGTGGGTACCTAGCTCCCTTGTGGGCACCTAGCTCCCTTGTGGGCACCTAGCTTCCATGTGGGGACCTAGCTCCCTTGTGGGCACCTAGCTTCCTTGTGGGCACCTAGCTCCCTTGTGGGCACCTAGCTCCCTTGTGGGCACCTAGCTCCCTTGTGGGCACCTAGCTTCCTTGTGGGCACCTAGTTCCCTTGTGGGCACCTAGCTCCCTTGTGGGCACCTAGCTCCCTTGTGGGTACCTAGCTCCCTTGTGGGCACCTAGCTCCCTTGTGGGCACCTAGCTTCCTTGTGGGCACCTAGCTCCCTTGTGGGCACCTAGCTCCCTTGTGGGCACCTAGCTCCCTTGTGGGCACCTAGCTCCCTTGTGGGCACCTAGCTTCCTTGTGGGCACCTAGCTCCCTTGCAGTGCTTCCCTTTCTTTGTATTTGACTGGCTCCTCCTCCTTACTTCCCCACTTCTACTTCCTTCCACCTCCACTACTACTACCACTACCACCACCACTACTATACTACTACTACTACTACTACTACTACTACTACTACTGCTGCTGCTGCTGCTGCTGCTGCTGCTGCTGCTGCTGCTGCTACTACTACTACTTCCACCACCACCACTACCACTACTACTGCTGCTACTACTACTACTACTACTACTACCGCTACTACTACCGCTACCACTTCCTGCCTATATATACACCCTTCCTGCTCTACTTCTCGTTATTGTGACTTTGTAAATGGTCCAGGTCGGACCAAAACGTCGTCGTAAGCTCCTCTCTTCTATGTGCGGGTTATTTGTGTATTGGTGAAGAGCAACGTAGTCTTGAACAATCTCAAGCACAGGCATGTAGGCCGGTATAATTGCTCGGTCCGGGCCTTTTCCAAGAGGTGGCCCGGCCTTGGCTCCCTTTCGTGGGAGTGTCTCAGACCAATGTCTGCTATGGGAGGAGGCACGAGTATTTCCTCGTCTTCTGGGACTAGCTGTCCCCAGGCCTAGCCCCATTACCCATCCCACGGGGCCCGGAGGCTGCCACAAACCCGCCCACACTGGGCTCGAAGGGTGTGGTAGCTGCATAGCGGCAGACGATGTCAGGAGGTGCAAAGGCAGCAAGCACTACAGGATCCTTTTAGAGCCACACCCCGGCTTTGGGCCGAAGTCCGAGCGCTGGGGAAGTTCAAAACTGTTTCTTGCTGTGTGTTGCTGCTACTACTAATACACTTGTCCGTTGCACTCTCTAAGCCCAGGCATGAAGCTTGGCGCTTATATACCGACGTAAGGTATATAAGCTTACGAAGACATTGTGATTGGTAGGCGGGATTCTCCAGTGGAAGTAGGTCATACCCGAGGGGTGGGCCAGTAATAAGCAAGAAGGTTGTGGAGATGTCCTCTGCACCAAGGTTCCACGACGTTGCAATATCTGACAAGTTGTACACGTATGTACAACAAGTAAATGTAATCATTCTTTATACAGAGTGTCCCATATCTTTGGGAAAAAATTGTCACTTATAAAAACTTTTATCCAGGAAAAAAAAACGATAAAAAGAGAAAAATTAAAGTGCACAACCAGCACACCTGATAGACCGAACCGTAGGACGACGTATCGGTCCCACTAGACCATTAACACTATTTCTCTCTTGAGGCGCTGCTTGCTGCGGGTGACGAGTGAACAACTCCCACAACTGAGCCTTCTTCTGTGTTCTTGTCTTGTTCTTCACTCACGATCCTGAGTATTTTTTTTGTCTCGTTCTTGAATCCGGATTCCAAGTGTTATGTTTCTTGTCATATCGGTGAATCCGATCTGATTCCATGTCAGTATTGAACAGTTCACGAGTAGGGGTGTTCAACGATGCTGTGTTAGTATTGAACAGTTCATGTATGGTGGTGTTCAACGATGCTGTTGATAATGAATATACTTACATATTTACGTTTGCATCATGCATTTATAAATGTATCAGAGAGAGAGAGAGAGAGAGTTATAGATGGACTTTTTTAGTTGCTTGCCAGAATCACTTGAGCCAATCACGAGGAAGCATTAGTGTGTGTGTGTGTGTGTGTGTGTGTGTGTGTGTGTGTGTGTGTGTGTGTGTGTGTGTTTTATATGGCCAATTTGGATATATCAGCAGGTGCTGCTTCCCTACTCTAGGTTAGTACAAAGATAAGAGAATGAGGGGTCGCGACTAGCTGGCTGCTTGTTGAACTGGCTTGGCTGACTGACTGAACATTAAAATGGTATAAAATACCGACAGATTGTTAGGTAAGACACATATGCAACAGTTAGGTATCTTTATTTCGAAACGTTTCGCCTACACAGTAGGCTTCTTCAGTCGAGTACAGAAAAGTTGATAGAAGCAGAAGAGACTTGAAGACGATGTAATCGTCCATCACCCTTAAAGTTTGTGGTCAGTCCTCATCTGGAGAAGAGCATTGTTCCAAAGTTTGAAACAATATGGAGTGAAGTGACAGGATGGAGCCTTATATAGCGCCAGGAGGTGAGACGTAGGTCACTAGTAGAACGCAGATGTTGGGAGGTCAGGTCCCTCTCAAATCCAGCCGTTCTCTCTAGTAGAGGTAGTCGAAGTTGATTTCAGGTCTGTACCAAGATACCCTTGTGTTGCAGTGTCTGACAGATTGAACATTAAAATGGTATAAAATACCGACAGTACTTTTCTGTACTCGACTGAAGAAGCCTACTGTGTAGGCGAAACGTTTCGAAATAAAGATACCTAACTGTTGCATATGTGTCTTACCTAACAACACTGGCTGGCTGGCTGGCTGGCTGGCTGGCTGGCTGACTGACTCACTGGCTGGCTGGCTGACTGGCTGGCTGGCTGGCTGGCTGGCTGGCTGGCTGGCTGGCTGACTGACTGGCTGGCTGGCTGGCTGGCTGGCTGGCTGGCTGGCTGGCTGGCTGGCTGACTCACTAGCTGGCTGGCTGGATCCAGCAGTATCAGCTGCTCCTAGTAACAACCATCACCGCCTCTCGTTGTTGCTTGTTTTCTTCTATTGTTGTTCATCAGTTATATTTCCCGAGCCTCTCTACCCACCTGCTTGTTCTCAGCTAGTTGTCCTCTGATAGTTGTACTCTCCTAGTTGTCCTCTCCTAGTTGTCCTCTCCTAGTTGTCCTCTGCTAGTTGTCCTTTGCTAGTTGTACTCTCCTAGTTGTACTCTCCTAGTTGTCCTCTCCTAGTTGTCCTCTGCTAGTTGTCCTTTGCTAGTTGTACTCTCCTAGTTGTCCTCTCCTAGATGTACTCACCTAGTTGTACTCTCCTAGTTGTACTCTCCTAGTTGTACTCACCTAGTTGTAGTCTCCTAGTTGTAGTCTCCTAGTTGTGGTTGTGAGGCTCCATCCTTAGCTTCTTAATGCTTACCGCATTCTGCTCTTTTTTTTTGCTATGCCTATTCTTGAAACTGTGTTTCGTATCTGTCTGTGTTGTCTAGGGGTATGGATGTGGGCGTGTAACTTGCCTATCCCTGCCTACACAATGTCTTACACACACACACGCACACTATTAGTTACCATTTTGTGTGTGTGTGTGTGTGTGTGTGTGTGTGTGTGTGTGTGTGTGTGTGTGTGTGTGTGTGTGTGTGTGAGAGAGACTCGACCCCTGCAACCACAACTAGGTAAGGACACATACACACATACATCAGTACTAGTCTCAGTGTGGGTCCCTGTCAAGGGTGAATCACACCGCCTCCTCCAATAATTGCTTGATCGGCCAGGCTGTTATGTCTATGTGTGCAGTTAGCAGCAGCAGCCTGGTTGATCAGGGAGTCAATAGTCTTTGATCAAGTGAAGGACATTTCCAGTTGGTTAATGGTTAATGGGATTTGAAACCTATCTACTACATGATGGTTGTTAAGGCTGGACGTGACCTGTTCACTTCCAGACAAGACTAGACACGATTACTATCATCCCAATTTTATGGATTAATGTAAACTCTCATTATATCTACACTGAGAGAAATACACTTCTTGATGTATATATCCTTTGTGCCTTTCCTATGTATCCCTGCCTTCCCATGTGTATACTTTCCCATGTATCCCTGCCTTCCCATGTGTATACTTTCCCATGTATCCCTGCCTTCCCATGTGTAATTATTTCCCATGTATCCCTGCCTTCCCATGTGTATACTTTGCCATGTATCCCTGCCTTCCCATGTGTATACTTTGCCATGTATCCCTGCCTTCCCATGTGTATACTTTCCCATGTATCCTGCCTTCCCATGTGTATACTTTCCATGTATCCCTGCCTTCCTTGTGTACCCTTTGTCATGTATCCCTGCCTTCCCATGTGTATACTTTCCCATGTATCCCTGCCTTCCATGTGTACCTTTGCCATGTATCCCTGCCTTCCCTTGTGTACCCTTTGTCATGTATCCCTGCCCCCTTGTGTACCCTTTTCCCTGTATCCCTGCCCTCCCCTTTGACCCCTTTTTCATTATCCCGCCCTCCTTGTGTTCCTTTTTCATTATCCCTGCCCCCCTTGTGTACCTTTTTCATGTTCCCTGGGGCCCTCCCTTGGTCCCTTTGTCATGTATCCCGCCTCCCTTTTGTACCTTTGTCATTAT
>NC_069404.1:51952034-52039534 GCF_026875155.1 Cherax quadricarinatus
TGTGGGGGAAAAGTTGATGGTCTGTAAAGATCCCCTTGTGTTGCAGTGTCTGACAGAATAAACTTTAAAATGGTATAAAATACCGACAGATTTTAGGTAAACAATATCAACAGTTAGGTATTTTTTTTCGAAACGTTTCGCCTACACAGTGGGCTTCTTCAGTCAGTAAAAAAAAGTTGATAGAAGAGAAGATACTTGAAGAGATGTAATCACCCACACCCTTAAATTTTTGGGGGTGGTCACCCCTCATCTGGAAAAGAGCATTGTTCGTTTTTTAAAAACAAATGAAGTTGAAGTGAAGGATGGAGCTTTTTAATCCAGGGGGTGAGACGTAGGGTTTTGGGGGGCGGGCCCCCTCTCAACTCAGCCGTTCTCACTAGTAGAGGTTGTAAAAGTTGTGGTTGTACCAAGATACCCTTGTGTTCATTTTGACAGAATGAACTTAAAAATGGTATAAAATACAAAAGATTGTTGGGTTTAAAAACATAGCAACATTAGGTACTTTTTTTTCGAAACGTTTCGCCTACACAGTGGGTTCTTCAGTCGAGTACGGAAAAGTTGATAGAAGCAGAAAACTTGAAGACATGAAATCAGTCCATCCCCCTTTAAAAGTTTTGAGGTGGTCAGTCCCTCAGTCTGGAGAAAAGCATTGTTCCGTTGTCTGAAACAATATGAATTTTGAAGTGACAGGATGGAGCTTTATATAGTGCCAGGAGGTGAGACGTAGGTTGCTTTGGGAGGGCAGGTCCCTCTCAAACTCAGCCGTTCTCACTAGTAGAGGTTGTAGAAGTTGATGGTCTGTACCAAGATACCCTTGTGTTGCAGTGTCTGACAGAATGAACATTAAAATGGTATAAAATACCGACAGATTGTTAGGTAAGACACATATGCAACAGTTAGGTATCTTTATTTCGAAACGTTTCGCCTACACAGTAGGCTTCTTCAGTCGAGTACAGAAAAGTTGATAGAAGCAGAAGATACTTGAAGACGATGTAATCAGTCCATCACCCTTAAAGTTTTGAGGTGGTCAGTCCCTCAGTCTGGAGAAGGCATTTCCGTGTCTAAACAATATGAAGTTGAAGTGACAGGATGGAGCTTTATATAGTGCCAGAGGTGAGACGTAGGTTGCTTTGGGAGGGCAGGTCCCTCTCAAACTCAGCCGTTCTCACTTAGAGGTTGTAGAAGTGATGGTCTGTACCAAGATACCCTTTTGTTGCAGTGTCTGACAGAATGAACATTAAAATGGTATTAAAATACGACAGATTGTTGGTAAGACACATATTGCAACAGTTAGGTATCTTTATTTCGAAACGTTTCGCCTACACAGTAGGCTTCTTCAGTCGAGTACAGAAAGTTGATAGAGCAGAAGATTACTTGAAGACGATGTATACAGTCCATCACACTTAAAGTTTTGAGGTGGTCAGTCCCTCAGTCTGGAGAAGAGCATGTTCGTTGTCTGAAACAATTATGAAGTTGATAGTGACGGATGGAGCTTTATAGTGCCGAGTGAGAACTAGTTGCATTTGGCGAGGGAAAGGTCCCTCTCAACTCAGCCGTTTCACTAGTGAGGTTGTAGAAGTGATGTCGTACCAAGATACCCTTGTGTTGCAGTGTCTGACAGGATGAACTAAAATGTATAAATACGACAGGATTGTTAGGTAGACACATATGCAACAAGTTAGGTATTCTTTATTTCAAACGTTTTCGCCTACCAGTAGGCTTCTTCAGTCGAGTACGAAAAGTTTGATAGAAGCAAAGATACTAACGCGATGTACATAGTCCATACCTATAAAGTTTGAGTGTCAGTCCCTCGTCTGGAGAAGAGCATTTTTCCGTGTCTGAAACAATATGAAGTTGAAAGTGACAGGATGGAGCTTTTTATAGTGCCAGGAGGTGAGACGTAGGTTGCTTTGGGAGGGCGGTCCCCTTCTCAAACTCAGCCTTTCTCACTAGTAGAGGTTGTAGAAGTTGATGGTCTGTACCAAGATACCCTTGTGTTGCAGTGTCTGACAGAATGAACATTAAAATGGTATAAAATACCGACAGATTGTTAGGTAAGACACATATGCAACAGTTAGGTATCTTTATTTCGAAACGTTTCGCCTACACAGTAGGCTTCTTCAGTCGAGTACAGAAAAGTTGATAGAAGCAGAAGATACTTGAAGACGATGTAATCAGTCCATCACCCTTAAAGTTTTGAGGTGGTCAGTCCCTCATTCTGTCAGACACTGCAACACAAGGGTATCTTGGTACAGACCATCAACTTCTACAACCTCTACTAGTGAGAACGGCTGAGTTTGAGAGGGACCTGCCCTCCCAAAGCAACCTACGTCTCACCTCCTGGCACTATATAAAGCTCCATCCTGTCACTTCAACTTCATATTGTTTCAGACAACGGAACAATGCTCTTCTCCAGACTGAGGGACTGACCACCTCAAAACTTTAAGGGTGATGGACTGATTACATCGTCTTCAAGTATCTTCTGCTTCTATCAACTTTTCTGTACTCGACTGAAGAAGCCTACTGTGTAGGCGAAACGTTTCGAAATAAAGATACCTAACTGTTGCATATGTGTTACTAACAATCTGTCGGTATTTTATACCATTTTAATGTTCATTCTGTCAGACACTGCAACACAAGGGTATCTTGGTACAGACCATCAACTTCTACAACCTCTACTAGTGAGAACGGCTGAGTTTGAGAGGGACCTGCCCTCCCAAAGCAACCTACGTCTCACCTCCTGGCACTATATAAAGCTCCATCCTGTCACTTCAACTTCATATTGTTTCAGACAACGGAACAATGCTCTTCTCCAGACTGAGGGACTGACCACCTCAAAACTTTAAGGGTGATGGACTGATTACATCGTCTTCAAGTATCTTCTGCTTCTATCAACTTTTCTGTACTCGACTGAAGAAGCCTACTGTGTAGGCGAAACGTTTCGAAATAAAGATACCTAACTGTTGCATATGTGTCTTACCTAACAATCTGTCGGTATTTTTAACCATTTTAATGTTCATTTCAGCAAATTAGGTCAGTTTTGTCCCAGGATGCGACCCACACCAGTCGACTAACACCCAGGTACCTAAAAATTTAAAAAACCATATGCGTATAAAGTGTCCTTTTTTGAAAACGTTTCGCCCAACCAGTGGGTTTTTTTAAGTCACAAACGGGTTTACCTGGGGGGAAAGGTCGCGGGGTTAAACGTTTTTTGGTTTAAAAAGAACTAAGCAAAACACTAAAACTTTTTTTAGAAAATTTTGGGTCCTGGGACCGAAACGTTTTCAATAAATTGTTTAGTGTTTGCTTCGGTCTTTCTAAACCCAAACTTGTCGGTATTTATTAAAATTTTTATCCAATTTTTTGTGACTTGAAAAAGCCCACTAGGGGGCGAAACGTTGTCAATAAGGATCACATTATACTGCATTGTGTTTAGTTTTCCATTGTTCGGTTTTTTATTCTTTATTTCCCACCCGGTCCCTTTTTTTACTGCAGGTAAAACATGGACAGGGGGTTTGTCTTAATTGGTTAAGGGGATTTTAAACCTACCTACTATCGAGGGTCTTTAAAGGGGATGTAGGTCACCTATTCCTCCCAGTCAAGAGTAATTACAAAAATAAAGTTTAAAAAATTTAAACGTCAATCAAACCATGCACGGGGGGATAGAACCCGGGGTCAGTCAAAAAACTCCAGACCGACGGTTTCACGAGCTAACGCGGGGGAGTTGTCTTAAAAACTTGCTTTGTGGTCACAGGGGTGCCTGTGCTAACCCTTCCTATGGGAAAAATTTTCCTATTTGGGTGAATTTATTTACCAAGGCCCATGGCTAACATGTCGGTCTGGATTTTTCCCAATTGTCTTTTTATGACATTTGTACACTGGAGACATGCACCTTCGGTGTGATACTGATAAACCTTTTTCCCCTTTATGTTTTTTTTTAACATCATTTTGAATGACTGGGCAGTACACCCTAGTGTAAAACAACCCCCCCCCCCCCAAAACCTTCATTTATCATACCTTCCCCAGCGTCACAGTCTTCTCGACCCCCAAAAAAAATATTTTGTCAAAGCTTTAAATAAATAATTTTTTAACTAATTTATTTAAAAATAATAAAATAAAAAAATAAAAGGCAATATTTAATTTAAGAAAGTAGTGAGTTTGAATCTCCCTTTTTTTTTAAATTGAAGCTTTTGATTTAAGGGGGGGTGCATGTGAAGGCTTTAACAAGGCCCTGAAAAATTGGTTGGAGACGGTGATTTAGGGTCCAGTCGCTTCCTTGTTTAGTTAAATTGTTTTGCACAGCGGGACAAGAGACAGAAAGGGGGGGGGTTGGAAGGTCACTTTCATTTTCACTCCACCCCAAATTGACTGATCCCTTTTAACCCCCACCCTTTTTGACCATTTCAATAGTCCCATCGCCCCTTGGGGGTCGTAGGGATCCTGGGTAAAGTGTCAAAAATTTTTTTCCGTGTTGAAATTGTAGTGTTAAAGAAGCATATGACCCCTACAGGTGAAAACACGTGGCATAAAAATTTTGCTTGAGTCGGAAGTGTTAAGTGGGATTAACAAATACCATTTTTTTGTTTCCTTTGGGAGTACCAACATATTTTTTTCATTTTTTCAAAATTTCTGTATAAAACTACAGTAACTGAAAGGGCCCCCAAAGGTTGCTAAAATTTCGGCACAACATGCCTTTAAAACCCCCTTAAAAAACAAATACCCCCACATAGGGGGACTGAAACTTACGACGCGTTTGGTCCGTTCGCTACCACTTTTAAGTTTTAGCGATAGGGAAAATTTTAAATTTTAGGCCAGTTTTCCGGATTTTTGGCCCCTTTTTCGCGTTGATCTTTTTACGGGTTTATAGAAAAACGGGGAAGGTCAGTGCTTTTTTAGTTTTTATTATGTAACAAATTCTGTGTTTTATGAAGAGTTTCGGAGTGAGGTTTAAATTAAATTATCCCATTATGGGATGTTTTAATATTATATATATTAAAAAGTTTAAATTTGAAGAGTGGAGGTGTGTGTTTCTGGCACAGGTTGGGTAAAACTTTTGTAAAAAGGCCTTTTGTTGGTTATGAAGGGTTTAAAAGGATTTGCTGCATAGATTCCAGGCAAAATATTGTCATGGTAAAGGGAAGGATTTTGCCTGAAATTTTTAGTTGGCGCAAAGGGGCAGACCCAAAAAAATTTTCCCCCCGGTTTGCACCTCTTTTCCCCCGAATCATGTTTTAAAAGGGCTTGGCGTATTAAGAGTGGTTTATTGGGTTTAACCCAAATAATACTTTGTGAGCTTTCATTTAAAGTGTTACTGAGAGTGTGGGAGGGCGAAAAAAAAATTGTGTCATCTGCAAAAAGGGAGATTTAACTAATTGAGATGCACTTGGGAACCTACCCGTTCCGTGGTTTGTTTGCAGTCGTTTATTAGGGTTTTGGGTCTTGTAATATAAGGAAAAAAAAGGGGCCTAAAAAATCAGGTGATTAATTCTGCCCAGGGTACGGTTTCAAACTGTTTACCTCCGGTATGACATAGGCAAGGCATTGAAAATTTTTAAAGGTTTGTTTTACCGGAAATTCCACACTAAAACCCTTCCCTCTCCAACCTCTCGGTTCCCTCTCCTCTCCCCTTCCCTCGTCTCCCCTCCCCCCGTCTCTCCTCCCTCTTCTCTCCGCCCTGTCTCTCCCCGTGCCTGTTTATATGGATGAGGTCCCCCGGGTGGGTGGTAATATTGGAAGGGAGCGTATGGTGGTAACAACAAAAAATCAGTGTTAAGAATGCTGGCAATGCGGACACGAGCAGTGTCTCTGCTCGTTTCCCAGTGTCAGCAGTGTCTTGCTGGGGGCCTATTTCATGGTGAGGTCCTGACTTAGGTACAGAGTAGATTGTGTAGGGGGAACAGTGTTTTCTCTGCGGAAATATATTTATTTTAATGTGTAAACTGTAGGGCAGTCTGTGTGTGTGTGTGTGTGTGTGTGTGTGTTGTGTGTGTGTGTGTGTGTGTGTGTGTGTTGTGTGTGTGTGGTATGTATTTATAAAGGCCCCAATGGAAATAAGTCACTCTGTCTGACTTTTTTGGGTTATCCTAGGTTCTCTACACATATGCTGCTATGTATGATAATTCTATGTAACTGTATTTGTGTATACCTGAATAAACTTACTTACTTACTTACTTATATATATATGTCTCCGTGTGCACGCGCACGTGCGGTCTCGTGGCTCATCAAGTAGTGGCCTGGCCTCACAACCGAAGGAACGGGGTTTGGTCCCCGGACGAGTCGAAATATTGGGCATATTATCTTACATCTGTTGCCCCTGTTCATCTAGCAGTGAGTAGGTACCTGGGTGTTAGCAGACTGTTGTGGGTCGCATCCTGAGGGAAGAGAGACGATGAGAGAACTTCAGTGGAAATAAAAGTGTGATGGCATGCCTTTGTTTAGGTTATCCTGGGTCACTAAATCCCGGGTTAATAATTCTTATGTAATCTGTGCTTTTATTAAGACATTGTGTGCACGGAGACCTTTTATCCAAGACTTGAATACTTCCAGCAGGGTACTGGAAGTATTCCAGTAAGTACTCGAGTTTCCTAACATTTTTTCCCCTGTCTGCGATCCACAGCAGCCGCATAACTCACGGGTGTCTGTTTTCAGTGTTAGGGGGGCAGGGGTTGGCAGGGGCAGCAGAGGTTGTCAGGGGCAGTAGTGGTAGGCAGGGGCAGCAGGGGTTGGTAGGGGTGTGTAAGGAAGCTTGTCCGAATGTTTCTGCCAGGGAATCGAAGTGTGGTGGTGAGGACAGGTGTTGTGGCGTGTTATGGTTTGTTGTGACATTTGTTGTGGCTTGTTGGGGGGAGGTATTATGGCAGATGTTCTGGCAGTTATGACAGGTGTTGTGGCTTGGGAAAAGAGTTGTGGCAGATGTTATGGCAGGTGTTGTGTAGGGGCAGGTGTTGAAGGGTGTTATGGATAGAGCAGACGATGAGGGAGAATACTTTATGAGGCGGGGGGGGGGGAGGTATTCTTGCCAATTTTGAGTGAGGGATAGTGTAGCTTACATGGTACACGTAAGTGGGTAGCAGCGGTACAGACACAGGATACACATAAGTGGGTAGCAACGGTACAGATAGTTACCTGTAGAGGCTTTAGGAAGTCTCTGGTCCCAGATCAGGCCTCCTAGTTGCTGGCCTGATCGATAAAATTGTTGGTGCCCACGGTCCACAGCCCAACGTAATGCACCACAGCCAGGCTGATCAGGAATGCAAAATTGTCGTCAGTGAACACTGTATTGTAGTCAGGATTATACCACCTTGAAGGTTCACTGTGTCTTCCATGGATGTCAACTCTCGTACAAATTACGTATATTATCGTCTGCAAAGGATCCAGCCTCTTAGTATAGACATGTCGCTCTATGTAAAGTAAGTTAGTTTATTCAGGTACAGGTACACATAAATGCAGTTACACAAATCATACATGGCTGGTGTTGCCACGCTAACTCACTCTGAGAAAACTTTCCCTCATTTCTTCTTTTGCTACTCTCGCAGCATTGCACAGCTCCTGGTAACGCATAGAAACATGTGAAAGTAGTTTAGCTGAAGATTTCCATCCCCCGTGGCTTGTCTTGCATAGTAATATATGTGTAAATTACTTTGGATAACCCCAAAAATTCAGACAAAGTGACTTATTTCTGTTGCAGTCCTTGAGGGTCATCAAGTTTGTGCCATACCTGCTGCTATACCTACCGTCCTGCAAGAGGACGGGGTATAGCAGGAGAGGAATGACAAGAGGAAGGTGTCTGGTGGGTAAGAATGAGGGTGAGGGGAAGAGAGCCTGGTGGGTAGGTATTTAGGGCGGGTATTAGAGACCAGATCAAGGAAGGAGACAGAGGGAGCACGAGGAAAGTCACAATACACACACACGCCACACACACGCACGGCGCGCGCCCACACAACACACACACACACACACACACACACACACACACACACACACACACACACACACACACACACACACACACACACACACACATACACACACACATAGGGGTCAAGAGCTGTAAATTAACCCCCTAAAACCGCATGTGGGTGACTATCCCTCCTTGGGGTTTCCCTTTTCTGGACCCAACAGAACCGTGCGCGCCCCTTCGGGAAAGAGAGAGGGTTAGAGTGTAAAGGGTGGTGAAGTTTATTAGGATCACAAATCATTACATAGATTATCATACATAAAGCTTGTTAGAAAAGGGAAGTGCACTTGTGTGGAGTCACTGCGCCATCATGGTGGGGCTCCCTCACTCTTTTGATGCTCTCATGTGCTACAGCTCTTTTACCACACTAAAACCCGTATTTTGGGGTGTTTTTAGTATTGTCTGTGCTAGTAGAATTAGTTTTTGTGTAGTAGCGCAGCAGTATATAGTGGCAGAAATTATTTTTTATTGTCATGGGGGTTTTTCGAACGTGGATGGGGAAAAGTATCACTAGGCGGTGTCGTATAATATAAGGAAAGAGGGGAAGGCCCCAACACCCCCTGCCTCTCCTGCTCCCTACCTGACGACCCATGAGTGCCTAGGGGTTTAGGATGTTTGAAATCCTGCTATGGCAGCACAATAAAATCAGTAAGATTCACCAGAGGGTTTGGATGATCATCTGCGGGTACACGGGTTACTGTAATGTTCTAGGAACGGGTTTTCTATACTGGATTAAATAATGGCATGATGCAAACGTAGTAGTGTTAATGTACTTGTGAGAAGACTTAAAAGTAGTATTTCAGTCTTTCCCCTGGCTGCAGACATATGACCGGGTAGTTAGTGTGTAGTAGTACCCCAAGGGAATTCAATTATTCCTGTGCTAGCAGGGCAGTAGTGGGCAACAGAAAGGGTGCCTATTGTAAAACATGAGTGACTTTGAGGGCCCTTGAACAGTTAAAAATATGATGTTTTTTTTTATGTGAGCACTTTTCTGTTTCGCGGCAACTTTGTTCAGTTTTAAACTAATATAGTTTTTCTAACCAATTTAACTAGAAATGTGCTGAAAAACCCTATGTAAGGTGACGTGGTTCTAGGGGGAGGGGTTGTATTTTTTTGCAGGGTGTGTTGGTGATATAGCAGTTTATTATAGGTATGTCCATAGACTGGTGTAGGTAGTTTTCAATAGTCTGTGTGGGTGTTACATAGTCGTGTGTAGGTGTTTACTAGCAGTCATGGTTAGGTAGTGTCACATGCGCTTGGTGTAGGTATTCACATAGTGTGGTTTAGGTAGTGCTACATGCAGTCATGTGAGGTAGTGCCCAATAGCGTCATGGTGTAGGTAGTGTCTATAGCAGTCATGTGTATTGGTGTCATATACAGTCAAGGGTAAGTGGAATAGAGCGTGGTGTGGGTAGTGTCATTTTAGCAGTCATGGTGTAGGTAGTGTCAATACAATATGGTGTAGGTAGTGTAAATTTAGCAGCATGTGTAGTTGGTGTCATTAGCGCAAGGTGTAATATTGCCCAATTCGGTGTAGAGTGTATATAGCGTCATGGTGTAGGTTTTTCCAAAGCGTCAGGTTTTGGTAGTGAAATAGTCGTGGTGTAGGTGTGTCATATCAGCATGGTGTAGGTGGTACATACCTAGGTAGGTAGGTCTTTTAAAGCAGTATGATTAGGTAGTGTCGCATAGCAGCATATGTAGGTCACAGCAGCCCTGGTTTTGGGCAAGCAGTCTTGGTGGGGTAATGTCACATGAGTCATTTGAAGGTAGTGTCACACAGCAGTCATGGTGTAGTAGTGTCACTGCAGTATGGTGGGTAGTTCACATAGCAGTCATGGTGTAGGAGGTATATTTAGTCATTGTAGTGGTGTCATATACATCAAGTGTAAGTAGTGTTACATAGTAGTGTGGTGTAGGTAGTGTCATATAGCAGTAGGGTGTAGGAGTTCACAAGAGTATGGTGTAGGTAGTGTCATATACAGTCATGTGGTTGGTGTCATTAGGTCAAGGGGTAAGTAGTGTCAATGTATCGTGGTGTGGGTGTGTCAATAGCATATGGTGTAGGTAGTTCACTAGTCGGGGTTTGTAGGTAGTGTCATATAGCAGTCATGGTGTGGGGTGTGTCACATAGCCATAGTGTAGGTATGTATATGCGTCTGATGTGGGTAGTGTGAAGCAGTCATGGGGGTAGTGCACAGCAGTCAGGTGAGGTAATTACAAGCAGTCATGGTGTAGGTAGTGTCCAGCAGCATGGTGTAAGTAGTGTCACAGCAGTCATGGGGTAGGTATTTCACATCACAGTCCTGGGAAAGGAGTGCCACCGCGTCTGGGAGGTAGTGCCCAATCAGTCTGGTTGGGTGTGTCAGGCAATCAGGGCGTGGGTAGTGTCACAGCAGTCAGGGTTTGTAGGTAGTATCCATAGCAGTCATGGTGTGGGTAGTGTCACATGCAGTCAGGTGTAGGTAGTGCCCTAGCAGTCTGGCGTAGGTAGTGTCGCAGCAGTCGGCGTAGGTGTGACTAGCAGTCATGGTGTTGTATGTACTGGGATAGTGAAAGGTAGTGTCATTAGCGTATGGTGTAGGTAGTGTCCAAGCAACCATGGCGTAGTTGTGTCACATGCATCATGGTGTAGTAGTGTCACATAGGCATGTGTGGTAGTGTATATAGCAGTCTGGTGTAGGTAGTGTAAAAGAACCATAGGTTGGTAGTGTCATAAAACAGTCATGGTGAGGAGTTCACAGCAGTCATGGTGTTTGTGTCACACAGCAATCATGGTGTAGTGTCCTGCGTCGTGGTGTAGGTGTGCCACATAGTAATGGTGATGTAGTGCCCTAGCAGTCTGGTGTGGGGATGTATAGTAATTTTTGGTAGTGTCACGCAGTCATGGTGTAGGGTCCCACATGTCTGGGTAGGTAGTGTCCTTTCATGGTGGGTGTGTACAGCATCGGGTGTAGATAGTGTCACAATCATGGTGTAGGAAAGTGTCACAGCAGTCATGGTAGTGGGGAATAGTCTGGTGTAGGTAGTGTACATGCAGTCATGGTGTAGGTATGTCACACACAGTCAGGGGTTGTGTCACATAGCAGCTGGTGTAGGTAGTGCCACATAGTAATGGTGTATGTAGTGTCACATAGCAGTCATGGGTAGGTAGTTTTCATAGTAATGGTTTAGGTAGTGCACAGCAGTTGGTGTAGGTGTGCCAAAGTTGGGTGGGTATTGTAATAGTCGGGTTTGTAGGTGTGTCACAGCGTAGGGTTTGTAGATAGTGTCCCCCTGCTGGTGTAGGGTGTCACAGCGTCAGGGTGTAGATAGTGTTAGTATGGTGTAGGTAGTGTCCATGCAGTCAGGGTGAGGTAGTGTCACACAGCAGTCTGGTGTAGGCACATAGCGTCAGGGTGAGGTGTGCACTAGTAAGGGTTGAGTGTCACATACAGTCATGGTGTAGGTATGTCACTAGAAAATGGTGTGGTAGTGTCACAGCATCTGGTGTAGGTACCCACATAGTCGGGTGTTGGGTAGTGTACATAGTCATGGTGTAGGTGTGTCACGCAGTATGGTGTAGATAGTGTCCCATAGTCATGGGTAGGTAGTGTCAATAGCAGTCAGGTGTAGGTAGTGTCAAGCAGTCATGGTGTAGGTAATGTGCATGCAGGTGTGGTAGTGTCAATAGTCATGGTGTGGTAGTTCACAGCGCAGGTGTGGGTTTTGTGTCACAGCAGTCATTGGTGGGTTTTTTTCACTGTCATGGTTTTTGGTGTGCACAGCAGTCTTGTGTAGGTAGTCACATAGTCATGTTAGTGTGTCACAGCAGTCAGGGTGTAGGTGTGTCACAGCAGTCATTGTGTGGTGTAATAGTCTGGTGTAGGTAGGTCACAGGAAGTCATTGTGTGGGTAGTCAATAGCCCAGTGTGAGGTAGTTCACAGCATCATTGTGTGGGTATCACTATCATGGTGAGGGATGCCACAGCAGTCATTGTGTGGGTAGTACTATCTGGGTGGGTTTTTCCCACAGCAGTCAGTGGGTAGTCACATAGTAGGGTGTAGGTAGTGTCACAGCAGTCTGGTGTAGATAGTGTACAGCAGTATGGGTAGGATGTACATAGTCAGGGTTTAGTAGGTCACGCGTCAGGGTTTTGTGCCACATGTCAGGGTTTTAGTGTGTCACTTAGTATGGTGTAGGTAGTGCCACATAGTCATGGTGTGGGTAGTGCCCTAGTCAGGGGTGTAGGTAGTGTCACATAGTCATGGTGTTTTAGGTCACATAGCCCATGGTGTAGGTAGTGCCACTAGTAGGTTGGGTAGTGACATAGTCTTGGTGGGGGTGTGTCAAAAGTATGGTGTAGGAGTCCACTAGTCAGGTTAGGTGGCCCACTTTTGTCGGGTGTAGGTAGTGTCACAAGTCATGGTTGGGTGTGCCACATAGTCATGGTGTAGGTAGTGTACAGCGTCATGGTGTAGGTGTGCACACAGTCAGGGTGAGGAGTGTCACGCAGTCTGGGTAGGTAGTGCCCTAGTCAGGTGTAGGTAGTGTCACAGCAGAAGGTGTAGGTAGTGTCACAGCAGTCAGGGTGAGTGTGTCACAAGTCTGGTGTAGGTAGGCCCATAGTCAGGGTGAGTAGTGTCACAGCAGTCGGGTGTGGGTAGGTACAGCAGTCAGGTGTAGGTAGTTCACAGCTCATGGGTATTTGAAGGATCAAGTGGGGTTTGTGGTGGTCAAGACAGTGGTCAGTGTATAGGGGTCTTGGGCCGACAGGTTTCTTTCAGAAAATTTTTTGGGCCTTGTTGGTTTGAAAGGGTTTGTAGAGCTGAGGTTTTGTTTTAAGTGGGAAGGGAGGGGTGTCGAGTAGGGTGCGAAGGGCCAGGTCCCTGTCCCAGGTGTAGCCAGGGACGTGAATTTCGGGCGTGTCGGGAGGGGGGGGGGTTAGGGCAGGGGGTCCCAGGCTTGGGTGGGCAGCTCATTTTTAGCGCTGCTACCCACCAAGACACCCCCAACCCCCTCCACTTCGTGCATGGCGCCCCCAACTTCCTTGCTACGCTACTCTTCCGTGCCGACTTGCCCCAAAACGTGTAGTAACCTCCAGTTCCATTACCCCAAAGGGAAAAAAAAAAAACTTGTTTACTTGATCTCTGCCCTTCCAGGGGGTTTGCCCTCGGTAATATAGGGGGGTTCTTGAGGAAGCCTAAAGGGTCAAGTTAACCCTCAGCGGGCTCGGGCCTTACTCTGACTCACCCAGAGGTTATTGAGCCTCGGTCTTCCCTCGCCCGGGTATCACTAAAACCGGAAGAAGTGTGATGTTTTTGTGTGTTTGTCCTACGGCTTCTATGAGTACAACAGCAGTGAGCCTTACCAGTACCCATACCGGGGCACTTCACACCCCGGGGCGCCCACCTTGGTCCTTCAGAAAAACATCATCCCCCAGCACGGAAGGCGGGGAAGGAAATGCCAGTCGATCCCGCAGCCAAAAGATTGGATTGCGGTCATCTTTCCCGTCGTTCCCCCCGGAGCATAAAAGTATTCTCATTTGGGCTGTAATGATGTTTAGTTTTTTCGGGAGTGGGAACTGAAGACTAATTCCAGAAAACTATAAAACTTAAAAAAAATGTATAAATAAAAAAAACTTAAAAAATAAATACGAGGTTGCCGAATTCTTGGGTACTGAGCCCGAGAGAAGTTATCGTGGGCACGATATTCTCCCTGAGCGCTGTAACTGAACGGTAAAAGCTGAAAATTCCAGAAAGGCAGTAACTTTGCACCCTCCCGAAGAAAGAAAGTTTTAAAAAGGGACTGAAAGGGAAAAGTAGAAAAAAGGGACAGACCTTGTGAAGAGACATTTTGAACGAGCCGATAGACCCCAAAGTGGGCACCACCGGGGGCGCCAAAAGGCTATTTCACCCCGGGGGGAGGTGGGGGGGGGTGGGTTTTTTCGCCTTTTCCGGGTTTAAAAACTGTCCAATTATTGGATATCAGAGGTCACGGGGTAGGTTAGGCTAGAGAGCGATGCCCTTTTTGCTGGTCGGGAATTTTTGGGCCTCACAGTCCTTGTAAAAAATAATCATCTTCTTCAAAAAACCGAAAAAACTTTTTTCCTAACAGAGGTTTTCTAGTTAGTATAAAACCAGTTATAGTAATAGGGGTGAAACACTCTCGGGTGGGCTCCTTTTCTGTACCTTTGGGTACAAAAAGATTTTTCATTCATTTTGGCTGCTGGGAAAACAACCAAAATTTGGTTTTTGGTAATGGTAATTGCATGTTACCATCCAGGAAGTGGGTTGAGTGCTCTCTCGCCTGACCTGCGAGTAGTGCTTTTTCCTTTATCACTAGTTATGTCCGGGGGCAGTCCGCCCCCTATATGTTTATACGGGGTGTTAAGTGCGTTCTTGTCCTTTCGGGAAAGGGGAAAAATCGTAATTTTAAATGGGGTCTAGGAAATAATTTTTTTAAAAATGCCCTTTGAGAAAATTTTTTTTAATTTTTTTACGGACACATCGTCCCCTTGAACGGGAACTTTTGTTTTTGATTACTTAAAAAATTTTTGCTCCTCCTTGGGGACAAGGCCCCCTCCCCTGTACCCCGAACTTGCAAAAATAAATAAAAAAAACAAAACGAGCTTTGACTCAAAAATTTTTTCTTTGTTTAAATAAAAAATCCGTAGTAAAAGATGCTCATTTTTTTTCCATTTTGCAGCAAATTACGCAAGACGCTCTTCATTTATAAAATTCCCCTAACCAAAATTTTTTCTTGGGTTACGTTGATTTTTGATCGTCTGGAAATTGTCATTTTTAAGAAATAACCTTTCGTGCCCCAAAATGGGGCTTACCCGTAGAAGTGGGTTCCCCCCCGTTTCCCCCGCCCTCCCCGGGGAGATCAATTTGGGAAATTTCCCCTTGGGTTGGTTCCCGTGGGTCGGGGGTTGTGTGCCCCCGCCTTCACCCCTCGGGTTTTTATTTTACAGACCCTAGCGCGAGCAGCAGTAGTGGTGTAACTCCCCCAACATTTCCCATCATCATTTGGCCTTTCCGTTTATTCTTGTTTTCTCTTCCATCGATATTTTCTTTTTAGATTTTTTAATTTAGAGTAATAAAATTGTGTATATTAAATATTGCAAATTTTTAAGGGTAAAAAATTCAGTTGTAAGTTATAAAAATTGATTTGCCGTAATATAAATTTTGAAAAAAATATAATTTGGGAAAAAAAATGAATCTGCATTTAAAAATTCTTTGCTAGTTTAACTTCTCTTAAAAAAAAATAAAGGAAAGACAAAACCTGGCCCCTTCATTTTAAATTCAGTATTTTTTCCTCTTTTTTTGAGTTTTTTTACCAGAGTTTGTTTAAAATGAACTTTGTTCCCACGGGTGAGGGCCCAGATGGGGGCAAAAGTTTGTCCACTCCCCCCTCACTGTAAAGCTAAATCGGCTATTAGGTGAAATACAGTAAAAATAAATTAATAATATAAATGGAAAAGTTTGAATAAATTATAAAATTAAAATCACAATTTTGGGTGGGAAATAAATTTTAAATTTTAACACCCTTTTTATTTAAATTGACGTTTGATGGGGGGGGGTACTTTTTACATTTTTAATTGCCCTTAATTTATTAAAAACACCCCTTTAAAAAAAATATCACTTGATTGAAACGGAATGTGGGAGGGTTCTTTGTGGGCTTCCTTGTCCGTTTTCGTGGGGGCTAGTTTGTTTGGTTTGCCTATAACATTCTTTTCTCGTTCTTTTTTTTTATTTATAATTGAGCTTTATTTATGCTGCCCCTATAAGGTGTGAGATTCTCCCTGCTGTGATAAATATTGTGTGTGCTCTTCTGCTGTGATGATTTTGTGTGTGCTCGCCTATGTGAGAATATTTGGTGATGCCGCCGTGTGATGAACATGCATAAGTAAAATAGTGTGTGTTTGCATCTGAAATTGGGTTTTTTTTGGGTTTCCGAAGCCATTTAAAGATTTTTTGCCAAAAAATGGACTCGAATTTAATAGGCTTACGAGGTGGAACTAACTCAGTTATTCCCTTGTTAGAGTGAAAATAACTGTTTTTGAAGTGTTCTTATAATGAACTAATGTGATGTTTCAGTTAGTATTTTAGTTAGGGGAACTAGACCTTTTTTCTTGTGTTGTAAGCATTCACCCTTTTGCATCAAACCCAAAATTTTAATTATTCCTTGAATGGGGCGTTAAGGATTAGACAGAGAGAAAAAAAAAATAGGTCGTAGGCCTGTGCTGTTCCTTTTTTTATGTTTTTATTTTAAAATCCGAATATAATAAAATGTTGTTGAGGAAAAAGGAAATGTTTTTTCCAGCCAGTGGCTTCGTCAGTCCCCGTACAGGGGGGTAACAATGGGAAATGAGGAGCTTTAGGAAAACATTTCCCCCGCCTGGGGCGATTTTCCCGGCTAGGGGAGATTGCCTCAAAAATCCCCCTCATCTTCCCCTTGTTATTCTCGTATTGGGGCTGAAGAAGCATGGTGGAGAAGCATTTCCTCAGTAAAGATTCCCAAAAATTGCACCAAGTGTCTTCAACTATTCATTTTACATAAAAAAAAGTGAAAAAACACAATATTTTGATTAAATTTTTGCTCGCTAAAACAGTGTGTCACAGAGAAGAATATTCACCCCAAAATTACGTGCTGGTTGTGTTTCAAGGTGCATAACCATAGATGCGTCTGTACCCCCCCAAATGCAACACCCAACGACTTACAGAGTGAGGGGGTCTCATCTCCCCCCCCAAATCTCATATATGGATTACCTTTCTCCAATCTAAACGCGTCAGATCCCCTTTTCTCCATTACCCGACTAAAGGCTCCCTTTTGTTTTTGGATTTCAAGCCCCTGCCTCTCATACCTCCTTCAGCCTCCAGTCTCTTCGCACGTCCTACCCCCTTTTTTTTTACCTGCTTCCCTTCATCCACTTTCCCCAAATTTTTCAACAACAAATTTTCACTCTAATTTTTGCTTCCTATCACACACCATTTCTAAAATTTTTCTTCCCTTTTTTTCTGAGTAATTCACTTGACTTGAGACGAGTTTTTCCCCTGCCTCTCATTCCCCCGTCCCTAAACAATTTTAAAAACCGTGGTGACGTTAACATCCCTTTTCTAAGACCACTTTTTTGTTCCTCACCATAACTTGGGTTTGGGCAACTTATCATCTGTTTCCTGTATCTGCCCCGGCCCGTCAGAAATGCAACAAAACATCATTTTCCCTATAAAAGTATCGTTTAGTGTGTTGCATGTGACACAGAATGTACACATGTTCTTCCCCTTTTAAGATCTACCCGTTCTTCTATTCTGTATTCCCACCACTCTTTTTATATTCCTTTTAATTCTTAACACACACAACACACACACACACAACAACAACAACAACACACCACAAAACCCCAAACACCACACACACCAACCCCCATAACCACAAAAACAACAAACACACTTCCCTCTCTTTTTTTTTGCCCAAAGGGGAAACAAACATGCGGGGACCTCCATTCTTACACACTGAACGCTCCTGCGTTCCAAAACTTTTCTCCATGGCTTGTCCATTTTTGGGTTTACAAAAGTTAGAAATTTTAGTTTAAAAAAATCGGGAGTTTAATAAGTGTGTATCAGGGAGAAAAAAATTGACAGCGTCAGTATTTTGGTTTAACTAGTTGTTTGTATTAATGTTGGGGGGAATTTCCGACAATGGTTAAAGTAAAAAAGGGCCAAATGAATAACGTCATTTAATTGCGGAACGTTTTGCTTCCAGGGCTGTTGTTTACCTAGCGGGATTTCTCCTAGGGTGACTGTATGGTCCAAAAAATTCGTCCCCCCTTGGGTAAAAAACTATAAAAAATGATGAAATATTAAAGTTGAAAAAATTTGCCTTTTTTTTTGGTGTTTTTTCCATAAAATTTGCCTTTTGTTTATTCCCTCAATGAGGGGGCTAAAAAGAAACCAGATCAGTAAATGTTTCAGGGGGAGGAGAAATTGAGAGTTCACTTTGTTTTCATATTAAATTTAGGAAAAAAACAGTTAAAAAAATGTTCCCGGACTTCTTGGCATAACTGACGACCCGGTTTCACGTGTTTTGGGAAGCAGCTCAATCATTTTAAAACTTTTAATTTTTGGGGGGAAAAAAAAAAAAATTAGGTGCTATTGTTATTGTGTATTTATTTTTTTTTTCTTAAGAGTGAGTACATGGTCATGGAGTCTGTTGGACCCTACAACAACCATTTTCTTTTTCTTTGGCACGAAAGATATTTAAAAAAAAAAAAAGCTTTTTTGGTTACTCCTATTGAGCCGCATTTTGGCAGGGCGGTGTTTTAATTAATGTGGCGCATTTGTGTGCCCCGTGAGCCCCGGGGTTAACGCTGCTTCACACAGTAAGGCATATTTTAACACTTTGGGACGAAGCTTTTTTCCCGCTTAGCAGGCCCCCATGTATACAGGTGCCCGAAAATTTTCACAGTGTCTTGTTTTCGATTTGAGGTATTATATACCCTACTAGTATGCGCCTTAATAAACGTCAGAAAATATTTTTATATTGCAGATAATGGTAACCAAAGAGAAAAACGTTTACCCGCACCTTATGAACAATGGCACATCAGACATTAGAAACCTTGCAGACAAGACCCATCCCGAGCATAGAAACCTTGCAGGAATGACACATCAGAGCATTAGAAACCCTTGCAGAGCAACTGGCCATCAAGCATTGAAAACCTTGCAGAGCCTGAAACATCAAACATTAGAAAACCCTTTCAGAGCAACTGGCCATCGAGATTAGAAAAAATTTCAGGCAACTGCACTCAGAAATTAGAAACTGCAGAAATGAAAATCAGCCTGAAAATTAGGAACCTTTCGGCAACTGACACTCAGGCATTGAACCTTGCAGAGCAACTGACACCAGGTTTGAAACCTTGCGAGAACGGCCCTCGGCATTAGAAAAACCTTTAGAGAACTGGCACATCGAGCATTAGAAAACCTTTAGAGCAAATGAACATCAGGCATTAGAAACCTTGCAGAGCAATGGCAATCAACATTTGAAACCTTGCGGCAACTGGCAACATCCGGATTAGAAACCTTGCAGAGAATGGCACATCAGAAAAAATTAGAAAAAATTGCGAGCAACTGACACATCAGATGAACATTAGGGAAACCTGCAGGAAAAATGAAATAGAAAATTAGAAACCCTTCAAACAAAGAAATCAGCAGAAATTGGAACCTTGGAGCAATGACACATCAGAGCATTGAAAACCTTTCAGAGCAATGACAATCAGAGCATTAGAAACTTGCAGGCAATGGCCATCAAACATTTAAAAACCCTTTCAGAGCAAAAAGGCACATCAGAACTTTAAAACCTTTTTCAGAGAATGGAAAAACAGAGATTAGAAACCCTTTCAGAGAAGACACATCAGCACTAAAATTTGGACCCTTTTATAGTAAAAATGAACACAGCCTAAGTATTAGGAACCTTTTATAGTAATGACACCTCAGATAAGTATTAAGGAACCTTGTAGATAACACACATCAGCATAATTTTTAAGGAATTTTTTATGTAAATGACACTCAGCATGAACATTAAGGAACCTTGTTGTAATGACACTCAGCACTAAGTATTAAGGAAACCCTTTTAGAGTAACTGACCATCCACTGAACATTTGAAACCTTGAGAGTAAAATTTGGGTCAGCACGGGCGGGAAAAATGAACTTCAGATTCTGACACTTCAATAACCTGAAGCTGGAAGGGTGATGTTAAAACTTGCATAGTTTTGTGAAGATCAAAGATGGGTGTAGGTAGAGTGGGAGGGGTGAGGCTGTGGGGACTGCTGGGGCAAGCTGTGATGGTTGATGTGGGGAAGGTGGGTGGTTTTATGGGCCAAGTGTGATGGTTGGTGTGGGAAGTGGATGGTTGGGGTGGGCAACTGTGAGGTTGGTGTGGGCAAGCTGGATGGTTTGGGGCAAGCTGTGATGGGGTTTATGTGGAAACGTGTGGTTGATGTGGGCAAGCTGTGATGGTGTGTGGGCAAGTGTGATGGGGTTTATGTGGGAAGCTGTGATGGTTGGTGTGGGAAGCTGTGATGGGTTTTGTGGAAGGTTTTGATGGTTGAAAGTGGGGCTATGTTTTCTTGATGTGGGGAAGCTCTATGGTTTGTGGGGAAAACTGTGGGGTTGACTGGGCAAGGTATGGTTGGTGTGGGAAAAATGTATGGTTTTTGGGCAAGCTGTGATGGTGGGTGGGGTTGTGATGGTTTGGGGTGGGCAAGCGTGATGGTTGTGAGGGCAACTGTGTGGTTTGGGGTTGGGGAAACTGTGATGGTTGTGTGGGCAGCCCGTGATGGTGGTTGGGGAAGCTGTGAGGTTGATGTGGGAAGCTGTGATGGCTGGGGTGGGAAACGTGATGGTGGTGTGGGAATGTGAGGTTGATGTGGGCAAGCTGTGTGGCTGGTTTTGGGAAGCTGTGATGGTTGGTGTGGGCAAAGGGGATGGCTGGGGGGAAGCTGTGATGGCTGGTGGGAAGCTGTGATGGTTGGGTGGGAAGTGTGAGGTTGATGTGGGCAAGTGTATGGTTGTTGGGCAAGCTGTGATGGGTTTATGTGGGCAGTGTGTGGTGGGGTGGGGAAGGTGATGGTTTTTTGGGGGCAAGCTGTGATGGGTTTGGGGTGGGGAAGCTGTGATGGCTGGTGTGGGGAAGCTGTTTGGCGGTGTGGGGAAGTGTATGGTGGTGTGGGCAAGCTGTGATGGGGGTGGGGGAAGCTGTGATGGTTTGGGGTGGGCAAGCGTGATGGTTGATGGGGAAGCTGTGATGGGTTTATTGGGCAACTTTTGGTTGTGTGGGCAAACTGGGATGGGGGTGTGGGGAAACTGTGATGGTTGGGGTTTGGGGAAGTGTGATGGCTGGTGTGGGCAAGCTGTGATGGCTGGTGTGGGGGAAGGTTTAGGTGGTGTGGGCAAGCGTGGGTGGTGGTGTGGGCAAGCTGTGATGGTGGTGTGGGCAAGCTGTGAGGTGGTGTGGGCAATGTGTGGTTTATGTGGCAAGTGTGAGGTTTTATGTGGGCAAGCTTGAGGTTAGTGTGGGGAACTTGATGGGTTTATTGGGCAAATTTGAGGCGGTGTGGGCAAGTTTGGTGGTTTGGGCGGGGAAGCTGTGATAGTTGATGTGGGCAAACTTGTGGTTTGTGGGCAAGCTGTGATGGTTGGGGTGGGCAAGTTGATGGTGGTGTGGGAAGCGTGATGGTTGTGTGGCAAGCTGTGTGGTTGGGGTGGAAACTGTGATGGTGGGTGGGAACTTTGTGGGTGGTGTGGGAAACTGTAGGTTGGTTGTGGGAAGCTTGATGGGGGGTTGGGAAGCTTATTTATTGGGAAATTTGAGGTTGGTTAACTTATGTTTTGGGCACTTGGGTTTTTTTGGGCAATGTATGGTTTTGGGGAAACGTGATTGGTGGGGGTTTGGGAAGTGTGATGTTGGTTGGGCAACTTGATTGGTTTTGGGGGAAGCTGTGATGGTTGAATGGGAAGTTTGATGGTTGGTTGAAACTTTTTGTTTTGGGGAAATGTAGGTTTTGGGGTTTCAAATTTATTTTTGGGGAACTTATTTTTTTTACCTTGAATTTTTTTCAATTTTATTTGGTCAACTTATTTTTTTGGGGGAACTTATTTTTTTTAAACTTATTTTTATTTTGGGGGGGGGGGAACATTTTTGGGGGGGCATATTTATTAAAAAGCTAAAATTTAAATTTTTTGGGGAAAAAAACCCCCCCTATAATACTTAAAAAATTTTTTTTTTTTTTTTTTTTTTAAGACTAAACAATATTTTTAAGAAATATTTATTTTAAGTCCAAAATTTTGGTGTTTAAAGGGAAGGAGGCTCGGTCGTCTGCGCCTCCCAAACCCAAAGGGGGGGGGGTTTTTTTTTTTTTTTAAGCAGTGGAAAGTTTAAATTGTTTTAAAAAGTTTTTATACCCCCCACCACCCGTGGGGGAGTAAAATATTAAGAGGCATTAATTGGTACGGGCTAAACCCGTTTTGAAGTGAGCATTTGGGTAATAATAAAAATTTAAAAGGTAATGAAACCCCCCAAATTTCGGTATTTCAGATTACAGAGGTATAATTTGGGCAGGGGGGGCCCCAAAGTTTTGATAGCTGAAACTGGTAAAAGTTGTAATTTCAGGTGAATCAATTCATGGCTACTTGATCCTGTCCGCTTTCCCATGTTTAAAAATATAAAATATAATAAAGAATTTTGACCACGTCAACATGTTGACTTTTTCCACAGTGGGGTTTTTTAGTTTCAAGGAATAATGTGAAGAATTAGAAAGTGGAATTAATACAAAAAATAATGTAATTAAATCCCTCGCCGTAGAGTTGGTGTGTTTTTGTTCTTACCCCCTGGGGCCTATCCCTTTTGGGCACCCAGTCCCTTGTGGGCACCCAGCCCCCTTGTGGGCACCTGCCCCCTTGTGGGCACCTAACTCCCCTTTTGGGGCCTAGTTTCCCCTTTTGGGGACCTAGCTCCTTGGGGCCCTAGCTCCCCTTTTGGCCACCTAGCTCCTTGTGGGGACCCAGCTTTCCCTTTTGGGGGACCTACTTTCCTTTTTGGGGACCTAGCCCCTGTGGGGGCCTGCTTCCTTGGGGTAGTCCCTTTTGGGAACCCAGCTTCTTTTGGGCACCCAGCTCCCCTTTTGGGCCCGCTTCCTTGTGGGCACCTAGCTTCCTTGTGGCACCCCAGTTCCTTGTGGGCACCCAGCTTCCTTGTGGGGACTAGCTTCCTTGTGGGGACCCAGCTTCCTTTTTTGGGGGCCCAGCTTTCCCTTTTGGGACCCAGCCCCTTGTGGGCACCTAGCTTCCTTTTGGGGCCATTCCCTTTTGGGCACCTAGCTTCCCTTTTGGGGCCCCAGTTCCTTTTGGGCACCTGTTCCCTTGTGGGGGACCTAGCTTCCCTTTTTGGGGGACCCACTCCCTTTGGGCCCTAGTTCCTTGTGGGCACCTGCTCCCTTGTGGGGACTAGCTTCCTTGGGGCACCTGCTTCCCTTTTGGGGACCTAGTCCCTTTTGGGGACCTAGTTCCTTGTGGGCACCTAGCTTCCTTTTTGGGCACCTGCTTCCTTGTGGGCACCCAGCTTTTGTGGGCACCTAGCTTCCTTGTGGGGACCTAGCTTCCCTTTTGGGGACCCAGTTTTGGGGCACCTACTCCCCTTTTGGGGACCAGCTTCCTTTGGGCCCTAGCTTCCTTGTGGGGACTTAGCTTCCTTGTGGGGACCTAGTTCCTTTGGGCACCTAGCTTCCTTGGGGATAGTTCCTTGTGGGCACCCAGTCCCTTGTGGGCACCTAGTTCCTTGTGGGCACCAGCTTCCTTGTGGGGACCCCTTCCTTGTGGGCACCTACTTTCCCCTTTTGGGCACCTGCTTCCCGTGGGCCCTAGCTTCCTTGTACCCAGCTCCCCTTTTGGGCACCCAGCTTTTTGTGGGCACCTGCTCCCTTGTGGGGGCCCAGCTTCCTTTTTGGGCACCTAGCTTCCTTGTGGGCACCTACTTCCCTTTTGGCACCTAGCTCCCTGTGGGGACCTGCTTCCTTTGGGCACCTAGCTTCCCTTTTGGGCAATACTCCTTTTTGGGCCCTGTTCTTGTGGGGGACCCGCTTCCTTGTGGGCACCCAGCTCCCTTTTGGGCACCCAGTTCCTTGTGGGGCCCCAAACTCCCTTGTGGGGGACCCATTCCCTTTTGGGCACCAGCTTCCTTGGGGCCCTAGCTTTTTGTGGGCACCTAGCTCCCCTTGCAGTGCTTCCCCTTTTTTTGTATTTGACTGGCTCCCCCTTCTTACTTCCCACTTTACTTCCCTTTCCCCCTCCAAACCCACTACTACTAACTACTATACTAATACTATACTTACTCTATAAAATACCACACCACCACCCTACAACTACTACAAAAACAAAACCAACTATGCTGCTGTGCTGTACTAATACTTTCCCCCACCCCCCTACCCCCCACCCCTACTTCTGCGTGTACTACTACTACTACTACTACTAATACTATACACTATCTATAATGGTGCTCTGTGCTGCTAACTCCTATTCCACCACCACCCCTCCACCCCCACTACTACGCTGCTGCTACTACTTACTACTATACTATACTACTACTACACCGTATCTACCCCTACCCCCTTCCCGCCTATATTTTAACCCTTCCCGTCACTTTTCGTTATTGTGATTTTTTAAATGGTCCAAGTCGGGCCAAAACGTCGTCGTAAGCTCCTCTCTTCTATGTGCGGGTTATTTGTGTATTGGTGAAGAGCAACGTAGTCTTGAACAATCTCAAGCACAGGCATGTAGGCCGGTATAATTGCTCGGTCCGGGCCTTTTCCAAGAGGTGGCCCGGCCTTGGCTCCCTTTCGTGGGAGTGTCTCAGACCAATGTCTGCTATGGGAGGAGGCACGAGTATTTCCTCGTCTTCTGGGACTAGCTGTCCCCAGGCCTAGCCCCATTACCCATCCCACGGGGCTCGGAGGCTGCCACAAACCCGCCCACACTGGGCTCGAAGGGTGTGGTAGCTGCATAGCGGCAGACGATGTCAGGAGGTGCAAAGGCAGCAAGCACTACAGGATCCTTTTAGAGCCACACCCCGGCTTTGGGCCGAAGCCCGAGCGCTGGGGAAGTTCAAAACTGTTTCTTGCTGTGTGTTGCTGCTGCTACTAATACACTTGTCCGTTGCACTCTCTAAGCCCAGGCATGAAGCTTGGCGCTTATATACCGACGTAAGGTATATAAGCTTACGAAGACATTGTGATTGGTAGGCGGGATTCTCCAGTGGAAGTAGGTCATACCCGAGGGGTGGGCCAGTAATAAGCAAGAAGGTTGTGGAGATGTCCTCTGCACCAAGGTTCCACGACGTTGCAATATCTGACAAGTTGTACACGTATGTACAACAAGTAAATGTAATCATTCTTTATACAGAGTGTCCCATATCTCTGGGAAAAAATTGTCACTTATAAAAACTTTTATCCAGGAAAAAAAATCGATAAAAAGAGAAAAATTAAGGTGCACAACCAGCACACCTGATAGACCGAACCGTAGGACGACGTATCGGTCCCACTAGACCATTAACACTATTTCTCTGTTGAGGCGCTGCTTGCTGCGGGTGACGAGTGAACAACTCCCACAACTGAGCCTTCTTCTGTGTTCTTGTCTTGTTCTTCACTCACGATCCTGAGTATTTTTTTTTTGTCTCGTTCTTGAATCCGGATTCCAAGTGTTATGTTTCTTGTCATATCGGTGAATCCGATCTGATTCCATGTCAGTATTGAACAGTTCACGAGTAGGGGTGTTCAACGATGCTGTGTTAGTATTGAACAGTTCATGTATGGTGGTGTTCAACGATGCTGTTGATAATAATGAATATACTTACATATTTACGTTTGCATCATGCATTTATAAATGTATCAGAGAGAGAGAGAGAGAGAGAGAGAGAGAGTTATAGATGGACTTTTTTAGTTGCTTGCCAGAATCACTTGAGCCAATCACGAGGAAGCATTAGTGTGTGTGTGTGTGTGTGTGTGTGTGTGTGTGTGTGTGTGTGTGTGTGTGTGTGTGTGTGTGTGTGTGTGTGTTTTATATGGCCAATTTGGATATATCAGCAGTGTGCTGCTACCCTACTCTAGGTTAGTACAAAGATAAGAGAATGAGGGGTCGCGACTAGCTGGCTGCTTGTTGAACTGGCTGGCTGACTGACTGAACATTAAAATGGTATAAAATACCGACAGATTGTTAGGTAAGACACATATGCAACAGTTAGGTATCTTTATTTCGAAACGTTTCGCCTACACAGTAGGCTTCTTCAGTCGAGTACAGAAAAGTTGATAGAAGCAGAAGAGACTTGAAGACGATGTAATCAGTCCATCACCCTTAAAGTTTGTGGTCAGTCCCTCAGTCTGGAGAAGAGCATTGTTCCAAAGTTTGAAACAATATGGAGTTGAAGTGACAGGATGGAGCCTTATATAGCGCCAGGAGGTGAGACGTAGGTCACTAGTAGAACGCAGATGTTGGGAGGTCAGGTCCCTCTCAAATCCAGCCGTTCTCTCTAGTAGAGGTAGTCGAAGTTGATATCAGGTCTGTACCAAGATACCCTTGTGTTGCAGTGTCTGACAGATTGAACATTAAAATGGTATAAAATACCGACAGTACTTTTCTGTACTCGACTGAAGAAGCCTACTGTGTAGGCGAAACGTTTCGAAATAAAGATACCTAACTGTTGCATATGTGTCTTACCTAACAATCTGTCGGTATTTTATACCATTTTAATGTTCAATCTGTCAGACACTGCAACACAAGGGTATCTTGGTACAGACCTGAAATCAACTTCGACTACCTCTACTAGAGAGAACGGCTGGATTTGAGAGGGACCTGACCTCCCAACATCTGCGTTCTACTAGTGACCTACGTCTCACCTCCTGGCGCTATATAAGGCTCCATCCTGTCACTTCAACTCCATATTGTTTCAAACTTTGGAACAATGCTCTTCTCCAGACTGAGGGACTGACCACCTCAAAACTTTAAGGGTGATGGACTGATTACATCGTCTTCAAGTATCTTCTGCTTCTATCAACTTTTCTGTACTCGACTGAAGAAGCCTACTGTGTAGGCGAAACGTTTCGAAATAAAGATACCTAACTGTTGCATATGTGTCTTACCTAACAACACTGGCTGACTGACTCACTGGCTGGCTGGCTGGCTGACTCACTGGCTGGCTGACTCACTGGCTGGCTGGCTGGCTGGCTGACTGGCTGGCTGGCTGGCTGGCTGGCTGGCTGGCTGGCTGGCTGGCTGGCTGGCTGGCTGACTCACTAGCTGGCTGGCTGGATCCAGCAGTATCAGCTGCTCCTAGTAACAACCATCACCGCCTCTCGTTGTTGCTTGTTTTCTTCTATTGTTGTTCATCAGTTATATTTCCCGAGCCTCTCTACCCACCTGCTTGTTCTCAGCTAGTTGTCCTCTGATAGTTGTACTCTCCTAGTTGTCCTCTCCTAGTTGTCATCTGCTAGTTGTCCTTTGCTAGTTGTACTCTCCTAGTTGTACTCTCCTAGTTGTCCTCTCCTAGTTGTCCTCTGCTAGTTGTCCTTTGCTAGTTGTACTCTCCTAGTTGTCCTCTCCTAGATGTACTCTCCTAGTTGTACTCACCTAGTTGTACTCTCCTAGTTGTACTCACCTAGTTGTAGTCTCCTAGTTGTAGTCTCCTAGTTGTGGTTGTGAGGCTCCATCCTTAGCTTCTTAATGCTTACCGCATTCTGCTCTTTTTTTTTTGCTATGCCTATTCTTGAAACTGTGTTTCGTATCTGTCTGTGTTGTCTAGGGGTATGGATGTGGGCGTGTAACTTGCCTATCCCTGCCTACACAATGTCTTACACACACACGCACACTATTAGTTACCATTTTGTGTGTGTGTGTGTGTGTGTGTGTGTGTGTGTGTGTGTGTGTGTGTGAGACTCGACCCCTGCAACCACAACTAGGTAAGGACACATACACACATACATCAGTACTAGTCTCAGTGTGGGTCCCTGTCAAGGGTGAATCACACCGCCTCCCCAATAATTGCTTGATCGGCCAGGCTGTTATGTCTAATTGTGTGCAGTTAGCAGCAGCAGCCTGGTTGATCAGGGAGTCAATAGTCTTTGATCAAGTGAAGGACATTTCCAGTTGGTTAATGGTTAATGGGATTTGAAACCTATCTACTACATGATGGTTGTTAAGGCTGGACGTGACCTGTTCACTTCCAGACAAGACTAGACACGATTACTATCATCCCAATTTTATGGATTAATGTAAACTCTCATTATATCTACACTGAGAGAAATACACTTCTTGATGTATATATCCTTTGTGCCTTTCCTATGTATCCCTGCCTTCCCATGTGTATACTTTGCCATGTATCCCTGCCTTCCCATGTGTATACTTTGCCATGTATCCCTGCCCTCCCTTGTGTACACTTTGTCATGTATCCCTGCCTTCCCATGTGTACACTTTGTCATGTATCCCTGCCTTCCCATGTGTATACTTTGCCATGTATCCCTGCCTTCCCTTGTGTACCCTTTGTCATGTATCCCTGCCCTCCCTTGTGTACACTTTGTCATGTATCCCTGCCTTCCCATGTGTATACTTTGCCATGTATCCCTGCCTTCCCATGTGTATACTTTGCCATGTATCCCTGCCTTCCCATGTGTATACTTTGCCATGTATCCCTGCCTTCCCATGTGTATACTTTGCCATGTATCCCTGCCCTCCCTTGTGTACCCTTTGTCATGTATCCCTGCCTTCCCATGTGTACACTTTGCCATGTATCCCTGCCTTTCCTTGTGTACCCTTTGTCATGTATCCCTGCCCTCCCTTGTGTACCCTTTGTCATGTATCCCTGCCCTCCCTTGTGTACCCTTTGCCATGTATCCCTGCCCTCCCTTGTGTACCCTTTGTCATGTATCCCTGCCCTCCCTTGTGTACACTTTGTCATGTATCCCTGCCCTCCCTTGTGTACACTTTGTCATGTATCCCTGCCCTCCCTTGTGTACACTTTGTCATGTATCCCTGCCCTCCCCTTGTGTACACTTTGTCATGTATCCCTGCCTTCCCTTGTGTACCCTTTGTCATGTATCCCTGCCCTCCCTTGTGTACACTTTGTCATGTATCCCTGCCCTCCCTTGTGTACACTTTGTCATGTATCCCTGCCTTCCCTTGTGTACACTTTGTCATGTATCCCTGCCCTCCCTTGTGTACACTTTGTCATGTATCCCTGCCTTCCCTTGTGTACCCTTTGTCATGTATCCCTGCCTTCCCTTGTGTACCCTTTGTCATGTATCCCTGCCTTCCCTTGTGTACCCTTTGTCATGTATCCCTGCCTTCCCTTGTGTACCCTTTGTCATGTATCCCTGCCTTCCCTTGTGTACCCTTTGTCATGTATCCCTGCCCTCCCTTGTGTACACTTTGTCATGTATCCCTGCCCTCCCTTGTGTACACTTTGTCATGTATCCCTGCCCTCCCTTGTGTACCCTTTGCCATGTATCCCTGCCTTCCCTTGTGTACCCTTTGTCATGTATCCCTGCCCTCCCTTGTGTACCCTTTGTCATGTATCCCTGCCTTCCCTTGTGTACCCTTTGTCATGTATCCCTGCCTTCCCTTGTGTACCCTTTGTCATGTATCCCTGCCCTCCCTTGTGTACACTTTGTCATGTATCCCTGCCCTCCCTTGTGTACACTTTGTCATGTATCCCTGCCCTCCCTTGTGTACCCTTTGTCATGTATCCCTGCCCTCCCTTGTGTACACTTTGTCATGTATCCCTGCCCTCCCTTGTGTACACTTTGTCATGTATCCCTGCCCTCCCTTGTGTACACTTTGTCATGTATCCCTGCCCTCCCTTGTGTACACTTTGTCATGTATCCCTGCCCTCACCTTGTGTACACTTTGTCATGTATCCCTGCCCTCCCTTGTGTACACTTTGTCATGTATCCCTGCCCTCCCTTGTGTACACTTTGTCATGTATCCCTGCCCTCCCTTGTGTACACTTTGTCATGTATCCCTGCCTTCCCTTGTGTACACTTTGCCTGTGAGATTCACTATCAGATACCTTCTCCACGTTCAGGAATATGCAGCTCACCCACCCACTCGTCTCCTCTGTTCCAGCTTGAGCTCTGTTGCTTGGTCTTATATAAAGCTCCAGTAGACTCGTGTGATATTACCGACTTATTCTATAAACCCAGGATTGTTACCCACAATAGACCATGACTCAACTTCCTCTTTTTGATTATATATATATATATATATATATATAATTTATATATATATATATATATATATATATATATATATATATATATATATATATATATATATATATATATATATATGTCGTGCCGAATAGGCAGAACTTGCGATCTTGGCTTAAATAGCAACGCTCATCTTGCCATATAGGACAAGTGAAAATTTGTGTATGCAATAATTTCGCCAAAATCATTCTGAACCTAACGAAAAAAATATATTTGATTGTGTTTGTTTAGTACTAAATTACTGTAAACGTATTTAAAATATATTTAGCTGGGTTAGGCTAAAATAAATTGATCTTGCTATAATAAGGTTAGGTAAGTTTTCTAAGATTCTTTTGGTACAAAATTAAAAAAATTTACATTAACATTAATTAAAAAAATATATCTTTAAACGTATAAAAGAAAATTTCAGAAAGGACTTAATTTTAAATGAGTTCTTGCTAATTGACCAGTTTTACATATTCGGCACGACATATATATATATATATCTTTAATGAGCCCCGAGAGTTTTTATACTCTCAGAGCCCGGCCTTGGGCCAGGCTCGACATAATATATACGTCATTCATACATGTAATTCAGTGTTGCCAACCTGCCTGTTTGTTTTATACTAGGAAAATACTACTACTATTAGTATTGCTATTATTATTATTATTATTATTATTATATTAATAATTGGAAAGCGCTCAAACCACAGGGGTCATGCAGCACCTAGGGAATAAGACTTAAATAGGTTTGATTAAAGGAAGAGATTGACAGCTCCAATTCCATGGATTGAGAGCCCTTTTCTCCCTCCTTTCTCTGTTAACAGATTACACAGTTACATTAATTCTACTGTGTCTCACGACCCATGGATGTTCAGTGTCTGGTTCCATTGTTCATTTACTGTGTGTCTCACGACCCATGGATGTTCAGTGTCTGGTTCCATTGTTCATTTACTGTGTGTCTCACGACCCATGGATGTTCAGTGTCTGGTTCCATTGTTTTTGCTGTGTCCAGTTAGCTTACGGGGGTTTTCTTACTTCACCTGCTGATGCGTTGGTGTTATGCAGTCTCTGGTGGTGTGGAGTTTGTGTTTCTTTCACCATTATTGTCTCTTGTTTCCTGGACGAGCACCTCCTTCAAATGTCTCTTCAGTTCCTTACACACATCATCGTTCCTCGTTGACTCTCCTTTCTTTGTGTGTGTGTGTACTCACCTATTTGTATTCACCTATTTGTGGTTGCAGGGGTCGATTCTTAGCTCCTGGCCCCGCCTCTTCACTGGTTGCTACTGGGTCCTCTCTCTCCCTGCTCCCTGCTCTCTCGTGTGTGTGTGTGTGTGTGTGTGTGTGTGTGTGTGTGTGTGTTGTACTAAGTCTTGTACATCTTAGTTAAATATTTGAAACCAGTATTGACCTTGAGGGCTGGAGGTGGAAATGTGTCTTCTATTGTCAGTATCCAAGACGTGATCATGGTAAGGCAGTGTGGTGCTCGAGACTAGAGCGTGGTGGTGGTGGTGGTGATGGTAAGGCATTGTGGTGCGCCTGACCTGATCGTGGTGTTGGTAAAGCAGTGTGGTGCTCCAGATCTGATCGTGGTGATGGTGGTGATGATGGTAAGGCAGTATTGTGCTCCAGACCTGATCGTGGTGGTGGTGGTGTCGGTGGTAAGGCAGTGTGGTGCTCCAGACCTGAACTTGGTGGTAAGACAGTGTGGTGCTCCAGACTTGACCTTGGTGGTAAGGCAGTGTGGTGCTTCAGACTTGAGCGTGGTGGTGGTGATGATGATGGTAAGGCAGTGTGGTGCTCTAGACTTGAGTGTGGTGATGATGATGGTAAGGCAGTGTGGTGCTCCAGACTTGAGTGTGGTGGTGGTGATGATGATGGTAAGGCAGTGTGGTGCTCCAGACTTGTGTGTGGTGGTGGTGATGATGATGGTAAGGCAGTGTGGTGCTCCAGACTTGAGTGTGGTGGTGGTGGTGATGATGGTAAGGCAGTGTGGTGCTCCAGACTTGAGTGTGGTGGTGGTGGTGATGATGGTAAGGCAGTGTGGTGCTCCAGACTTGAGTGTGGTGGTGGTGATGATGATGGTAAGGCAGTGTGGTGCTCCAGACTTGAGTGTGGTGGTGGTGGTGATGATGGTAAGGCAGTGTGGTGCTCCAGACTTGAGCGTGGTGGTGGTGATGATGATGGTAAGGCAGTGTGGTGCTCCAGACTTGAGTGTGGTGGTGGTGGTGATGATGGTAAGGCAGTGTGGTGCTCCAGACTTGAGTGTGGTGGTGGTGGTGATGATGGTAAGGCAGTGTGGTGCTCCAGACTTGAGTGTGGTGGTGGTGGTGATGATGGTAAGGCAGTGTGGTGCTCCAGACTTGAGTGTGGTGGTGGTGGTGATGATGGTAAGGCAGTGTGGTGCTCCAGACTTGAGTGTGGTGGTGGTGGTGATGATGGTAAGGCAGTGTGGTGCTCCAGACTTGAGTGTGGTGTGGTGGTGATGATGGTAAGGCAGTGTGGTGCTCCAGACTTGAGTGTGGTGGTGGTGGTGATGATGGTAAGGCAGTGTGGTGCTCCAGACTTGAGTGTGGTGGTGGTGGTGGTGATGATGGTAAGGCAGTGTGGTGCTCCAGACCTGAACTTGGTGGTAAGGCAGTGTGGTGCTCCAGACTTGAGTGTGGTGGTTGTGATGATGATGGTAAGGCAGTGAGCTAAGGTCTAAACACACTGTTCTCCAGAGTCTATATTAACATGGTTGGCGTCTTAACATAATTTTTATTGTGTCTCCTAAGAGTGACCCGGGAACAGGGAAGGCACTAATGCCAGAGTGTGCCAAAGGGGCCTGGGCCCGGGTCAAGACATGACGATATTCTCATACATCTCCACTTACTGAGAACTGTCTTGTTGCCTTATGCAACAGTAGTTTGTCTCAGTGTGGGGGCGCTTGTGACGGGTGCTGGTGCCTTTCTTGTTTTATATTTTATTGATTTAGCAAAAATGGATACATCAGCAGTGTACTGCTACCTTATTCTGTATAATAATTACACAGTGGAAACAAAAGCTATGTTTTCCTGTCATATAGTGCTAAAATATAACATTCTGAGCTGGGAGACTTCAGTAGGGCAATGGGAATATCGTCAAATATTTCATCAAACGTTCATAAGCTACGGCAGCTTCAAAGGTTCCTTCCAGCAGAACTGGAGTTACTGTTACTTGGGAATTACCATCTCTCGGGGTAGCTTATCCCATACGCGGGAGAAATTAATTTTTTATGACAACATCCCCTGCTTCTTTTGTTATTGAACAAAGTTGGATACATCCGCAGTGTCGTGCTATAATATTCTCTATGATATTCACACAGTGGGAACAAAGTTAAATATATTTTATAGTCATATTCCATCATGCAGGATGTGACTTATACGAGGTGCTGCAACATGTCAGCTTGAACTGGGTGATGATATCGTTAGCTTGTGGGGAGGAGGTGCGGGGGTCCTGCTGGTGTGGAGTGTGATGAGTGTGTGTTAGGTTGTGGGTGATGGAGATGCCTGGAGTGCATGATGCTGTTAAGGCATGTTGCAACCCGTGGCTGCACTCATCTTTAAGGTGCTGGGTGGGCGTTCAGGTGGATAAGTCTGTATTTGTGTGTGTGTATTTGTGTGTGTGTATTTGTGTGTGTGTATTTGTGTGTTCGTATTTGTGTGTGTGTATTTGTGTGTGTGTATTTGTGTGTGTGTATTTGTGTGTGTGTATTTGTGTGTTCGTATTTGTGTGTGTGTGTGTGTGTGTGTGTGTGTGTGTGTGTGTGTGTTTGTGTGTGTGTGTGTGTGTGTGTGTGTGTGTGTGTGTGTGTGTGTGTGTGTGTGTGTGTTTGGAGAAAGTGCGGGTGTATGCAGATGTTTGAATGTTTACATGTGCTTTGGCAAGCATAACACACACTCGTATATTCATCCTGTGAGCGTGTATTTGCAGTCCCTGCCAGTGCGCGCACTAGCATTTTCTGTGTGTTTTCCTATGTCGCTTTCATGTATATATCTGTAGATGTTGGCAGTCAGCTGCTCTGTGAAGAGGCTGAGTGAGAGAGAGAGAGAGAGAGAGAGAGAGAGAGAGAGAGATCGTGAATATGAATATTGTAAGAGGTGTTGAGCAACGAAACGTCAGTAAGGTAAGAATGAAATGCATCGGTTGAAGTGTAGAGATATAAGTAGGAGAGTGAGTGAGGTGACTCATACAACAAACTGCTCTTCATGCACATGACAACAGTGTGTCTGTGAGGCTCTCTCCCACTAAGTGTATTTCCCAATCTATTTGACCTTTTTATTCTCGAAAAATTCATGACTTCCTCCCAGCATTTTTCCAACAATGAGGGGCGTCGTGTAGAGGCTAACACTCATGCTCCCATGGTAGCTGTTTTATGCCTTCTCTTGTAGTGGTGTCATTAAAACACTGATGATGAATAGAGAGGCGATGAAGCTCTTCGTGTGGTGACCATTTTGCCTTGGTTGCATCCCTGCCTTTTTCACCATTATACGTTTTTTCTGTATGGCTGGGGTGTGACTTTGGTTCAAAGCGCGTCTGGTTGTAGATATGCGTGTACAACGATGTGTAAATACTGTTTACTGGGGGTCGAGTCTTGGTTCCTGGCCACACGTGTTTTACCTTCGTCGATCTGTAATACTGGTTTCTCATCTCTTGTGTTTTGTTATGTCTGCTCCTCAGAACCCGTGCTAATGTTGTCTGCTCCTCAGAACCCCTGCTAGTGTTGTCTGCTCCTCAGAACCCGTGCTAGTGTTGTCTGCTCCTCAGAACCCGTGCTAGTGTTGTCTGCTCCTCAGAACCCGTGCTAGTGTTGTCTGCTCCTCAGAACCCGTGCTAATGTTGTCTGCTCCTCAGAACCCCTGCTAGTGTTGTCTGCTCCTCAGAACCCGTGCTAATGTTGTCTGCTCCTCAGAACCCGTGCTAATGTTGTCTGCTCCTCAGAACCTGCGCTAGTGTTGTCTGCTCCTCAGAACCTGTGCTAGTGTTGTCTGCTCCTCAGAACCCGTGCTAGTGTTGTCTGCTCCTCAGAACCTGTGCTAGTGTTGTCTGCTCCTCAGAACCCGTGCTAGTGTCTGCTCCTCAGAACCCGTGCTAGTGTTGTCTGCTCCTCAGAACCCGTGCTAGTGTCTGCTCCTCAGAACCCCTGCTAGTGTTGTCTGCTCCTCAGAACCCGTGCTAGTGTCTGCTCCTCAGAACCCGTGCTAGTGTTGTGTGCTTCTCAGAACCCGTTGCTATGTCCCGCTCCTCAAACCCGTGCTAGTGTTGTCTGCTTCTCAGAACCCGTGCTAGTGTTGTCTGCTCCTCAGAACCCGTGCTAGTGTCTGCTCCTCAGAGCCCGTGCTAGTGTTGTCTGCTCCTCAGAACCCGTGCTAGTGTCTGCTCCTCAGAACCCATGCTAGTGTTGTCTGCTCCTCAGAACCCGTGCTAGTGTTGTCTGCTCCTCAGAACCCGTGCTAGTGTTGTCTGCTCCTCAGAACCCGTGCTAGTGTCTGCTCCTCAAAGCCCGTGCTAGTGTTGTCTGCTCCTCAGAACCCGTGCTAGTGTTGTCTGCTCCTCAGAACCCGTGCTAGTGTCGTCTGCTCCTCAGAACCCGTGCTAGTGTTGTCTGCTCCTCAGAACCCGTGCTAGTGTTGTCTGCTTCTCAGAACCCGTGCTAGTGTTGTCTGCTCCTCAGAACCCGTGCTAAATGGCTGCCCTCAAGCCCGTGCTAGTGTTGTCTGCTCCCAGAACCCGTGCTAGTGTCTGCTCCTCAGAACCCGTGCTAGTGTTTTTCGCTCCTCAGAACCCGTGCTAGTGTTGTCCCGCCCCCTCAGAACCCGTGCTAGTGTTGTCTGCTCCTCAGAACCCGTGCTAGTGTCTGCTCCTCAAAGCCCGTGCTAGTGTTGTCTGCTCCTCAGAACCCGTGCTAGTGTTGTCTGCTCCTCAGAACCCGTGCTAGTGTCGTCTGCTCCTCAACCCGTGCTAGTGTTGTCTGCTCCTCAGAACCCGTGCTAGTGTTGTCTGCTTCTCAGAACCCGTGCTAGTGTTGTCTGCTCCTCAGAACCCGTGCTAGTGTTGTCTGCTCCTCAGAGCCCGTGCTAGTGTTGTCTGCTCCTCAAAACCCGTGCTAGTGTTGTCTGCTCCTCAGAACCCGTGCTGGTGTTGTCTGCTCCTCAGAACCAGTGCTGGTGTCTGCTCCTCAGAACCCGTGCTGGTGTCTGCTCCTCAGAACTCGTGCTAGTGTTGTCTGCTCCTCAGAACCCGTGCTGGTGTTGTCTGCTCCTCAGAACCCGTGCTAGTGTTGTCTGCTCCTCAGAACCCGTGCTAGTGTTGTCTGCTTCTCAGAACCCGTGCTAGTGTTGTCTGCTCCTCAGAACCCGTGCTGGGTTGTCTGCCCCAGAACCCTGCTAGTGTTGTCTGCTCCTCAGAACCCGTGCTAGTGTTGTCTGCTCCTCAGAACCCGTGCTAGTGTTTTTCTGCTCCTCAAAACCCGTGCTAGTGTTGTCTGCTCCCCAGAACCCGTGCTAGTGTTGTCTGTTTCCTCAAACCCGTGCTAGTGTTGTCTGCTCCTCAGAACCCGTGCTAGTGTTGTCTGCTCCTCAGAACCCGTGCTAGTGTTGTCTGCTCCTCAGAACCCGTGCTAGTGTTGTCTGCTCCTCAGAACCCGTGCTAGTGTTGTCTGCTCCTCAGAACCCGTGCTAGTGTTGTCTGCTCCTCAGAACCCGTGCTAGTGTTGTCTGCTCCTCAGAACCCGTGCTAGTGTCTGCTCCTCAGAACCCGTGCTAGTGTTGTCTGCCCTCAGAACCGTGCTAGGTTGTCTTGGGTCCTCAGAACTCGTGCTGGTGTCTGCTCCTTAGAACCCGTGCTAGTGTTGTCTGCTCCTCAGAACCCGTGCTAGTGTTGTCTGCTCCTCAGAACCCGTGCTAGTGTTGTCTGCTCCTCAGAACCCGTGCTAGTGTTGTCTGCTCCTCAGAACCCGTGCTGGTGTTGTCTGCTCCTCAGAACCCGTGCTAGTGTTGTCTGCTCCTCAGAACCCGTGCTGTTGTCTGCTCCTCAGAACCCGTGCTAGTGTTGTCTGCTCCTCAGAACCCGTGCTAGTGTTGTCTGCTTCTCAGAACCCGTGCTAGTGGGTTTTCTGCTTCTCAGAACCCGTGCTAGTGTTGTCTGCTCCCCAAAACCCGTGGGTAGTGTTGTCTGCTTCTCAGAACCCGTGCTAGTGTTTTTCTGCTTCTCAGAACCCGTGCTAGTGTTGTCTGCTCCTCAGAACCCGTGCTAGTGTTGTCTGCTTCTCAGAACCCGTGCTAGTGTTGTCTGCTCCTCAGAACCCGTGCTAGTGTTGTCTGCTTCTCAGAACCCGTGCTAGTGTTGTCTGCTCCTCAGAACCCGTGCTAGTGTTGTCTGCTTCTCAGAACCCGTTGCTAGTGTTGTCTGCTCCTCAGAACCCTGCTAGTGTTGTCTGCTTCTCAGAACCCGTGCTAGTATTGTCGCTTCCCCAGAACCCGTGGGTAGTGTTTTTCTGCTCCTCAGAACCCGTGCTATTGTTGTCTGCTTCTCAGAACCCGTGCTAGTGTTGTCTGCTTCTTAGAACCCTGCTAGTGTTGTCTGCTCCTCAGAAACCCCTGCTAGTGTTGTCTGCTTCTCAGAACCCGTGCTAGTGTTGTCTGCTCCTCAGAACCCGTGTAGTGTTGTCTGCTTCTTTAGAACCCGTGCTAGTGTTGTCTGCTCCCCCAGAACCCGTGCTAGTGTTGTCTGCTCCTCAGAACCCGTGCTAGTGTTTTCTGCTTCTCAGAACCCGTGCTAGTGTTGTCCCGCTCCTCAGAACCCGTGCTAGTGTTGTCTGCTTCTCAGAACCCGTGCTAGTGTTGTCTGCTCCTCAGAACCCGTGCTAGTGTTGTCTGCTCCTCAGAACCCGTGCTAGTGTTGTCTGCTCCTCAGAACCCTGCTAGTGTTGGGCCCGCTTCCAGAACCCGTGCTAGTGTTGTCTGCTCCTCAGAACCCGTGATAGTGTTGTCTGCTCCTCAGAACCCGTGCTGGGTTGTCTGCTCCTCAGAACCCGTGCTATGTGTCTGCTCCTCAGAACCCGTGCTAGTGTTGTCTGCTTCTCAGAACCCGTGCTAGTGTTGTCTGCTCCTCAGAACCCGTGATAGTGTTGTCTGCTCCTCAGAACCCGTGCTGGGGTTGTCTGCTCCTCAGAACCCGTGCTAGTGTCTGCTCCTCAGAACCCGTGCTTGTGTTGTCTGCTCCTCAGAAGCCGTGCTGGTGTTGTCTGCTCCTCAGAACCCGTGCTAGTGTCTGCTCCTCAGAACCCGTGCTGGTGTTGTCTGCTCCTCAGAACCCGTGCTAGTGTTTTCTGCTCCTCAAAACTCGTGCTGGTGTTGTCTGCTCCTCAGAACCCGTGCTAGTGTTGTCTGCTCCTCACAACCCGTGCTAGTGTTGTCTGCTCCTCAGAACCCGTGCTGGTGTTGTCTGCTCCTCAGAACCCGTGCTAGTGTTGTCTGCTCCTCAGAACCCGTGCTAGTGTTGTCTGCTCCTCAGAACCCGTGCTAGTGTTGTCTGCTCCTCTGAACCCGTGCTAATGTTGTCTGCTCCTCAGAACCCGTGCTAGTGTTATCTGCTCCTCAGAACCCGTGCTAGTGTTGTCTGCTCCTCAGACCCGTGCTAGTGTTGTCTGCTCCTCAAACCCGTGCTAGTGTTGTCTGCTCCTCAGAACCCCTGCTGGTGGTGTCGCTCCTCAGAACCCGTGCTAGTGTTTTTCTGCTCCTCAGAACCCGTGGGTAGTGTTGGGCTGCTCCTCAGAACCCGCTGGTGTTGTCTGCTCCTCAGAACCCGTGCTAGGTCTGCTCCTCAGAACCCTGCTATTGTTGTCTGGGTCCTCAGAACCCGTGCTAGTGTTGTCTGCTCCTCAGAACCCGTGCTAGTGTCTGCTCCTCAGAACCCGTGCTAGTGTTGTCTGCTCCTCTGAACCCGTGCTAATGTTGTCTCTCCTCAGAACCCGTGCTACTGTTATCTGCTCCTCAGAACCCTGCTAGTGTTTTTTTGCTCCTCAGAACCCGTGCTAGTGTCTGCTCCTCAGAACCCGTGCTAGTGTTGTCTGCTCCTCAGTAACCCGTGCTAGTGTTGTCTGCTCCTCAGAACCCGGCTAGTGTCCTGCTCCCCAGAACCCGTGCCTGTGTTGTCCCGCTCCTCAGAGCCCGTGCTAGGATGTCTGCTTCTCAGAACCCGTGCTAGTGTGTCTGCTCCTCAGAACCCGTGCTGGGGTTGTTCTGCTCCTCAAACCCGTGCTGGTTTGTCTGCTCCCAGAACCCGTGCTAGTTTGTCTGCTCCTCAGAACCCGTGCTAGTGTTGTCTGCTCCTCAAACCCGTGCTAGTGTTGTCTGCTCCTCAGAACTCGTGCTGTGTTGTCTGCTCCTCAGAACCGTGCTGGTATTGTCTGCCCCCTTTTCCCCCTCAGAACCCGTGCCTGTGTTGTCTGCTACTCAGAGGCCGGCTAGTGTTGTCTGCTCCTCAGAGCCCGTGCTAGTGATGTCTGCTTCTCAGAACCCGTGCTAGTGTTGTCTGCTCCTCAGAACCCGTGCTGGTATTGTCTGCTCCTCAGAACCCGTGCTGGTATTATCTGCTCCTCAGAACCCGTGCTAGTGTTGTCGCTCCCAGACCCGTGCTAGTGTTGTCTGCTCCTCAGAACCCTGCTGGTGTTGTCTGCTCCTTAGAACCCGTGCTGGTATTGTCTGCTCCTCAGAACCCGTGCTAGTGTTTGTCTGCTCCTCGAACCCGTGCTAGTGTTGTCTGCTCCTCAGAACCCGTGCATGTTGTCTGCTCCTCAGAACCCGTGCTAGTGTTTCTGCCCTCAGAACTCGTGCTTTGTGTTGTCTGCTCCTCAGAACCCGTGCTAGTGTTGGGCTGCTCCTCAGAACCCGTGCTAGTGTTGTCCCGCTCCTCAGAACCCGTGCTAGTGTTGTCTGCTCCTCAGAACCCGTGCTAGTGTTTTTGCTGCTCCTCAAACCCCGTTGGGTGGTGTTGTCTGCTCCTCAGAACCCGTGCTGGTGTTGTCTGCTCCTCAGAAACCCGTGCTGGTAATTTTCCCGTCCTCAGAACCCATGCTGGTATTGTCTGCTCCTCAGAAACCGTGCTGGTATTGTCTGCTCCCCCAGAACCCGTCTAGTGTTGTCTGCTCCTCAGAACCCGTGCTAGTGTTGTCTGCTCCTCAGAACCCGTGCTAGTGTTGTCTGCTCCTCAGAACCCGTGCTAGTGTTGTCTGCTCCTCAGAACCCGTGCTAGTGTCGCTCCTCAGAACCCTGCTAGTGTTGTCTGCTCCTCAGAGCCCGTGCTAGGTCACTCCTCAGAACCCCTGCTAGTGTTGTCTGCTCCTCAAACCCGTGCTAGTGTTTTCTGCTCCTCAGAACCCCCTGCTAGTGTTTTTCTGCTCCTCAGAAAACCCCTGCTAGTGTTGTCTGCTCCTCAGAACCCGTGCTATGTTGTCTGCCCTCAGAACCCGTGCTAGTGTTGTCTGCTCCTCAGAACCCGTGCTAGTGTCTGCTCCTCAGAACCCGTGCTAGTGTTGTCTGCTCCTCAGAACCCGTGCTAGTGTTTTCTGCTCCTCAGAACCCGTGCTAGTGTCTGCTCCTCAGAACCCGTGCTAGTGTTGTCTGCTCCTCAGAACCCGTGCTAGTGTTGTCTGCTCCTCAGAACCCGTGCTAGGTTGTCTGCTCCCAGAACCCGTGCTAGTGTTTTTCTGGGCTCCTCAGAACCATGCAAATGTTGTCTGCTCCTCAGAACCCGTGGTAGTGTTGTCTGCTCCTCAGAACCCGTGCTAGTGTTGTCTGCTCCTCAGAACCCGTGCTAGTGTTGTCTGCTCCTCAGAACCCGTGCTAGTGTTGTCTGCTCCTCAGAACCCGTGCTAGTGTTGTCTGCTCCTCAGAACTCGTGCTAATTTTTGTCCCGCTCCTCAGAACCAGTGCTAGTGTTGTCTGCTCCTCAGAACCCGTGCTGTTGTCTGCTCCTCAGAACCCGTGCTGGTGTTGTCTGCTCCTCAGAACCCGTGCTGGTGTTGTCTGCTCCTCAGAAACCCGTGCTATGTTGTCTGCTCCTCAGAACCCGTGCTAGTGTTGTTCTGCTCCTCAGAACCCGTGCTAGTGTTGTCTGCTCCTCAGAACCCGTACTAGTGTTTCTGCTCCTCAGAACCCGTGCTAGTGTTGTCTGCTCCTCAGAACCCTGCTAGTGTCCCGCTCCTCAGAACCCGTGCTATGTTGTCCCGCTCCTCAGAACCCGTGCTAGTGTCTGCTCCTCAGAACCCCTGCTAGTGTTGTCTGCTCCTCAGAACCCGTGCTAGTGTTGTCTGCTCCTCAGAACCCGTGCTAGTGTTGTCTGCTCCTCAGAACTCGTGCTAGTGTTGTCCCGCTCCTCAGAACCCATGCTAGTGTTGTCTGCTCCTCAGAACCCGTGCTAGTGTTGTCTGCTCCTCAGAACCCGTGCTAGTGTTGTCTGCTCCTCAGAACTCGTGCTAGTGTTGTCTGCTCCTCAGAACCAGTGCTAGTGTTGTCTGCTCCTCAGAACCCGTGCTGTTGTCTGCTCCTCAGAACCCGTGCTGGTGTTGTCTGCTCCTCAGAACCCGTGCTGGTGTTGTCTGCTCCTCAGAACCCGTGCTAGTGTTGTCTGCTCCTCAGAACCCGTGCTAGTGTTGTCTGCTCCTCAGAACCCGTGCTAGTGTTGTCTGCTCCTCAGAACCCGTGCTAGTGTTGTCTGCTCCTCAGAACCCGTGCTAGTGTTGTCTGCTCCTCAGAACCCGTGCTAGTGTCTGCTCCTCAGAACCCGTGCTAGTGTTGTCTGCTCCTCAGAACCCGTGCTAGTGTCTGCTCCTCAGAACCCCGCTAGTGTTGTCTGCTCCTCAGAACCCCTGCAGTGTTGTCTGCTCCTCAGAACCCGTGCTAGTGTTGTGTGCTCCTCAGAACCCCTGCTAGTGTTGTCTGCTCCTCAGAACCCGTGCTAGTGTTGTCTGCTCCTCAGAACCCATGCTAGTGTTGTTTTGCTCCTCAGAAACCCCCTGCTAGTGTTGTCTGCTCCTCAGAACCCGGCTAGTGTCTGCCCCCTCAAACCCTGCTAGTGTTGTCTGCTCCTCAGAACCCATGCTAGTGTTGTCTGCTCCTCAGAACCCCTGCTAGTGTTGTCTGCTCCTCAGAACCCGTGCTAGTGTCTGCTCCTCAGAACCCGTGCTAGTGTTGTCTGCTCCTCAGAACCCGTGCTAGTGTCTGCTCCTCAGAACCCGTGCTAGTGTTCTGCTCCTCAGAACCCGTGCTAGTGTTGTCTGCTCCTCAGAACCCGTGCTAGTAGTGGTGTTGGCGAGGAAGTAACATTAACCTACCCTGGGGTTAGTTACATTTTGCCAGCATGTTTTTTTTTTTACGTATTAATAGACTTGGTTGTTTTCGCTCGCCGTATTTGCTAAGTTGAGGTTAAATATTCGTGTTTGTACGTTTATGTAGCGTTGTCTTATTTTATCTAACCTAACTTAACTTACAGTACAAAGTAGTGTATGTAAATTTACAACAGACGTTAAGAAATTGACGGTGTGAACCTCGTAAGAGACTTAGCGTAGTAAGATGTGTGTGTGTGTTGAGGTGTGACGGACTGGCTGAGATTAGCGGTGGCGTCACTACTGGCTGTCTACGTCACCGTTGTTGGTGACGTCATGGGCGCCAAGTGACGCAGCGGAGGTCGCAACGCCCACGTTGGGGAAGAGGGAGTGGGGATATACCTACCCCCTCCCCCATCTTCCCTCATGTTGCTATGATCTAGCGATGACGTAACACAGAAGAAAGTCAACGTGTTATTATTAAGGTTACCTCGCTACAGTACAGTTGTACTGTCTTAATCGTGTCAGGTTTACATTCCTGTCTTTGACCCGTATTGGAAACAAGTTTGTAAACCACGGAACGGGTGGGACTTGAATCCATGGTAAGTGCGTCCTAAAATTTACCCGTTCAGTGATTTGTTTGCAGTCGTGTTATTACGATTTCGTGAGTCAGTTTGTACCTTTCTGTTCCGACGACACATCTGAGTACCTTATACGTTGTGATCATGTCTCCCTTCGTCTTTCTCTTTTTCCAAGGTTTTTACATTTACTTTAGGCTTCTCCTCAGAGCTCAGCTCTCAGGTGCAGATCTCTGTACATTCTCTAGTCTCTGAAGATGCTGTCTCAAGTGCGGTTCCATGCTGGTGCTGAGTAATCGTAAACACTTGTGACATACATGGCGTAAACTGTACTGAAGCACTCCTTGTTGAGGGTTATGAAGTCAGTTTTAAGATTTGCTGGCCTCGTATGTGCCACTGATGCAATGCGGGTTTTATACATATTTCTCTGGTGATATGTTCACTGTAATAATAACTCCAGGTCCTTCTTTGTATTTGTTTTTTGTAACTTCTTTCCTCTGAAGTTATCGCTTCATCTGGCCTTTCTGTCACTCTGTTTTACAATGGCTGAATAAAACCAGTAGCCACTTGTTTGACCACTCCTGTATTCTCTGCAGTGTTTGTGTGTGCGAACTCATACAGCTGTAATCATCGAGTTGTGTGCAGGGGGTCGAGTCTCAACTCCTGGCCTCGCTTCGTAAATTATAATCGCTGGCATTGTTAGTTCCTTGCTTTGAGGGTCTTATTAACCTACTCTTGAAACTGTGTATGTAGTTTCCTTCTGCCACTTTCTCATTTAGCTCATTCAAGCTGTTTGCTACCCTGAGACAAGAAATATTTCCTTACAGCCCTGGAGTTCATCTGTATTTTAAGATTCAGCCTATGTCCTCTTGCCCCTGAGCTTCGCATTTCAAACAGTCCGTCTGTATCTGCCTTAATTATGTGTTCCGGGCTATTCTATCCTCTAATGGAATCCACGTTCAGTTCTTAGCTCCGTGAGCCTCCACACGTTGCCTCTAGTTTCTGGACTTGCTGGGTGAGGTGTGGGTTGCATGCGGGAATACCGTTCCCATATACCAGGAACACCACCGGACCTAGTACTGATCCTTGTTGGACCTCACTTGTTACACTTGTCCATTATGATGTCTCCTCGCACATCATCACTCTCCTTTCTTTCCCTAAGGTATTATTTGATCTATTGTAATGCCTTTCCTTTTATCCCTTCCTGCTTCTCTAGTTTCTGTGGAGTCTATTTCATGGCACTCATAACTTTTTCTTTGATAAATTAGGCACATGTGCAACACATGGGTATCTTATTGAGGAAACGTTTCGTCACACCGTGGCTTCATCAGTCCTGTACATTAAAGAATGACGATCAGGAGTTTGAGGTAATCAGTCCCTCAGTTTGGAGTCGATGTAATCAGTGTTCTTATGTTCATCAACTTGTCGGGTCTCTGAACCATTGATCTACACATCATTTTCATTATTTTTCATCACAAACAATTAGTGTTATGTGATGGCAGTTGTTTTAGGGGTAGTGATGTACTTAACTTTATGATCTTTAATTTGTTGATTGTTGCAGGTCTTATTTTATTAATGTTGTGGTTTTGTTTTGTATGTGCTGTGTGGTGAGAATGTAAGTTGTTGATCTTCCCTCATCACTCTCAAAGTCAGCATCTGTCTTCCGTCTTACAGTTGAACAACATGCGGGCCACCACCTATGTTTCCTCCTGTTGTATTTCTGTTACCCCTCATAGAACTCCAGCAGGTTTGTGGGACAGGATTTACCGTCACTTAATCTGCGTTGTTTGTTGTTTATAAACCCACTCCTATCCTGGTGCCCCACCTCTCTCTGCTTACCATCTCCAGCTCCTTAGAGAGTGTGCAGTCAAGCATGCCGGCAACTAGTTTAATGCTGAAATATTGATATTGCATTCATTGTTTTTCCACTATTTTTCACAATATATACGTTTCTATTGACTTGTAAATATAAGCCAGTGGTGTGGGTGGGTAGGTAGAGGTGGTGGATGTTATGATGAGAAGGGTGTTGTGAAGGTCACATTGTTGATGGTGCTGGGGGTGGGTAGTGTGTTGGGGTGTGAAGGGGGTGAGGAACTTGTGGCAGGTGAAAGGTGGGACAAGGACAGTGTGGTCTCAGTGGTTGGTGTGAGGTTTTGACCCAACAGGAAGACATGGTGGGTGGATGTTTTGGGGGGCTGTCAGAATAGTGTCATTTTTGAAGGAAATGAGTAAGGTGTGGGTGGCTGACGGATGGTGAGGAAGGTATGACTGTGGATGGTGAAGGATGACTGAGGGAGGTGAGTTGTATATACCAGGTCATAAAGACCTGGTATATACAACAAAAGATGTGTATATCTCTGTATATACATGTTGAGTGTTTAGTCTTTGTTTTACGAATTAAAATATTCCTGACTAGTGACGTACAGGTGACTTTAATAAACCAACCAACTCTTTAAATATAAAATATTGGCTAGTTTACGTTAGTCTAACCTAAAACAAATACCGTAGAGCATTACATATTGAGAACAATACATGTTATAACATTACCTGGAGAGAACCCAGTGAGGCTGAGCCACGAGACTTCAGTAAGGCAGTGAAGACATGGTCCAGTATTCCACTGAAGGTTCAGTAACTACGGCACCTTCAAAAGTTCTCTTCAAAGATCAAATTTTTTATTTAAAATACCGTAGGGAGCGGAAAAGTAATGTGAAGGACCTGGGTGTGGTAATGTCCGAAGACCTCACCTTCAAGGACCACAACAATGCCACTATCACATCTGCTAGGAAACTGATAGGATGGATAATGAGAACATTCACGACAAGAGATGCTAAGCCAATGATGATCCTTTTTAAATCACTTATTCTCTCTAGGCTGGAATACTGCTGTACATTAACATCCCCATTCAAGGCAGGTGAAATTGCAGAGCTAGAGAATGTACAGAGAACCTTTACTGCACGTATAAGTTCCATCAAACACCTTAACTACTGGGAGCGCCTGGAAGCACTTGACTTGTACTCACTAGAGCGCAGGCGAGAAAGATATATCATAATCTACACCTGGAAGATTCTGGAGGGACTGGTCCCTAATATGCACACAACAATCACTCCATACGAAAGCAAAAGACTTGGCAGGCGATACAACATACCCCCAGTGAAAAGTAGGGGCGTCACTGGTACACTACGAGAAAACGCAATAAGTGTCCGGGGCCCAAGACTGTTCAGCAGCCTCCCACCAGCAATAAGGGGCATTACGGGAAGACTCCTGGTTGTCTTCAAGAGGGAGCTGGACAAATACCTAAAGACGGTGCCGGATCAGCCGGGCTGTGGTTCGTACGTTGGATTGCGTGCGGCCTGGAGGTTACCTAGAGGTTATTCCGGGGATCAACGCCCCCGCGGCCCGGTCCATGACCAGGCCTCCCGATGGATCAGGGCCTGATCAACTAGGCTGTTACTGCTGGCCGCACGCAGTCCGACGTACGAGCCACAGCCCGGCTGATCCGGCACTGACTTTAGGTATCTGTCCAGCTCTCTCTTGAAGGCAGCCAGGGGTTTATTGGCAATTCCCCTAATGCTTGATGGGAGGCTGTTGAACAGTTTTGGGCCCCGGACACTTATGGTCAGCAGTAACAGCCTCGATGGAAATAAATGGTATAAAATACCGACACAATGGAAATATAAACACATCTGCAGTATAATGTGATCCTTTATTGACTACGTTTCGCCCACACAGTGGGCTTTTTCAAGTCACAAACAGAACTACCACCCCAGGTAGTTCTGTTTGTGACTTGAAAAAGCCAACTGTGTGGGCGAAACGTAGTCAATAAAGGATCACATTATACTGTATATGTGTTTATATTTCCAGTAACAGCCTCGTTGATCAGGCCCTGATCCACCAGGAGGCCTGGTCGTGGACCGGGCCAAGGGGGCGTTGATCCCCGGAATGCCCTCCAGGTAGACTCCAGGTAGGGAGAACCTCTGGTCCCCTTTGTTGAACCTGACAGAAGTTGGAATGACGGTTTTTTATACATAACTCTCCACCAGAATAACAGTTCTTGCACACTCTGAAACAAGGGAAGGGGGCGTAGAGGGGGATCCCCCTTCTAGGAGGGGTTTGTTAGTTGGTTTGGGTAACTTTCTCTTATGTAAAGGCTGCCGTGACCTTCATGACTCGGGCATTCTTTAGTTTAGTGTAGTCTTGACCTCTTATTGTTGTAGTGTGACGCTCCTCACATGCACTGTTGTGGTGTGACGCTCCTCACATGCACTGTTGGTGTGACGCTCCTCACATGCACTGTTGTGGTGTGACGCTCCTCACATGCACTGTTGTGGTGTGACGCTCCTCACATGCACTGTTGTGGTGTGACGCTCCTCACATCTGTTGTTGTAGTGTGACGCTCCTCACATGTGTTGTTGTAGTGTGACGCTCCTCACATGCACTGTTGTGGTGTGACGCTCGTCACATCCACTGTTATGGTGCTGTAAAGAGTGAAATCAGGGGAACAGAACCTATACGGTTTGCGTTGATTGGTTCTCGTGTGTAACCTACGCTTGCTTTGTCCGTTGTTGACCCTGCTTGATTTGCTTTGGGTGTGTGGAGCGTGCTTGCGTTGATTGTAGTAAGGAGGGTGGTTTCCGTACTGACACAGAGCCTACAGCGAAGCACACAAGCGGAATTTTTGAGGTATCAACTCTCTTGTATTGTACTGGAAGGTGGGTGATGAGGGTGTTTGATGTTGGTCAGTAGTGGGTGGGGAGAGGGGTGGTGTGACGAGGATGGAATAAGGTGAGGAGGTGGGAGTGGGTGACGAGGATGAATACATGGTAGGAGGGTGGATGGTGGGTACGAATGAATTAATGGTAGGAGGGTATGGTGGTGAGAGGATGGAATAATGGGTGAGAGGGTTGGGATGTGGAGGGAGGGAAATAATGGGTGAGGAGAGTGGGATGGTGGGTGACGAGGATGGAATAATGGGTGAGGAGGGTGGGATGGTGGGTGACGAGGATGGAATAATGGGTGAGGAGGGTGGGATGGTGGGTGACGAGGATGGAATAATGGGTGAGGAGGGTGGATGGTGGGTGACGAGGATGGAATAATGGGTGAGGAGGGTGGGATGGTGGGTGACGAGGATGGAATAATGGGTGAGGAGGGTGGGATGGTGGGTGACGAGGATGGAATAATGGGTGAGGAGGGTGAGATGGTGGGAGACGAGGATGGAATAATGGGTGAGGAGGTGGGATGGTGGGTGACGAGGATGGAATAATGGGTGAGGAGGGTGGGATGGTGGGTGACGAGGATGGAATAATGGGTGAGGAGGGTGGGATGGTGGGTGACGAGGATGGAATAATGGGTGAGGAGGGTGAAATGGTGGGAGACGAGGATGGGAAAGTGAATGAGGACGAGAAAGTGAATGAGGACGAGAAAGTGAATGAGGAGGATGAGTGAAGAAGGATAGTGACTACCACTATGACTGCCACCGTGGTGCACTGGCTGAGTTATTTTTAGTGGCCGTGTCACTCACTGCGCGCGTGCGCACACACACACACACACACACACACACACACACACACACACACACACACACACACACACACACACACACACACACATACACACACACATACACACACACATACACACACACACACACACACACACACACACACACCAGTGAAGAGGCGGGGACAGGAGCTATGACTCGACCACTACAACCACAATTAGGTGAGTACAGTTAGGTGAGTACTCACCTAATTAGAACTGAGTATACCACAAACTCTGATCATACAATAGAGCGGAAAAATAATGTGAGGGACCTGGGAGTGATAATGTCTGAGGATCTCACTTTCAAGGATTACAACAGTGCCAAGATCACAACTGCAAAGAAAATGAAAGGATGGATAATGAGAACATTCAAGACAAGAAATGCCAAGCCAATGATAATCCTTTTAAATCACTTGTTCTATCTAGGCTGGAATATTGCTGTACAATAACAGCTCCATTCAAGGCAGGTGAAATTGTCGATCCGGAGAGTGTACAGAGAACCTTTACTGCACGTATAAGTTCTGTCAAGCACCTTAACTACTGGGAACGCTTCGAAGCATTTGACTTGTACTCGGTGGAACGCAGGCGAGAGAGATATATCATAATCTACACTTGGAAAATCCTATAAGGGATGGTCCCGAATCTGCACACAGAAATCACTCCCTACGAAAGTAAAAGACTGGGCAGGCGATGCAAAATACCCCCAATTAAAAGTAGGGGCGCCATTGGTACACTAAGAGAAAACACCGTAAGTGTCAGGGGCCCAAGACTGTTCAACAGCCTCCCACCAAGCATAAGGAAAATTACCAAAAGGCCCCTGGCTGCATTTAAGAGGGAGCTGGACAGATACTTCAAGTCGGTGCCGGATCAGCCGGGCTGTGGTTCGTACGTTGGAATACGTGCGGCTAGCAGTAACAGCCTGGTTGATTAGGCCCTGATCCACAGGAACGCCTAGCCGTGGACTGGGCCGCGGGGGGCGTTGATCCCCGGAATACCCTCCAGGTAGACTCTCACTATCCATCTCTCAGCGATGTGTTAAGGCTCATCAGTGATGGATTGCTGGACTGGTTTATAAAAACAGTGATGAATGCTGTTCCATCTGAAAATGCACAACAGAAGCGTTATGAATGCACTTTGTATTGTTGTTGGTATGTACTCACCTAGTTGAGGTTGCGGGGGTCGAGTCCAAGCTCCTGGCCCCGCCTCTTCACTGATCGCTACTAGGTCACTCTCCCTGAGCCGTGAGCTTTATCATACCTCTGCTTAAAGCTATGTATGGATCCTGCCTCCACTACATCGCTTCCCAAACTATTCCACTTCCTGACTACTCTGTGGCTGAAGAAATACTTCCTAACATCCCTGTGATTCATCTGTGTCTTCAGCTTCCAACTGTGTCCCTTTACATGTGTCCAATCTCTGGAACATCCTGTCTTTTCCACCTTGTCAATCCCTCAGTATTTTGTATGTCGTTATCATGCCCCCCTATCTTCCTTTCCTCCAGTGTCGTCGTTGTTTCCCTTGGTGTCACTTGGGGTTACCTGGAGGTTATTCGGGGATCAACGCCCCCCCTGCCCGGTCCATGACCCAGGCCTCCGATGGTAAGGGCCTGATCAATGGCTGTTACTGGTGGCCGCACGCAGTCCAACGTACGAGCCACACCCGGCTGACCGGCACTGACTTTAGGTATCTGTCCCGCTCTCTCTTGAAGGCAGCCAGGGGTTTATTGGCAATTCCCCTAATGCTTGAGGAGGCTATTAAACAGTTTTGGGCCACGGACATTATGGTGTTTTCCCTTAGTGACCAATGCGCCCCTACTTTTTATTGGGGGCATTTTGCATCGCCTGCCCAGTCTTTTACTTTCGTAGGGAGTGATTTCTGTGTGCAGATTTGGGACCATTCCTTCCAAGATTTTCCAAGTGTAGATTATGATATATCTCTCCCTCCTGCGTTCCAACAAGTACAAGTCAAGTGCTTCCAAGCGTTCCCAGTAGTTAAGTGCTTGACAGAACTTATACGTGCAGTAAAAGGATCTCTGTACACTCTCTAGATCTGCGATTTCACCTGCTTTGAATGGAGATGTTAATGTACAGCAGTATTCCAGCCTAGAGAGAACAAGTGATTTGAAAAGGATCATCATGGGCTTGGACATCTCTCGTTTTGAAAGTTCTCATTATCCATCCTATCATTTTCTTTGCACGTGCGATCGTGGCACTGTTGTGATCCTTGAAAGTGAGATCCTCAGACATTACTACTCCCAGGTCCCTTACATTAGTTTTCCGCTCTATTGTATGGCCGGAGTCAGTAGTATACTCTGTTCTAGTTATTATCTCCTCCAGTTTTCCATAAAAGGAGTAGTTGGAATTTGTCCTCATTGAACATCATATTGTTTACCGTTGCCCATTGGAAAACTTTGTTTATATCTTCTTGGAGATTAACCGCGTCCTCAGCAGATGACAGCCTCATGCAGATCCTAGTATCATCCGCAAAGGATGATACGGTGCTGTGGCGTATATCTCTGTTTATGTCTGATATGAGGATAAGGAATAAGATGGGGGCGAGTACTGTGCCTTGTGGAGCAGAGCTCTCACTATGGCACTCCGATTACTCTGTTGACACTCTTTGTGTTCGATTTGTTAGGAAGTTGAAGATCCATCTCCCCACTTTCCCAGTTATTCCTTTAGCACGTATTTTATGGGCTATTACGCCATGATCGCATTTGTCAAATGCTTTTGCAAAGTCTGTGTATATTACATCTGCATTCTGATTTTCTTCCAGTGCATCCAAGGCCATGTCATAGTGATCCAGTAGTTGTGAGAGGCAGGAGCGACCTGCCCTGAACCCATGTTGCCCTGGATTGTGCAGATTTTGGGAATCCAGGTGATTTGCAATCCTGCTTCTTAGCACTCTTTCAAAGATTTTTATGATGTGGGACGTCAGAGCTATTGGTCTATAGTTCTTAGCTAATGCTTTGCTGCCACCTTTATGGAGTGGGGTCCCGCTGCTGGGTGGAAAGTGGGCGGCTCTCCAGGAAGTTGTTGTTATGGTCCTGCGGTTACCATCCTTCCCTCGCCTCACCATTGTTTCCAGCAACTCCCACGTAATAGTAACTCCAGCCCCTGGAACCCGACCTTTGAATCCTCTTAACTGTTGAATTCACAGTGAAATGCTTGGAGAAATTCTTACTGCGTTACTAATGTTTTCCAGATCAAGCTGACAGACTCCCACGGGAGGGTGGAAGACAGTCGCTGTAGTGTTCAACAACACGGGAGGGTGGAAGACAGTCACAGTAGTGTTCAACAACACGGGAGGGTGGAAGACAGTCACAGTAGTGTTCAACAACACGGGAGGATGGAAGACAGTCACAGTAGTGTTCAACAACACGGGAGGGTGGAAGACAGTCACAGTAGTTTCAACAACACGGGAGGGTGGAAGACAGTCACTGTAGTGTTCAACAACACGGGAGGGTGGAAGACAGTCACAGTAGTGTTCAACAACACGGGAGGGTGGAAGATAGTCACAGTAGTGTTCAACAACACGGGAGGGTGGAAGACAGTCACAGTAGTGTTCAACAACACGGGAGGGTGGAAGACAGTCACAGTAGTGTTCAACAACACGGGAGGGTGGAAGACAGTCACAGTAGTGTTCAACAACACGGGAGGGTGGAAGACAGTCACAGTAGTGTTCAACAACACGGGAGGGTGGAAGACAGTCACAGTAGTGTTCAACAACACGGGAGGGTGGAAGACAGTCACAGTAGTGTTCAACAACACGGGAGGGTGGAAGATACAGTAGTGTTCAACAACACGGGAGGATAGAAGACAGTCACAGTAGTGTTCAACAACACGGGAGGGTGGAAGACAGTCACAGTAGTGTTCAACAACACTAGGGCGAAGGAAAAGTCACAGTTACTGAGAAACTTTACTGAGACGTTTCTTCAAGATGAACTGCGTTTCACTTTTGGCTAAACTTCGAGTTCCTTTGCCTCTGTTAGATTTTTTTTGTGTATGAATTAGTGCAGCTTCCAGGCAACTGCGTCGTGTTCTGTTCTCTTCTTTTATGTCCAGCTGGGCGCTCAGTCCTTCCAGGACAGCAGGTGGGCAGTGTAGCTTCTATGTACCAGTTGACTCTAGAAGAGGAAAGTAATGAGAGTGGTGGCAGCAGCGTGCGTGGAGACACAGGACGTGGTTGAAGGCACTTGTAGCGCAGGTGTAGTGTATGGTAATAACCCACCACCCCACTAGCAGCGTTAGGGTGGTGGGCGGGGGGGCTCACGTTAGTGTAGTGGGAGTTCGCTCTAGTGTGGTGGGCGGAGGGAGTCCCTGGTTTGGAGGTATTCCCTCGGTGGGAGGTGAGATCCCTGGTTGGGAGGCAGGCCCTCGGAGGAAGGGAGTCATTGGTTGGGAGGCAGTCCCTGGGAACGAGGGAGGGAAGTAGGCTCTGGTTGGGAGTGTCAGACTGGAACTTTAATTCAGTATCACCCTAAATCAGTCGGTGAACTAATTATAACTAATACAATTAACCAGAGTAATTACTTTCACTGGGGACGTAGGTTAATCACTGCACTGGTTTTCCACTCTCCGTAAATACACTAAATCACTCTTCCATTTCCAGTATAATGTTATTACAGACAAGGAAATAATATGTAATAATAAACAGGGGAACTGAGACTCATGGGGAGGAAGGTTAGACATTATGAAATTTGTCATTTACTGAACATCTCAACTATTACACGAGTTTACACTTACATTTACACTTTGGTTCCCAGTATATTTTGCCAATCTCTTGCCAACGTTGTACAGCCCATCAGAGCGTCCTGGCTCTCTACGGCAGTCTCGTCATCTTGCTGTTATCAGCTTAAAAATGATATTACTCTGTCCCAGCTAAAAGTAATCCTATGTGTCCTGGTACATACCTTAGAGCTTTAGACCAATAAGACTTACCTTAGGAAGCAGGTCAGCTTTAATAACAGAAGGGATATGTGTCAGTAGTACAATAAGTCCCTCCAGGCCGGGCAGCGAAGGTAGATAAACCCTCATAACAGGTTATAGGTATGTCAGGTTAGCAGTTCTTACATGCGGAGGAGATAGTCAGTAGTCTCTATACTTAAAAACGGGAAGACCCCTGGTTGTCTTCAAGAGGGAGCTGGACAGATGCCTGAAGACGGTGCCGGATCAGCCGGGCTGTGGTTTGTACGTTGGATTGCGTGCGGCCAGCAGTAACAGCCTCGTTGATCAGGCCCTGATCCACCGGGAGGCCTGGTCGTGGACCGGGCCGCGGGGACGTTGATCCCCGGAATGCCCTCCAGGTAGACCCTGCTTGCATCAACGTAGTTGGTGGAGAACAGTGTCACCATCAAGGATCATCGACTCTTCAATCATCTACCGGCACATATTAGAAATATGGCTGGCACAGAGCTTCAGGGGGTGTCTGATGAGCCGGCGTGTGGTGGCTACAGGGGCCTGCGGGCCGCAGGTAGCATCTGTCTGCCTGATTAGGTGATCACCTGGGAAGTTTGGCTGCAGATGGGCTGTAGGAGTAGAACTCTGAACCTGCTACAGGTATGTTGGTGGGAGGTTCACTGTTGGGCGTCCGTATGTCACAGCCTCATTATGTTATGGTCGTTGTTATAATAGGCTTTATTAGAGGAAGCGGCTTCATACCCCCACCATAACAACACAGCCGTGGCTGCCTGCGCTGGCAAGCCCAGGGACGTGTCAACCCATCTCATTCGCTAAGGTTGTTTATCTTACTGGCCTGCGTGATGAATCTCGCCCTTGTGTTAGTCTAGTCTTAAGCCTTGCATCCTGATCGTATGCACGCCCTCACTTTGCGTTTCCTCTCCATGCTTTCCAGCCGAGGAAAACTTAAGCCTCAGGGTAACTGTTGGTAAGGATGGTTTTACACTGAGCTAACAATGGAGCATAATCTGAGGGTTGGAAGGGAGCGGCAGAACAAACTGGCCGTATAACAGACTCCCTGTTGCTTTTCATGTGCTCTCCGTTGCTTTTCATGAGCTCTGTTGCTCGTCATGTGCTCCCTGTTGCTCTTTATCTGTTCTTTGTCGCTCGTTCTGTGATCTGTTGGCCTTAAAATTATTGACTGTTGTGGTAATTACCACATCTGTGTTTGATTGCATTGATGATAATTTAGTAGTGATAGTGAGTGTAGCCACATGTAAGGCCAGTGTTCTGTGTATGTGTATATGGTCATGCATGATAGCTGACTTTGCTTATCCCTCTACCAACCTGCATGTATATATTATTATGCTGAGGTTATATGTATGCTGTAATCACATGAGTAGTGATTGCTAGGTTCAGTTCTACACAACTTACTGTATAAAACCTCTGTTATAAAATTTTAAATTTAGCCTGAGGCCTAAACGATGAGTTAAGTTATGGCGGGTGTGGTGGTTGAGGGTAAGAAGTCGAGTCTAGGGTAGCCAGTATCCCCAGGCGGGCTGGCGGGAGGAGAGATGGTTGGTGGTGTATCACCATGAGAGCCACCACCAGTGTAGCTTGAACCCGTGTGGTGCTACGTCGACTCCCCTTCCCAGTCATGTCTCATGCTTCCTTGCCCACCCGCTGTTGAGGGACAATCCCTTAGTGTACTCTTACTTAGTGTTTAGTGTAGTGTAATCCTATGTTTGTGTGTCCTTGTGCGCGGGAGGCTAACCTGCAGTTATGAAGCGTTTGAGGCAAGTACACTCGTCTCTTTTATGTACTCTTGTGCTGTATTAAAGCAAAGAAGCGCTGCAGTAGGCCTGTTGGCCCTTGCTAGGCGGGTCCAACCGCACACAGCATGTACCTTACCAATCTGTTTTCAGTGGTACCCAATTTTTCGCATCAGTAACAGTACTTGGTAGTTTGTTCCACTCATCCACAAATCTGTTTTAGACCCTTTTCTCTAAAACTAAATTCACCCAACTTGTATCCTGGTCGTATATTTTCAGCACTATTTATATCTTTATTCCATTTTCCAATTTTTATACCTCAATCGTATCTCTTCCCGAAGAGTAGAAATTCAGTGCCTTCATGTCTTTCTAGAAGAGGTTTCTTATAAATGGAATTAAATTTGTCAGTCTTCTCTGTGCATTTTACAGCCCATTTATGTTCATTCTGTTATATATGGTGACCAGATTTCTGTGATATTTAAAGTTGAAATATCTATAATCTTGGGACTTTCATTATTTACAGCTTTGTTGCCAACACTTAGGCACCATTGTCTTGGCTTTAGATTTTGGGTAGCTTCAAGGAAACACCCAAATTTTGTTAAGCAAATTATTAAGTAGGTAAAGTAAATTAAAGTATTTTATATTACGTATATTTTATAAAGGTTATGTTCAGTTGTTTGGCTGTTGCAAAAAAAAAAAAGCTTAAAAACTTGCATAGCAAAATTTGGCTGCTAATTACAGCTCCGCAGTCTTTTTCATATTTGGTTTTTGATTAAAATCTTTTTTTTTTTATCTTTGGAATGCTCTAGTTATATTTTTTCCCAGGAATAAAATCTAATATTTGTCCACATTATTTGTCAGCATCAACCATCTAGATCATCCTGTCATACCCTGGTGTCATCAGAAATGATTTTGCTTCGTATTTTAGTGTGGAATTGACAAATTTACACGCTGTTTATTGCTTATGTAGACTGTGAACAAATGGGGCCCTAGCGCTCACCCCTGTGGAACACCAATTGTAACAAGTCCCATTCTGATTTTTCTCATACAGACTGTTGTCTATTAATCAGCGATACCTCTATCCAGGATAACGGCATAATGATGATTGCGTCGTTTGTAGTTAATGTTTTTATCATGTTAACAGTGTTGGTAATGCGGATAATGTTGATGGCAGTCTGCTGTTAAGGTGATGACATCACCAGCTAACATCTGTGCTTGTTTTGGTACCTGTGTTGGGAGCAGTGTTGCAGCACTAATGTCTAGTTTTGACATCATAGGCGTATGAGTGGAATCAGTATTGAGAACAGTGTGTCTGTAAAATTGTAAAATCTGTTGATATCCCGGGGATGATAGCCTCCGCGGCCCGGTATGAGATCAGGTCTGCTTGTGACAGTTTGGTAAGCGAGGCTGTTGATGTTTGCTGCACTTTGTTCCACGTAAGCATCACAACCCGGCTGATCAGGAATGATCTGCTTGTGTGTGTGTGTGTGTGTGTGTGTGTGTGTGTGTGTGTGTGTGCAAGAGAGAGAGAGAGAGGGAGGGAGGGAGGGGGGAGACAGGATGTTGGTTCTCATTACCTTGTAAGTCAAATCATTTAGTGTGTGGTGGTGGTGGTGTGCGGCCTCGTAAATATATATATGAAGAACCACTTGCTTGACGACTGTCTCGGGAATACCCTGGAAGTCTGTACACTTGTTTGTGCTCTCTGGCGGCCCGTGTGTACTTGCCTAGGTGTTGTACAACGTCTTGAAGGAGTTCTTGAGGTTCCTAGATGGTACTTCATGTACAGAGTCTTGAAGTGCTCTTTCTTTAGGTTTCTAGATGATTTAGTGTCTTGAAGGACACATTATTGAGGTTCCAAGATGATGTACTTAATGTACGGCATCTTTAGGAATACTTTCTCCTGATTCCTAAATAATGTACACCATCTTGAAGATGTACACCATCTTGAAGATGTACACCATCTTGAAGATGTACACCATCTTGAAGATGTACACCATCTTGAAGATGTACACCATCTTGAAGATGTACACCATCTTGAAGATGTACACCATCTTGAAGATGTACACCATCTTGAAGGAATCGTTCAGGTTACTAGATGCAGTAGTAATGTGCAGCATCCTGAAGGCCACATTCCTCAGGTTGCTGTGGTTACTGGTCAAATTCACCACATATACACACTGCAGCGATGTGACTTTGTTTAAACGTGCCTCTGGGGAGTGGTTCATTTGGGGGGGGGGGGTCAGCCGGTATATTGGTCCGGGGACCTTCTGTGAATCTCTGAAGGGGCCCCTATCGCCATAGACGTTTTATTTTGATTTTTTTTATTTGATATTTTTTGGGGGTAATTTCAACCATTGTTAGTTTATTTAGAAAAAAAGATAATTATGTAAAATTCACTTAGACTTAGGGCCTGAGCCTGCCCCCAGGGGCCCTCAGCCTGCCCCAGAGACCCCAAAGCAGTCTTATTCCGCCTTGCAAAATTTTTCCTGGAGGCCCTGGGTGTGACCCTCCTGTCTTCATTTGACTGCTCTTATTTCTTAGGTGATTCCCAAGTATTTTCTTTATTTTAAGACTAGGTTAGGGTGCAGTAGATTGTATAAAGCTTCTGAAAAGTATATTTTATGTCGCTGTAACGATTAATTTACGGCCTCTTTCCTACGTTGCTCTTGAGGACAGACACATTTAGAAGAGTAATCCATTATTGGATGAAAGTTTCACTTTTAGAGATTCATTAAGTCGTCGAGCTTCACGAAGACCTTGTTTTACAGTGTGTGTGTGTGTGTGTGTGTGTGTGTGTGTGTGTGTGTTGTGTGTGTGTGTGTTTTGTGTGTGTGGTGTGTGTGTGTGTTTGTCTTCTGGTTCTTCTGCTGAGCTTTCTGTTTTCTGGCAGCACATGTGCCTTGTGTTTTATTATGCTCTCTGTCTCCCGTGTTTGGCTTCCTTGCATCTCTGGTGATAATTTGGTGGCTAAAGCTCCCGCTTCACACACGGAGGGCCCGGGTTCGATTCCCGGCGGGTGGAAACATTCGACACGTTTCCTTACACCTGTTGTCCTGTTCACCTAGCAGCAAATAGGTACTGGGTGTTAGTCGACTGGTGTGGGTCGCATCCTGGGGGACAAGATTAAGGACCCCAATGGAAATAAGTTAGACAGTCCTCGATGACGCACTGACTTTCTTGGGTTATCCTGGGTGGCTAACCCTCCGGGGTTAAAAATCCGAACGAAATCTTATCTTATCTTATCTTATTCCTGGGTAGAGAGGGAACTCCAACACTTCACCCCGAGGCTTGTTATAATACCTTGTGGAGGCAATCCAGCTACCACGCTCTGTGTGTGTGTGTGTGTGTGTGTGTGTGTGTGTGTGTGTGTGTGTGTGTGTGTGTGTGTGTTTACGTGAGTTTCGATGTAGGAAACATGATGGTGTATATGCGTGAGCACGTTTCTCTCTCGACTGTATTTGGTTGCGGGCATGCATATGCCTTGGTTATTTTTTGCTCGAAAAACAACAGTTTGTGTGTACAAGGAAAATCTATTAGTCTCTTGCTCGCTTGTGCAGAGAGAGAGAGAGAGAGAGATAGAGAGAGAGAGATTGTAAAAATATTTAGGAACCCTTTACCTAACCTTGTTAAACAGTTTAAAAAGGGAGAAATGGAGACTAATGTCAGTATTCGAGGAAGGGGACTGACAGGCAGTGCTGAACTATAGACTGGCATCCTTGACATGAATATTATCTGAAATAATGGTATTGATAATTTGAAAGAAGATGATTGAGCGCCATGAGACAAGCAGCGTGAGTTGAGAGTAGGAAAGTCTTCTCAGTAAGAGGGTTATGACAGGGTGACATAAAGCAGTAAGAGGGTTATGACAGGGTGACATAAAGCAGTAAGAGGGTTATGACAGGGTGACATAAAGCAGTAAGAGGGTTATGACAGGTGACATAAAGCAGTAAGAGGGTTATGACAGGGTGACATAAAGCAGTAAGAGGGTTATGACAGGTGACATAAAGCAGTAAGAGGGTTATGACAGGGTGACATAAAGCAGTAAGAGGGTTATGACAGGGTGACATAAAGCAGTAAGAGGGTTATGGCAGGGTGACATAAAGCAGTAAGAGGGTTATGACAGGGACATAAAGCAGTAAGAGGGTTATGCAGGGTGACATAAAGCAGTAAGACGGTTATGACAGGGTGACATAAAGCAGTAAGAGGGTTATGACAGGTGACATAAAGCAGTAAGAGGGTTATGACAGGGTGACATAAAGCAGTAAGAGGGTTATGACAGGGTGACATAAAGCAGTAAGAGGGTTATGACAGGTGACATAAAGCAGTAAGAGGGTTATGACAGGGTGACATAAAGCAGTAAGAGGGTTATGACAGGTGACATAAAGCAGTAAGAGGGTTATGACAGGGTGACATAAAGCAGTAAGAGGGTTATGGCAGGGTGACATAAAGCAGTAAGAGGGTTATGACAGGGTGACATAAAGCAGTAAGAGGGTTATGACAGGTGACATAAAGCAGTAAGAGGGTTATGACAGAGTGGCAGTGATAAACCCGTAAGAGGGATATAACAGGTGAATGATACAACAGTAAGATCATAACGGGGTGACTGATAGAGCAGAATCAGGGAGAAGACTTACAAAATTTGATGTTAAAAAGGATGGAAAGATGATGAGTATAGTGAAGCTCTCACATGAAACACACACAAATAAGTTATAATGGAGCCGAGGCCGGATCACCATCTGGAAAAGACCCGGACCGGGAGCGTACCGGCGAATCAAGGAAGAGGAGGAATCATGTACAGAGTTGGCTAATACAAGACAAGCCTTCGGAAGTATGAACAAAAAGTTAATATATTACAGTGTGGACCGGTAAGTAAGCTTGAGGTCTTGGTTAAATGACCAGAAGCACCACTGAGCGGATTATCTTGGGAGAAACACTCACGATAGCAGAAAGTTTGTCTTTTCTCCTGACTAGTAAAATACCAACACCACTTCAGAGAGGAGCCATTGAGAACAGTGTACATTACGTGCACAGGACCGGAACATGTGTAACAGTGCATATCACGTACACAGGACCAGTACTGGTGTAACAGTACACATCACGTACACAGGACCAGTACTGGTGTAACAGTACACATCACGTACACAGGACCAGTACTGGTGTAACAGGGCTAACATTTAACTCTCATTTCATCAAGAATACGAAGGGTATTAGACAGTTCGGTTGTTTGCCATAAAACTGGTCTCAGAACTAGGAGAGCTGCTGTATGACTGTAAGTTATGGGAACTTTATCTGACCACTAGCTGGTGAGGGGCTCTTGATCTAAAGAATAGAACCTACGCTCAGATTCCTTAAATCGAATCTGAATGCCTTCCATTTCTCCAGGCTCTGTATGACCCCTACCAGTTTAGCGTTCCCCCATAAATATAATATCTCACCACTAACTACTCAGAGAATGTGAGAAATATTAACTTGAATATGTATGATATTCAGAGACTATGTATAACTTAGGTGTGTGACCCGGCTCTCTGGGTTCTTGTGTCCTCACAGCTCGTGCTGAGATACACGCGTCTCTTTTAATTGCTAGATCAACTAGGCTGTTGCTGCCCGCAGGCCTATGAGGTATATTCTGCTGGACATCAATAATGTAGAAAGAAACAGTCTTTTTTTGACACTGGAGACAGGTAAGCAAGCAAGCCAGCAAACAGGCAGACAGGCAGGTAGGCAGACCAGCAGGCAGGGGAGCGGGGAAGCAGATAGGGAAAAAATGTAGACATAAGTTTAGAGTCAAGTAGTCTAACCGGGTAGGGAAGCAGGCAAGCAGGCAGGCAGACAGACAGGTATGCATGCATGCATGCCCTGAGGTGACCGCCACTCTGTATACAGAGACTGCCTCACCCACCTCTCCCTCTTTCCCTCTCACCTGATAGTAAGTAGGTACCGGGTGTTAGTCGATTGTTGTGGATCACATGCTGTGGGAGAGGGTTCAGATAGTAGTCATTATGAAGACTGGACATAACGTTGCTCGTGTAACTACAAGCTAAACAGGTACTCCCACAGTAGGCTGGCGCCGGAGCTGAGGAGGAAGAACTGTGATCAAAGACCTACACCTGCCCACATTTCAGAAACTTGGTACAAGACTTGTTCATATCACCATATACGAAATTCTCCGAAACTTTTGTATTATAAATGGTATACATTGGTGACAAGTTGATGTTCAACACTAAGGTATCTTCATTGATGAAATGTTCCTCCTGCAGACCTCATCAGTCGAACACAGAGGTGATTACAATACTTGAGACAGTTGAGGAAGTGGAGAGGAGATATTGAGGTGATCAGTCCATCAGTTTTGATAGAAAGTGGTCAGTCCCACAGTGTAGAACATGGGCAGGGAGGACAAAGACAGACTTTTTCACATAGGATGGACTAGGATGAAGAACACAGATGGAAGCACAACAATGATGAACCACTTAAACCAGCACTTTAAAGTGAAAGAGTGATGCAGTATTTTAACAATCTTAGCAGCAGTATTGTTGAAGGTGACACCATATATGACTTCTCAAGCAAATATTTCGCAACTTAATAACAAGAGGTGAAGGGAGGGGGGCGGGTTAGGGACCTGTGTTTTGACCCACAGAAACTTTATTATTATTATTATTATTATTATTATTATTATTATTATTATTATTATTAGTTCTACAGTGTGGAAGCGCACCAAGGAAACACAGGTGGCGCTGGTGAGGGTCCAGCCCGAAACCTGAACTGCCACTGAGGTGCTGCTACAACTATATTAACAATTGCTACTGATATTTATAGATAATTCAGAGAGTGAATTTGATTTACAGTGTTGGCAGGTGATCAGTAACGTACATTTGGCAAATAAGCACAAAATACAGTTTAAAGGAACGTTTATTGACGTTTCGTCAATTGTGTGAGCGAAAATTCGTTAATAAAGGTTTCTCAAAAGTGCAAATAAGTCTTTACTATGTGTGGATATTTCCTTGAAGGAAGGAAAAAAGGGGAAGGGAGAGGGGTAAAAGGGGAAGGAAGTTATTACATGAGAAGGGTGGAGGTATGATTACCAGTTGCTGCTGGTTCCTCTTTCCCCCAGGTTGGTCTCTGATAGTTCAGTCTCTGCTGCTGCTCCTAATTACTCCTAGTGTTCTCAATGCTCTTCCATCATAATATACTTGCCAACAATAATTATATAAAAATTACAATACTTATTGCATCATCATCATAATAATAATAATAATGAGCACTGCAGTGGTGCAGCTAAACCCAGGCCAGGACTCCTCTTGTGATTACTACGTTAATTAAGCTCATTTTTCACCTGCTTAACTCCCAAGGTTAGTCTGCAAGCACAGGTCTTTGGTGCATTCTTGTACAATATTCACAGAGATAGATAGATGGAGAGAGAGAGAGAGAGAGAGAGAGAGAGAGAGAGAGAGAGAGAGAGAGAGAGAGAGAGAGAGAGAGAGAGAGACAGACAGACAGACAGACAGACAGACAGACAGACAGAGAGAGATGGCGATGATAAACACTGCACCATAAGCCAACCTAATAGAAATTATCCTCATATTTACCGTAAAAAGTGTATACGGGGATGCATATCTTTAAAAAAGTGTAGACGGGGATGCATGTCTTCCAAAAAGTGGCGTGCGGTTGTTACATAATCATTTAGTTAGTCTAGAGATGGAAATAACTGTATGTGTGTGTGGGTAAGTTGATAGCCACAGCTGAGTGAAGGGGCTGAGGGTAGCCAGGTGTTGGCTGAGGGTAGCCAGGTGCTAGTTGAGGGCTGGCAAAGGGCTGGCTGAAGTAAAAGGAAGGTTGGGTATCCTTGAGTTTGTAATAAAGAGGTTAAGGGCGGTGGGTGTTGGAAATAAAGGTGTGGGGGAGAGCTGGGCGCCTCCCAGGGTTCAGGGCCATGTTACGTCATGGTGTTTATGTAGGCGGTGTGGAGTTAAAGCATGCTGAGTGACCAGCCAGGCAGGCAGCATTGAGCATGCTGAGTGACCAGCCAGGCAGGCAGCAGTGAGCATGCTGGTAGACTCAGCTCTTAACATGCGCGCTCAGCTCTGGACACGCTTATTTCCCGCAATGCAGGCAGCTAACACAGGAAGACTCCGATCTGAATACACTGGCATCTCATGCCACGCAGCATACAGGCAGCTAACACAGGAAGACTCCGATTTGAATACACTGGCATCTCATGCCACGCAGCATACAGGCAGCTAACACAGGAAGACTCCGTTTGAATACACTGGCATCTCATGCCGCGCAGCATACAGGCAGCTAACATAGGAAGACTCTGATCTGACACACTCGTATCTAATCCATATATCAAGTTTTGACATTTAATATCTTTCAACACAACCCGTACTCCTCAGTTTAACCATTCGTGTGAAAATGTACACATGAAATAATGATATACCAGACGATAGCCACCCGCCTTTTTTAATTTAGTTATTGTTAGGTAATTTGACTGAAATATAGTTTAATTAACGTTAACCTAACCAAACCTGCCATAGCAGAGAACACATTTTACTGAAATATTAAAACTTACTTAAAAATTTTATGAATGCATGAAGGTTAATTCCGGTGAAAGTGGCTGCAATAATTGTTGTTCTCAGACATTATTCTTGCCAGATTTTTTTTCTTCTGGTAATTTTTCAGTTATATTGTGTAAGGTGGCAGAGGTGATAATCAGAAGCTGTCTTTGACCACGGGCGCCTCCAGTGTGTCTGTATTATAGGAGGGGCTTGTTGTTGTTGGTGTTTTTAGGGCCACTGACAGCGGACGCCGTATCGAGCCCGTGATAGGTGGGACTTAGTGGTGACGATATTCTTGGAATGGTTAGGGGAGACACTTGTTTTGAAGCTCGTTATCATTATATTAACTTTTTTTAATCCTGTTTTGGGTTGTATAATTTAAAGCTATTCTAAGAAAGTTAGCTTGTCAACTTATCCTATTGTAAACAACTCATAACCACTATAACTTGCTAACCCAAACCCCTCCCCCCAAAATGAGTCACTTTTAGTTAAATAATTTTGTGTGTGTTAAGTTTGGAATTATATTTTAATATAATTCAGTTACACTGAGTTGCGCTTCAGTGTTTATACTTTAGTCTGGAAATAAAACCTTGGCGGTAATTTTGAACTATTAAGAATAATGTTTATGTGATTTTATATATTGAGAAGGTGGTGTGTGTGAGGTGATAGTTTTTTCAGTTGAAAATTTGATCATCTTGTATCTCGTGGAGGTTAAAATAAAATACCTGAGCGAACACTAGGATATATTTGCTAGAGAATGTTTCAATCCTGGGATCTTGATCACGATGGTGGTGGTGGTGGTTGAGGGAGTGATGGTGGTGGTTGTTGAAGGAGTGATGGTGGTGGTGGTTGAGGGAGTGGTGGTGTTAGGCGGGTTAGTGATGGAGAGAGCGTGGTTTTCTGTGGTGGCTGGCGCCGCTTGGGGTCACCGAGGTGGCTGTGGCAGATGTTATCACCTTCACTGCTGGTGGCAGATGTTATCACCTTTACTGCTGGTGGCAGAGGTTCTCACCTTCACTGTTGGTGACAGATGTCACCTTCACTACTGGTGGAAGTTGTCACCTTCATTGTTGGTGGCAGATGTCACTCTGCTGGTGGCAGATATCACCTTTATTGCTGGTGGCAGATGTCACCTTCTCTGCTGGTGGCAGTTCCCTACTTTGACGAACTAATATAATAATTGTGTGTGTGTGTGTATACATACATAAACTCACTTGTTAAAGAAAGCATATCTTGTTTTTTATTGCAGCTGCAGGAAATGTTGATGTGTTATGCTGTGTGACTCACTGTATTGTCTAGGAGTAGCGAGTAACAGCAGTGCTGAGTCTCGCCACCCTTGTGGGCTTAGCGCTTAGTTTTGTTTGAGCCTGGCCGCAAGAGGCAGGTGTGTCTCGTTTTCTTCTTGTTTTGAAAATGAATGACGGTGTATGCCAACTTGTTTTGTATAACAATAATAATAATAATATAATATCTTTATTTACTGCAAGTAAGTGGACAAAGTATACAGACATCAGTACTACTATATAAAAAGCCGCTTGTTATGATGAGCATTTCCGGCAAATTAGGTCAGTTTTGTCCCAGGATGCGACCCACACCAGTCCACTAACACCCAGGTACCCATTTTAAAGTGATGGGTGGACAGGGACAGCAGGTGTCTTATGGAAACACGTCCCTAATGTTTTCCAGCCGTACAAGAGGGGATTCGATCTCCAGACCTCAGTGTGTGAGTTGAGTGCGGTAGCGATCCAGCTGCTGCCCTGTATTATGATAGTGACCACAGCGATCACTAAGAATAATTCATTCTGACTGTTGAAGTTCTCTTTTCATTTCTAAATACTCGATCACGGGTATTGTCTCTTGTCTATTAAACATGGCAGTTAAAATCTACGTCAGGTAACTCAGCATATTGATACCATCCAGGTTGATTAAATGTTAATAGGTTAGAGGAATGGTCTGATAATTGTCTACTGGAATTAAATACTAACTTCTGGAAAGTGATAAAGACGGAGGCTGGAGTGGAGGCTTGTGGTGGTGTCACATTAACTGAGGTACGGCGGCTTCTGCAAGAAGAAAGACAAAAAGGTGTAGATGTTAATATGAAAAATATGACCCGTGGAGGACATAAACAGGAAAATGTCAGCAACACCTGCAAGAATAAATAGGCATATATAGATTTACATTTAAGAAATAATTATAGCTAACACAAAAATGTCTTCTTGGAATATACATGACTGTGATTATTATAAATATTAAAGCTAGTATGACGAGCCAGCAAAGTTAAATAGTGACGGACAAAAGTGCCAGTGTGCCTGACAAGTGCCTCGAAATAGTGTTAAAATTAAGTAAACCTTAAGCACTGTGTCATTAAGATTAAACCAGTTTTGGCATTGAGCGGGGTTTGGTATTTCCTATCACCAAACCTGATCATGCGCCTGTCCTCTGTCACCAGCACTTGCCTGCCCGTTGCTTCTGTTCCCACACACCGCCACCACCTGTACCCGTTCCTCCTGTTTTTCCACACCATTTAATTTACAAGCTTACAACTGTTATCCTACCTCAGCTTTATTTATAACAGTCTTCGTTCCCACTAGATAAATATTACTACCAGTGCTCACCAAGAGTTAAGCCAGGTAAAAGATATGTCAACGAAGGATCCATTCAGCAAACATTAATCAGTGGGTTTACAGAGGGGGGAAGGGGTGTGAGAGAGGGAGGTTGAACGGAAAGGGGATGAGAGAGGGAGGTTGAATGGAGGGAGTATGAGAGAGGAAAGTTGGAAGGTAAGGATGGGAAAGGTTGTAGGATCACGAGATCCTGGAAGGTACCAGAGAGAGAGAGAGAGAGAGAGAGAGAGAGAGATGGGTTGGATATATCTTGAAGTCACACTGGGAATTTTATTACCTTTGTTAAGAGTTTATTTATATATGCAAAGTTTTATTCTCGTAACTTTAATTTCAAAGGCTGACCTAATGACACTTCACCGAGTACTGTTGTAACACTGTGTTCTCAAATCTTTTCAAAAAATATGGGGAGGAGGTGACAATATACCTTCTGTTGGGGTTATTAAGATTGTAATGGGGGGAGGAGTTGTTAGTGACCGAAAATAATATAATTTTGGATTGATCCTTAACTTTCGTAAGAGATCTTAAATATTTTCTTAGGTAAACCCATGATAACATTCACTGCACAGTTTGTACCTCAAACTCAGTACAGTGATCATGTTATCTTTACAGTAAGTGTATCGGCTAGTAAATTTACTAGGTATGTGTTATTATTCTAGTTTATGATATTTTACTTCCTTTAGAGGAATTTTACTAATTAGATTAAGGAAACGGAGAAATATTGGGATAATTCCTATACGAGGTCCCATGATGACTGAATGGTGGGGTGATTAACTGGTGGCTAGATGGTTAGCTAAGTAGCTGACTAGATAGCTGGATGAATAGCTGGCTTGATAACTGGCTAGCTGGATGATTGACTAGATGGCCGAATGACTCGCTGGTTAGATGGTTAACTGGGTAACTGAATGGCTGGCTGGATTACTGACCGACAAGCTGGATAACTGGCTGACTGACTGGCTGCCTAGCTGGCTGGCTGGCTGGCTGGAAGCTTCAAGGTGTGGACCCTTTGAAAATTAAAGCTGAGGCTGAGAGGAACCTGAAGACACTGACGGAGGGACACATGAGATGCTGCAGCGGCTCCTCTTACAGTGTTGAGGCTCCAGCCTCACCCTTCCTTCCTTCCTTCCTTCCTTCCTTCCTGCATGTGCTACCTCCTAATAGGGATTTACTTTAGTGTTGGTTGTCTTAGAGCTAGAGCTCATAAACAGTATCTCCATCTCCTTGGATCAAGAGACTTAGTCAAGTACATACATCCACCTATTATATTGTACAAGACTAAACTCAAAGTCTTTAAATTAGGAAAGTACTCAAAGTATTTGACCATAGTGTTACTAGTATGTCAAACTAGACAATTTCTCCAACACTTTGGATCAAAAGCCTCCCGGACAGGCCCCCATTTAACTAGAACATGATAACTAGAACAACTTAAGACCTCATTATTAGTTGATATTTTCCGGGAATCATCGCCAGAGTATAAACATCAGCGTCATTATTACGTTACGTTTTTGGCAGTCTTGAAAAATTGTAGTTTTCATCAGGTTTCCGTCTCTCACTACTGCGACAGGACGGTAGCACTATCTAGGGCTGTTCCGGTCAGTGGTGTTTCGGTAGTGTGCGTATAATTAGGGATGCTACGAGTAACGCGTCTTAAATTTTGGTCCTAACTTAGGTTAGTCTGGATCTTGGGAGGCGTTATTTTGTAGATATTTGAGGCTGTGTCGAGTCCTGATCGATAGTTTCATGTTTACTGTTCTCTGACCCCGTGACCTGAACGTAGCAGAGTTATTATGGGTTCTTGAGAGGAGTGATGGTAGGAAGTATAGTCTGTTTTGGAGATGTTATAATCGTAAGCGTGGAGGGGCCCAGCTTGTTACGTCACGTCTGCTATGTCTGGCCGAGTCCCAGCCAGAGGGCTACGGCCTAGCTGCATGGGTTCAAACGGGGTTCACGTGGTCACGTGACTTAATGCTTGGCCAGGGAGCCTGCCTATATATGTTGCTAGACAATATATATATATATATATATATATATATATATTATATATATATATATATATATATATATATATATATATATATATATATATAATTGTGTGTGCCACAAGCGCCCTACTTCCCCTGGGGAATGGGAAACAATCAGGTTCGACTCACGAAGAGGGAGGGTAGCTCCAATTCCTTGTGTCAGCAACTGTTCAGCGGCATCAAGGCACTTCCAGTAACAAGGCACTTACAGCAACAACTGGTCTGGGCCGGCGAGCTTTCTGCATGGTTTGAGTGGCATGTCTTGCTTAGTGAAGCAACTCTCTGGTTTTGAAGTTTGACACTAGCATCTGCAGTCTCTTCCGAAGAATGATGATACAACCAAACTGTTTACATGTTAGGTAATAGGTTGGTGGACAGCAACCATCCTGAGAGGTACTACCTTCCTGTAGTAGGTTGGTAGACAGCAACCATCCTGGTAGGTACTGCTTTCCTGTAGTAGGTTGGTAGACAGCAACCATCCTGGTAGGTACTACCTTCCTGTAGTAGGTTGGTAGACGGCAACCATCCTGGGAGGTACTACCTTCCTGTAGTAGGTTGATAGACAGCAACCATCCTGGGAGGTACTACCTTCCTGTAGTAGGCTGGTAGACAACAACCATCCTGGGAGGTACTACCTTCCTGTAGTAGGTTGATAGCAACCATCCTGGAAGGTACTACCTTCCTGTAGTAGGCTGGTAGACAGCAACCATCCTGGGAGGTACTACCCTCTTGTAGTAAGGTTGGCAGACGGTAACCTACTGATATTTTCTTTTTGTTTCATGTATTACCTGGAGTTTACCTGGAGAGAGTTTCGGGGGTCAACGCCCCCGCGGCCCGGTCTGTGACCAGGCCTCCTGGTGGATCAGCGCCTGATCAACCAGGCTGTTGCTGCTGGCTGCACGCAAACCAACGTACGAGCCACAGCCCGGCTGATCAGGAACTGACTTTAGGTGCTTGTCCAGTGCCAGCTTGAAGACTGCCAGGGGTCTGTTGGTAATCCCCCTTATGTGTGCTGGGAGGCAGTTTTAACAGTCTCGGGCCCCTGACACTTATTGTATGGTCTCTTAACTGCTAGTGACACCCCTGCTTTTCATTGGGGGATGGTGCATCGTCTGCCAAGTCTTTTGCTTTCGTAGTGAGTGATTTTCGTGTGCAAGTTCGGTACTAGTCCCCTAGGATTTTCCAGGTGTATATAATCATGTATCTCTCCCTCCTGCGTTCCAGGGAATACAGGTTTAGAAACCTCAAGCGCTCCCAGTAATTGAGTGGTTTTATCTCCGTTATGCGCGCCGTGAAAGTTCTCTGTTACATTTTCTAGGTCGGCAATTTCACCTGCCTTGAAAGGTGCTGTTAGAGTGCAGCAATATTCCAGCCTAGATAGAAACAAGTGACCTGAAGAGTGTCATCATGGGCTTGGCCTCCCTAGTTTTGAAGGTTCTCATTATCCATCCTGTCATTTTTCTAGCAGATGCGATTGATACAATGTTATGGTCCTTGAAGGTGAGATCCTCCGACATAATCACTCCCAGGTCTTTGACGTTGGTGTTTCGCTCTATTTTGTGGCCAGAATTTGTTTTGTACTTGATGAAGATTTAATTTCCTCATGTTTACCGTATCTGAGTAATTGAAATTTCTCATCGTTGAACTTCATATTGTTTTCTGCAGCCCACTGAAAGATTTGGTTGATGTCCGCCTGGAGCCTTGCAGTGTCTGCAATGGAAGACACTGTCATGCAGATTCGGGTGTCATCCGCAAAGGAAGACACGGTGCTGTGGCTGACATCCTTGTCTATGTCGGATATGAGGATGAGGAACAAAATGGGAGCTAGTCTGTGCCTTGTGGAACAGAGCTTTTCACCGTAGCTGCCTCGGACTTTACTCTGTTGACGACTACTCTCTGTGTTCTGTTAGTGAGGAAATTATAGATCCATCGACCGACTTTTCCTGTTATTCCTTTAGCGCGCATTTTGTGCGCTATTACGCCATGGTCACACTTGTCGAAGGCTTTTGCAAAGTCTGTAATATTACATCTGCATTCTTTTTGTCTTCTAGTGCATTTAGGACCTTGTCGTAGTGATCCAGTAGTGAGACAGACAGGAGCGACCTGTTCTAAACCCATGTTGCCCTGGGTTGTGTAACTGATGGTTTTCTAGATGGGTGGTGATCTTGCTTCTTAGGACCCTTTCAAGATTTTTATGATATGGGATGTTAGTGCTATTGGTCTGTAGTTCTTTGCTGTTGCTTTACTGCCCCCTTTGTGGAGTGGGGCTATGTCTGTTGTTTTTTAGTAACTGAGGGGGCGACCCCCGTGTCCATGCTCCTCTCCATAGGATTGGGAAAAAGGCTCGTGATAGGGGTTCTTGCAGTTCTTGATGAACACAGAGTTCCATGAGTCTGGCCCTGGGGCAGAGTGCATGGGCATGTCATTTATCGCCTGTTCGAAGTCATTTGGCGTCAGGATAACATCGGATAGGCTTGTGTTAATCAAATTTTGTGGCTCTCTCATAAAAAATTCATTTGTCTTCGACTCTCAGTCTGGTTAGCGGCTTGCTAAAAACTGAGTCATATTGGGACTTGAGTAGCTCACTCATTTTCCTTGTATACGTAAGATAACAGGAAGATTTTACAGACTTCTGTTTACATCCACGATACATATATCTTAAGTTTCAAATATGATTTTTAATTGTTTTTAACCCCACTTTATTTCCTTTCCGACCTAGGAAGCCTGGTCTGAGACCTAGCCCTAGGGGGATGATAATTCCCTGAACCACTGACAGATAACAAACGTAGCTCAATAGAAAAGGCATTATACCGTGACTGGAACCACACACAAATAACCCGCACATACGAGGAGATAGAGAAGCTTACTACGACGTTTCGGTCTGATTTTGACTATTTACAAAGTCACACTGTGACTTTGTAAATGGTCCAAGTCGGACCCAAACGTGGTCATAAGCATCTGTCTCGTATGTGCGGGTTATTTGTGTATTGTTGCTGTATAGGCGGAAAACTTTACAGTTAACAATAGTTTTGCGAATTTCATTTTGTGTTTCTGGCGAAGCTCCGTTTGTGACGCGTCTCTGTTTTTAAGTGCATGACGTAATTAAAGTTTAATGAAAATAATTGATGAATAAAAGTTTTATAATAGCATAGCTAAAGCTTGTTCTGAACCGTGTGTGTGTTATTCTGCCAATTATGACGTCACAGACTCAAGGAAGAGTGTGAATTCCCACTGTTATTAACACCATAGGCTGCACACACTAAAAACATGGACCTATATATGATCTTTCATACAACGTACCTGACATACACGCAGTTTCTCTGTTGTATGCCGGGCAGGAATACTTCGAAAATAATACACAAGTTTTAGAAATCTGTAAGTATTTTTTTTTCTTGCCGTTTCCGTTTATCATTTTCGTATAATTTTTTAGTTAATAATTATCTTGTGTGGTATTTATGTCTTATTTCCTGTGTGTGTTATTAATATAGGATAATCTCCTCATCAGAGTAATATTTGTTGACTGGTTCCACTTTTCAGACGCAAGTTACCAACGGGTTTTTTCTCTTTTATGTTACTCAAAACTTGTATACCTGGATTGTTCTTCTACACTGAACTATATGAGAGATGGTCTTTAAAACACAAACTAATAACGGTTAACTAGCTCAGTAATTAAGTAGAGTTCGTGAGTCTTGTATTACGCAGCAACACGCACTCGACACTCGATCAATAGCTTAGTTGCAGTGCAACATTGTGCAACTGTACATCTCTTTTTTACTGTGCTGTTTCCACCACTAGCACCTGAAGGGTCACTAGCACCTGAAGGGTCACTAGCACCTGAAGTTGGCTCTAGGGATATGCGCATTAAGAACTTCTTGTATCTGTTATCCATTTGTTCTTGTGGGTATTATTTTCACTAGGACTCGGTCTCACACCAGGCCTCCCAGGTAGGAAGGGAAATATTACTGAATTAAGAACTATTATGTAGCACGTAGGAAAGTAATGGTATATGTAACATTAACCTGTTATCGTACGTGTTCATGAGAGAAACGATCAGCAGTCCTGCCATTTCTCACACTTAGGCGGAGGGTGTTACTTCCCTAGATGGTTGCTATCTGTGAACCTACTACAGGAAGGTAGTACCTCCCAGGATGGTTGCTATCTGTGAACCTACTACAGGAAGGTAGTACCTCTCAGGATGGTTGCTATCTACGAACCTACTACAGGAAGGTAGTACCTCCCAGGATGGTTGCTATCTACGAACCTACTACAGGAAGGTAGTACCTCCCAGGATGGGTGCTATCTGTGAACCTACTACAGGAAGGTAGTACCTCCCAGGATGGTTGCTATCTACGAACCTACTACAGGAAGGTAGTACCTCCCAGGATGGTTGCTATCTACGAACCTGCTACAGGAAGGTAGTACCTCCCAGGATGGTTGCTATCTACGAACCTACTACGGAAATGTAGTACCTCCCCCGGATGGTTGCTATCTACGAACCTACTACAGGAAGGTAGTACCTCCCAGGATGGTTGCTATTGTGAACCTACTACAGGAAGGTAGTACCTCCCAGGATGGTTGCTATCTACGAACCTACTACAGGAAGGTAGTACCTCCCAGGATGGTTGCTATCTACGAACCTACTACAGGGGAAAGGGAGTAACTCCCAGGGACGGTTCTATCTACGAACCCACTACAGGAAGGTTGTACCTCCCAGGATGGTTGCTATTGTGAACCTACTACAGGAAGGTAGTACCTCCCAGGACGGTTGCTATCTACGAACCTACTACAGGAAGGTAGTACCTCCCAGGATGGTTGCTATCTATGAACCTACTACAGGAAGGTAGTACCTCCCAGGATGGTTGCTATCTACGAACCTACTACAGGAAGGTAGTACCTCCCAGGATGGTTGCTATCTACGAACCTACTACAGGAAGGTAGTACCTCCCAGGATGGTTGCTATCTACGAACCTACTACAGGAATGTAGTACCTCCCAGGATGGTTGCTATCTACGAACCTACTACAGGAAGGTAGTACCTCCCAGGATGGTTGCTATTGTGAACCTACACAGGGAAGGTATACCTCCCAGGATGGTTGCTATCTACGAACCTACTACAGGGAAAGGGAGTACCTCCCAGGATGGTTGCATCTACGAACCTACTACAGGAAGGTAAATACCTCCCAGGACGGTTCTATCTACGAACCTATTACAGAAGGTAGTACCTCCCAGGATGGTTGCTATCTACGAACCTACTACAGGAAGGTAGTACCTCCCAGGATGGTTGCTATTGTGAACCTACTACAGGAATGGTAGGTACCCTCCCAGGGTGGTTGCTTTTTTACGAACCTACTACAGGAAGGTAGTTTCCTCCCAGGATGGTTGCTATCTACGAACCTACTACAGGAAGGTAGTACCTCCCAGGACGGTTCTATCTCGAACCTATTAGGAAGGAGTACCTCCCCGATGGTTGCTATTGTGAAACCCACCGGAAGGTAGTCCCCCCAGGATGGTTGCTGTGTATGAACCTCACAGGAAGGGAGTACCTCCCCGGAGGTTGCTACTAAACCCTACACAGGAAGGTATACCTCCCGGATGGTTCTTCTACAACCCACTACAGGAAGGTGTACTTCCAGGTTGTTTTTTATGAAACCCACACGGAAGGTAGTTCCCCAGGATGGTTTTTCTGTCTACCTTTTACCTGATTCTTACATTAAAGGCCATAAATAATGATCCTGAAAAGTAGAATAATTTGTACATAACATTGAACATGATAAGACATTTTTTAATATTTTAGCCTCACCAGGGCCCCCCCTTCCAACTTTTTTTTTCCCCCTTTTGTGGGAAAAAACATCGAGGTGGTACACTACCTCTCCGCCTGCCAACTTTAAACCAACCCCCTTTTTTCTTATTCATATTTTCGTAAATTACCACAGATTTCGTTCCAGAAGGCTGTTCCTATCTTGAATTGTTCGAATCGTTATTTTGCCTTTTTCTATGTTACCATTATTATTATTATTTTTTAATTATATTTTTTATTGTTTTAATTTGTACCGTTTTTCGTTGTGTGAGTTACGACCAAAACAATGTTGAAGTTACATCAATAATGATTTGGGGAAAATTTTTAAAACGTTTACATTTTCATATTTTAAACTTCAGAAAATTTCCCCAACTGGGAAATAAGTTTTAAAACTTTAAAAATTAAAGTTCATCACCCTTTAACAGACTGTCTCAACTCCACTTCTCTTGGTGATTGACCGCGGGAAACTGGTTCGGTAAATTTTTTGCCCCCGCCCGCTTACCTTTGCACTTCCCCGGCTGTGGTGTGTGGGGTTGGGTTTTGGGGTGGTGTGTGGTGGTGTGTGTGTGTGTGTTTTGTGTGTTTTGTTGGGGTTTTTTTTTGTGCGTTTTAATTTTTGCGTTTTGGGTGCGTGCATATTTATGGTGTGCCCTCCCCATTATTACAAATGCGCCATCCCCAAGGCCACGACGACAAAAGTGTTATAACCCACAAGTTTTTTTTTCGTAAAAAAACTCAATTTTTTTTTAAGTTATTTTTGGGGGTTTTCAGTGTCCTGATTTTTTTGGTAAAAGAAAAAATTTCCCCCCTAAGGCTTGAAACGTAACTTTAAATATAATGCCGGTGGGAAAAAAAAATGGTTTTTACTTTCAAATTATATTGGGGGTTTCGTATCTTAGTCCGCGCGGAAAAAAAACTTTAAAAAAAAAAAAAAAAAAAAAAAGACTTAGCCTCAGGTTTTAGACCAAAAGCAGAGGAAAGGGGGAAAAAAAAAAGGACGTAGTGTTTATGAACCCTGCAAATGATAACTGTCTTAGCTAATACACACGATATGTTATAAAATATTTCTAAGCTAATATACACTTGAGAATTTAATCTTGTACTTATTGGTAGCAGTTATATTATACTTTAGGAGTTTTGGAGGCATGATTTATATCTAAATCTCTATCGCTTCTTCTCTTACACTGATGATGAACCAACAACTGCCATCCTCCTCACAAGCCGTCTATATATTTATTTCTGACGTGTGACCCCTCCTGATTGTGTTGTGAAGAACCTGTGGGTGTGCCCTCCACGTAGGTAGGTGTTGTGACCATCACATCAGATCCTTTATTTCTTTGTGGAGTAGAGTGTGCAGTTTACATGTAATAAATATTGTCAAGCACAAAGAAAGTCGCTAGCATGCATCAGCAGTTCCTCACATCATTCATACTCTTAATGTAGCGAGGTATGTTATACTTAGTATAGTTTTTCTTCTAAGCTTTAGTTCCCTAATTTCGTTGTTTGTGAATCTTTAGACATTATATCCATGCATCTTCATTTCGATCTTCCTTCCGATGTGTGTAACTACTTAATGTAGCGCAGGATCGGAGTTTAGCTGGTGGTGTTCCGTCTTTAGTGTTTAATTTACAGCATCCAAGTTATTTTTAATTTTCAGTGATTGTAGCACTTTTTACTTCATGTTGTTTCATTGTTCCTCCTGTGTGTGTGTGTGTGTGTGTGTGTGTGTGTGTGTGTGTGTGTGTGTGTGTGTGTGTGTGTGGTGTGTCAGGGTGGGGGTCGGCACTGTCATCCCAGCTTGTGGCACTTGCGGTGGTGGCTGCTGGCGCGGTGAGACTCGCGTTACCACATGCACTCACATGATTATATTTCCTCATGCAACATCTACCCAGAATGTTAGCTTTATTGTTATTTTTTTAATTGATATATGATTACAATAATCCAATCACAACGCACCTTGGATGTACTGGTGGTGTAACACCAATAAATGTTGACGATAATCTTATCAGCGATAGCAGAGGCTAGGTTAGCACGTCACCTATGACTGGGTCATGTAATTAATTGAACTGTTAAGTGTAGCGTGAAACACATGGTTGAAGACGATGCTGGGTAAATGGTGTAGAACACCGACACCTTGGAAAAGGACACACAAATGCAATATAATGTGATCCTTTGTCGACAACGTTTCGCCCCCATAGTGGGCTTTATCAAGCCACAAACATGTTTGTGACTTAAAGTCCACAATGTGGGCGAAATTTTGTCAATAAAGGATCGCAGTATACTGCGTTTGTCTCTCCTTTTCCATGATAGGTAAAATTAAGACAAGTAAGTGATCGATTGTCTTACCAGATTAACGATTCTCCATCATTTGTCAGAGTAACAACCTGTTAAGGTTGACAACCGTCAAGTTGCTTGTGGGAATAAGATGTTAGAGGGACATAAATAGCTATTGTAACACACTGTAATCTTATATACAGTATATAAGATTACTTTGTGTAAAATAATGTTAGAACAATTGTGTTGTGGGCAAGACTAAGTAGTGTGTTGTCAACACAAACATTTGAAACACTGAGCTTAACACTGAAATGTTGTCCTGTTAAAAACTTAGCTCTGCAAAGTGACATTTTTATCCATATATAATGATTCGTTTATTTAAAATAAGTGGGGTTACATGATAAATGGGTCGTCGTCTGAGCAGAAAAATGCCTGCCCGTTACTAGTTTTGTGTGGTAAATGATTTTGAAAACCGACAAGTTGAAGATTGAGACACTTACGCAACATGGGAATCTTTATTAAGGGAACGTTTCGCCACACAGTGGCTTCATCAGCCCAATACAAAGTAGAAATGGGTAAGGAGAGGAGGAGACTGAGGTAATCATCTTGTGATGGACTGAACACATCGATTCCAGGCTGAGGGACAGATTACCTCGGTCTCCTCCTCTCTTTACCCATTTCTACTTTGTATTGGACTGATGCAGCCACAGTGTGGCGAAACGTTTCCTTAATAAAGATTCCCATATGTTGCATAAGTGTCTCAACCGTTACTAATTTATTGAGACCCAGAGGGAAGTGTGTAGTGATAACGGTGCTGGTGTAGCATTTAAGAATACGGGTGTAGCTGGTATAGCATTTTTTAAGAATATGGGTGTAGCTGATATAACATTAAGAATATGAAACGTCTAGCAAGTGGCCACTTAATCTCTCCAGCGTGGCATATTATGAACCAATTATCCAGTGATTGTTCCTTTTATTTATATAATTATTCAGTAGATAAAGACATGCTCGAGACTGTAACCGGTTTCCTTACCACCTCCACCATCACACCATCCCGGCGAGGGTGGAAACAATAGGGACCTGTTTCCTTAAGACACCTGCTGTTCCTGTTCACCCATCAGTATAAAATAGGTACCTGGGCGTTACAGTGTTAGTGGACTGGTGTGGGTCGCATCCTGGAAGAAAACTGACCTAATTTGCCAGAAATGCTGTGCATAACAAGGGGCTTTCTATAGAAGTAGTACGTCATTGATGTTAGCTGGGCCAGTAAACCTTGTACATGTACTTGTAGAAATAAAGGCATTATCCTCCAACCCATTATCACCATTGTGGGTATACACGTGTTTGTAGATGAATGGTTCAGAGAACCGACATGTTGATAAAATAGACACATGTGCAACTCTTGGGTATCTTTATTGAGGAAACGTTTCGCCACACAGTGGCTTCATCAGTTCACTACTGAGAAACTTGAGAACAGGAGGAGAATGAGGTAATCAGTCCCTCAACCTTGAGTCGATGTGTATCAGTCCATCATCCTCAAGATTGATGGAATGAACACTCGACTCAAGGTTAAGGGACTTGATTACCATATCTCCTCCTGTTCTTCAAGTTTCTCTATAGGACTGATGAAGCCACTGTGTGGCGAAAAGTTTCATCAATAAAGATACCCAAGAGTTGCACATGTGTCTTTTATAACCGTGTTGCTTTACCTTCCCCAGCGGCCGCTTCTTTTCTGTTCACACAGGAAGTTCCCAACTCTCTAAGATCATATATATCAACGTTTTCTATATTGGACTTCTTTGTGGGACTTCTTTAATCATTGGTTATCTGGTCACTGTCTTTCCCGGGATTCTAACTCAGGACTTTAAGGTAGTAACCTCAAGGGTTATGAATATGTATGTTGTTGTAAAAATAAATAATTGTATAAATATGGGAGGTGCCATATTATATATAATTATATATATATTTTTATATATATTTATATAATATATATATATATTATATGTTTTATATATATTTCCCCCGGGGTGTTTGAATATTTTCTTTACCCTCTCCTATATTCTATGTGAACTTTATTTAAGCACAAAATACAATTATAAAAATACAATGGATATATAAACACTGATCTCTGGCTGAAGGAGACTCGAACTTACGAACCTTAGGACAAGGTACGCAGTGTTTTACCAATCTACCCACACTGGACAATACCTTGGCGTGTAGCGTGCGCTACACGTTTGATCCAAGGCAGCCAGCTTTCAGCCAGAGATCAGTGTTTGTGTATATTTCGCCTGCTCTTGCGAATTCCTTGCATTGTTAAAATCTCTAGTAAGGCTGATGCATGCAGAGGATGAGATGAAAAGCTGTAAGTCTTCTCCCTGAAAGCTGGCTGCCTTGGATCAAACGTGTAGCGCACGCTACACGCCAAGGTATTGTCCAGTGTGGGTAGATTGGTAAAGCACTGTGTACCTTGTCCTAAGGTTCGTAAGTTCGAGTCTCCTTCAGCCAGAGATCAGTGTTTGTGTATATTTCGCCCTGCTCTTGCGAATTACTTGCATATATATATTATATATATATATATATATATATATATATATATAATATTTATATATATATATATATATCGTGCCGAATAGATAAAACTTGCTATTTTGGCTTTAATAGCAATGCTCTTCTTGCCGAATAAGGCAAGCGAAAATTTGTGTATGCAATAATTTTGCAAAAATCATTCTGAACCTAAAGGAAAACATATATTTTATTGTGTTTGTTTATTAAATTATTGTAAACTTATCTAAAATGTATTTAACTGGATTAGGCTAAATTAAATTGCGCTTATTATGATAAGGTTAGGTAAGTTTTCTTAGATTCTTTTGGCACAAAATTTTTTACATTAACATAAAAAAAAATATCTTTAAATGTATAAGAGAAAATTTTAGAAAGGACTTAATTTTAAATGAGTTCTTGCTAATTGACCAGTTTTACCTGATCGGCACGACATATACATTGCTGTCTCTTCCCCCCCCCAAAAAAAAATCCACCCTTTTCCATTCTTTCACATTGGAAGCTTCTGATGAAGCAGTCATTAATGCGAGAGGCCTAGAGCTGCTATTCTACCTATATCCCCTTTGTGGCTATTCGGCTGTTTATGTTTCTACAATTATATATATATATATATATATAATATATATATATATATATTATATATATATATATATATATAATATATATATATATGGAAAAGTGCAGTTTTCGTTGTTTATACAATTGAAGTTTGTTTTAATCCCTATTATATGGATTAATTTATTGTTGAGTGTTGGTGGATGAGTTAGCAGCTGCCTTCATCACCATCTTGTGTACAACTCATCTACAAAATAAACAATCCCGCAAAAAAAAGAAAACATTTAAATATTTTGATTAACCGCCACATTTATAATTGACAATACATTCAGAAATAACAAGTACATAGTGTAAAAAGTTAAAAAAAAAGTTGAGTGAAATGAATGAAGTCCTTCTTAAGAATGGAAGAAGAGGTCAGCGAGAAGAAGAAAGAAGAGAACGTGAAGTGAAAGTGGTAATGTGTCCACAGGAGATTGAAGGGGTTAATTTAGTTAAATTTAGATTATTCTCAAAACTTAACAAAGTTTAGTCAACCCCAACTCTAGGCTTGTGTGCGGTATGGTATGTGTGGTGTCGTTCCTCTCTCGGCCCCCATGGAGAGATTTTACTCCCCCCTTTGCCTATGAGGATCTAGTTCGTTTAGCACCTCTTCATTTTCCTCGGTTGTATTATTCATCCAACACTTGATGGTGTACCCACCCTCCGTCTTTCTGGAGTCTCTTTTGTCTCCTCTGTGAACACTTTTTTGAAACCATTTGAGCTCCTCACATACTTCTTGGCGTTTCCTGATCTCCCCCCTTCCTTCCTCAGTGTGATTACCTGGTTCTTGACTGTTGTTTTTTCTAATGTGGCTGTACAAAAGTTTTTGGGGCAATTTGGCTTTTTTCTGCGTTAATTTTTTTTTTGTCTTGGGCCCCCCTTCTTACCCAGCTATTTATTTCTGGGTCTACAACGCTCTCCTTATTCTCTTGGGTCCTTTGCCTTCTATACTTCTTCCATTCTCTAGCACACTTGGCTTTGGCCCATCTACACCTTTGAGTGAACCAAGGGCTCATCCTGACCTCGTTATTTCTGTTCCCCTTGGGTACAAACTTCTCTTAACCTTCCTTGCATATTGTCACATATTTCGTCATCTCATTTACTGACTTCCCTGCCAGTGCTCTGTCCCACTGAACTTCATGCAGGAAATTCTTCATGCCTCTGTAGTCCCCTCTCTTGTAGTCTGCCTTCGTTCATCCTGCCCATCCTGCTTCCCTCCAGTTGTAACTCTACTATGTATTCAAAGCTCAAAACCATGTGGTCACTGGCCCCGAGAAGTCTTTCATATGTGATGTCCTCAATATCTGCACTACTCGAGGTGAAAACTAGCTCCAGTCTTGCTGGTTCATCCTTTCCTCTCTGGTAGTGTCCCTTACATGTTGGTATATGAGGTTTTCCAGTACCACCTGCATCATCTTAGCCCTCCACATTTTTGGGCCCCCATGTGGCTCCCAGTTCTCCCAGTCAATTTCTTTGTGATTGAAGTCATCCACAATCAGTAGCTTTGCCCTGTTTGCATGATCCCTTCTGGCCACTTCAGCCAGTGTTTCAACCATTGCTCTGTTACTCTCATCATACTCTTGCCTTGGCCTCCTCCTGTTCTGTGGTGGATTATACGTCACTGCAATTACCACCTTGAGACCTCCAAACTGAAGTGTTCTTGCTTCTCCTCTGAATCCTCCAGCTCATCAAAATCCCATTGGTTTTTGATGAGCAGTGCCACTCCTCCACCCCCTCCATTCTCTCTGTATTTCCTCAGGCTCTGATACCCTGTTGGAAAGATGGCATCTGTTATCGTTCCTGTGAGCTTGATTTCGGAGAGAGCTACAATGTCCTGTGATGCCTCCTTTATTCTTTTGTGCCACTCCTCCCACTTATTCGTTATTCCATCAGTGTTGGTGTACCATACCTTCAGTTTCCTCTCCAACACTGTGTTCTGGGGGTTCTGGGGGGGGGGGGGGCTGGTAGTGTGCTGTGGGATTCTACAGCATATTGTGGGGTGGGGGCTGTAAGTGTGGATTGTGGTTTGCATTGGGATAGCATGTTTGGCTGTGGGGTTCTGATGGTGGTTCTGTTTGTGCTTGCACTTGTTGCTCTGCCTGGTTCTGGTTGTCCTCTGCTAACTCTGTCCTCGTCTCTCTTCCTAGCCCCTTTCATTTCTGTGTCTTCTCCCTCAGCTGCTGTCATTTCTGTTCTTGTTCTGTCACAGTCTAGGAACACCCTCTTGTATGTTGATAATGCCTTCAGCCATGGTTTCTCTTGCAGGATCCTGTTCCACACCATTTCTGTCTTGAAAATCAGTTTCACCGGCCGATTTCTTCCCTTCAAGTACCTTCCTATTCTCTGAAAATTTACTATAGATGTCATATCCTCTCACCTATTTCTTGGATCACGTTTTCCATCTCCTGTTTTTCTTCTGCCGTCTTTCACTCTCCTGAATCCTATAAATAAAGACTGACTTTTCCCTCTCCCTCTCCCATTGCCTTTCACTGTGTCTCTGGGTCCCATTTGTACATAGCCATTGTTTCCCTTATTTTTTTCCTGTAACTCTTGGTGGCATGGTTGTGCCTCTGCATGGGATGTGTCATCTTCTCTACTTTCTCATGCCTCACTGCTATCCCTGCTCCTAACAGCTCTACCCCTTCATTCCTTGGCCTTGCTTGGTGGACTGATAGGCCCTTAGCATAAATTTTGTCTCCTTTCCTTTGTGCTCATTTAATAGGGGTGTACCTGCTCCAGATGCCATGTCTCCTCTGGGCAGTAGGCATGTAACTCGTTCCAGCATATTTACCTCATATTCTAGGGCCTGTATCCTGGATTCTGCAGTTTCAGCTTGTGACTCCCATTTCTTCTCTGCCTCAATCCTTTTCTCCATTTTTGCAGAAAGCGTACCTAGTTTGCTCTTCCACTCTTGTTCCATCCTTTTACATTGCTCTTCCATCCATTCTTCCTTACCAGGACCATCTTCCTCTGATCCCCTGAGCCTTCGACTTCCCCTCTGAGCACCCATTTTTTTATGGGTTAGGTTTTTGTAATGTGTGTGTGTGTGTGTGTGTGTGTGTGTGTGTGTGTGTGTGTGTGTGCACGCACGCGCTTGCATGCTCCCTCCTGACTTGCTCAGTTTATTTATGAAAGGTTGGCCTCGACATACAAAGTGACGGTGGCTCTCTCTTCATGTTCATATCTGACATTTATTGTTATGATGTTAGGTGAGTGTTTATGAGTGCCACTGTCATGTGAGTAGTCTTCACTCTGATGCACTGAGGCATTTTCTCTGATATCATCACTAAACTTTGTTTTATTACCATTCTAACAATAATATTTCAGTGAGTTTTTACATCAATGTTTACTGTAGTACCCAGGAAGACACATAATGGTCACTTAATCTAGTCGACTTCTATAGCGGTGTATAGTTTACTTTGTATCGTCACCATGTGCATTGTTGTTTTATTATATTCAGTTGTTACTTGAGAGATGGTTGTTACTTTACTTATCTGTCCACGTGAGGCTGACAACCGTCTACACACGCATATTATTATATATATATATATATATATATATATATATATATATATATATATAATATATATATAATGTCGTGCCGAATAGGCAGAACTTGCGATCTTGGCTTAAAATAGCAACGCTCATCTTGCCATATAGGACAAGTGAAAATTTGTGTATGCAATAATTTCGCCAAAATCATTCTGAACCTAACGAAAAAAAATATATTTCGCTTTGTTTGTTTAGTATTAAATTATTGTAAACAAATCTAAAATATATTTAGTTGGGATAGGCTAAAATAAATTGGGTTCTTGTTATAATAAGGTTAGGTAAGTTTTCTAAGATTCTTTTGGAACAAAATTAAAATTTTTTACATTAACATTAATGAAAAAAATATATCTTTAAGCGTATTAGAGAAAATTTTAGAAAGGACTTAATTTTAAATGAGTTCTTGCTAATTGACCAGTTTTACATATTCGGCACGACATTATATATATATATATATTTTAAAATATATATATATATATATATATATATATATATATATATATATATATATATATATATATATATATATATATATATGCAATAAGATCACAGTAAACAGGTGATTTCAAAATATGCAAAACAACCACTCTGAAAGAATAGAGAAATTCCAAGCGCTTTCGTGACTACTCACATTATCAAGGAAACCCATAGTTCCTTGATAATGTGAGTAGTCACGAAAGCGCTTGGAATTTTCTATTCTTTCAGAGTGGTTGTTTTGCATATATATATATATATATATATATATATATATATATATATATATATATATATATATATATATATATATATATATATATATATATATATATATATATTTTAATATATATATAGTGTATGTGTGTGTGTACGTGCTTACTCACCTAATTGTGGTTGCAGGGGTCGATACTCAGCTCCTGGCCCCGCCTCTTCACTGCTCCATGAGCTTTAGCATACCTCGTCTTAAAGCTATGTATTGTTCCTGCCTCCACTACATCACTCGCCAGACTGTGTGTGTGTGTGTGTGTGTGTGTGTGTGTGTGTGTGGTGTGTGTGTGTGTGTGTGTGTGTGTGTGTTCTTCATGAAAAGGTTATTTGTACCATGTTATGCTCGGCTAGATGAGGGGTTGAATTATTTAGTATTTTTACTGTGGTAACAGCAGAACAGGTAACGTGTCTGTCTCCTTTAGCGGACAGAGTATCGAGCCTCCTTCACTCCTTGTATTAAATCAATCATGCGTCTTTGTTAGCGAGGCTTCCTCTTCTCTCTCTCTCTCTCTCTCTCTCTCTCTCTCTCTCTCTCTCTCTCTCTCTCTCTCTCTCTCTCTCTCTCTCTCTCTCTCTCTCTCTCTCTCTCTTATTTACTGTTAACGTTGTGTTTTGTTCCTAAACTCGGTAGTGGCGGTGATAATAATATTAAAGAGTGATATTGGTGGTAACTTTTCTCTTGTTCGACATATTCAGTTATGGAAACATTACGCTGTTTTCAACTGCTGGATACTTCAAAATGGGAAGCAGAGTAGCACCTCCTTGCAAGTTGTTGTCTTGTGACTCGAAGAACTTCCTTCGTGCAGGTAGCGTGTCTTCTTACCTATCCACTTCATCCCAGAACCAGTATCTCGGCCTCACTTTAACAGTGCGGCTTGTTTGAGTAATTAGAAGTCACAGTAAGTCTTTGTTAGACCTCACTGAGCATAGTTTCACATATTTCGTATACCGGTATTACAGTTTCTTCATATATTGTAGGTTTGTCATCCCCAGTGTTATCTTTGCTGATTCAGCTTTATTTATTCGCCCTGTACTCCTGTATACCCTTTTGGCTCTTAGTATTCGTACTGCAGATATATGGAATATGTAGTAAGTGAAAAGAGTAGACGAGTTAAAAGAGTAAGACAGGAGTAGACTAAAGGAGAACTATTTTTGAGTAAAAATTCGTCTTGTACATGCATGTATGATGTCACTGTGGTTGTTTAATGTATTTTTATATTGTGTTGTAAAAGAAGTGAATGCTGGTGTGTTGTGGAAAGCTGGGGACTTAACGTACAATAAGTCTGCTGTAAAGTGGGAGGTGTCACAGTTGTTCTTTGCTGATGACACAGTTCCTTCGGGAGATTTAGAAGAGGAGTTGTAAAAGTTGGAGGAGTGTGTAGAGGAAGAAAGTTGAAAGCGGACACACAAAACACGGTAGGAGCAAGATGTCTAATCAGTGTCAGATTAGATGTCAGTTTTTAAGGAATATAGCTGAAGTAATTATGCTCAAGTATTTTTTGAGTGGTTGTGTCAGCAGATGGGTATATAAATGACGAAGTGAATCAAACAGTAGCAAGGAGACAATGATAGATGGAATGCTGGTCAGATGACAATATGTGTGCAGAACAAATCTTTATTTACATCGCTCTAAGCAGAGGTAAACGTCAAAATATATGTTTATATATATATATATATATATATATATATATATATATATATATATTATATATAATATTTATATTTTAATATATTTTATATATTATAATTATATATATATATTATATATAATATTTTATTTATATATTTATATATATATTTATATATATATATATAATAATATTATATATATATTTTTAATATATATTATATATATATATTATGCAATAAGATCACAGTAAGCAGGTGATTTCAGAATATGCAAAACAACCACTCTGAAAAGAATAGAGAAATTCCAAGCGTTTTCGTGACTACTCACATTATCAAGGAACTATGAAAGTTAAAGCATCCAAGGAAGCTATATAAGGGGTCGGGCCAGCACCTCACTATCAGATCCCACAACGGTTAAACACCTGAAGTGCCGCCGACCCAAACTTGGATAGGTCCTTTGCACAACTCACCCCACAAAATATTCTAGCCAAGAAAATTTAAAAATTATTTGGTCCAGTGTATTATTAAATTCTTCCAAATTCTATTAATTATAAATGGATCTAATTTATATAAACCCAAAAAAATATTCATATTATTGTCAAAACTGCTTTTTAATGAAACAAGATTTAATTATATTCCTGTCGACCATGGACTTGCTTGATACTATTTTCTCAACTTTTTGAAAATCAATTGGATGGTTAAAATCTCTTACATGAATAAATAGAGCATTGGAATCTTGTCCAGTTCTAATGCTATATTTATGTTTTTTTAATTTTTAGTTCGAGATTTTTACCAGTTTGACCCTAATAAACTTTATCGCAAATTTTACAAGGAATCTTATAGACACATCCATCAGCATTTTGGGGGGAATTCTTTATCAAAGTTTTTTTTTTTCTGTTTTCAAGATTTTTGAATACAACTTTAATATTAAAAGTCTTAAGAAGAGAAAGGGATATCAACCAAGTTTTTCATGGTAAGGGGAGAAAACCCAACATATTTTAGTTGAATAAGGCTGGTTGTCCCTTTTTGGATTGTAAAAAGTATTTCTAGCAACTTTAAAAGATTTATCAATTACATTTCTTGGGTATTTTTAAATCATTACCTATTCATAAATTTTGGATATTTCCTCATCTATGAACTCAGGACTACAAATTCGTAAAGCTCTCAAAAACATTGATGAGAAAACAGACAGTTTGACTCTATCTTGATGCGAGGAATAATAGTGGACATAGGAGCAGTTATTTGTAGGTTTTCTGTAAATTTTAAATTTGAATTCATTATTACCCTTAATAATTAAAACATCTAGAAAAAGCAATGAGTTATTTTCTTCAAACTCAACGGTAAAGTTTATAGAATGGGCTAAGCTATTTAATTTTCCTAGGAAATGGTGTATATCTACATTTTTTAAGCTCCTTGACTGACTTAAATGATTTTAACATGGTTAGTTTTGATGTTACTTCCTTGTTTACGAAAGTTCCTGTTGATGATTTATTAAGTTTCTTATCTGAAGAACTCGTTAACTATGATTTACCATTGCCAGTTCCTACTATCATTAAACTTATTAAACTTTGCATTGTTGATGCAAAATTTGTATTTAATGATAAGTTTTACACTCAGAAGTTTGGTATGGCAATGGGAAATCCTCTTTCACCTGTTCTTAGAAACCCTATACATGGAATTTTTTGAAACAAGGTTGCTTAACACAATCCTCCCTAACAGAGCTAAATGGTTCAGATATTTTTGATGATATTTTGTGTCTTATCCCAAAAATGTAGATATACACCTTTTCCTAAAAAATTAAATAGCTTACCCATTCTATAAACTTTACCTTTGAGTTTGAAGAAAATAACTCATTGCCTTTTCTAGATGTTTTAATTTTTAAAGGGGAAAATAATGAATTCAAATTTAAAATTTACAGAAAACCTACAAAAAAACTGCTCCTATGTCCCACTATTATTCCTCGCATCAAGATAGAGTCAAACTGTCTGTTTTCTCATCAATGTTTTTGAGAGCTTTAACGAATTTGTAGTCCAGAGTTCATAGATGAGGAAATATCCAAAATTTATGAAATAGGTAATGATTTAAAATACCCAAGAAATGTAATTGATAAATCTTTTAAAGGGTTTCTAGAAATACTTTTTACAATCCAAAAAGGGGCAACCAGCCTTATTCAACTAAAAATATGTTGGTTCTCCCTTACCATGAAAACTTGGTTGATATGCCTTCTCTTCTTAAGACTTTTAATATTAAAGTTGTATTCAAAAATCTTGATACAGTAAAAAAACTTTTGATAAAGAATTCCC
>NC_069404.1:52044534-52054534 GCF_026875155.1 Cherax quadricarinatus
TATATAATATCAATAAATATACATAAAAATGATTTTAAAATATGCAAAACAACCATGTTATAAGATATAAATTCAATTTATACTAATACATTGTAAGGAACTATATATCCTTGACAATATAGAATAGTCAATAAGATTAATTATATATATTTTTTATAGTGGTTGTTTTCATTATATATATATATATATATATATATATATATATATATATATATATATATATATATATATATATATATATATATAATATATATATATATATATTATATATATAATATATATATATATATATATATATTTTAAGGTAGTAGGTTGGTAGACAGCAAGCCCCCAGGGAGGTACTACCGTCCTGCCAAAGTGAGTGTAAAACGAAATCCTGTAATTGTTTTACATGATGGTAGGATTGCTGGTGTCCTTTTTTCTGTTTCATAAACATGCAAGATTTCAGGTACGTCTTGTTACTTCTACTTACACTTAGGTCACACTACACATACATGTGCAAGCATATATATATATACGTACCCCTCTGGGTTTTCTTCTATTTTCTTTCTAGTTCTTGTTCTTGTCTATTTCCTATTATCTCCATGGGGAAGTGGATCAGAATTCTTCCTCCGTGAGCCACGCGTGTTGTAAGAGTCGACTAAAATGCCAGGAGCAAGGTGCTAGTAACCCCTTCTCCTGTATGTATTACTAAATGTAAAAGGAGAAACTTTTATTTTTCCTTTTGGGCCACCCTGCCTCGGTGGGATACAGCCAGTGTGTTGAAAGAAAGAATGATATATATATATATATATATTACTGTTGCATACTTAGTGTGTAACTCGTCAACACTAAATTCTCTCTCTCTCTTCTCCTCTCTCTCTCTCTCTCTCTCTCCTCTCTTCTCTCTTTTCTCCTCTTCTCTTTTCTCTCTCTCTCTTTTCTCTCTCAGTTGCAGTAATGTAAATAAATAACACTGGTTACCTTATTTGAGAAAAACATGTAAACATGTGACACAGAATTACGGACATTTAAATAATGATAACAAACAAGTGGTTAAGTAGTGGTTGTTTTACATCAGCAACGAGACTGACGTTGTCTTCACTGTGACTGTTCATTGTCTCGAATGTAACTGTAGTCATTGTCTTGCCAGTAGTGTATGTTCATTGTCTTGAACGTAACTTTTCGTTCATTTTTACGAGAGTAACATTATCTTCGACTGGACAGCAGACCAAGTATCTCAGGAACCATTATTAACAGATATAACATTTTAAATGTGAGAAAATTCTGCGCTTTTTTTTTAGATCGCGACTGCTGATAGGGGTGTTCTCTGCTTTTTGATGATTTTGGAAAAAGGTTGGTGTGTGTGTGAGGAGAGAGGGAGAGAAAAAGAATGAATGGAACGGGAACCGTGGCCCTTTGCATAAATCAGGTTCGACGCGTTACCACCGGGGGAACGTTCCAACTTGTCCTCGACCACCATTACTTGTGGTTAATAGCTCAACCTGCTACAGCAAAAGCCACGGTTCCAGTTCCCATTCATTCTTTTTATTCTCTCTCTCTCTCTCCCCCTTTTCCTCTCTCTCCCCCTCTCTCCCCTTTCTCTTCTCTTCTTTTCCCCTCTCTCTCTTCCCCTCTCTTCCCCCTTCTCTCCCCTCTCTTCGGTTAGCCTATACATTACACTTGAGTCATTAAGGCTGCACGAAACCCCTTTCAACCCACCAGATAAAATATTTAACCCCAAGAATTGGGATATAAGTAAATTTCAACATTTTACACAGCTGTGATAATATCCCTGGACGCACTCCCTCCAACTGGCCATCACCCGCCCGGGGAAAAAAAATAATTTTTACAGTATGTTAGAGTATAAAAAAATTTTATTGCATTTAAGGCTTTATATAAATAAAGATAATTCCATTTTGGGTGCCACAGCCGGGCGCAGAGTGGGGCGAGGGGATGGTAAGGGTGGTATGGATGTTACAACACCAGGGTTCAGGTGGAGGGGGGGATGAAATGGGGTAGGAGTTACAACACTCACTTGGCTCAGATGGGAGGGGGGGGGAGGGTAAGTGGTGGTATGGATGTTGCAAATCATTTTAAGGCGAAAGGGGGAGCGGGGATGATAAGTGGTGGTATGGAGTTGCAACACCACGGGCTCAGAGTGGGAGCGGGGGAGGGTAAGTGGGGTATGGATGTTACAACATCATCTTGGCGCGAGTGGGAGCGAGGGAGGGTAAGTGGTGGTATGGATGTTACAACACTCATCTTAGGCGTCAGAGTGGGAGCGAGGGATGGTAAGTGGTGGTATGGATGTTACAACACTCATCTTAGGCGTAAGAGTGGGAGCGAGGGATGGTAAGGTGGTAGGGAAAGTTCAACACTCATCTTGGGCGCAGAGGGGGACGGGGGATGGTAAGTGGGGGTTTTGGATGTTAAACCTAACGGGCGTCAGAGTGGGAGCGAGGGATGGAATGGGGGTAGGATTTTTACAACATCATCTTAGGCGTCAAGTGGGAGCGGGGGATGGTAAGTGGTTATGGATGTTGTAAACCCCTCAGGCTCAGAGGGGGAGCGAGGGAGGGAAAGTGGGGGTAGGGGATGTTTAACACCACCTCAGGCGTCAGGTGGGAGCGGGGATGGAAAGTTGGATGGATTTTGTAACACTCCCCTCAGGCGTCAAGTGGAGCGAGGGAGGGGTAAGTGGTGGTAGGGATGTTGTAACACTCACCTCAGGGTCAGGGGGGAGCGAGGGATGTAAGTGGGGGGTTTGGATTTACAACACTCCCTCAATAAAACTTGCACTCACTAAACACCAAATTTAAAAAAATGAACAAAAAACATTTGCATTTTTTAAGGGGCTCTAAGGACAGGACATAAATCCCATTAGAGTTCTTTTCCAAAAGGGTAAAAACAGTGCGTTGTGTTGCTGGCAGAGGCACCCCTGTAAGTGTTTTTGTGGCGAGGAAATAAAGTTGTGTGTTTTGTTGCTGACAGCCAATCAGCTAGTGTGTTGGTTGCTGGCAGAACACATCATGCTTATAGCTTCAGTTTACTTTCATTGGTTCCAAATCACTGGGAAATTTCTTAAGTATGGCTTTCGCTTAAGTTTTTTTGAATTTGTCTCAAAAAATCCTACTAGCTTCATCTTCTTATGGTCGCTCCTCCTCCCCATACACATCAGATGGTATGTCATGCACATCGGAGTGGTACTGTCATGCACTCAGGAGTGGTACTTTTATACACACAAACAGTGGTACTGTCAGCACACAGGAGTGGTACGTCATGACATCAGGGTGGACTGTCTACACACAATGGTATTTATGCACATGGATGGTATGTCTAACTAGGGTGTTTCTGTCATGCACATCAGAGTGGTACTGTCCCGCACATCAATGGTACTGCATACCCAGGATGGTCTGTCAAACCTCAGGATTTGGGACGTCATGCACTCAGGAGTGGACGTAAAAACACAGGGTGGTACTGTTACACATCAGGGGGTACTGTCATGCACATCAGGATGGTACTGTCATACACATAGGATGGTACTGTCATGCAACAGGAGTGGTATGCATGACACAGGAGTGGTTCTGCCCTACACATCAGGGTGGTCTGTCTGCACTTGGGGGGTACTATCATAACATCAGGAGTGGTACTGTCTACACATCAGGAGTGGTTTCTGTCATACACATCAGGAGTGGATGTCATACACATCAGGATGTACTGTCATACACATCAGTGTGGTACTGTCTAACATCAGTAGTGGTTTTTGTCTACACATCAGGAGTGGTATGTCATACACTTTGGAGTGGTACTGTCAAACAAAACGGGGGTGGTACTGTCTCACTCAGGAGTGGTATTATTAACACATCAGGATGGTACTGTCTACACTCAGGAGTGGGCGTTTAAAAACTCAGGATGGGGCTACATACAATCAGGTGGTACTGCATACACATCGGGGTGTATTCATACCTCAGGGTGGTATGTCATACAATCAGGGGTGGTACTTCATACACATCAGGGGTGGTACTGTCATCACTCAGGGGTGATACTGCAAACCATCAGGGTGGTCTGTCATACTCGGGTTTGGGACTGTCATAAACCAGGAGTGGATGTCCTACATCAGTAGTGTATGTCATACATCGAGTGGTACTGTCATCCATAGTGGACGTCAACATAGGAGTGGTACTGTCATCATCAGAGTGGTAACTATATACATCAGGAGTGATACTGTCTAATCGTAGTGGTACGTCTACACATATGGTACTGTCATACATAGGGTGGTATGTCAAAATCAGGGGGTGGTACTGTCAAAACATCAGGAGTGGTACATCATACATCAGGATGGTCTATCAACATCGGATGGTACTGTCTACATCAGGGTGGGACGTCATACCAGGAGTGGTCAATCATACATCAGGATGGTATATAAATCAGGAGTGGGAAATGTTACATCGGGTGGGACTATATACAAGGGGTGATACTGTCATAATCATAGGGGGACTGTCATTCATAAATGGTACATCAAACACAGTAGTGGTATGTCATAATCAGGGGTGGGCTATCATGCATCAGGGGTTTGGGATGTCATACATCAGTAGTGGTAGTCATACATAGATTGGGGACTATATACACAGGGGTGGTTATTAAATTGGGGTGGTACTATCTACATCGGGTGGACTGTATTCATCAGGAGTGGTACTGTCATAATCAGGGGTGGTCTATCAACATCAGGGGTGGTACTGTCATACACGGATGGTACTGCATACATCAGGATGGTACTGTCATACATCAGGAGTGGTTTCATCATACATCAGGGGGTACTGTCATTTCATCGGATGGTACTATCATACCAGGGTTGTAATACTACATCAGTAGTGGTAGTCAACATCAGGAGTGGTACTGTAACATAGGGTGGTACTGTCATCATGGATGGTACTATCATACTCAGAGTGGACTGTCAACCAGGAGTGGTCTTCAACTCAGGATTGGTACTATCATACATCAGGATGGTACTGTCATACATCAGGGGTGGTTTTATCAACACAGGATGGTACTTCATACTCAGTTTGGGTACTGTCTACTCAGTAGTGGTACTGCAACTCAGGGGTGGTACGTCAACTCAGGGTGGTCTGTCATAAACATGGGTACTATCATACATCAGGATGGACTTATACATCGGATTGGTACTATCATACATCAGAGTGGGACGCTACATCAAGTGGTACGTCATACATCGGATTTGGGCTATCAACATCATTTGGACTGTCTACATCTAGTGGTATGTCATAAATCAGGGGTGGACTGATACATCAGTGTGGTACTATCATAATCGGAGTGATACGTCTAAAAATCATAGGTACGTCATCTCATAGTGGACTTAACACAGGGGTGGAATCATACAACAGGATTGGTACATCAACATCATTATGGTACTTCATACTCTTTTGTTACGTCATACATCAAGGGGGGTACTGTCTACATCATAGGGTACTATCAACATCGTGTGGTACTGTCATCCTCAGGAGTGGGACACAACATCAGGAGTGGGATCATACATCAAGGTGGTACTATCAACTCAGGAGTGGTACTATCTACATCAAGGTGGTACTATCTACATCAGGATGGTACTATCATAAACAAATGGTACTTCAAACATCAGGAGTGGGACTATCATCTCGGGGGGGGGTCTGTCATACATCGGAGTGGTATACAAAAAAATCAGGAGTGGTACTTCAAATCAAGGTGGGACTATAACATCAGGGGTGGGCTTTCATACATCAGATGGTACTGTCATACATCAGGATGGTACTATCATCATCAGGAGTGGGACTATCATACATCAGGATGGTACTGTCATACATCGGATGGTACTATCATACATAGGAGTGGGACTTCATACACAGTATGTCATCATACATCAGGAGTGGTACTGCATAATCAGTAGTGGGACATCAAAATCAGGGTGGGCTGTCAACATCAGGGTGGGTACTGTCAACATCGGGGGGTACTATCATACATCAGGAGTGGGACTGTCATACATCAATGGTACTATAAACTCAGGGGGTACATCATACTCAGGGTGGACTATCATACATCGGAGTGGTCTATCAACTCAGGGGGTACTATCAACATCGGAGTGTACTAAAAACATCGGATGGGACTATCATAATCAGGAGGGTTTTTCATACATCAGGAGTGGGGACTACTACTTTCAGGAGGGTACTATCTAATCAGGAGTGGTACTGTATACTCAGGAGTGGTACTATCATACTCAGGGGTATACGTCTCATCAGTAGTGGACTGTCATACATCAGTTGGGTACTGTCATACATCAGGATTGGGGATGTCCTACATCAGGGTTGGGACTGCATACATAGGGTGGTACTTTTATAATCAGGAGTGGTACTATATCATCAGGGTGGGATGTCATACATCAGGGGTGGCCTGTCTACATCAGGATGGTACAATCATACATCGAGTGGTACATCATACATCAGGAGTGGTACTGTATACATCAGGAGGGTATATCATAAAATAGGAGTGTACTGTCATCTCAGTAGGGACTGTCAACATCAGGGGGGGGTCTATCTACATCAGAGTGGGAAATGTCCAACGGAGTGGGACATCATGCTCGGAGTGGTCGCATACTCAGAGTGGTACTGTCATACATTTAGGAGTGGTACTATCTACATCAGGGAGGGGACTTATACATCAGGAGTGGTAAACATAAACAGGGGTGGTACTGTCATAATAGGGGTGGTATGTCATACATCAGGAGTGGTACTTCATACTCAGGAGTGGTACTGTCATACATCAGGAGTGGTAGTCATACATCAGGGTGGAAATGTCATACACAGGGGGTGGTATTTCATACATCAGGAGTGGTACTGTCATACATCAGGGGTGGTATTCTACATCAGGGTGTATTTCATACATCAGTAGGGAATGTCAACATCAGGGGGTATGTCATACACAGGAGTGGTCTGTCATACATCCCCGGGTGGTACTTTTACATCAGAGTGGTTTCTTATACATCGGAGGTACTATATACATCAGGATTGGTACTATCAACATCGGAGTGGTACTGCATACATCGGGGTGGTACTACATACATCAGGATTGGGGCAAACTACATCAGTGGGTACTGTCATACATCGATGGTACTGTCATACATCAGGGGTGGTATGTCATCATCAGGAGTGGTACTGTCATACATCGGGGGGTACATATACATCAGGATGGGACTACATACACGGGTTGGGACTACATACATCAGTAGGGGATGTCTACATCAGTAGTGTACTGTCATACATCAGGTTGGACACCAAAAATCAGTATTGTATGTCATACTCATAGTGGTTTTCGTCATACAACAGGGTGGTACGTCAACTCATATGGTCTACTACATCAGGGTGAACTGCATACATCAGTATGGTTGTCATACTCAATGGTACATCAACATCAGGAGTGGTACTTCTACACAGGATTGGGCTATCATCTCATGTGGTACTGTCATAATCATAGTGGTACTTTTATACTCAGGATTGGTACTGTCTACATCAGTTGGTATATCATATCTAGTGGGAACCCAAAACTTGGGGTACATCATAATCAAGGGTACTATCAACTCAAGAGTGGTACTTCATACATCAGGGTGGTTTTCAAAAAATAATAAGAGTGGTACTAATACACAGGAGTGGTACTATCATACATCAAGGTGGTACTATCATACATAGGAGTGGGACTTCATACATCAGGAGTGGGACTGCATACCAGGGGTGGTACTATCATACTAGAGGGTACTAATACATCAAAGTGGACATCTACATCAGGATGGTACTATCATAATCAGGAGTGGTACTGTTCTACATCGGAGTGGTACTATCTACATCGGGTGGTACTTTTATACATCAGGATTACTGTCATACATCAAAGGGGTGGGACATCATAATCAGGAGTGGTACTATCATACATCAAAGGGGGGTACTATCATCATCAGGATGGTCTGTTAAATCATTGGGACTTCATACTCGGGGTGGGGACGTCATACATCAGGGGTGGACGTTACATCAGGGGTGGTACACATACATCAGGGGGGTATGTCAACCAGGAGTGGTCTATTAAAATCAGGTGGTACTTTCATAAAGGGGTGGTACTATCATACATCGGAGTGGTACTATCATACATCAGGGGTGGGAATTTTATACATCAGGAGTGGTACTACTACACGGAGGGGACTATCAACACAGGAGTGGTATATATAAAAATCAGGAGTGGTACTATATACATGGGTTGGTACTATCATACATCAGGATGGGACTGTCATAAAAAGTAGTGGTACTGTATCACAGGGGGTACTATCATACTCATAGTGGACTGTCATACTCAGGATGGTACTATCAAAATCAGAGTGGGACTATCAACATCAAGTGGGACTGTCAACATAGGAGGGTACATCATACATCAGGATGGGGCTACATAATCGGAGTGGTACTACATACATCTTTCCCCCGCCAGAGAACCCCCAAAATTTCACCGTGACATTTCCCATTGAACAATTTTTTACCTTTAAAACAAAAAAACTAGTAAATAAAATTTCCCTCTCTCCCCGGGGGTGAAAATTGCCCCTCACTTTCCTGTAAAAAAAACGAAAAGTCCCGTGTAGGTGCCTTCAGGATTAGAGGGAACACAGTGTTTTTTTAATTATGGTTGCAGGGGGGATTTTAGCCCTGGCCCCGCCTCTCACGAAAGCTACAGGTCCTCTCTCCCGCTAATCGCTCGCCCCACGTTCCCTTCCTGACCCTTGGGGCTGAAAACTGTTCCTAAATCCCTTGCTCGTGTGTGTGTGTGTGGGTTTGTGTTTTGTTGTGTGTGTGTGTGGTGTTTTTGTTGTGTGTGGTGTGGTGGTGTGGTATCACCCCAAATTTTACTCCCTTTTAGGTTGCAGGGGGCGAACTCAGGGTCTGGCCCCGCCTCTTCATGATCGCTACTAGGTCCTTCCCCTCTCTTTCCCGAGCTTTTCATTCCTCTTTTAAAAATTGATTGGTTCCTCCCCCACACTTCACTGTAGGCTATTCCACTTCCTGACATTTATGACTGAAGAAATACTTTCCCAAAAGTCCCCGTGACCGTTTAGTCTTCAGCCCAGTTTTGACCCTTGTTTCGTGTCCCCTCTCTGGAACATCCTATCTCTGTCCACCTTGTCTATTCCCCGCAGTATCTTGTATGTCGTTATCATGTCTCCCCTGCCCCTTCTGTCCTCCAGTGTCGTAAGTCCAATTTCCCTCAACCTTTCCTCGTACGACATTCCCGTTTGTGTGTGTGTATGTGTGTGTGTGTGTTGTGTGTGTGTGTGTGTATATATATGTGTGTGGTGTGTGTATATGTGTGTGTATGTGTGTGTATGTGTGTATGTTGTGTGGTTTTGTATGTATGTGCGTGTGTGTATGTGTGTATGGTGTTTTGGGTGTAGTGTGTATGTGTGTATGTGTGTATGTGTGTGTGTGTATGTATGTGTGTGTGTGTATGTGTGTGTGTATGTGTGTGTGTGTATGTATGTATGTGTGTATGTGTGTGTGTGTGTGTATGTGTGTGTATGTGTGTGTGTATGTGTGTGTGTGTATGTGTTGGGGTGGTATGTGTTTTGTGTGTGTGTATGTGTACTCATCTAGTTGAGGTTGCGGGGTCGAGTCCGAGCTCCTGGCCCCGCCTCTTCACTGATCGCTACTAGGTCACTCTCCCTGAGCCGTGACTTTATCATACCTCTGCTTAAAGCTATGTATGGATCCTGCCTCCACTACATCGCTTCCAAACTATCCACTTATGACTACTCTGTGGCTGAAGAAATACTTCCTAACATCCCTGTGATTCATCTGTGTCTTCAGCTTCCAACTGTGTCCCCTTGTTACTGTTTTCCAATCTCTGGAACATCCTGTCTTTGTTCACCTTGTCAATTCCTCTCAGTTTTTTTGTATGTCGTTATCATGTCCCCCTATCTCTCCTGTCCTCCAGTGTCGTCAGG
>NC_069404.1:52059534-52081161 GCF_026875155.1 Cherax quadricarinatus
ACACTTCCTGTTATCATCTTCACCACCACCGACACTCAACATCATAACCACGGAAACTAATGCACTATATTCAATATAAAAACACCGTCATCATCATTACTACCACCACCACCAACAACAACAACAACAATCCTCATCATTGCCATCGCCACTAACACTCCAACATCATCATCACAACCGCCATCACTCTTCAATATCACCACCACCACTACCACTGACCACCAGCAACAACAGTGACAATACCACTGCCAGCAACACGTCCCACATCATAAAAATCTTTGAAAGAGTGCTAAGAAGCAGGATTGCAAATCACCTGGATTCCCAAAATCTGCACAATCCAGGGCAACATGGGTTTCAGGGCAGGTCGCTCCTGCCTCTCACAACTACTGGATCACTATGACATGGCCTTGGATGCACTGGAAGGAAAATCAGAATGCAGATGTAATATACACAGACTTTTCAAAAGCATTTGACAAATGCGATCATGGCGTAATAGTCCATAAAATACGTGCTAAAGGAATAACTGGGAAAGTGGGGAGATGGATCTTCAACTTCCTAACAAATCGAACACAAAGAGTAGTGGTCAACAGAGTTAAATCGGAGGCTGCCATAGTGAAGAGCTCTGTTCCACAAGGCACAGTACTCGCCCCCATCTTATTCCTTATCCTCATATCAGACATAAACAGAGATATACACCACAGCACCGTATAAATCCTTTGCGGATGATACTAGGATCTGCATGAGGCTGTCATCTGCTGAGGACGCGGTTAACCTCCAAGAAGATATAAACAAGTTTTCCAGTGGGCAACGGTAAACAATATGATGTTCAATGAGGACAAATTCCAACTACTCCGTTATGGGAAAACTGGAGGAGATAATAACTAGAACAGAGTATACTACTGACTCCGGCCATACAATAGAGCGGAAAAAATAATGTAAGGGACCTTGGGAGTAGTAATGTCTGAGGATCTCACTTTCAAGGATCACAACAGTGCCACGATCGCACGTGCAAAGAAAATGATAGGATGGATAATGAGAACTTTCAAAACGAGAGATGCCAAGCCCATGATGATCCTTTTCAAATCACTTGTTCTCTCTAGGCTGGAATACTGCTGTACATTAACACCTCCATACAAAGCAGGTGAAATCGCAGATCTAGAGAGTGTACAGAGATCCTTTACTGCACGTATAAGTTCTGTCAAGCACCTTAACTACTGGGAACGCTTGGAAGCACTTGACTTGTACTCGTTGGAACGCAGGAGTGAGAGATATTATCATAATCTACACTTGGAAAATCTTGGAAGGAATGGCCCAAATCTGCACACAGAAATCACTCCCTACGAAAGTAAAAGACTGGGCAGGCGATGCAAAATGCCGCCAATAAAAAGTAGGGGCGCCATTGGTACACTAAGAGAAACACCATAAGTGTCCGGGGCCCAAAACTGTTTCAACAGCCTCCCATCAAGCATTAGGGGAATTGCCAATAAACCCTGGCTGCCTTCAAGAGAGAGCTGGAAAAGATACCTAAAGTCAGTGCCGGATCAGCCGGGCTGTGGCTCGTACGTCGGACTGCGTGCGGCCAGCAGTAACAGCCTAGTTGATCAGGCCCTGATCCATCGGGAGGCCTGGTCATGGACCGGGCCGCGGGGGCGTTGATCCCCGGAATAACCTCCAGGTAACCTCCAGGTAACACCATTAACATCATCATCAACAAGAGTACACTTCCCAACCACCACAACCTACCAGTACCAGCAGCAGCTGCACCACTACGATCTACCAGTAGCAGCAGCAGCTGCACCACTACGATCTACCAGTAGCAGCAGCAGCTGCACCACTACGATCTACCAGTAGCAGCAGCAGCTGCACCACTACGATCTACCAGTTAGCAGCAGCAGCTGCACCACTACGATTCTACCAGTTAGCAGCAGCAGCTGCACCACTACGATCTACCAGTAGCAGCAGCAGCTGCAACCACTACGATCTACCAGTAGCAGCAGCAGCTGCACCACTACGATCTACCAGTAGCAGCAGCAGCTGCACCACTACTATCTACCAGCAGCAGCTGCACCACTACGATCTACCAGTAGCAGCAGCAGCTGCACCACTACGATCTACCAGTAGCAGCAGCAGCTGCACCACTACGATCTACCAGTAGCAGCAGCAGCAGCTGCACCACTACGATCTACCAGTAGCAGCAGCAGCTGCACCACTACGATCTACCAGTAGCAGCAGCAGCTGCACCACTACTATCTACCAGTAGCAGCAGCAGCTGCACCACTACTATCTAGCAGTAGCAGCAGCAGCTGCACCACTACTATCTACCAGCAGTAGCTGCACCACTACGATCTACCAGTAGCAGCAGCAGCTGCACCACTACTATCTACCAGTAGCAGCAGCAGCAGCAGCAGCTGCACCACTATCTACCAGTAGCAGCAGCTGCACCACTACGATCTACCAGTAGCAGCAGCAGCAGCTGCACCACTACTATCTACCAATGGCAGCAGCAGTCTCAGTAGTAGTACCAGTTCCTAGTAACCAGTTACCAGTAACCAGTGTACCAGTAGATGACTCACTACCAACCGTCTCTGCGTGAATCACTGACTGTATTCATATTGCTGCTGACCATAGCAGGATTTCAAACACCCCCTCACCCATAGGCACTGTGAGTCAGTCAAGATAGGGAGCAGAGAGAGGCAGGTCGGCTGTTGGTGCCTTCCCATACTTTCCGTTATATTATACGTACTACCAGCCTACGTGAGTATTCTTACCCCATCCACGTTATCGAAAACCCCACATGACAGCAGCAGCTGCACCACTACTATCTACCAGTAGCAGCAGCAGCAGCAGCTGCACCACTACTATCTACCAGTAGCAGCAGCTGCACCACTACTATATACGAGTAGCAGCAGCAGCTGCACCACTACTATCTACCAGTAGCAGCAGCAGCTGCACCACTACTATCTACGAGTAGCAGCAGCAGCTGCACCACTACTATATACCAGTAGCAGCAGCAGCAGCTGGACCACCACTACCTACCAGCAGCAGCAGCTGGATCACCACTACTTACCGGTAGCAGCAACAGCAGCAGCAGCAGCTGGACCACCACTACCTACTAGTAGCAGCAGCAGCAGCTGGACCACCACTACCTACTAGTAGCAGTAGCAGCAGCTGGATCACCACTACCTACTAGTAGCAGTAGCAGCAGCTGGATCACCACTACCTACTAGTAGCAGCAGCAGCTGGATCACCACTACCTACCAGTAGCAGCAGCTGGACCACCACTACCTACTAGTAGTAGCAGCAGCAGCAGCTGGATCACCACTACCTACCAAAAGCGACAACAGCTGGTGTCTGGTCAGCGTGGCTGGCAGTTTGGATCTCACTGACCATCCTCTCTCTCAGGATGTAGGGTGCTGCAGCTTCCCCTCTCTTCTGCCATCTCTCTTTCCCCCAGTGTTCCCTTACGTAGGTATTCAACCCCTTTGTCCCCTTACCTCTTCAACCCCTACGTCGTTTCCTCTCACCCTATGTAACATCCACCTCTGCATACGACCCACACCAGGGTAAAAATGTTTAGAAATCTGTAGTGTATCTTGCCGAATAGGTAAAACTTGCAATTTTCGCTTAAATAGCAATGCCCTTCTTGCCGAACAAGGCAAGCGAAAATTTGTGTATGCAATAATTTTTCAAAAATCATTCTGAACTTAACGAAAAAATATATTTCTTTGTGTTTGTTTAGTATTACATTATTGTAAACTTATCTAAAATATACTTACTTGGATTAGGCTAAATTAAATTGCGCTTGTTATAATAAGGTTAGGTAAGTTTTCTAATGTTCTTTTGGTACAAAATTATTAATTTTTACATTAACATAAATGAAAAAAATATCTTTAAACGTATAAGAGAAAATTTTAGGAAGGACTTAAGTTTAGATGAGCTCTTGCTAATTGACCAATTTTACCTATTCGGCACGACATATATACTATATATATATATATAAGATGGGGTCCACCTCTGGTGTAAATTGTGGGACCCACAGCCTCGGAGAAGTGGATAAAAAAGGCTTCAAGGAAGAATATTTGGATTTCTTCCTGAAGCCGTTTGAATATTCCACTTCCCCTACCACCCCATCTTTTCGTTCTTTTTTACCACTAGGTATATTTTATTACATAATATGGTACAAAAGATTTAAGAGATACATTGTTGATATAAAGATAGCATATACAGTGTGAGAGATACATGTCTAGTACATGTTGTTACGTGTTTGTAACTGATTATAATGCGAAAATCTCATCCAGCTCTTCAGAGCTGGGGCGCGTGCCCAATATATATATATATATATATATATATATATATATATATATATATATATATATATATATATATATATATATTTATATATAATATATATATATAAATATATATATATATTTATATACATATATATATATATATATAATATATATTTATATATATATATATATATATATATATATATATATATATTATTCACTGAGGTGTGTATCTCTTAATATCTCTTAATGTATATGTACATTGATGTGTATCTGTTAGTGTGAACTGTGAATTTAATCCACATTTTAGGGTTTGAAGTATTCATGATGTTAAGTGAACTGCCACATTATTGACTCACCTGCAATTAGGTTTTAAGCGTAACAAACTAGTGGAACATGAGCTTGTTAGCTAAACCTGTATGGTGCTCGCATGTTACTAGTTTCATTCCCCTTCAATGGGGAATAAACCTGGTACCTAGTAACATGCTCCTAAAGAAGGGTTTTGATTCAAGAAACTGGAGCTGGTCTTACCTTTATGGAATTATCTCTCATTGCCCAAGCGTGATATGACTCCGTGATTATAATAATAACAATAACTAGGATTATACCCGGTGTCAGTTCTAGTCTGAAGAAGTGTTTTAGTGTTTCACTTTGTATTTTCTTCATTGGCCACAGTGACAAGAACTCATGGTGCTCAGTTTGTTAGGCGTTAAAACTTGGGGAACATACACCAGCCAGTTTGTTAGGCGTTAAAACTTGGGGAACATACACCAGCCAGTTTGTTAGGCGTTAAAACTTGGGGAAAATACACCAGCCAGTTTGTTAGGCGTTAAAACTTGGGGAACATACACCAGCCAGTTTGTTAGGCGTTAAAACTTGGGGAACATACACCAGCCAGTTTGTTAGGCGTTAAAAACTTGGGGAAAATACACCAGCCAGTTTGCTAGGCGTTAAAACTTGGGGAAAATACACCAGCAGTTTGTTAGGCGTTTAAAACTTGGGGAAAAAAAACACCAGCCAGTTTGTTAGGCGTTAAAACTTGGGGAAAAAACACCAGCCAGTTTGTTAGGCGTTAAAACTTGGGGAACATACACCAGCCAGTTTGTTAGGCGTTAAAACCTGGGGAACATACACCAGCCAGTTTGTTAGGCGTTAAAACCTGGGGAACATACACCAGCCAGTTTGTTAGGCGTTAAAACTTGGGGAAAAAACACCAGCCAGTTTGTTAGGCGTTAAAACCTGGGGAACATACACCAGCCAGTTTGTTAAGCGTTAAAACTTGGGGAACATACACCAGCCAATTTGTTAGGCGTTAAAACTTGGGGAACATACACCAGCCAATTTGTTAGGCGTTAAAACTTGGGGATCATACACCAGCCAGTTTGTTAGGCGTTAAAACTTGGGGAACATACACCAGCCAGTTTGTTAGGCGTTAAAACTTGGGGAACATACACCAGCCAGTTTGTTAGGCGTTAAAACCTGGGGAACATACACCAGCCAGTTTGTTAGGCGTTAAAACTTGGGGAACATACACCAGCCAGTTTGTTAGGGGTTAAAACCTGGGGAACATACACCAGCCAGTTTGTTAGGCGTTTAAAAACCTGGGGAACATACACCAGCCAGTTTGTTAGGGTTAAAACCTGGGGAACATACACCAGCCAGTTTGTTAGGCGTTAAAACCTGGGGAACATACACCAGCCAGTTTGTTAGGCTTTAAAACCTGGGGAACATACACCGGCCAGTTTGTTAGGGGTTAAAACCTGGGGAACATACACCAGCCAGTTTGTTAGGCGTTAAAACCTGGGGAACATACACCAGCCAGTTTGTTAGGGGTTAAAACCTGGGGAACATACACCGGCCAGTTTGTTAGGGGTTAAAACCTGGGGAACATACACCAGCCAGTTTGTTAGGGGTTAAAACCTGGGGAACATACACCAGCCAGTTTGTTAGGCGTTAAAACTTGGGGAACATACACCAGCCAGTTTGTTAGGCGTTAAAACCTGGGGAACATACACCAGCCAGTTTGTTAGGCGTTAAAACTTGGGGAACATACACCAGCCAGTTTGTTAGGGGTTAAAACCTGGGGAACATACACCAGCCAGTTTGTTAGTGGTTAAAACCTGGGGAACATACACCAGCCATTTTAATACAGGTTTAATTTACCTGAACATTAAGAATATTTTATCATTCCGCTGAATACTTCACAGTCACTGTCTGTGACATTATATGTTGACGTACTGTAGATATGTACGTCTGTTTTCCACACTGGGGTCTAACCTTCCCGTGACTTTCAGCCGATCAACCTTACAGGTGTGTATTTTACTTACGTGGAATTCTAAGTATGTTAGACTCTTAGGTTCAGAGCTCTACAGAGGTCAACTCATGAATTCAGTCAGTTTAGTTCAGTGTTCACAACATTCACAGCAGCAGCCAGACTAGCCAACACAGGAGTTTGTTGATATAAGAAGTTCATTGTCTTAGCAGAGGTGAACGTTCAGCAGCCTCCCTGAGGTAGATGGAGGGGGTGGTGATGGTGGCAGGGGTGGTGATGGTAATGGTGGCGGGGGTGGTGATGGTGGTATGAGTTGGGAAGTGAGTGGGGTGTTGAATGTTGACTTCCGATGGGTAGACCACAAGTGGCCACCACTGCAAGAGTCGCTGCAGCCACAGGAGTCGCCGCCGGGTGTTCACCGGTCACTAGGCTGCTGTTTATTTTAGAATAGAACCAGTGGCGTTGACCTAAAATTTAACAGCTGTGCACTGCCAGATATTGAGGTTAATGTTTAATAAAAATCTTGCTTTTGTTTTTTTTAGAAATATTTGGTTTTCTATTTTCGAATTTTTGATATTTTTATAAAATATTTCAGTATTTACTTTCTACATTAAATGAATGTTGAACAGATAGTCAGACATATTTTTATTCAAATTCAAATGTACCGTTATACGAACCCAAGAGAAGCAGTCACGGTGAAAATACACACTTTACAAACAGTGCCAAACCGCAAATTGGCCATAAAGAAGCTTGTTGGAGAGGAGGAGGAGGAGTCACCTTCATGTATTATTGCTAAGTATTGTTGGTTTACAAGAGTACTGTCTCAGGAACCTTTTGTTCCTTAATTAAGGGTTCCCGTCACAGCACTCTACAATGACAGCCACTAAGTACATCAACACCTCCCAACATACACATCAGTACCTGGTGATCTACAACAACAGTCTCACGTCAAAGTTCATGCCACTGATTTTCGATGCTAGGCTCAGCTCATGACTGGTTACTACATTTTGAGTTCTTTGTAAATTTTACGTGGTCAGTTTTTTTGTAACTGATTATATTTCTATGGTTTGGCAGGACTTTTGGTTGTGTATCACAAACTATCTTAGGAAATGTATTTAAAATTGGTATGCCGTTTCCGCAGAGTAATGTTATATGCTGTTCATATATTTTTGGTCGTCTGGTCAGTTGCTGTTCGTTTGTATATAAGTAATAATTTTTGTATATATTGTACATTTTTTTGTGGGGGGGGGGGGTAAAATGTGTCGAAAATGTTGTTACCAAAACACCTACAAAATCACATTAATTTGCCTTATGAACCCATGCGGTTGAAAATTTTCGTACATTTTGGTCTATTGTAAATAGGAATTAAGAGAGAAAAAATATATTTGGTTTATATTTATAATTCAAATTATGTACAATTGTTATAATGATATAATATTTAATATAATTGATGTAATTGTATGTAAATGGTTTAATGATTTTACTTTTTATTGATATTAGATTATAAATTATTGATTATGATGATGGTGAGTGTTTGTGTTGATTATGATGATGGTGATTGTTTGTGTTGATTATATGATGGTGGTGTTGTGTTGATTTATAATGATGGTGAGTGTTTGTGTTGATTATGATGATGGTGAGTGTGTTGATTATGATGATGGTGAGTTGTTTGTGGTTGTTAATGATGGTGAGTGTTTGTGTGTTATTATGATGGTGAGTGTTTGTGTTGATTATAATGATGGTGAGTGTGGTTGATTATGATGATGGTGAGTGTTTGTGTTGATTATAATGATGGTGAGTGTTTGTGTTGATTATAATGATGGTGAGTGTTTGTGTTGATTATAATGATGGTGTGTTTGTGTGATTATGATGGTGTGTGTTTGTGTTGTTATAATGATGGTGAGTGTTTGTGTGATTATAATGATGGTGAGTGTTTGGTTGATTATATGATGGTGAGTGTTGTGTTGTGATGATGGTGTTGGTGTGTGGTTGTTATAATGTTGGTGAGTGTTTGTGTTGATTATTATGATGGTGTAGTGTTTGTGTTGATTTATAATGATGGTGTGTGTTTGTGTTGATTATAATGATGGTGAGTGTTTGTGTTGATTATGATGATGGTGTAGTGTTGTTGATTTTAATGATGGTGTGTGTTTGTGTTGATTATGATGATGGTGGGTGTGTTGATTATAATGATGGTGAGTGTTTTGTGTTGATTATAATGATGGTGAGTGTTTGTGTTGATTTTATGATGGTGAGTGTTTGTGTTGATTATAATGGTGAGTGTTTGTGTTGATTATAATGATGATGAGTGTTTGTGTTGATTATAATGATGGTGGTGTTTGTGGTTGATTAGATGATGGTAGTGTGTTGATTTAATGATGGTGAGTGTTTGTGTTGATTATGATGATGGTGAGTGTGTGATTATAATGATGGTGAGTGTTTGTGTTGATTATAATGATGGTGAGTGTTTGTGTTGATATAATGATGGTGTAGTGTTGTGTTGATTATAATGATGGTGGGTTTGTGTTGATTATGTGATGGTGAGTGTTTGTGTTGATTATAATGATGGTGAGTGTTTGTGTTGATTATAATGTTGGTGAGTGTTTGTGTTGATTATAATGATGGTGAGTGTTTGTGTTGATTATAATGATGGTGAGTGTTTTGTGTTGATATGATGATGGTGAGTGTGTTTATTTTAATGATGGTGAGTGTTTGTGTTGATTATGATGATGGTGAGTGTGTTGATTATAATGATGGTGAGTGTTTGTGTGATTATAATGATGGTGAGTGTGTTGATTATAATGATGGTGAGTGTTTGTGTTGTTATAATGATGGTGAGTGTTTGTGTTGATTATAATGATGGTGAGTGTTTGTGTTGATTATATGTGGTGAGTGTTTGTGTGATTTATGATGATTGGTGAGTGTGTGTGTTATAATGATGGTGGGTTTTGTGTTGTTATGATGATGGTGAGTGTGTTGATTATAATGTGGTGTTTGTTTGATTATTGTGGTGAGTGTTTGTGTTGATTATAATGATGTGGTGTTTGTGTTGATTTATAATGATGGTGTGGTGTTTGTGTTGATTATGATGTGGTGAGTGTGTTGATTATAATGATGGTGAGTGTTTGGTTGATTTATTGATGGTGAGTGTTTGTGTGATTATAATGATGGTGAGTGTTTGTGTTGTATTATATATGTGGTGAGTGTTTGTGTTGATTATGATGATGGTGAGTGTGTTGTTTTTAATGATGGTGAGTGTTTGTGTTGATTTGATGATGGTGAGTGTGTTGATTATAATGATGGTGAGTGTTTGTGTTGATTAATGATGGTGAGTGTTTGTGTTGATTATATGATGGTGAGTGTTTGTGTGTGATTTATAATGTTGGTGAGGGTTTGTGTTGATTTAATGATGGTGAGTGTTTGTGTTGATTATAATGTGGTGGTGTTTGTGTTGATTATGATGATGGTGAGTGTGTTGATTATAATGATGGTGAGTGTTTGTGTTGATTATGATGATGGTGAGTGTGTTGATTATTATGATGGTGAGTTTTGTGTTGATTATAATGATGGTGAGTGTTTTGTGTTGATTATAATGATGGTGTGTGGTGATTATAATGATGGTGAGTGTTTGTGTTGATTATGATGATGGTGAGTGTGTTGATTATATTGATGGTGAGTGTTTGTGTTGATTATGATGATGGTGAGTGTGTTGATTATAATGATGGTGAGTGTTTGTGTTGATTATTAATGGGTGAGGTGTTTGTTGTGATATAATGATGGTGAGTGTTTGTGTTGATTATAATGATGGTGAGTGTTTGTGTTGATTATAATGATGGTGAGTGTTTGTGTTGATTATAATGATGGTGAGGGTTGTGTGATTATAATGATGGTGAGTGTTTGTGTTGATTATAATGATGGTGTGTGTTGTGATTGATTATAATGATGTGAGTGTTTGTGTTGATTTAATGATGGTGTGTTTGTGTTGATTATAATGATGGTGAGTGTTTGTGTTGATTATAATGATGGTGAGTGTGTTGTGTGTTGATTATATGATGGTGAGTGTTTGTGTTGTTTAATGATGGTGAGTGTTTGTGTTGAGTATGATGGGTGTTGATTATGATGTGGGGATGTGTTTGTGTTGATTATATTGATTGGTGAGTGTTTGTGTTGATTTATGTGATGGTGAGTGTTTGTGTTGTTGATTATTGATGGTGAGTGTTTGTGTTGATTATAATGATGGTGAGTGTTTGTGTTGATTATGATGATGGTGAGTGGGTTGATTATGATGATGGTGGTGTTTGTGTTGATTATATGATGGTGAGTGTTTGTTGTTGATTTATGATGGTGGTGTTTGTTGTTTATAATGATGGTGTGTGTTTGTGTTGATTATAATGATGGTGTGTGTTTGTGTTGATTATATGATGGTGAGTGTTTGTGTTGATTATGTGATGGTGGTGTGTGTTGATTATGATGATGGTGAGTGTTTGTGTTGTTTTAATGATGGTGAGTGTTTGTGTTGATTTTGATGATGGTGATGTGTTTGTGTGTGATTTAATGATGGTGAGTGTTTGTGTTGATTATGATGATGGTGAGTGTGTTGATTATATGATGGTGTGTTTGTGTTGATTATATGATGGTGAGTGTTTGTGTTGATTATGATGTGTGAGTGTTTGTGTTGATTATAATGATGGTGAGTGTTTGTTGGTGATTTGATGATGGTGAGTGTGTTGATTATGATGATGGTGAGTGTTTGTGTTGATTATATGATGGTGAGTGTTTGTGTTGATTATGATGATGGTGAGTGTTTGTGTTGATTTAATGATGGTGAGTGTTTGTGTTGATTAATGATGGTGAGTGTGTTGATTATAATGATGGTAGTAGTGTTTGTGTTGATTATGATGATGGTGAGTGTGTTGATTATAATGATGGTGAGTGTTTGTGTTGATTATAATGATGGTGAGTGTTTGTGTTGATTATAATGATGGTGAGTGTTTGTGTTGATTATAATGATGGTGAGTGTTTGTGTTGATTATAATGATGGTGAGTGTTTGTGTTGATTATAATGATGGTGAGTGTTTGTGTTGATTATAATGATGGTGAGTGTGTTGATTATAATGATGGTGAGTGTTTGTGTTGATTATAATGATGGTGAGTTTTGTGTTGATTATATAATGATGGTGAGTGTTTGTGTTGATTATAATGATGCTGAGTGTGTTGATTATAATGATGGTGTGTTGATTATAATGATGGCGAGTGTGTTGATTATAATGATGATGAGTGTGTTGATTATAATGATGGTGAGTGTGTTGATTATAATGATGATGAGTGTGTTGATTATAATGATGGTGAGTGTGTTGATTATAATGATGGTGAGTGTGTGTGTTGATTATAATGATGGTGAGTGTGTTGATATAATGATGGCAGGTGTGTTGATTATAATGATGATGAGTGTGTTGATTATAATGATGTGGAGTGTTGATTATAATGATGTGAGTGTGTTGTTTTAATGATGGTGAGTGTGTTGATTATAATGAGATGAGTGTTGTTGATTATAATGATGGTGAGTGTGTTGATTTAATTGATGATGAGTGTGTTTGATTATAATGATGGTGAGTGTGTTGATTATAATGATGATGAAGTGTGTGATTATATATTGGTGAGTGTGTGATTATTAATGATGGTGAGTGTGTTGATTATAATGATGGTGAGTGTTTGTATTAATTATTATGGTGTGAATATGATATATCTCTATCTTTCAGAGTGTGTTGTTTTGTATATTGTGAGTTATTATATTATTATATATATATATATATTATTTATTTATATATTATTTATATATATATATATATTATATATTATATATGTCGTGCCGAATAGGCAGAACTTGCGATCTTGGATTAAATAGCATACGTTCATCTTGCCATATAGGAAGCGAAATTTGTGTATGCAATAATTTCGCCAAATCATTCTGAACATACGAAAAATAATACATTTCACTGTGTTTGTTTAGTATTAAATTATTGGGAAACAATCTAAATATTATAGTTGGGTTAGGCTAAAATAAATTGTTTTGTTTTATATAGGTTAGGTAAGTTTTCTAGATTCTTTTGGTGCAAATTAAAGTTTTTATTATAATATTGAAAAATATATCTTTATAACGTATAAGATGAATTTTGAAAGGACTTATTTTAAATGAGTTCTTGCTAATTGGACCAGTTTTACATATTCGGATCGACATTATTATATTATATATATATTATATTATTATTATTATATATTATATTTATATATATATATATATATTTTATTATATATGTGGTGTGTGTGTGTGTTGTGATGGTGGTGTGTGTGTGTGTTTAATACAGCAAGCCTCCATCAGGCCCTGAGTTTCTAATACATTATACATGGCATTATTTTCCCCATGATGTGACTCTAAACAGTTGCCTGTGGTTAGTGGTATAGTTGTTGATGCAGAGAAAAGTAAAGATGGGTCTGTCATGAAGGACGGGAGTTGCTGGTACTAGTAACTGCGCACTTTTTTGGACCACCACTGCAAACTTGCTCTCCCCTTCCCTCCCCTCCTCCAGTGCTGTTCTACCCTGCTTCCCCTCCACATTCTCATCTTCCTGGTCTTATCTGGTTTTTCACTTCCTTTCTCTTTCCACAAACGCCACCTTCTCCCCGCCATTCTCCCCCCCCCCCACTTCACATATGTTCCTTTCCTCGACTCAGTTTTATGTCTTGTGTGTCTCATGGCTGCTGGTGTTCAGCTTCCTCTACATTACTTTCCCTGCTACCACTTGTCTTCTGTAGTATCGGTACCGGTATCGGCCGATATCGATACTTAGCCAATATTTTTAAAAGTGACTGTTGAATATATGTTTATAGGTATATCCCGCGATATTGACTTAAGAAGCAATGCTCATCTGGAGATTCAATATCACAGTAACTCCGCAAATAGTTAATTAGTGTGAATAGCACAAAATTAATATATTGTTTTTAAGGAAAGTATCATTGCAACCCAAGACAGCAGTCCGTGCCTACAAACTTTGCACATGTAAATATTGCCATTTATTTCCTGGTGTGCGTCTTGGCTTTCGCGAAATGCCGTGAGCGTGACTGCTCTCAGTGTGATACTCTGTAGTGTTGTGCTGCCCGCCCTGCTGAGTGACTTAGTCAGAGTGACCTTGCTGATAACAAGATGTTTATCTCAGCGAATTTGTGGCTTCACTGTCCTCTTAGTTGTTTGTGTCCACGAGGCTGTGGCTCAACTATCCTCTCGTACTGTCTTTTGCCCTCTCATTGTTCCCCTCTTCCCCCGTCCTTTAAGTTTTTTTTTTTTTTTTTGCCCCACCTGTTATATTATCCTAGATTGCTGTGACCTCTTATCTTCCTCTAAACGTTCCTTCTGTCCTCGTGAACGTGCGTTGTTGTCTGCCATGTTGGTGTGACCTTGTTAAGTGAGCACAAGTGTGAGTGTGTGAATCACAAGAGCATGTCACGCTGCTTGCTTCTTGAGTGTCATATTACATCTGCGTCTACTGTTTCATCTTGGGATGTGCGCCACTTTCTCACCCTTAAATAGTGTGAGTCGGCAGTTTGAGGCGCGGGGGTGCTAGAACTAGCACGTGGTGTGTGTGTGTGTATGTGTGTGTGGGGTGTGTTTTGTGTGTGTGGTGTGTGTGTTGTATTGTATGTGTGTGTGTGTATGTGTGTGTGTGTGTGTGTGTGTGTGTGTGTGTATGTATGTGTATGTGTGTGTTTTGTGGTGTTTTGTGTGTGTGTGTGTGTGTGTGTACTCACCTATTTGTACTCCTATTTGTGGTTGCAGGGGTCGATTCATAGCCCCGGGCCCCCGCCTCTTCGCTGATTGCTACTGGTCCTCTCTCTCCCTGCCCCATGAGCTTTATCTTTACCTCGCCTTAAAACTATGTATGGTTCCCGCCCCCACTACGTCATTTCTGGGGTATTCCACGGTCTGACTACTCTATGATTGAAGAATACTTCCTAACATCCCTTTGATTCTCTGAGTCTTCAATTTCCCAAATTGTGACCTCTTGTGGTCTGTGTCCCCTCTCGGGAAAACATCCGTCTTTGTCCCCCTTGTCTATTCCGCGCAGTATTTTATATGTCGTTATCATGTCCCCCATGACCTCCTGTCCTCCAGTGGTCGTCGGGCCCGATTTCCTCAATCTTTCTTCGTAGGACAATCCCCGTAGCTCTGGGACTAGCCTTGTTGCAAAACCTTTGCACTTTCTCTAATTTCTTGACGTGTTTTTGACTAGGTGTGGATTCCAAAACTGGTGCTCCCATACTCCAGTATGGGCCTGACGTAAATGGTATACAGAGTCTTAAAACGAATCCTTACTGAGGTATCGGAACGCTATCCGTAGGTTTGCCAGGCGCCGTATGCTGCAGCAGTTATCTGTTGATGTGCGCCTCAGGAGATATGCCGGTGTTATATTCACCCCAGATCTTTTTCCTTGAGTGAGGTTTGCAGTCTTTGGCCATCTAAAATTATTGTGTCTGCGGTCTTCTTTCCCCTTCCCCAAATCTTCATGACTTTGCATTTGGCAGGGTTAATCAAGGAGCCAGTTGCTGGACCAGCTTGTAGCCTGTCCAGGTCTCTTTGTAGTCCTGCCTGTTTCCTCATCCGATTTGATTCTTCTCATTAACTTCACTTTCATCTGCAAACTTTGGACACTTCTGAGTTATCCCTTCCGTTATGTCGTTCACATATCCCAAAGAACAGCACAGGTCCTAGGACTGACCCTGTGGAACCCCGCTTGTCACAAAGCGCCCACTCTGACACCTCGTCACGTACCATGACTCGTTGTTGCCTCCCTGTCAGGTATTCTCTGATCCATTGCAGTGCCTTTCCTGTTATGTGTACCTGATCTCTAGCTTTTGCATTTAACCTCTTGTGAGGGAACTGTGTCGAAGACCTTTTTGCAGTCCAAAAAATGCAGTCGATCCACCCCTCTCTCTCTTGTCTTACTTCTGTCACCTTGTCTTAAAACTCTAGTAGGTTTGTGACACAGGTTTTTCCCTTTTCCCTGAAACCGTGCTGGTTGTCAATTTATACACTTGTTTCTTTCCAGGTGCTCCACCCTCTCCCCCTGATGATCTTCTCCAGGACCTTGCATACTATACACGTTAGTGATACAGGTCTGTAGTTTAGTGCCTCATGTCTGTCCCCCTTTTTTAAAAAAATTGGGACTACATTTGCCATCTTCCATCTCAGGGAGTTGCCAGTTTCAAATGATGTGTTGAAGATCTTTTTTAATGGCGCACACAATATCTCTGCTCCCTCTTTAAGTACCCACGGAGAGATGTTGTCTGGTCCCACCCCCTTTGAGGTGTCAAGTTCGCATAGCAGCTTCTTACTTCCCCCTTTGGGTTTTTATTGTACCTCATCCAGCACTTGTGATGTACCCCCTGTTCTGATTTTTCTGGAGTCCTACTGGTTTCCACTGTAAATCTTCTTTAAATCTGCCTTGAGCTCCGGGCATACCTTCGGTCGTTTCTTGTGAATTCCCCATCACCCTTCCTCAGCCCGATTACCTGGTCCTTGACTGTTGTTTTCCTCCTGATGTGGCTGTTCAACAGCTTCGGGTCAGTCTTGACTTTCGATGCTATGTCATTTTCTTATTGTCGCTGGAGTCTCCCTTCTTATCTGTGCATATTCGTTTCTGGCTCTTCGGCTAATCTCTTTATTTTCCCGAGTTCTCTGTCTTCTGTTACCTTTTCCATTCTCTAGTACACCTAGTTTTGCCTCCCTACACCTTTGGGTGAACAAGGACTCGTTCTGTTCTTTCCATTATTTTGTTTCCCTTGGGAAAAAAACCTCTCCTCTGCTCCTTGCATTTTGTTGCCACATATTCCATCATTTCTTGTACTGGTTTTCCTGTCAGTTCCCTCTCCACTGAATGTTTTTAAGGAAGTTCCTCATGCCTGAGTAGTTCCCCCTTTTGTAGTGTGGTTTTCCCACCCTATTCCTGCTACTCTCTCCACTTGGAGCTCAACTATGTGTGTGTGTGTGTGTGTGTGTGTGTGGGGTGTGTGTGTGTGTTGTGTGTGTTGTGTGTGTGTGTGTGTGTGTGTCTGTGTGTGTGTGTGTGTGGCAGGTTTTGTGTGTGGCAGGTGTGTTTTTGTGTGTGGCAGGGTGGTGTGTGTGTGTGTGCCAGGTGTGTGTGTGTGTGTGCCAGGTGTGTGTGTGTGTGTGTGTGTGTGTGTGGCAGGTGTGTGTGTGGGGGTGTGTGTGTATTTGTACCAAGTGGTGTGGAACACGTGTAGTACACAAGGTGTGGAGCACGTGGTGTAGTACACAAGGTGTGGAGCACGTGGTGTGGTACACAGGGTGTGGAGCACGTGGTGTGGTACACAGGGTGTGGAGCACGTGGTGTGGTACACAAGGTGTGGAGCACGTGGTGTGGTACACAAGGTGTGGAGCACGTGGTGTAGTACACAAGGTGTGGAGCACGTGGTGTGGTACACAAGGTATAGAAGACGTGGTATGGTACACAGGGTGTGGAACACGTGATGTACACCAGGTGTGGAACACGTGGTGTGGTACACAAGGTATGGAACACGTGGTGTGGTACACAGGGTGTGGAACACGTGGTACACCAGATGTGGAACACGTGGTATGTTACAGTTGTGGAACATGTGTGCAGTAGAGATGGAATACTTAGTAGCAAGTGTGAAGTACATGGTAGCCGCGTGGGTGGTGTTGACACCGCACTGAATGGCGTGGCTGTTCCCTCTGGAAGTCATACCATTATTGTGTTAGTGACCAGTGAGGAGTGAGTGGGTCTGCTGGTGTGGCTGGTGGAGTGAGTGGGTCTGCTGGTGGAGTGAATGGGTCTGCTGGTGTTTCTGGCGAGGGAGTGAGTCAGTGACTCACCAGGACTTAGGTGATATGGATGGTGAGTGAGTCAACATAATAATGTTGTGGTTGTTGGTGTGGTATGGAGGTGGTGGTTGGCAGTGTTGGTGTAATGAATGGATGGTGGTGGTGGTGTAGGTTCCATACACATTGTTTTGTGGGTGGGAAGTAATGTAGGGTGGCCACACTTGGAGTGGAACATGAGGCTGGAGGCAGCAGTTACACACACTCTCAAGAGACCACCACAGCTCCGCCACCCACACCCTCTATAAACCGTCTCACAACATCTTTGTTCCTCCCCCTCCCTTTTTTTTTGCACAGCCATTCATTGTTGTTTAGACAGTCATTGTAGATGTTGACTGAAAACTTTGTATCACTCGTACATTGAGTGACCACATCAGAGACGATTAGTGAAGTGCAGTTGGTTTCCCTGTGCGATACTCCTGTATTTTGCTTGGCTCCACGCTCAGTGCTTATAGCAAGAACCCCTTGCTCCATCCCTCTCACCTTCCCTCCCTCCCCCCTACCACCTTTAATTGTCCCTTTTCGTTCTCCCCCCCAAAAAACTTCCTTTTCATCCCCCCCAAACATCCCATTTTCCCTTACCGGCCCGGGAAAACGTGTAGACTTTTTCCCCTGCCCCCTGGCGTGGTTTTTGTACTCCCTAGTTGACTCCCTAGTGGGGAGGTTTGCGGGGGTCGGCGGCCCCTGGCCCGCCTCTTCACGATCGCTTGGGGTCATTTCCCCCTGGCGTGAGTTTTTCATACCTCTGTTAAAAGCTATGTATGGACCCGCCCCCTACATGCTTCCCAAACTTTTCACTTCTGACTCTCTGTGGCGGAGAAATACTTCCTAACTCCCTGTGTTATCTGTGTTTCAGTTCCAACGGTCCCTTGTTTGTGCAATCCTGGAACTCTGTCTTTGTCACTTGTAATTCCCCTTTGTATTTTGTATGTCTTATCATGTCCCCTATCTCTCCTGTCCCCCGTGTCGGCAGGTTGTTTCCCTTAAACCCCTTATCGTAGGCATACCCTCTTGCTTGGGCTAGTTTGTTTCAAACCCTTTTCACTTTTTTAGTTTCTTCACGTGCTTGGCTAGGTGTGGGGTTTCCAAACTTTGGGCGAACTCCAAATGGGCCTAACGTACCGGGTCAGGGTCCTGAACGATTCCTTATTAAGATGCCCGGGAAAGTGTTTTAGGTTGCTAGGCGCCCCAATGCTGCGCAGTTATTTGGTTTATGTGCGTTCGGGGTGCCCGGTGTTATTTCTCACCCAAAAAATTTTTTCCCTTTATAGGTTTTTGTCTTGACCCCCTAGACTGTATCCCTCTGCGGCCCCTTTTTGCCCTTCCCCAATCTTATGACTTTGCCTTGGTGGGATTGAATCCGGGCCAATTGTGGACCGGTCTGCGCCTGTCAGATCCCTTTGTGTTTGCCTGGTCTTCGATCGAGTGTTTCTTTCTCAACTTCACGTCATCTGCAAACAGGGACACCCGGTCTTTCCTTCCCTATGTCGTTCACAAATACCAGAAACAGCCTGGCCCCAGGATCCCCCCCCGGGGCCCCCCTGGTCACAGGTGCCCCCCTCTGACACCTCGCCACGAAACCCTGACTCGCTGCTGTCTTCCTGACAAGTTTCCCTGATCAATTGTTGTGACCTTCCCTCGTTATCCCAAGCTTGGTCCTCCAGTTTTTGCACAATCTCATGTGATGGAACTGTGTCAAACGCTTCTTGCTGTCCAAGAAATTGCAAATACCACCCACCCCTCTCTCTTCTTTGTCTTCTGCTGTCACAATGTCATAGTACTCCAGTAGTTTGTGACACAGGATCTTTACGTCCCTGAAACATGTTGGCTGCTGTTGATGAGATCATTCCTTTCTGGTGTTCCACCTCTCTTCTCCTGATAATCTTCTCCATGATTTTGCATACTAACATGTCAGTGACACTGGTCTGTTGTTTAATGCTTCTTGTCTGTCTCCTTTTTAAGATTGGGACTACATTTGCTGTCTTACATGCCTCAGGCAATCTCCCTGTTTCGATAGATGTATTTGAATATTGTTGTTTGGGGTACACATTGTGCCTCTGCTCCCCTCTATCAATACCCATGGGGGAGATGTTTTCTGGCCCCATTGCCTATTGGAGGTATCTAGTCTATCAGAAGCACTCTTCACTTCTTCCTCGGTTGTGTGCACTAGATGTCCAGCACTGGTGGGTGTGCCCCTCCTCTCCGTCTCTTTTGGAGTCCCTTCTGTCTCTCTGTGAACACTTTTTGAATCTCTTTGAGTTCTTCACATTACTTCACGGTAATTTCTTGTTGTCTCTCCTCCTTCTTCCTAGCCTGATTCCTGGTCCTTGGACTGTAGTGTTCCTCCTGATGTGGCTGTACAACAGTTTCGGGTCAGATTTGGTTTTCGCTGCTATGTCATTTTCATATTGTCTTTGGGCCTCCCTTCTTATCTGTGCATATTCGTTTCTGGCTCTACGACTGTTCTCCTTATTCTCCTGGGTCCTTTGCCTTCTATATTTCTTCCATTCCCTAGCACACTTGGTTTTTGCCTCCCTGCACCTTTGGGTAAACCATGGGCTCATCCTGGCTTTTTCATTAATCCTGTTACCCTTGGGTACAAACCTCTCCTCAGCCTCCTTGCATTTTGTTGCTACATATTCCATCATCTCATTAACTGGCTTCCCTGCCAGTTCTCTGTCCCACTGAACCCCGTTCAGGTAGTTCCTCATTCCTGTGTAGTCCCCTTTCTTGTAGTTTGGCTTCATTCGTCCTGGCCTTCCTGCTTCTCCCTCCACTTGTAGCTCTACTGTGTATTCGAAGCTTAAAACCACATGGTCACTGGTGTGTGTGTGTGTGTGTGTGAGTGTGTGTGTGTGTGTGTGTGTGTGTGTGTGTGTGGGGGTGTGTGTGTGTGTGTGTGTTAGCTGACGGTTGTGCGTCGCATCCAAAGAAAAATAAGTTGCCATTCAAATGTGTTATAAACGCCATTCCTTCTGGAAAGAACTCCAGTTCTCCTGGAAGGAACTCCAATCCTCCTGGAAGGAACTCCAATCCTCCTGAAAGGAACTCCAGTCCTCCTGAAAGGAACTCCAGTCCTCCTGAAAGGAACTCCAGTCCTCCTGGAAGGAACTCCAGTCCTCCTGGAAGGAACTCCAGTCCTCCTGGTAGGAACTCCAGTCCTCCTGGAACTAAATCCAGAGGTATATCTAAATCAGTATATACAGTGATGGTTCTAAAAAAAATAAAACCTTTAAACATCTCGGTATCAATCACTTGGCACGATCACTCAACCTTCCACTAGTTGGATTTGATTCAGTATGAATTTGCTAGCGCCGACTGCTGTGTTTATTGATTCTAATTCCATGGGTAGGTTTGAGAATGGGTTACACAAATATGTGGGCGGGAATGATTATATTTGAGAAGGACCTGGCAAATATGGTGCAGTATGCCTGCTGCAGTGTTCCTTCGCGTTCTTATCTTCCTTCATTCTGATCTTCATTCGTTTCCTTCAACCAACACCACGGAGGCCACTCTCATCTCTCCTTCAATTCCCTCCGCCGGTTCCTCCACTCTGAACCCACCCGTTTTCCATCCATACTCGTCACAAGTTACAGCTGCCTCGTGCACGCTCGCTCTAGCTCATGCATATCACGTTAAATAAGCGCTGTAATGGCCACTAGAACAGACATTCTTTATTGTACACACTGCTTGATGTGTGGTGTTGATGCCACACCGCTTGATGTGTGGTGTTGATGCCACACTGCTAGATGTGTGGTGTTGATGCCACACTGCTAGATGTGTGGTGTTGATGCCACACTGCTAGATGTGTAGTGTTGATGCCAAACTGCTAGATGTGTGGTGTTGATGCCACACTGCTAGATGTGTGGTGTTGATGCCACACTGCTAGATGTGTGGTGTTGATGCCACACTGCTAGATGTGTGGTGTTGCTGCCACCCTGCTAGATGTGTGGTGTTGATGCCACACTGCTAGATGTGTGGTGTTGATGCCACCCTGCTAGATGTGTGGTGTTGCTGCCACCCTGCTAGATGTGTGGTGTTGCTGCCACCCTGCTAGATGTGTAGTGTTGATGCCACACCGCTAGAGTGTGGTATTGCGCCACACGCTAGATTGTGGTTTTTTGTGCACCGTAGATGGTGTGTTGGAAATG
>NC_069404.1:52081661-52143987 GCF_026875155.1 Cherax quadricarinatus
GTTCACAAATACCGAAAAGCACTGGCCCTGGACTGACCCTGGGGGACCCCGGTCACAGGTCCCCCCCATCGACACCTCCCCAGTACATGACTCGTGCGTCTTCTGACAAGTTTCCTGATCCATTGTGTGCCTTCCCGTTATCCTGCTTGGTCTCCCGTTTTGCCCATCTATGTGTGGAAAATGGTGTCACATACTTCACGGTCATTTTTGTTGTCTCCCCTCCTCCTTTTCCTTAGCTGATTCCCTGGCCCTTTGGGACTGTTGTTTTCCCCCTGATGTGGCTGTAAAAAACAGTTTGGGTCAGATTGGCTTTCGGCTATGTCATTTTCATATTGTCTTTGGGCCTCCCTTTTATTGTGCTTTATTCTTTTCTGGCTTGAGTTTCCTTATTTCCTGGGCCCTTTGCCTTCTATATTTTTTCCATTCCCCTAGCCACGGGTTTTTGCCTCCCTGCACCTTTGGGAAAACCCATGGGTCACCCTGGCTTTTTCTTTAACCCTGTTACCCCTTGGTACAAAACCCCTCCTCAGCCTCTTGATTTTTTGCTACATATTCCTATTCATTAACGGCTTCCCCGCAGTTAAATAACGTGAGTTTTCTTTAAACACTGGTTAATTTGGCCCTCCCCCTGGGGGTTTTGTTTTTTGTTTCTGCCACTGTGTGTTTTTGTTCTAACCCTGGGTGGGTTGAGGGGGTTACCTTTGGGGCGGGATGTTTATTTAAAAGGGGCCCAAATGTAGATGTGTAGTGTTCTTGCCATTTTCTTAGATTTATTTTTTTTGGAGGCCACCTTTTTTAATTTGGGTTTCCACCCCCCCCTTTTTTCTAATTTTTTTTGCCAAAAAACACTCCCTGTGGTTGTTGATGCAACACGAAAAATGGTGTTTTGGCCACTGAAAGAATTTTTTTGCCACTGTTTGATGGGGTGGTTGATGCCACCCCGTTGATGGTGGTTTGAGCCCCCTGCTAGTTTGTGTGGTGTTTGCCACAGTGATGGTGGTTTTGAGGGCCACCCTGCTAGGGGGTGGTTGTGCCAACTGAGATGTGTGGTGTTGATCCCACACTCAAATGTGTGGTGTTGATCCCACATGCTGATGGTGGTGTTGTGCCACCTGCGATGTGTGGTGTTGTCCCCACCCTTAGTGTGTGGTGTTGATGCCACATGTAGATGTGTGGTGTTGATGCCACCCTGCTGATGTGTGGTTTTGTCCCACCCTGCTAGATTGTGGTGTTGTGCCCCGCTAGAGTGTGTGTTGATGCCACCCCGTGATGTGTGGTTTGTCCCACATGTAGTGTGGGTTTTTGATGCACACTGCAGGTGGGGGTTGGGATGTGTGGTGTTGTGCCACATGCTAGAGTGGGGTGTTGTGCCACCCTGCTAGATGGGGGGTGTTGTGCCCAGCTGGGTTGTGGGGTTGATCCCACCTGCAGTTTGTGTGTGTTGATGCCACACTGTAGATTGTGTGTTATGCCACCTCTAAGTGTGTGTTGATGCCCCCCCTGGTGTGGGGTTTGATGCCCCGTAGATGTGTGGTTTGTGCCACACTGCTAGTGTTGGTTTTGTGCCACCCTGCTAGGTGGGTGTTGTGCCAACCCCAATTTTTTTGCGCCCCCGGGTTGTTGGGACCCACAGGAAAAAGTTTGGCCCCCCTTTTTTTTTTCTCACCCTTAGAGGTTTTTTCTGCCCCCCGGGTAAAGTTGGTGCCCAACCCGGTAGGGGGTTTGACCCAAAAGTAAGGATGTTCCAACTCCCTAGATGGGGTTTGCCAAGAGGGAGGGTCCCCCCCTTAATTGGGGGTTGACCACCCTTTTGGTGGTGGTCCACATGGAGGGGGGTTTTCCAATGCTAATGTTGTGTTGGGAAATGCTAATGGTGTGTTTGCCCCCGTAGTGTTTTTTGATGCCCCTGCAAGGGGGCCAATGCTAGATGTGTGGTGTTGTGCCACCTGCTAGATGTGTAGGGTTGATGCCCCGCTAGAGGGTGGTTTGCTGACACTGTAGTGTGTTGTTATGCCCCCCTGCTAGATGTGTGGTGTTGTGCCACCTGTGATGTGGGGTGTTGTCCCACCTGTGAGTGTGGTTTTGGCCCACCTGTAGTGTGTGGGTTGATGCCACCTGCTAATGTGTGGTGTTGTGCCCCCCTGCTGAGTGTGGGGGGGTCCAAAATGCTAGAGTGTGTTTTGATGCCCCCCTGCTGAGTGTGGTTTGATCCACACTGTGATGTGTGGTGTTGTGCCACCTGCAAGTGGGGTTTTGGGCCCACCTGCTAGATGTGTGGTGTTGATGCCCCCCGCTAGATGTGGGTGTTGTCCCACCTCTAGATGTGGGGTGTTGATGCCACCTGCTGATGTGGGGTTTTGATGCCACCTGCTGATGTGTGGTGTTGTGCCCCTGTAGAGGGGGTTTTTTGATGCCCCCCGTAAATGTGTGTTTTGATCCCACCTGCTAGTGTGTGTTTTGATGCCACACCGCTAGATGTGTGGTTTGCGCCACCTGTAGATGTGGGGTTTTGATCCCACATGCTGGGTGTTGGGTTGCTGCCAAAAACCCACTTCCAATGGTTTTTGGGTTTTTAAAAAAAAAATTTGCCCTTTCCCCCTTTGCCTAGCCCTTGTGGTGTTGTGCCCCCTGCCAAAATGGAAAGTGGAGGCCCAAACCGCTTGTGGGAAAAAAGGGGGGGGGCCCCACCCTTTGCTAAAAAAATTTTTTGGTGTGGTTTTTTGGCGGGGCCCCCCTTAGAAGGGGTTGTGGTTGGGGGGATCCCCCTAGGGGGGTGAACCCCAATAAATTATTCCATGACAGAATGACACTTAGAAGGTTTTTTGTCACCCTGTAATTTATGTTGATCCACCCGTAGATTTGGGTATTTCCAATGCTAGTGGTTTTGTATGAATTTGGTTTTGCCCCCCTTAGTTTTTTTTCTCACCCGAAATTGTTTTGATACCCTGTGGGTGTTTTGGGTTATCCCCCCCAGTTTGGTTTTTTAATTGTGGTTTTGTTTTTTTTAAGGTAAACCCCCTCGATTGGGGTGTTATCCATGTAGATTGTTTTTTTGCCCCCTTAGATTGGGGGTTTGTTATGATGTTAATTTTTTTAGCCACCCGCGATTTTTTTCCCCCCATCAATTTGGGGTTTGTTGTGAGGTGGTTTTGTTGCCCCCCTGTGATGGGGTGTTCTCCAGAAAAAGTTTTAGTGTTGCCCCCTGCAGATTGGGGTTATGAAGTGATGTGGGGTTTTGAGGCCCCCCGCTGGTTTGGGTTCCCACCCCTGTTGGGTGGTACGTAGATTTGTGGGTGTTGTCCAATGCTAGTTGTGGGTGTTGTGGTTGTGTTGTTTTGTTCAAGTTTTTACCCCCCCTAGAGTTTTTTGGATCAATTGTTTTCTAGGGATGTGTTTTTGATCCAGCAGATTTTTCAAACAAATTTTTTTTAAAAGACCTGCCCGGGGCCTTTTTTGACTTTGGTTTTTGTTAAAATTTTTTCAACAATACTTATTTAAATCTTTTAATTTATATTAAAATTTAAAATTGTCTTAGTTTTGTGTCAATTTTCCTCGAAATTTTGTATATGGAAAAACCTGGTAGGTGTTTGGGAACTTTTTGTTTTTAAAAATTTTTTTAAAGGCTGGAGTGTTTTTTTTTAAACTCAAAAATTTTGGGGATTTTTTTTGGGTTTTTTTTTTTTTTAGCAAATCTTTATTTTTGATTTTAAAATTTTGACTAAGGGAATTTTAATTTTAAATTATTTTTTTGGGGTAAATTTTTAATTGGGGGCTTAAAAAAAAATTTTTTGGGAAGGTTGGGAAAGTTTAAAAGAAAATGAGAAAAATTATTGGTTCCCCCTTTTAAAATGCTGGGGGGAGAGTTTTTAAAATTTTTTCCCCCATAAGTCTTTTAAAGTTTTTTTTTCTTTTAATAAATACAAAATATTTTTTCAAAAAATTTTTTTTTATTTTTTCTTTTTTAAATTAACTTTAAAATGAATTTCATTTTTTTGTTTGGCGGGGTTTTAATTTGGTTTTGTAAAAATTCCAATTATTTTTTTCTTTTTTTTTTTGAAATTAAAAATTTGATGAATTTGGGCCCTCTGGGGGTTGATTTTGTATTTAGTCTCAAAAGGTGTGTTTGTTTGGGAAAACTTTTTGTTTTTAAATTTTCTTAAAAAGGATGTTTTAAAATTTAAATTTTTTCCCCCAAAATTAAAAAAAATTTAGTTTATTTTTTTTAGAAATTTTTGATGTTGTTCATGAATTAAAGTAATTTTTTAAACATCCCCCGGGTTAAATTGGGGTTTGCGGTTTCCCCTGTATAAAAAATTTATTTGGGATTTTTAAGTTTCTTGACTGGAGTAAGATTTTTTTTATTTTTGTTTTCATTTTGTATTTTAAAAAGATTAAAAATTATATTTTTTTTTTTTTATTTTTTTGTCTTTTAACTTTTTTTGGGAATTTTTTAAGTTTTATTGTTTGAGCTTGTCTTTAATTTTTAGTTTTGGTTATTGGAAAGGGTATTTTTTTCCCTTTTGGTTTTTTTTGTTTTTCCCAAAAAGGGTCATTGACGAGAATTTTGTTCTTGTTTTTTGTTTTTTTTAAATTGTTTGGGGACAAATATTTTCAAGATTTTTTAAAATTAAAATTTTTGGTTTAAGGGGTTCCGATGTTGGTGAGGGGCTCTTTTTTGGAAATTGGACGGTATCCAATTAAGGAATCCCTTTCCAATAGGCGGTAAATCCTTGGGTTGCCCCCCCCCCTTTATATTTAATTTTTTAATGTTTTGTGATCGTTAACTGATTTGTTTTTGCGAATGTATTTTTGCTTCGTAGTAATTTGGGGTGATTAGGATTTGTTTTAAATTGGTTTTCGGAAAAATTTCCCTCTTTTTTTTAATTGAAGAATGATCTTTTTTGATGGGCGGTTTCCTGTATTTTTGTTTTTTGGAATGTTTTTATTAGAAATGTCAATTGTTGGGAACTACAATTGGGGAATTTTGGGAGAGCCCCCTCAATTCTTGCTTTTTAAAATTTTCCTTTTTTTAAATTGTTGCCCCCCCAAATTTTAGGGGAGATGTTTCTTTTATTTTTTGATTTGGCGGAGACTGTTTTTGGATTGGCGGTAATGTCATATTGTGTTTGGGCGGAAATGTCATATTGTGTTTGGCGGAGCTGTTCATATTGTGATTGGCGGTAATGTCATATTTTGTTTGGGCGGGATGCTTATTTGATTGGCGGAATGTCAATTGGTTTGGCGGTAATGTCATATTGTGATGGCGGAGATGCTATTTGTGTTTGGCGGAGACTGCTATATTGTGATTGGCGGAGATGCTCATTTTGTGTTGGCGGAGACTGCTCTATTGTGTTTGGCGGTAACTGCTCTATTGTGTTGGCGGAGTGTTCATATTGTTTTTTGGCGGAGACGTCATATTGCGATTGGCGGTAATGCCATATTGTGATTGGCGGGAATGCTCATATTGTGATTGGCGGAATGTATTTGTGTTGGCGGAGAGCTCATTTTGTGATTGGGGAGACTGTCAATTGTGATTGGGGAGATGCTCTATTGTGATGGCGGAAACGTCATATTTGATTGGCGGGATGCTCTATTTTAAAAGGGGGGAGACTGTCATATGCGATTGGCGGTAACTGCAAAATTTGTGTTTGGCGGAGACTGTCATATTGTGTTGGGCGGGATTATATTGTATTGGCGGGATGCTATATTGTGATTGGCGGAGACTGCTCATTTGTGTTTCCTTTTTTTTTGGGCGGAGATGCATATTGTGATTGGCGGAGATGCTCAATTGGATTGGGGAGAAACTGTCATATTTGATTGGCGGAGACTGCTAAAATTGTGTTTGGCGGAGACTGCTCAATTGTGATTGGCGGAGATGCTTTTTGTGTTGGGCGGAGATGCTCATTTTGTGATTGGCGGGGACTCTATATTGTGATTGGCGGGACGGCTATATTGTGTTTGGCGGAGACTGTCATATTGGATTGGCGGGGGGATGCTCAAGTGATTGGCGGAGATGTCATATTGTGATTGGCGGGGGATGCTATTTGTGATTGGGGGACTGTTCATATTGTGTTTGGGCGGGATGCTATATTGTGTTTGGGGGAGATGCTCATATTGTGTTTGGGGGGAATGCTTATTTTTTGGGGGCTTTACGTTTTAGTTGTAAATTATGAAAATTGTATTCCCCAGATCATCTCTGTACACGTTAAATTATTACTTTTTCATTAGTGTGTTAAATTTCGGGTTCCCGCTCCCTTTGTAAGTTTACCCGTTATTGTGTAAAGGTTTGCTACATTCTCTAAAATTAAATGAAAGTTAGGTTAATTGTATTAATAAGTGTGCAGTGTAAGTTTTCGTTACCCGATGATGTAAATAAAATTCTATCAGTGACGAGCCTGGCCCCTGTCCGGGCCCCGGGGGAGAAAAATCTCGGGGAAATACCCGGTTTTCAAAAGGGAATTTTCCCCTTAAAAAATTTTTCAAAAAGTGTTGAGCTCTTTTCATGAGTACAAGTGAAAGGGGGTTTTTTTACGTTACACAATCTTTCTTTGTAGTTAAAAAAACAGAAAAGCAGCTTTTTTTAATTTAAGGGCAAAACTCATAAAAAAAAAAACCCTTCCCGCAATCTTTTAAAAATTTTTTAATTACAACCCCCCCCAACAAACCCCCCCACCCCCCCAACCCCCCCCCCCCAACCCCCCCCAAAACCCCCCCCCCACACCCCCCCCCCCCCCCCCCCCCCCCCCCCCCCCACCCCCCCCCCCCCCCCACCCCAAAACCCCCACCCACAAACCCCCCACACACAACCCCCCAACCCCCCCCCCCCCACAACCCCACCCACACAACCCACACCCCCCCCAAACACAAACCACAAAACCCACAACAAAACCCAACCAAAAAACAACCCCCACACCACCACAACCCACACCCCCCCACACCCCCCCCACAACCCCCAAAACCCCCCCTTACCCCCCCAAAACCCCCAACCAACCCCCCAAACCCCCAAAATTTTAAAAACCCCCAACCCAATTAAAAAAAAATTTTTAAAAACCCCCCCCAAACCCCCCCCTTTATAAACCCAAAATTTTCCCCCCAAAATTAAAACAAAACCAATCCCCCCCTTCCCCCACCCCAAACAAACCCCCCTTACTCCCCACCACCCCCTCCCCCAACCCAACCCATTTCCACAACCCCCCCCCCCCCCATACCAACCCCCAAAAATCAACCCCCCCAAAAAAAAAACCCCACCCCCCAAACCCCCCCCCCCCCAAAAAAACCAAAACTCAACCCCAAACCCCAAAAACCCCTTTTTCCCCCCCCCCAAAAAAAAAACCCCCCCCCCCCCCCCCCCTCCCCCCCCCCTTTTTAAAAAAAAAAAAAACCCCCCCCCCAAAACCCCCAAATTTTTTTTTTAAAAAAAAAAAATTTTTTCCCCCCCCCCCCCCCCCCAAAAAAATTTTTTCCCCCCCCCCTTTTTAAAAAAAAAAACCCCCCCTTAAAAAAAAAAAAAAAAAAAAAAATTTTTTAAAAAAAAAAAAAACCCCCCCCTTTTTTTTTTTTCCCCCCCCCCCCCCCCCCCCCCCCCCCCCCCCCCCAAAAAAAAAAAACCCCTTAAAAAAAAATTTTTTTTTTCCCCCCCTTTTAAAAAAAAAAAAAATTTTTTTTTACCCCCAACCCCCCCCCCCCCCCCCCCCACTTTTTATTTTTCCCCCCCCCCCCCCCAAAAATTTTCTCCCTCCCCCCTTTTTATTTTTAAAAAATTTATTTTTTTCCCCCCAAATTTAAAAATTTTCCCAGATTTTCCCCCAATTAAAAATTTTTGGGTTAATTTTCCCGGTTTTTTCCTCGAGTCAAGGGCGGCCAAAACGTTTCCCCCAAGGGGGAAGGGTTAAGGGGGGGGGTTTGGGCCCCCCTTTACAAGGGGGGGGGGGAATTATGGGGGGGCAGGGGGGGGGGGTTTTCCCCCCCGGGGACACCCCCCCCTTCCCCGTCTTTTTGGGGGGGGGTTTCCCCCCCCTTTTTGGGGAAAATGGGGAGGGGTGGGTTAAATGTTTTTTAAACCCCGTAAATTCCAGGGGGCCCCCCAAAAGGGAGGGGGAACCCCAAAAGGGGGAAATTTTGGGGGAAAAGGGTTTTTTTATTCATGGCCCCCTTTTTTTGGGATTTTTTCCTCCCCCTTTTTTTTGAAGGGTTTTTTTCAAATTTCCATTTCCCCCAAATTTTCCAAAATTTTTTTCTTTGGGCCCAGTGCGGATTCCGGGGGGGGCAAAATTTGTTGGTTTTTAAATCCTTTGGAAAGTTTTGGGGGGAATTCCTTTCCCAAAAAACAAAATTTAAAAAAATTACTTCCCAAAATTTTTCCTTTTCCTTTATTTTTTCCGCTCTATTTTTATCCGGGGAGTCCCAGTTTTAGGTTTAATTTTTTTCCCCCTTTGTTTTCTAGTTTTTTTTATTTTTCCCCGTTTTCCTAACGGGTAGTTGGAATTTGTCCCCCATTGAAATTATTGTTTACCGTTGCCCCCGGAAAACTTTGTTTATTTTTTTGGAGGTTAAAAGGTCCCCAGAATGCAGCCTCATGCAATCCTGTATCATCGCAAAGGTGATCGGGGCTGTGGTGATATCCTTTTTTATGTCTGATTGAGGATAAGGGAAAAAGTGGGGGCGAGTACTGTGCTTGTGGGAAAAGGTCTTCATTGGGAGCCCCGATTTAACTCTGTTGACCACTACTCTTTGTGTTCGATTTGTTTGGAAGTTGAAGATCCCTTCCCACTTTCCCCGTTATTTCCCTTTTGCACGTTTTTTAGGGGTTTACGCCCTGATCGCATTTGTAAATGTTTTGCAAAGTTGTGTATATTACATCTGATTTGATTTTCTTCCAGTGATCCAAGGCCATGTATAGGATCCAGTGTTGTGAGAGGGAGGAGCGAAAGCCCCAACCCCCTGTTTCCTGGATTTTGCGATTTTGGGGGAAACCAGGTGATTTGCAAAACCTGCTTTTAGCCTCTTTTTAAAATTTTTATGATGGGGCGCGAGTTTGGTCTATAGTTCTTTGCTAATGCTTTTCGCCACCTTTTGGAGTGGGGCTATATCCCTTGTTTTTGGACTGTGGAAATTTTACCCATGTCCCAAACTCCTCCTCAAGTGTACTTAGGGCCGCGAGAGGGTTTCTTGAGTTCTTAATGAAAAAGAGTTCCGAGTCTGGCCGGGGCTGAGTGCATGGGGATGTTGTCAATGGGTTTTTCGAATCTACGGAGTTTGGGTAATGTCGGAATCTGGCATACATTTATGGGGTTTTGAGGTCATTATGAAAAAATCATTTGGGTCGTCGATCCTCGACCGATTAGTGGTTACTAAAACAGAGTGTACGGGGATTTCAAATTTCCCCATTTCCTTGTTTTCGTTGTGTAAGTCCATCCCTTTTGAGTAAGGGGGCCGATATAGATTGGGGATTTTTTGTTTTTGGCTATGAAAAGAAAAAATTTTTTAATTTTTTCAATTTCACAATAGCTTTAAGCTCCTCCTGCCTCTCCCGGTTCCCAAAGGTCATTTAGCTTAAGTTTGATAGTTTCCACTTCCCTGGTCACGCCCCCTTTCGTGTATAATATTCAGCACTCTGAGGAGTCAGTGACTCTTCGTGTTTTTCTGTAGAGGGAGCTCTTTTCTCTCCGTTTACTCTGCTCTTTTTCTTTCTTAGGGGAATATGCTAGACCCTGGGTTGGCTACCCGGAAGTTTATCCTTTCAAGGCATGGTTTTGGGTCCAGTCATTTAATACCCCTTTTTCCCAAAAAAATTTCGTTAGGAATGGGTTTTCCTTGTCCCGTTGATGTTCTTGTTGTTGAAATTGATTTTTTGAGACCCTTCACAGGTACATGCTTTGCTGTTTAGGACCCCCGCATGTAGTCTGGATTCGATTAGATTTTGACGGAATTAATTGTTTTTGTATTCTTATGTCTCTTATCAGGTCCTCATTTTTGGAAAATAAGGGCAAGGTGTTTTCTAGTCTTTTGGCTCCCCTATTGTGGCTTAAAGGGGTGTTTTTTGAGGACTTGGTAGTCATGTGTGTGTGACCCTTTTATCTGCGTACCTCCGGGGATTTTTTCAGCTTAACATTATTTGTAATTCTTCCATTTTGTAGCTTAGGTTGAAATCACCAAGCGTAAGATGTTTGGGGATGGAGCTGGGAGGTTTTCCAAAAAGTAATCGATTTTCAGTAGCTGTTCCCTTTAATGTTGGGGGGTTTCATCTGGGGGTTGTATACAACCACAATGATAGGTTTTGGTTCTGACTTTATTGATAAAATTCAACTACCCCATTTGTGGTGTCAGCACTCCGTGCAGATAAGGGATCTTTGAATACAGGCCAACCCCCCTTTTGCCGTTTTTTCTGTGCATCTAAAAAAGGTTGTAACCACTTATCCCTATTTATGTCAAAGTGATCTTTTGTGGAGTCTTGTGAAAGGCTGAAAAATTGCATTAGACTCCCCTAGAAGTTCACTGATAAAAGGATTTTTTGTTTGGTGGGTGGTTTAAAGGGCCCCCTATATTGCAAATATGAACGAGGGTTTTTTCTGTTTTTGTTGGGGGGGTTTGTTATTGGTCAGTAGTTGTAATTTTGGAGGGCCATGGGTGGCCCCTGGCTGGCCCCCAGTCCAAAAAGGGGGTCCAAGGGGTGGACTATTTTTGTTATTTCCCCCCCCCCATTTTTTTTTTTTCGTTTCCTTTCCACTAAAAAATAAATGGAGTTGGGTTGTCGTAGCTACATTGTTTGTTTGTGGGGTCTGTGCCCCTGGTCCCCTTTTTGATGGTATGCAGGGCACTCGATGTTGTAACATGTTTGGGGACCCGGAGTGGACATTTTTTGGGGGAAAGAAAGTACAGGAGGAAGAACGACACCTCCTTTGACAGGGGCGCTACATTTTTTGGTGGTCAAAGTTGATGTCCCCTTTTTTTCCCCCGTTATTCCAGCTTACAGATGCCCAAGCAAAAATTTTTCCCCCAATTCACCCCTTTTGGGTTTAGAATTTTTGGGAGGTGGTTGTCAAATTTTTGCAAGTTTTTTTTTTGGGGCTGCACTAATCCTCAGTATCCAAGCCCGGGCCCCCCCGTCCCGGATTCCATTACTTTCCCCCGTGAGGGAAAAAGGGGGAGACTCCTCTCCAACATTTGTATGTGGCCACGGCTTGTGCAATGAGGTTGTAATTTTCTGTTTTTGTGGGGGGTTTGGTAGTGTCCTAGGAGAGTCTGGGCTGGCGTAAGGTGGGGCGGGTCTGGGTCAGATGGGCTGGGGGGTGGGGGTGGGTCGGGTCGCGGCTGGGCCTGGGCCAGCACCAGCAAAATGTGGGTATTAGTGATGATGGGGGGGCCCGGGCCGCAAACAGCATGTGGGTTTGTGTAGGGTGGGGGAGCCTGGGCCGCACCAGATGTGGGTTTGGTCTAGCCTGGGGGGGGCCTGGGCCCCGCACCACCTGTGGGTATTGTGCTATGACTGGGGGGCCCCGGGGCCCGCCCAGCCTGTGGGGTTTTGGGCTTGCCTGGGGAGCCTGGGCCAGCACCGCATGTGGGTATTAGTGCTTGACTGGGGGAGCCTGGGCCAGCACCCATGGGGTATTAGTGCTATGATGGGGGATGGGTTTGGCTTAGCACCATGTGGGTGACTAGTAGTTTGAGTTCTGTTGTGGTATGGGGCATTCGATTTTTTGATAATATCTCTTGCTCCCCTGTTTTTTATATTTTTGGTGATATCAAGAGGTCATCCTTGTTTTTTTTGATTATTTTTTTCATTCTTTTCTCATCCTTATTTTTTTTCAAGTAAGTCTATTAGAGTGAATTTAATTATTTTTGTCTTTAAAAAATAATGTGCCATTGGCCCATAAATTACCCTTGTGGAAAATCTCAAAACAGAATTTAGGTTGTGCCATTTAGGATTTGCTTCTTTAAAAAAAACTATAATGCCAAACGTTGACAAATAAGAGAATGTGCAACATTTGGTGTCTTGATCTAGAGAAATAAATTGTACAAAAAACCAGTTATATCGAAAATTACTAGGTATAGTTTTTCGGGGATTCCCTATGCTCTTCTGGGTAATTTCGCCCCCGGGCCCGGTGCGACGTCCCTTGTTACCCTAGCCCCGGGTGATCATGACTGATTTGAGGAAAAAGTCAAATTCCTGCTTAAAAAAGCCAGAGGTTTTTGTAAATCTCCTTTTAGTGAAAGGGCGTTGAAAAATCTCGGGCCCCTTACACTTTTCAAATCCCCTTTTTTTTTTAAAGGTACTTGCACCATTGCAAATCTCGTATTTTTATAAGAGTGATTTCGGTGTGCGGTTGAGACCGTCCCCCCAGAATTCTCGGGTGTAAATTATGATGACAATTTCTCCTCTTGGGCCAAGGAGTATGTTGAAAGGGAAAGTCAAGCTTTTTAGTAGTTCAGATGTAGATTGAATGTTGAAGGCAGTGAAGATTTTCTGTGCGTGTTTTACTCAGCAGTCTCGCTTGTCTTGGGAAAGGGGCTGTTAGTATACAACAACAGTTTAGCCTGGAGAATTTTCGTGACTTAAAGATTATATCATTTGGCCACCCTTGGTCTTGAAATTTTAGTATCCAATCTTTCATTTTCCTTGCGGGGTATAGCCGATTGTTGTATCCTTGAAAGTGAGATCTGACATCATTATTCAAAGGTCACACTTGGGGTTCGTCTTTGAGTGATTTAACTCTGTACTCCGTTTCAGCCCTTTTTTTTTTTATTTTCCCTGCGGAGCAACTGTTGTTTCCGTTTTAGCTTTTTTTTTTTCATTCTTCCCTAGGGAGCAAAATGTTGTCTTCTTGAAAATCTTGTTGTCGAGGCCCAAAGAGAAGAAATGATGTTATCCCCCTGGGATTTTTCTCTTTAGAAAAAAGTCGGTGTACTTTGTGCGCTAAATCATTTTTCAGGTTTTCCAAGGTGCTTTTGCTCTTCGTTTTATTTAAAGAGAAGGCAGCCCCCGTTGCAAAAAAAAAAAAAAGAAGCCTTCTTACTCAGTTGAATTTTTCCCGCGGTCGTATATCCCCTTTTTCCCCCGAGGGTTGTCTATTTCTACCCAAGATGTTTCACTTTGCCTTAGAGTATGTCCCTTTTTGGTTGTATATTTCCCCCGAGTTCAATTCGTGTTGTATATCCCCCAAATGGGGTTTTAAAATTTTTCAGTAGCAACATGTAAAGGTTTTCAGTGCACCAAGCAGTCAAACATAATTGTTTTCCCCACTCTCGGGAGCCCTTCTTTTGGGCTTCAGTTTCTAGGTGTAAAACCCAAGGGGGGACAAATCGTCAGTAATGATTACCAGTAGTCGCAACAAACTTCTAGATCCAGAGTAACCCGAAACTAAAATGTTTTTTCGCTAAAATTTTATTGAAAAAGATATTTTTTTATTCTAAACACTTTTCGCGCGGGAGGAGAGAGAGAGAGAGAGAGAGGAGAGAGGAGAGAGGAAAAGAGAGAGAAAGGGGAGAGAGAGAGAGAGAGAGAGAAGAGAGGGGGAGGGGGGAGAGGGAGAGGGGAAGGGGGGGAAAGGGGGGAAAAACTGACGAAATTTTGGAAAGATGATCCCGTTCAGTAAAATGTGCTACCGTGGTCTAGACACTAGACTGGGGTTTTGGAGAGGTCATGCAGCACAAGCCCTAGTTTTCCCCTTCAACAACAATTATGAAAAATCAATGGAATTATTGTCACAAAAAAGGGGGGGGGGTCATTCAGTGGTGCAGTGGGTGTGAGACCCCGCTGTTAATTGGTCTGTTTTTGTGTCAGTCAAAGTGTCTTTTGAGAAAACGTTTGTCCCCCCAGGGACTTATATTCATGGGTTGATGAAGGCCCGGTGGGAAAGTTTCTTAATATTGCCATAATTGCGCTTGTCCTTTTAGTTTAGCAAAGGGTTTTCTCCGTAGGTAATAAGGCCACCCAAACGTGGTTTTCGGGGCGACGTCATGGGTACCTAGGGCGCCCTTTGTCGTTGGGTTGCGGCTGACGCAACTAGTCAAGATGATCTCGCTCTTTCAAAGTCAGTGTTTGTCTTTTCCCGATAAATACAATTTTTCATTGTAAATTTAGCAGATTTTTTTTTTAAAAAGAGTGCACACGAACGAGGTCTGGTTTTTAATGTCAACTTTGGGTCCGGCCCTCTGCTTCGCACCCTTAATACTTTTTTTAAAACTACCCCCCCTACTCCCCCCACCCCAATCTCTAACCCTCAAAACATCTCCCGCCCCACAACTCCCCAACCACAAAAAACCCAAAATGGGAACCCAACACATCTATACAACCCACACCATCACTAACAACCCACACCATCTACAACAATCCTTGCTCTTACTTTCCTGCCTGTCGTTCATATCATTCAAATAACAGAATGTATTATATCGACGCACGAACATAATGTAGGTGAAATAGTTATAACAGATTTCAGTAGTGTGCACTGCAGGTGGTGAAAAAGCAGTTGGGTTCCTACAGGGTGTATTGATCCTGGTTTGACTCAGGTGATGGTGCAGGCGCCGCGGGCCTGTCGCTGCCCGACTCAGGTGATGGTGCAGGGGCCGCGGGCCTGTCGCTGCCCGACTCAGGTGATGGTGTAGGGGCCGCGGGCCTGTCGCTGCCCACCTGGAGGTTACCTGGAGGTTATTCCGGGGATCAACGCCCCCGCGGCCCGGTCCATGACCAGGCCTCCCGATGGATCAGGGCCTGATCAACTAGGCTGTTACTGCTGGCCGCACGCAGTCCAACGTACGAGCCACAGCCCGGCTGATCCGGCACTGACTTTAGGTATCTGTCCAGCTCTCTCTTGAAGGCAGCCAGGGGTTTATTGGCAATTCCCCTAATGCTTGATGGGAGGCTGTTGAACAGTTTTGGGCCCCGGACACTATGGTGTTTTTCTCTTAGTGTACCAATGGCTCCCCTACTTTTTATTGGCGGCATTTTGCATCGCCTGCCCAGTCTTTTACTTTCGTAGGGAGTGATTTCTGTGTGCAGATTGGGACCATTCCTTCCAAGATTTTCCAAGTGTAGATTATGATATATATCTCCCTCCTTCGTTCCAACGAGTACAAGTCAAGTGCTTCCAAGCGTTCCCAGTAGTTAAGGTGCTTGACAGAACTTATACGTGCAGTAAAGGATCTCTGTACACTCTCTAGATCTGGCGATTTCACCTGCTTTGAATGGAGATGTTAATGTACAGCAGTAATTCCAGCCTAGAGAGAACAAGTGATTTGAAAAGGATCATCATGGGCTTGGCATCTCTCGTTTTGAAAGTTCCATATCCATCCTATCATTTTCTTTGCACGTGCGATCGTGGCACTGTTTGTGATCCTTGAAAGTGAGATCCTCAGAAAATTATTACTCCCAGGTCCCTTACATTTTTTTCCGCTCTAATGTATGGCCGGGGTCAGTAGTATACTCTGTTCTAGTTATTATCTCCTCTAGTTTTCCATAACGGAGTATTGGAATTGTCCTCATTGAACATTTATATTGTTTACCGTTGGGCCCACGGGGAAAACTTTGTTTATACTTCTTGGAGGTTAACCGCGTCCTCAGCAGATGACAGCCTCATGCAGATCCTAGTATCATCCGCAAAGGATGATACGTGCTGTGGTGTATATCTCTGTTTATGTCTGATATGAGGATAAGGAATAAGAAAGGGGGCGAGTACTGGGGCCTTTTTGAACAGAGCTCTTCACTATGGCAGCCTCCGATTTAACTCTGTTGACCCACTACTCTTTGTGTTCGATTTGTTAGGAAGTTGAAGATCCATCTCCCCACTTTCCCAGTTATTCCTTTACACGTATTTTATGGGCTATTACGCCATGAATCGCATTTGTCAAATGCTTTTGCAAAGTCTGTGTATATTACATCTGGCATTCTGATTTTCTTCCAGTGCATCCAAGCCATGTCATAGTGATCCAGTATTGTGAGAGGGCAGGAGCGACCTGCCCTGAACCCATGTTGCCCTGGATTGTGCAGATTTTGGGAATCCAGGTGATTTGCAATCCTGCTTCTTAGCACTCTTTCAAGATTTTTATGATTGTGGGACGTCAGAGCTATTGGTCTATAGTTCTTTAGGCTAATGGGGCTTTGCTGTCTTGGCCCTCCAACCAGTTTATGGAGTGGGGCTATAATCCGTTGTTTTAAGTGAGCTGTGAGAATTTCTACCGCAGTCCTAAGCTTCCTCTCTCCATAGTGTGACTTAGGCAGCGCGCGAGGGGTTTCTGCATGTTGCTTAATGAAAACTAGAGTTCGTGGGGCACGAAGTCTGGGCTCGGGTGGCTGAGTGTGCATAGGCGATGGTTGTCAATGGCTTTTTCGAAAATCTATCGAGTTTAGGGTAATGTCGGAAAATGCTCTGCCATAACATTTATGGAAGTTTTGAGGGGCCTCAATTCATGAAGAAAATCATTGGTCGGTCTACGATCCATCAGACGGGGCGATTAGTGGTTCTACTAAACCACAGAGTTCGTACTGGATTTCAATATTTCGACGGTCATTTCCTTGTTGTCGTCCTGTGTATAAGTCCTCATCTGTCTGAGTATAGGGCCGCCGATAGTTGTTCTTGATGGGGGGGGCTAGATGTGGTATTTGCCTTGTTTTTGGGCATATGAAAAGTAAATATTTTGAATTTCGTTCCATTTCACAATAGCTTTAGGAGCTCCTCCTGCCTCTCAATCCTGGTTCCTATAAGAGTCATCTTAGCTTAAGTTCGATAGTTTCGCATAGCTTCCGGGGCTTGGTTCATGCGCCAGTCACATTCGTGTATTGCAGATATTCATAGCACTTCCTGAGGAGGCTCAGTGACTTGATCTTCGTCGTCTTCTGTAGAGGAGCATCTTATTCTCTCCAGTTTTAGGTCATCTGCTCTTTCTTCTTTCTTAGTGGAATATGCTAGAACAATGCTTCGATGCTAGCGTACCAGGAAGTTGAACCTTTCAAGGCTTAGCTGGTTTGGGATCCATGTCATTTAATACATCTTGTGCGTCCGCGAACATGTTTTCGTTTAGAGACATGTTTATGTACCTTGTCCACGAGGAAAAAGGTTGGGGGGGGGGGGGGGGGGGGGGGGGTCCCAGTTGATGTTCTTGTTGTTGTAAAGTTGTAGTTTTGTGAAGACACCGTTCACAGGTACATCGCATTCTGAGCTGTTCTAGGACCCTTTTTATGCCGCTATGCATGTACGTCTGGAGCTTCGTAATGAGATTGTGATCGGAATTAATTGTTTTTGATATTCTTATGTCTCTTATGCAGGTCCTCATTATTTGTAAGATAATAGTCAAGGTGTATTTCTAGTTCTTGGTTGGCTCCACTTTTATCTGTGCTGGCTTAGAGGTGTGTTTTTCGGCAGAGATCTAGTAGCTCATGTGTGTGTGACCGTTTCATATCTGCGGCTAGCCAATTCTCCGTGGGATTGTTTGCAGCTATCACAATATTTGGCTACAGTTCTTCCATTTTGTATGCCTAGGTTGAAATCACCAAGCAGTTAAGATGTTTGTGGGATGGAGGCTTGGGAAGGTTTTGCCCTTAAACAGTAATTATCGATTTTCAGGTAGCTGTTCGCTTGAAGCTGTGGGAGGTTGCATGCGGTGCTTGTAATACAAGCCACAATGACTAGGTTTTGGTTGTGGGCTGCGATCTTATATTAGATAATACTTGCAACTTGAACCTCATCTTTGTGGTGTTCAAGCAACTCCGTGCAGATAAGGGACTACATTGACATATGACAGGCGCAGACCGAGCCCGACCTTTGTTGCCTGTTTTTTCTGTTGCATCTAAAAAGGTTGTAAGCCACTTATTCGCATATTTCAGACCTGTCAAAAGTGATGCTTTTGTGTGAGTCTCCTGTGAAGGCTGGCAAAACATTTGAATTAGACTCCGACTAGAAGTTACAATGATAAAAGGTATTTTGTTGTTGGTGATGGCTTAAGGCCTGTATATTAGGGGCAAATATGAAGCGAGGTTGTATTCTGTGTTTGGGGGGGGGTTGGGGGGGTATTTTGTTATTGGCATCAGTAGTTGTAGAATTCCCATCGGAGGGGTTTCATGGTGGATGCCAGCGATTTGCTGTCAGGCCTCGCTGAGTCCTAAGCAAGGCTCGTCAAGTGGTGATGACATATTGGGGGTGGTCGCTTCTGAATTCTTCTTTTTATCGTTTACCTGTGGGCACTAAAAGAATTCACCTGGAGTATGGGTTGTCGTAGCTACTATTGTTTGTCTTGTGGGTCTGTGCCATCGCTGTCCCTTTTTAGAGGTATGCAGGGGCACTCGATGTTGTTAACACTGGCTATCTGGAGGACGCGAGGAGTGGCACATTTTTTGGTGAAAGAATGTACAGAGAGAAAACGGACACACATCTCTTTAGACAGGAGGCCTGGACATTTTGTTTTTGTGGATGGTCAAAGTTGCATGTCGGCATTTTTTGACGGCGGGCGTCTGTTATTCCATCTTACTAGATGCCCCAAGCAAAACATATTTGGCACAAAATTCATCCTTTGGTTGTAGATTGTTGTGGAGGTGTGTTTTGTCAATTTCTGCAGGTTCTGGGATTTGGTATTCTGCACTATAATCCTCAGGTATCCAAAGCCAGGGGGCCACACGCCGTCCTGGATTCCATCTACTTTCCCCAGTAGAGGAAGAAGGAGGAGACCTCTTCCTCTCGCAAACTATTTGTAGGCTGTGGGGCCACGTTTGTGCAATGAATTGGTTGTATATTTTCTGTTTTTGTGGATGGTTTGGGTAGTTCCCAAGGAGAGTCTGGGCTGGTCATAAGGCTGGGGTGTCTGGGTCAGCAGTCTGGGGCTGGGGGGTGGGCTGGTCTGGTGCACAGGCGGCTGGGGCGCTGGGGCTCAGCACCACACTGTGGGTATTATGTGGCTATGACTGGGGGGAGGGCCAGGGGCCAGCATGCAGGCATCGATGTGGGTATTGGTGGCTGATGACTGGGGATCCTGGGGCGCAAGCAACCACACTGTGGGTATTGGTGGGGCTATTGCCTGGGGGAGGCCTAGAGGCCAGCACCAGCACTGTGGGTATTAGTGCTAATGACTGGGGGAGGGTCCTGGGAGCCAAGCACCATGCAGCTATGTGGGTATTGGTGGCTATGCCTGAGGGGAGCCTGGGGCCAGCACCAGGTCACTGTGGGTATTAGAGGCTAGTGACTGGGGAGCCTGGCGCAGCACCACACTTGTGGGTGATGTAGTGCTTATGACTGGGGGATGGGTTTGGTGCTTTGCACATGTTGGGGTGACCTATGATCTTTTCGAGTCATCTGTTGTGGTATTAGGACATCTCCTGCATTTTTTGATACGACTATGCTCTATGCTCCCATGTTGTATATATTTTTGGTAGACTATCCAAGAGGTCATCCTTGTTTTCTTGATTATTTTTATCATTCTTTACTCATCCTATATATATATTTCAAGTAAGCTCTATTAGAGTCGCATATTTAATTATTTTTGTCTTTAAAAAATAATGTGCCATTGGCCCATAAATTTACCCTTGTAGGAAAAATCTCAAAACAGAATATATAGGATTGTGCCGATTTAGAGATTTGCTTCTTCAAAAACTCTATAATGCCAACACGTTGACAAATAAGAGACATGTGCAACACTTAGGTGTCTTGATCTCAGAGAAATAACTTGTCACAAAACACACAGTTATATCGAAGATTACATAGGTATAGTTTACGGTATTGCCCTATGCTGCTTCTGGTAGTAATCGCCCCCGCGGCCTGGTCGCAGACAGTCCATTGTATACACCATAGCCCGGCTGATCATGAACTGATTTGAGGAACCTGTCAAGTTCCTGCTTAAAGACAGCCAGAGGTTTATTGATAAATCTCCTTGTATGTGAAGGGAGGGCGTTGAAAAATCTCGGGCCTCTTACACTTATCAAGTCCCTTTTTTTTTAAGGTACTTTGCACCATCTGACAAATCTCGTATTTTTATAAGGAGTGATTTCGGTGTGCAGGTTTGAGACCAGTCCCTCCAGAATCTCTCGGGTGTAAATTATGATGTACATTTCTCCTCTTCGGTCCAAGGAGTATAGTTGAAGGAACGTCAAGCTTTCCTAGTAGTTCAGATGTTAGATTGAATGTTGAAGAGCAGTGAAGATTTTCTGTGCGTGTTCTAACTCAGCAGTCTCGCTTGTCTTGGAAGGCGCTGTTAGTATACAACAACAGTTTAGCCTGGAGAGATTACGTGACTTAAAGATTATCATCATTGGCTCACCATCTCGTGTCTTGAAATTTCTAGTTATCCAATCTATCATTTTCCTTGCGGTAGCTATAGCAGCATTGTTGTGATCCTTGAATGTGAGATCTGACATCATTACTTCAAAGGCTCACACTTAGGACTTTCGCTCTATTGAGTGATTTAACTCTGTACTCCGTTTCAGCCTTTATTTTTTTCATTCTTCCATAGCGGAGCAACTGTTGTCTTCCGTTTCAGCCTTTATTTTTTTCATTCTTCCATAGCGGAGCAACTGTTGTCTTCATTGAACATCATATTGTTGTCTGAGGCCCACGAGAAGAAATGATGTATATCCTCCTGAGGATTTCTCCTCTTGAGAAAATAGTCGGTGTACTTAAGTGCGCTAAGTCACTTTGTCAGAGTTTCCAAAGGACTGACTTTTGCTCTTCGTTTTATTAATTGAGAAGGACAGCCCTCGTTGCAAAAAAAAAAAAAAAGAAGCCCTTCTTACCTCAGTTGAATTTTTCACCGCTGAGTCGTATATCCCTTCCTACCTGAGAGGTATGTCTATTTCTACCCAAGATGTATCTCACTTTCGACCCTTAGATGTATGTCCTCTTATGAGTTGTATATTCCTTCCCGAGTTACATATCTCGTAGTTGTATATCCCTAAATGGATTATAATTTGTCAGATAGCAACATGTAAAGGTCCCTCAGTGCACCAAGACAGTCAAACACATAATTAGTTACCCTACTCTCGCAGCCCTACTCTGGGCTGTCAGTTTCTAGGTGATAAGACCAAGGGTGACCAAATCGTCAGTAATGATCTACCAGTAGATCGCAACAAAACTTCTAGATCACAGAGTAACCAGTAAACCTAAAATGTTTTTACGCTAAAATTGATTGAAAATGCATATTTATTATATTCTAAACACGTGCTCGCGCGGAGAGAGAGAGAGAGAGAGAGAGAGAGAGAGAGAGAGAGAGAGAGAGAGAGAGAGAGAGAGAGAGAGAGAGAGAGAGAGAGAGAGAGAGAGAGGGGAGGGAGGGAGAGGGAGAGGGAGGGAAGGGGGAATAACTCGACGAACTTTTGGAAAGAGCTGATCCCGTCTCAGTAAAATGTGGCTACCGCTGGTCTAGACACTAGACTGGTGTGAGGAGAGGTCATGCAGCACAAGCCGTAGTTGCCTCTTCAACAACAATTATGAAATATCACATGTGAATTATTGTCACAAAAAAAGGGGGGGGGGTCATTCAGTGGTGCAGTGGCGTGTGAGACCCTGCTGTTAATTGGTCTGTATTTTGTGTCAGTCAAATGTGTCCTTCCTGAGAAAACGTTTCGTCCACCAGGGACTTAATCATTCATGGATTGATGAAGGCCCCGGTGGACGAAACGTCTTCTTAATATGTGCCATAAATTGCGCATTGTCCTTTATAGTTTAGCAATGGTTCTCTCCAGTAGGTAATAAGGCCACCAACACGTGGTTTTCGGGGCGACAAGTCATGGAGTACCTTAGTGGCGCCACTATGTCGTTGGTTGCGGCTGACGCAACTAGTCAAGATGATCCTCAGCTCTTTCAACGTCAGTAGTTTGTCTTGCCTGATAAATTACAATTTACATTGTAAATTCAGCAGATTATTTTTTTTAAATAGAGTGCACACGAACGAGGTCTGGTATTGTTAATGTCAACTAAGGGTCCGGCCCTCCTGCTCTCCGCACCTTAAATACTGTAGCATTCATCCCATCCTTCCCTTATCTTTTACTTCGTCTTCCTGGGGAGGGGAGTTTATAATTTATCACTTCTAGTTACCTATTTTTAACGCGCCTTGTGCTTAATTTATCTTGTTCATAAAATATCAGTTTGTTAAAAATGAACATTAATGCCTAATACTTTTTGGCGTAGACGATGCATGTTTGAGTAAATGTTCGTGACTGTCTTCCCAGATCCTCTTCCCTGCATTGCTTGCAGAACTGAAAATAAACTACACAGTGATGGGGAAGTATTATACGAGTATCCGCAATTTTCAATTGTCTTATAATGAAATTATTTTCACTTTAATAAAGGTTGTCGTAAATCTTGTTCCTGTAATTATAATACTGTTGTCATAACTTGCTATTGTAATAAATTACTTCCAGTATTCATGAACAATGTTTCATGTTTATTATGTAAATATTACGCTGGGGTTTGTGATGATACTCCATGTCCAGCTAGAACCCAGCGGTTCTCTCCTTAGGATTTTGTTACTTGCTCCTGGAGCAGTGATTAACATGTGGATGGGACCCCTGCCTCGAATCCGACAAGAACTCTATATCTAAAATCTTAGTTTCAGATGATTAAAAATTTGCCACGAACATGGGTGATTGGCATAGTTTTTATGCTGTAAGTGTTCGAAGTGAGGCGTTTGTCATTTTTGACAGCGTAGCTACAACCTTGTTGTTCTGTGATTGGGATTCCTATGTATCTGATCATGAAATAATGTATGACATGTGAGCCTAGTAATAACTGGTGTTGAAACAGTGTATAATATGCGAGCCTAGTAATAATTGGTTATGACGCAGTATATAGCATACGAGCCTAGTAATAATTAGTTATGAGGCAGTGTATAACATGAACTTATTAATAACTGGTTATGAGGCAGTGTATAACACACGAGTATAACAAGACAAGACGTTCTAAGAGAATGGAAATGTATTTAAATGTAAAAAAAATTGCATGCTTTTGAAAGTTTGTTTTTGATGTTAAGAAAGATTTTTGTAATAGCAAAGACAAAACAGAAAGCTAAGAAGTTGAATAATACAGTTACGAAATAATTAGCGTTAGGACATTTACTGTTCCGACATTGTGTGCACTGTGGTTGTGGTGCTGGTCTTGTGTGGTGGTGCTGGTCTTGTGTGGTGGTGGTGCTGGTCTTGTGTGGTGGTCCTGGTCTTGTGTGGTGGTGGTGCTGGTCTTGTGTGGTGGTCCTGGTCTTGTGTGGTGGTGCTGGTCTTGTGTGGTGGTGCTGGTCTTGTGTGGTGGTGGTGCTGGTCTTGTGTGGTGGTCCTGGTCTTGTGTGGTGGTGCTGGTCTTGTGTGGTGGTCCTGGTCTTGTGTGGTGGTGGTGCTGGTCTTGTGTGGTGGTGCTGGTCTTGTGTGGTGTGTCTGGTCTTGTGTGGTGGTCCTGGTCTTGTGTGGTGGGCTGGTCTTGTGTGTGGTGGGCTGGTCTTGTGTGGTGGTCCTGGTCTTATGTGGTGGTGTGTGTCTTTGTGTGGTGGTGCTGGTCTTGTTGGTGGTGGTTGTTCTGGTCTTGGTGGTGGTCTGGTCTTGTGTGGTGGTCCTGGTCTTGTGTGGTGGTGCTGGTCTTGTGTGGCTGGTCTTTGTGGTGGTCTGGTCTTGTGTGGTGGTGCTGGTCTTGTGTGGTTGTCCTGGTCTTGTGTGGTGGTCCTGGTCTTGTGTGGTGGTCCTGGTCTTGTGTGGTGGTGCTGGTCTTTGTGTGGTTGTCTGGTCTTGTGTGGTGGTCCTGGTCTTGTGTGGTTGTCCTGGTCTTGTGTGGTGTCCTGGTCTTGTGTGGTTGTCCTGGTCTTGTGTGGTGGTCTGGTCTTGTGTGGTTTTTTGGGTCTTCGTGTGGTCTGTCTTTGTGGTTGTCCTGGTCTTGTGTGGTGGTGTGTCTTATGTGGTGCCCGGCTTGTGTGGTGGTGCTGGTCTTATGTGGTTGTCCTGGTCTTGTGTGGTGGTCCTGGTCTTATGTGGTTGTCCTGGTCTTGTGTGGTGGTGCTGGTCTTATGTGGTTGTCCTGGTTTTGTGTGGTGGTCTGGTCTTATATGGTTGTCCTGGTCTTGTGTGGTGGTGCTGGTCTTATGTGGTTGTCCTGGTCTTGTGTGGTGGTCTGGTCTTATGTGGTTGTCCTGGTCTTGTGTGGTGGTCCTGGTCTTATGTGGTTGTCCTGGTCTTGTGTGGTGGTCCTGGTCTTATGTGGTTTCCTGGTCTTGTGTGGTGGTCTGGTCTTATGTGGTTGTCCTGGTCTTGTGTGGTGGTGCTGGTCTTATGTGGTTGTCCTGTCTTGTGTGGTGGTCCTGGTCTTATGTGGTTGTCCTGGTCTTGTGTGGTGGTGCTGGTCTTATGTGGTTGTCCTGGTCTTGTGTGGTGGTCCTGGTCTTATGTGGTTGTCCTGGTCTTGTGTGGTGGTGCTGGTCTTGTGGTTGTCCTGGTCTTGTGTGGTGGTCCTGGTCTTATGTGGTTGTCCTGGTCTTGCGTGGTGGTGCTGGTCTTATGTGGTTGTTCTGGTCTTGTATAGTGGTGCTGGTCGTATGCGGTAGTAGTGTTGTGTGGTAGTGACGACGACATATATGCAGGCTGAGCTTTATATATTGATCGTCTGCACCGCCCTCACTCACTCTCTTTAGCAGCTCTCTATGTTGCATTGTTGTGCTGTGATGGTGGCTCTCCTCTCCCTCCCCACTTGTAACCTGCCTTCTTTCTCTCTTGCGACCTGCCCTCACACCCTAACCTGCTGTGACCTGCCCTCTCACTATAAGCTGTTGTAGTGACCTGTGTTTTCACTCAGACTTACTGCGTCTTACATGCACATTGTTGCAAAAATAGATTTCTGGTTCAATGCGAAGAGTCGGGACATGCCTGCTGAAGGCCGCGTAGTCGGCTACTAACTATTGCAGGCAGAAGTATCTGGAAACAGGATGGAGTGGCGTTGTCAGGGAAGGCTCAGTTGCTTCTTATAAATCCTATGTTGATGGAATAAACACAATATGTTTGGTTGCACTTTCTTGGAAAATGTGACCAAGTTAATAAACAGTTGTGCTCTACAAAGCCTCAAACGTTAAAATTCGCCATGAGTAGCTTCTTCTGTAAAGGCTTTTAATACGAAAATGTACATATGGGAAAGGGAGGGGGGAATCTGGTCTTACTTCTCCCTGTAGGTTATACGACATCACTTGTTTAAAACAATTTCTGATTGGAGCAGCTAGAAGGAACATCTCTGGAATCAGTTACGAGAACATGATTGACAATAAAATCTTGATCAAGTCTTGAGATGTTGCGAAAAGCGATCACAAATCTGTTTGTTAGATTTGTATTGGAAACATTATGATAACGGTAACACAGTTAAGGTTCTAGCATTTAACTCGGCAGACTACACTGGATTAAGAGATCACCCAGTTAGCGTTGACTGTGTTAACCTGTTTAGGGATTATCACGAACGAGATCTGACTAACGCTAATGCAGAAAACGCTCAGTATTTTATTTTCTAAAAAGCGCTGTAATAGCTGCCACCCGAAATTATTTTCTTCGAGGAAATAAAAAAAAAAATATGCCGTAATTATTACAATCATGGGGGAAGCACTAATTCCATTAGGTCGTACAGCACTTAGGAGTTAGTTAATGAAGTTTGATCCAAGGAAGGACAAGGTGCCAGATCAACCAGGCTGTGATGGATATGTGGGGCAGGGGACCACCAATAGCAAGAGCCTGGTTGACCAGGCAAGCACCAGACGAGTCTGGCCCATGGCCGGGCTCCGGGAATACATACTCAGGGAACTCATCAAAGGTATATCAAAGAAAAGTAGGTTGCTCATATTCTCAAGATCATGAGCCCTTCACCAGCATCAGTGGAATATAAATTTAAATATATCTTGAGTAAGAAAAACGGTATTCAGGGCTGTATCAGATGTTGAGAAGAGCCCCTTAGCTGCTCAGTAAAAAATAATACAAGAATAGAATTAAAATTGCAGGAGAATATATGGCCGTAAGTACGCAAAGTTTCTTATAGATAGTGAGAATTTAATGTTTGGGAGATACACGGCCACTTAAATCTAACTTTGGACCCATTTACGATAATGGCAGAGAAATATGCGCTATCTATTCTATAAGAATGATATTTTGTTTATTTTCAGTTTTTTTTTTTTTTACAGTAGAAGATACTTGTACAAATGAAGTCCTCTAGAAATTTATAATTATAGAAGACCCGAGGAAAATAAATTATACAGGACTATAGTTACTAATGTTTGTTGTATGGTTTTATTGGGATATTCACTTGAGACGTGATCTACAGGCGCCGGTGACCACAAGCAAGGGTATCAACTAGGTTGAACTGTACCACAGTAACTAGCGATATGGTTTTAAACAATTAGACGCGTTAAAATTGATATATTTTACTTGCTTCATACTGCGTCAAAAATAGTTGACAGAGTTTTCGAAATATCAGCATCATTGAGCGATGCAACAGTTATATTGATACTTTTATAAATGATTACCATCTAATTTCAACATATCTTGCGCATGTTGTGTATAATGCTAAGACTATTGGTTGCATCATTCATATATTATTCATAAATATTAGCGATAATAACTATATTGCCCTGTACTCTTGTACTGTGTTTATCTCCTCTTAGAGGGAAAATGCCCAGATATTGCGCATGTGTCTTAATTCATCATCTTGTCGGTAATATACACCATTGATATATTGATACCTCTCTTCCGAGTTGCTACACCAGGGATGACGTAACCCAAATGAATCTTGGTCACCATTGTTTCTTCTCTTCTATTTCCACCTTTGTAAATTTCCACCTACTGTAAATTTATTTTAATACACTATTTCGTAACGTTACTCTCTTCTATCTCATCGTCTTGATTTATTATTTTTATTTAATTTGTAATTTGTAATGTTTCTTAAAATCTATAATTATTTCCGTTTGTATTCTTGTCAAATTACGAGCTCTTGTGATTCTGTGTGATGTTACCATGTGATGGTATGTTAATAAGCTTCAGTAGTAGTTTGACATTTCTAGGATTTAACATTTCTTCACATGTGCTTTACAATATTGTTGGTGATATTTCCGGACGTTGGACTGGATAAGACCAGCAGAATGAAACTTCAGTCTGTTCATACTTGCGTCTTTATTAATCATTTCTGAAGATGTGGAAGATAGCCTGTGTGGTACCTATTTACAGAATGTTTAGATAGTGACTTGGCTTAGGATAAGGTAGGTAGCCTATTAGCTTGACTTCAGTGGGTAGATGATTGAAATCGCTAATGAAAAATACAGTTCATTTTGAGGAACACTGACCTGCACCACCACTGCCTTCTTTCACTGTGACCTCCCCTCTTCCAATGTGACCATCTCCTTTCAACTGTCTTATAGATTAGGTCACGTTTCTGAAGAGTTTGTTTCCTGTCTCCCTCCCTCCGTCCACCCTTACCATCACTAACCCGTACCTTGTTCTCTTCATCATGTTACTTTCCCTTCTACTTTCTCTCTCCGTTGTAACCTGTTCTTTCCTCCCCCACCTCGACGCCGCACGCTTACACCTCCCACAGAGTTAAAATGTAGCGCTCGTAAAGTCATTTGTTAATATGTTATCCTTTCACATTCGGACTAACATACATTATTCTTCTTACTTTCATAAATCATCTTCACTTGTGAACCTCCCCCCCCCCACTTGAACTTTCTTCCTTTACTCGTGAACTTTCTCGATCATTTAGAAACTTCTACTATTATACCAGCGAAAAAAAAAAAGATAGTAGTTAGCCTCTTTCATGTGTCGTTTTATTGAAAATCTTCGCGATTTTGAAATAACCTTCTATGGTCGTTCGCAGAGAGAGAGAGAGAGAGAGAGAGAGAGAGAGAGAGAAATGTGCGTCTGCAAGAAGCTATGTATATAAGAGCAAAACGGGGAAGTGCGTATGCAAGGAGCTAGGTTGATGAGTGTAAAGTGTACACTGGAGGTGGGAGAGCCGGACTGACTCGGGGTTAGTTGGGACGGTTGGGGGAAGAAGGTAATCTTCCAGACACACGGTTCCAGACGCACGTCTTCCCCACTCCGGGTCGCCTTCCTCTTATGAAAGATCACATGTAATCAAGTATTGCCTGTGTATCTATATAGTCTGCATAACAGGAAATATTTGATTTAGTTGGAGTCCCACTTCAGACTAGTGGTCTATAGCTAGACATAAAATATTTCCGATATTACCTACTTGTCTGTGTGTGTATGCACACACACAGACAAGTAGGTGTGTGTTCTAACATTGAAAGATGGTGTGCGAAAGTCAGTATGGGCAAAGAGAAGATAAGAGGGAAGGATGAGTCACGAGGCTTCTCTTTTTTAGCAGTGTGACATTTTAGGGAAAACTGAGGTTGGATTGTGGTGTTCCAGGGACGACTTCATGTTGGAGGGACGTCGCTCTGCGCACCCTCACGCCAACTTCCCAACGCAATCCACTAAATGAATCGCTATGCGAAATGAAGCCGCTGGATCAATATATAAAAGATCTCCTTTATCTCTGTTCCGTACTGTTTATCTTGTTTAAATACTTTTTTATGGGATTTAGTTAACAAGTTTTTCGAATGGGATTTTTAATTTTTAGTCTTCATTTTGTTTGTCTGCTAAACTAACTTATTTGTATTGCATGGCGTCATGGAACCCGAAGATCCGGTATGACGTCACATGCCGGCAGAAGATGCTAGAATGTCTCCCTAACACGACATCTGATGATAGTACGAACTGTCACAGCTTATCTACACTGGTTATCACCAGATTAATATCTATAGGACGTAAAAATAACAAGATAGAGGGTTGTTCTAGTTAAGTAACATGTGAAATTGTTGGTGAAGAAAGGCGTGTTGGCAGCCCTGGAAGAGTGGTGTCTGGGAGGTCTGGCTGGCTGGGCGAGGCGAGGCGAGGCGAGGCGAGCACCACACACTGGACGGCAGCCGTGGGCAACATGAGTCCTCCACACACCTCCTGCACCTGCCACAACATCCACAGCCGCTCCATCGCTGCTGCTGCTCCCCTCACCCCTCCCTCTGCTGCAGCAGCGCATCTTACAGCGACAACAGAGAGCAGGAACAGCTAGCAAGTTTGGGAAATATCCCACGGCTCACTAGTCCTTCTCTAGCTCCCCACTCCACGCTAAGCATTGTGGGAGCTATCAATGGCGTGTTAAATGTTGATATTTTTTACTTTTAGATACAGACGCTATATGAATTGTGATTTTGTCTCCAAGTCGTCACACTGAACATTACAAGACATAGTATTCCCTGGAAATAAATATTTCCACCCATCTGTGATCTGGTGCCAAAACCCCGTCAGTATTTCTGTGAAGTTGGTGTCGCTCGCACTAGGCAGCTGTTTGTGCATGCTGCAGGAAGGAAGTACAGTTCTTAACTGTTCCTGCTGAAAATATATACTATAAATCAGCTAAGGGTGTGTGTGTGCGGTGCAAATGAAGTGTTATATCTCGACCTTGGCCATAGTGGGCGGAATCAATAGTCGAGAACGCACCGGGCGGAACTGCCTCACGTCTGGCGTGTGTTTTGGCCAATAGTATATTTCCTATTACATAGCCAACATGATGCACGTATTTATGAACAAAGTGCAGTAACTAGAGGCTGCTAGTCCAACTCGTGTATAACGTCCTTCACCTCTAACCATGAACCAGAACCAGTTTTTGGTGACAGTTTTGTATTGTGAATCGACCAATGCACATTCTGCTTGTAAAAAATATCATCGAATTAGGCAGACCAGAGATATGTTAGATAAACTTAATGTTAGATTAGATAGTGAACAAATATTGTTCTGCTAGTCCATGTTTTTCTGTGATAATAATTTAACATTCAACTGTGAAACGGGAACTAAGTTAAACTGAGAATCACAAACAATTGTGTATGACCACTGTATGTTATTTGGTGTGGAGAGTAAAGTATTGCTGGCGACACTGCCAAACCTGTGATGTAGAACATGACCTACTTGGTAACAGTGGCACATTCATCACACCTGGCACCATTGCCTTCTACTTGAATATTATATGTACTAAAGGTGATTATAAGGCTTTGGATTTATATTACTATGAGGTATTATTCTAATTGGAGGTGTTAGTAATTGTTAAGCTGCTTTTAAAATTAATATCTAATTGCAACATTAGTCAGTGGCGTTTGTTAATATACGATTTATCTTTTAAAAGGGTTAAAACCATTTCTTTTAGTTTTATAAAGACAACATGGAAGAAGTAAGGTGGGTAGTCAGAACATGACATAAGGGAGTTGTAGATAAATCACCAAACAAGGAGGAGGAGGTCAAGTGGGAGCACCACCACCCCGTGGAGTTGACTACCTCCACGTCAATACTGAGCACTGCACGCACCCTCTGACCCCACCATCCAACACCACCAGAGTTTTCTGATCTGCGCAACTTATTGCAGCGACACAACTTCGTTTTTTTTTGGGGGGGGGGGAACCGTGAATTCTCCGTGAGATGTTGAGGATCAGCTAACGCATTTCTTTATAGCATATATGCCATATGTATTGGGTGGGTGAAGTTGTGGTTGTACAAGATGGAGTCAAGTGAGGGGAAGGTGAGGACGCCACGTGGCGCCATAATCAGGTGAGGCAGGAAGAATCGCAGCATTCCCTCACCCAGGAATGTCTTCAGGAAACTAATTGATCCACTTTATATATATATATATATATATATATATATATATATATATATATATATATATATATATATATATAGTATACAAAAAAACACGCACTTACACAAACACATTCACACATCGATTCGCTTTTACAGGTATAGTTTCATAGTTTCAGCTCCTAATCCCATCTCTTAAACTTATATGACTGACATTCCTGATTCATACTATGCTTCCCGATACTTCGGATACTTGCTCTTGAAGGTGTATATTGATCTTGCCTCAACCAGTTCCTCATCCAGCTTATTCCATTTTTCTCCCCACACACTAAAACAATACTTTTTTAACGTCATTGTGACTTGAGTGTTTCCTCAGCTCTCACCTATGTTAATTGGTTTTCCTAATGTTCTCTCCGTCATTAAGCTTTTATCAATTCCTCCTAATTTTTGCATATAATAATGTTTCTCATAGACTTTCTTTACCAGTGTTGCCAAGTTCATTTCCTTCAGTATTTTCGCACTGCGTTCCTCACAGTTTTCGGACTAAACTGATGACAGACCCCTGCAGTCTGACCTGCTTTATCAGATGGGTCTCCACTTTAGGGCTGCATTTTCTATGATGGACCTGACATACGTCGTGTATAAAGTCTTGAAGAAATTTGTGCCTCCGACGATATGCTTGTGATGTTAACCCCAAGTTCCTTTACGGTTGCTTGTGTTTGCAACCTCTACATTTTAGGCTGAGTTCTTTCACTAATCTTCCCATACCTTTACCAGTCTCCATGACATTGCACTTGTTTGGATTGATCTCCAGTAGCCACTCCTTGGGCCACGTCTGTAATTTTGGTAAATATCTCTGGAGCTTGTCTCTTTACTCTCTTGTTCTTCTCCCTTTCATTAATTTTACATCAGACAAAACTCGACCCATTCTGGTAGATAATTTGCAAATATTTTAAAAAAATCAGTCCCATATATGGGACTGTTTCTAGGACGAGTAACGAAAGGGGTCCCAATATGGGACCCCTTTCGTCTCTCGTTCATTCTGAGATTTATTTCTTATGGTTAAGCTTTGTATTTTGCCTTTCAGTTACTCCCTGATCCATTGGTACATTTTACTTTTAAACCATACACATTCTTCAAATTTGGAGTTTAGTCTAAGGTGGGGTACCATGTTAATATTTTAATAATATTCATGACTAAGATACCCGCCTATAGTTGATTATCTCTCTTCTCTTCCCCTTTATGTATATATGGAACGCATTGGCCGTTTTCCAGTTGTTTGGCAGCTCCATCTCTATCAACTGCTAGTCTGTCATGACTCAGGTAGCTGCCCCTCAGTTTTCTGTGAAGACCTTCCACAATCTGCTAATTTTTTTCCATTTTTTTTGGTCTTCCTCCTTGAGTGCTCCTACATCTTTCAGACTTATCACTTTATTTTTACAGTTGTTTTAGTTCTCGTGTGGCCCTGGAGTAACATTGTTTATATTTTGGCCTTTGGTGCTAAATCATTTTCGAACTTAGATTTCTTTCGTAACCTTACATATTCGTTCCCGTTTCTGCTGTTTGGTACTATGCTTTTCTGCCTTTTTGTATTAGGTATGTCTTCTATGCAATCTTTTATTTTCTCTCGTCTTTGTGTTCCTGATTAAACCATGGGTGGTTTCTATTTTTCTTATTCCTTCCTCACGCTAGGTTGATTGTTTCCCATTTGTGTCACTTGCCTTCTTCATCTCTCGTGTTGCCTTACTTTCCATTTTACTTTTTTAAATCATACTTTCATTCCCCTCTTCAGTTATTTGATTTGATATTAGTCTCATCCATTTTCTTTCTCTACACCTTGTTCCGCTTAATATCCAAAGCTTATGTTTGAATAATGGCTCTCACCTAGTAGCTTATCATAGTTAATTCTTATGTTGTATTCGTTTTGGGATGGAAACTGGATAACCTTGCTGTGACGACTCCCACTCTCATCAGTTTATTTTTTTTTTATCTTTAGATAGTTAGATATTGTTGCTTAATTATGTTTTTTTTTTTTGTTTGTTTCCAGTTTCCGTGGGTGTCTTAACTTACAGTCAGTTTCCCAATAATTAAAAGTGTCTCAAAATCAGCTATTAGCTTTGGTTCTTCTTGCTCTTACTGCCACTGACTATAATAGGTCATTGCCTCTTGCCTCTTTACTCCTTTTTTGACGTACTGATATATTATTCTATATAAAAAATACACCCATGTATTAGCATTCCGTTGTTTGGTGAGGTGTGGAGAGGGTGTAAACCACTGCCACTCTTACCTATGTCCCTCTAGTCGTTACTAATTACAATATAGTCTTTGAACTCTCCAGTGTTTAGATTTCCCAGTTCTTCAAATCAGCGAATTTGATCATCAGCATCACTCCTCTGTTTTTCCTTTATTTTCTTTCTGTTTGATACTCAGGGAATATCACAGCCCTTAATAATGTTGCGAGTTTCAACTCAGAAAATGTATTTGCTTTTCTTTTGTACCTTATTTTTTAATTCCACTTCTTATGACTCCATCTGCATTCTAGTACCACATTTTGTTTCCACATTCAGTTTTTTTGTTTCATTTCGGGAGGATAGGGATAACGGATCAACAGTCTCTGAAGATGAGTTAGGAAGAATGGCGGATTGGAGGTTGGGAGTGGAGGGGGGGGGGAGGACCGGTAGAGAATTGGAAAGGCTGAGGGAGGATAGTGGAGGTGGATCATGAAAGAGTGAGTGAAGATGGAGGATGGTGGTGGGTAGTGGGACGTTTGTGTGCTTACTGCCGGCCCGCCGCGTGCATGCCACTAGGAACACTCGATACAAACTGAGTATATAGTGTTAATTGTGTACCTGTGCGTATGTGTGATCTGCGCCAAGTTAGATCATTCTGTAAATGCAAACATTGCAAGTTCACCTTCGATAGGTGGCGTGTTGGGTGGCATGAAGGTGGATGAAGCATGGACTTGATTCATCAAATGAGGGAGACTCGGTGAGAGGTTGAGCGCCACTTAAACGAGCTCTCAGCGCTGCCAGGCTCAAGTGTGTTTTTACTTCACCACACCTGCCTTGTTCTTGTTAGCTTCTTGTCTGGCTGCCAGCCCACCCTCTCTCTTGTTCATGTGCCTCGTGTGCGTCGCGTTCTGCCTCATCACACTCATTTCTCTTCATTGGTTTATTTATCATGGGAAAAATCATCTGACATGGGTCTTTCGTGTCACTATGATGTTAAGGCATCTGTGATCGCTTACTTACCTGGACTAGACTCGGTAGTCCGAGTGAACTCTTCATTTTCTTTTGAATTGACTTTAACGGCATCGTGAGTTAAAATCAGATTGTGGACAAATACCGACTATAGGAATTCAATAGCGAAATAGTATACAAATTTCAACCCATAGCAATAACTTATCTTTAGTGGATGGGTTTGTAAGTCTGGTATCGTCCGGGTTTTCAATAAGTTCCTTGTCCGTCACAGGGAACCTTGTTACCAGATCAGACCTTCCTCAACGCCCGCTTATTAACTCCAAATTTAATTTATCTCAAAAGAGAGTCATGAGTGGACAGTATTAAGTTTTGATATATAATTGCTCAGAAATTTAAGTTGATTGAGAAACATTCAGTATACACTGGCTCCATGTAGGGGGTCACACCCTTACAATCCGGTCCTAATCCTTACACAAGTAGATATATTTCGGTCACTGCGCCATCCGGTAAAAGTATCCACGTATCTCAGTAGCCCAGCTTCCTCTACCTCAGTGCACGGAAAAGGAATAATGCAGAGTGGTCATAAAATTCTACTGCATCAAAATATAAAAATGTATATACGTGTATATATTTTTAATACCTGGTTATTAAAAATACGTAAAATTGTGATGCTGATCAAGAGAGGCAAGAGAGGATCTTTATTAAAGTAATCTCATAGAAATCAATTTCTGGAATGAAAAACTCTTGAACCTAATCAAAGGTATATGAAATTGAGTGTGCCTACACATGTCAATTGCTCTGTGACCCTTCATCTAGCAAAAGTTAACCAGAGTTAGAAAATTGAAGCCGATTGGACAAGGCATTCTGAAGTTATGAACATAGACCTAGGTATGAGGACACTAGCTAACAGATGGATGGCTCTGGCAACATGCCGTGCAGTATTAAGGGTTCAATCAACTCGGGAAATATAAAAACGCAAGTATTCAGCTGTAGTAGTTTTAAAATGATCTTTAATCCTGTTAAAAGTTATTGTTATTCTTCTCAAGACAGTCCAATTTTATGAAAATTCCAACTATTCCATGTTTTAAAAAATATTTGTTGTATTGACAAATTAACCCACACACAGTATAAGCTGAATGGGTACTATCCTATCCGTAAAATGCATCAATCATTATATATTGAAGACATTCAGAAGAGGTAGATACATATATTTTGATCGCGATAATTAAAGGGAAATAAAGATTCACACAGTTTTACACACAAAACCGTCAAATCTGCACCTACACATTTGAATGTTACTCCGCCGTCGTCGAAGTAGGAGGCAGCTTTTTTTTTATACCAGGGTACGGGTGGTGATGGAACTCACGGCAGGTGAGTCTTAAAACTCCAGGACAACCACTTAAAGGTCCCTTTCGGGGATACCTAATAATGTCCATTAATGTTCATGAGGTACTCCATTAATATTCATGAGGTATTCCATTAAATTCATGAGGTACCTAGACGAAATGTTCTCACTGCCTCATATAGGTGTTGTGGTGTGGAAACCAAGTTCTTTTTTAAACTACTCTCCGGGAGTCTAATGAAGATCCACGGCAGCTAGACTTTGCGAGTTCTCGTCATGTGCTCTGATCTTAGGAGTATTCTTGTAATCCCACTGATGATTAGGGTTTCGTTTTGTTCTACGGATGACCAATTCACTTCACGCCATTAGCGTGAGCCTCCCCTGCTCCCCCCACCAGCAAATAAATAGTTAGGGTCTGAGATCCATACATCTTATCCACTTTCTTAGCCCCAAAAAAAAATGTTTTTTTTACTTTAGTTATTAATTAAATACTTACTCCTGACTTTAATTCAAATATTTTCACTTATTCTAGATACCAGTGAGTTTTTCATTAACGAACATGCATAACAGCTGTTGGAGATTGGCAGTGATGATGGTGTTTGTTTCTCGTTCTGTGATTGGTCAATTATCTGTTATTGAGGGGTAATTTTTTCCCCTCCATTAACTCCAATCATTTTTTTTATAACGGATGGCCTAAGGATGGATTTTCTTGGTTACCGGAAGTATTGACACCAAGACTTGTCTTTACTAAGCTAACTAATGTTGACTACCGACCTAACGAATGGGAAGAATTCCAATCATGACATACCAGTCGTAAAACCAACATTCCAGTACTCTATCCTTCTATCCTTGCTGACCTAATAACAACTTTGAAGAGATTTGAGCTAAATCTTGGCACAGCCAAGTTCGTGTGAGATTCATTTGTAAAAAAAAAAAAATGTATTTGTGGCCACAGTGGGGCCTGTACTAACCGTAGTACGTATAGAAATGAAATTAGTTTTGACGAATCTTAAAAGGCCAGTATGGTACACAGGTTAGAATTCTGGCCTATTAGTTTTAGAATTGGCTTACCGTGGGATCGAACCTTGCCTCTTCTTGAGTTGTTTACAGACGTTATTACAATCCTACCATTATCTCGCCTTGCAATTCTTGAGCATGCTTAAACTTCTGGGTTTGTTTATATGTGCTCATTGGTTTGTGTTGCCCTAATTAAGTGTTGATTGGATAAAAGTGTAATGGACAGCATCTTATGAAATATTGTTATGTATTGTAGGTTGGTCGAGAGCCTCCGAGGTAAGCTGACGTGGCTAAGCGGCGAGGCGGCTTTCGTTGAGCACCTTCAGGCCCAGCTGGACGACGCCACCAGGGCGCTGCAGCTTGCTGCCACTGATATTGCCGCACTAGACCTCTACCACCACGACTACGCCGCCGTCCAGGACAAATTACAGGTACTGTCTCTTATACACTAGGTCTTAATGACCCATACACCTCATATTGCTTCCCTGCTGAGACTCGATATTAATCAAGTGAACAATGCTTCATATTTTGGACCGAGTATTATTAAATTTAGGGGAAGCACTAAACTCATAGCGGTTGTATAGTGCCTGGGGAATGGAAGGTAATCAGATTTGATCTAAGGAAATGGAGAACAGTTCCAATTCCTTGGATAGTGAACCCCTCATCAGCAAAAACATCCAAAAGGGTATTTTGGGTCGATACCATTGTATAATTTCAATGTTATATGCATAAGGGGAAGGAGAGAGTTGCTGATCACAGGTATATAGCAGTGTGTAAAAATGGGGGTTGTTTTGTCCTCTTGTTGAGACTGAATGACTCACATTCAGCGACTTTTTTTAATATAATAATAATAATGCTGATGGGGAGGGAAGAGACGGGGAGATTTGGCATAGGTCCAGTCTGCCTCAGTAGTGAGAGGTAGCGGGTCGTGAATAACATGGGGAGGTGGCCGTCTCCCAGGTTAACCATCCCACCCGCGGCCCGGGTGAGCTAGGGCATCTAAGCTATATCTGGATCACTGGCGGAGAAACATGGCACATGCCCCTGGCAGCTGCACTGCCCTTGGCCTCCTGGGGCTCTGACGCCGTTGCTGGTCCCCTCGAGTTGCATCATCCCTCGTCACACACTTAATCCCCCCTGAAGCAAGCACCACTAACTATCTCGATCCTTCACTCAGCCATATATCTAATGGTTCAAGCAAATTGGAACATTATAAATACAATTAGGTAGTGCCACGTGCTTCTCTCTGCACTCTCACTCCCCCATCGTGTCATTTCTTCCCCCTCCCCTCCCCACCCCCATTTTTTCCCTGTGAGGTGGCAAGAGTCCAGGCTTCCCCATGTAGCCAGTCAGAGTTGTGATCTCTTGTGAAGAGGACACAAGGGACATTTTCTGGCGATATGAGTAGCACACGCACTCACTACATCAGAGCCAGTGAATGGACAGTGGCAGTGATCCCGTATATTAGACCATCAATTACTTCATGAGGGTGCCAACCTACGAATTCGCACCTCACTAACCAGATCTCCAATAACTGAAAAAGTGATAGATATTGTGATATGTATTAGTATAAGATATAAGTGTATATAAAGAAATACAGCATCAGGAATCTTGTTCTCGTACAGAGTATTGGACTGCGCGTCAGTCAGGCAGCCAGCGAAGCCAGACACCTCATCAACAAAACAAAGAGTCACTACATATCTGAAGGTCGATCTTTACCACAAGAAATTGCAAGTCAGGTAAATAATGTAATTTTTATTTGTGGGTAATACATTGCACTTAGGTAATGTGTGTGTGTGTGTATTTTTTTTTTTTTTTGGGGGGGGGCTTGTCTGAACATCCACCTCTTTCCTTAGCGTAAAACAGTTAGATGAGCAAGTCACGTGTGCAGCAGTATCTGTATTGACGAGACACTTCACCTGCTCAGCAGGCTTCTTCATATGGGATACAACAGGATCCGTAGAGATATAGATCGGAGTTTATTATTCCCTCAGCCTGGAGGGACTGAGGAACTGACCAACTGAAAAACTTTGGTACTAATCACCCCATGTCTGTATCTCCACGGCTTCTGTTGTCTCTGCATTTCGACTGAAGAAGCTTGTTGAACAGGAGAAACGTCTCACCCATTAAGATACCAAACTGTTGGACATGTCTTACTCATCTACATGTTGGTATTGTTTATCATTAATATATTGGTAAAACAGTTGTTACGAAAATTCTTGAAAATGTTACGTAAGTTAATCTGTACTTAATTGTGATTTTTTTTTTAACCAAATGTAGGTTGCTTTCCATGCAAAATTTCCATACAGAATATTTGTATAACTTTGTTACATTGAACGGGGAGGGGAGGGGGTCATATTCACCAAATTTGAATGTAACGCTGACGAGTATGTGAACAAAGACACTAATATACAGAACCGATCTTTATTTAGGGGGTCATATTCACCAAATTTGAATGTAACGCTGACGAGTATGTGAACAAAGACACTAATATACAGAACCGATCTTTATTTGGGCAGCGTTTTCTCTCTGGAGATTTTTCCGTTATTATTTGTATTGTTTGTATTTTGTAACTCGAATGTGACGATTGTTTTTCTTCCGCTACCCCTTGTCAGCTGTCAAACTTAGAACTGGAAGCGGAGAGCGCGGTAGCAAAAATGGAGGATGAACACCAGGAAGCGAAGCGGGCGCGAACCATCCGCTTCGAGTACAACCGCGATGTTGAGTCGGTGCAAGCGTGGATTCAGTCAGCAGAGTCGAAGGTGCAGGACAAGAGCGTAGACCCTCACAAGCTCAAGGAGTTTCTGCAGGAGATTCACTGTGAGATCGGAAGCGTGACAGACCAGCTGGAGCGCGTGACGCGTCATGGCCATATAATATGCCAGCGCACCAGCAATCAGAACGAGAGGGAGCTGGTGGCCAACACTGTTACCTCACTTACCGAACAGCTTCAACAGGTCAGAAACTGGCTGGAGGATAAGAAAGCTCAGGTGGGCGATTCGCTCGAGTCCTGGCAGTTGTTCATCCAGCTATACAACTCCTTACGCAGCTGGGTAGAGAGGCAGCGGAACTTCTTGTCAGATCCTCTTAAGTTTGCCACCTTACCTGAAGCCCGCGCCAAGCTGCAGGAATATGCGGTAAGCATTATGTACTTCCTATTTTGTTGTATTAAGTATGCCTATTTAATACATTTCATATCAGTATTTTTTTACCACTTGTATAAATTTCTTAAAAATTTATGATCACTTAAACATGAATATATATATATGTGTGCTGTTGCAGGCTGCCGTGAAAGATTGTAAGTGGGCCAACAAGCAGGTCTCCGAAATGACTGCGGAATTAGCCAAAATTGGTCAGTGTTCCGACGTTGGCCCACTGACAGATAAGCAAGCGGAGATGGAGCAGGAAAAGGCTGATGTAGAGAGCAGCTTAAAGGAAGTGATGGCATTACTTCAAGAAATGGCCGAGGAATGGGAGCAGTGTGAGCGCAAGTCTAAAGATGTGGCTGGATGGATTGAGAAGACGCGACAGTCGCTAGATAACCCACAGAACAAGAAGCGCTCCCTGCGTGACCAGTTGGCAGCTCGGGAGAAGGCGCTGGCCGACGTCACCATCCAGAGGACCAAACTAGTTATGGCCATGGAGAAGCTGCAGGTACACTTCCGTGACCGTATGTGTGCCGAAGCACAGGTCTCCCACGAAAACGAACAATTACAGTTGCGCTTGGAGGAGCTGCAGGCGGCCGTCAAGGAAGACTGTAGGACGCTGGAGACTTGCGTTCACCAAATGGACGCATATCAACAGGTAAGCCGTGTGCGTGACAATAACACTGGCTACGCTTTACTCTACCAACACTTTATGAATTCAATTAGTCAAGAGGATAAGTCGTAGCCCACCACAAGGTCTGTGAACAGATTCTAAATGAAGCGTCTTGTTTGACGTGTTGCAGGAGATCCAGCGGCTGCGGCAACAGATGGTCGGGGTAGAGCAGCAGCTGCGGCTGGTGTCTAGTCCTACCTACAGCCCACGTGATCGCGACAAGGCAGTGGCCGAACAGAACGTAAGTGCCACCTCTTGTTGCCTCCTGACCATTGGTGGTTAACTAACAGAACTGCCAGATCTATCTTCTAGGAGCTCATGTGTGGTCGTAACCTACTCACAACTTATTCTAAACGTGTATATGTTTATTTGCAATAAATATATATTTTTTTTAATCTACTCTTCAAAGTAACAACTGTGTAGCCATGCTGTCCTGGTAGTTCCACCAATCGATCTATTTGCATTTTGCAACTTGTAGTATCTTTGCACTGTTCTGCACTGTCACTCACTCAGTGAAGAGCAGCTGACGTGATGTTCAAGTAATGTTAATATAAAGTAACTTAACCATGTTTTAGTCCATAGAAATGTAGTTATAAGGAAAAAATAATCATTTGGTGTATATAAGTATTAAAATAATATTTTTTTAGTAGCAATTAAGGGAATAGTATTCAAGAGTAATATCTAGTTACAAGGTGGCTGCTTTCCATTTCTGGTTTCCTGGGTACTGAAGGAATCCCCTGTCGTAAGTGACAGGGAATCATGCAGTAAACTACGGTGCTCAATAATGACTATGTTCCACCACCTTTGTATCTGACAACCCTACCCCCTCCCTCCCTCCATCCTCCCCTCTTCTCTCTCATTCTCTCTTTAATTTTTTCATTCTCTCATTCACTTTCTTTAATTCTTTTTCATTTTCTGTCTGTCTCATTCTCTCTCTCTCACTCTCATTCTCTCTCTCACTCTCATTCTCTCTCTCATTCTCTCATCTCTCTCTCTCTCTCTCTCTCTCTCTCTCTCTCTCTCTCTCTCTCTCTTCTCTCTCTCTCTCTCTCTCTCTCTCTCTCCTCTCTCCTCTCTCTCTCTCTCTTCTCTCTCTCCGTTGTGTGTAATCGGTCGCCCGGTCTGGCCTGCTGCTCCCTCTGACACGCTGCAACCCATCCTTACATCACGTTCATGTCTGTAGCATACACTGTGTCATGTATCATTACCATATGACATCATCATACACCATATGACAGCATCATACACCATGTGACATGTCATGCACTACCGACGATATGCTCGTACACTATTATGACCAAGTGTCATAATGTCGTGTATCTATACCATAATTAGAGTTCAAACACCATGTATCATACACGTCATGATTGCATGTGTTACACACTCAAAATAGACATAAGAAAGGAGGAACACTTCAGTAGCCTACAGTGCCCATACTGGGATGGTCATTCTCAACCCAACCATATTAAGATATTTCCCAAACCATGTTTCAGTGGCACCCTACATCATGCACGTATTTCATTCACCATGTTAAGTAATTGTAACACAGTTGTCATACACCAGTTCCTACTGGTCACACACCATGTTTAGATTGACACTGTGTTTCGTTGTGTCCATCATGTTATACACATGTTTATACAACTCTTACCTGACGGTCATATATAATAATGAAAGTCTCTTTCCTGAATGCCCCCCCCCCAACACAGCACACACGACACACACCACACAGACACACAAACACAGAACACAAACACAGACACACGACAGTACACACAAACACAGAACAAGCACCACAGACACCCCACACAAACACAACACACACACACAGACACACACACACAGACACACAAACACGACACACAAACACAGACACACAAACACAGACACACACAGACACACAACACAGACACACAACACAGACACACACACAGACACACCACAGACACACACACACAACACACACACACACACACACACACGACACACACACACACACAGACACACACACACAACACACACACACACACACACACACACACACACACACACACACAACACACACACACAACACACACACAACACACACACAGACACACACACACAGACACACACACACAACACAACACAGACACACACAACACACACACACAGACACCCACACACACACACGACACACACACCACACACACACACAGACAACACACACACACAGACACACACACAGACAAACACACACAGACACACACACACAGACACACACACAACCAGACACACACACAGACACACACACAGACACACACACACAGACACACACACACAGACACACACACAGACACACACACACACACACACACACACACACACACACACAGACACACACACACAGACACACACACAGACACACACACACAGACAACACACACAACACACAAGACACACACACACGACACACACACAACACACACACAGCACAAGACACACACACACAACACACACACCAACACACACGACAACACACACACACAGACACACACAACACGACACACACACACACCACACACACACCACACACACACACACACACACCACACACACACACACACACACACACATGTGCCTAGGACAAAATGGTAACTAACACACACACACATTAAGTAGTGTCCCATATTTTGCTTCCTACACCAGGGATCTTGTGTCACACAATAGATTGCATACAGCAAGACACGTAGCTTCACAAACATCACACTACTATACACTATAATTTTAGATAGTTCATGTCATTCATCATACGTGGTTAGTGTCATGTATCACATATGCATCATAGAAAGCATGATACACTACATTATTGAATACACTATACAATGAGCATTCATTATTTGATATTTTCAAGCCCTGTATGCCATGTCGCACTTTAGCCCTCTTTCAGTACATAATGAGGACATTATGTTGTGAAGTACATTAAACATGCAACATATTACAGCCATCATTTGAGTCAGTAACATGTCATGCAGTAAGACATCATCTGATACATTCAAACATTACAGTGAAATACATATACCAAGCAGCACATTGCATCAAACACTTGCTGTTCCATGCATTGCATCTCTCTTCATGTAACATTAACAATCATTGTGAAATCACAATCTCAATACAAGTGACAAGCAGCTAATGTATGACACAAGAAGCATGCACAACAGATGTAGGATGGATGGCATACTTCCTTCCAGTGGGTGGCTGGCCTCGGGGACCTGTCACGTTGTAAATCGTTCGTGGTTCCGCTATATCGTTCATGTTCTCTTCAAGTAATATTTCTGTACTAGTTGTTGATTAACCTGCTTTTTTAGCTGTAGTTTTGATTTTTTAACCCACTCTTTTAATAAAAATTATTCTGTACTTTTTATATATGCTGAATTATTAATTATGAATATTATCACATATGGTTGAATCAGTTTAGCCAGCATTCAAAACACTAATTAATAAGGTGAAGGATAAAATTAACCAGGCACATAATTGCCCCCTCACATAACAGGTAATTTATGGTAAAAAAGCTCTCTGGGTGTAGGTTTCTGAAACATTGGCACTCGATATCCACTCACAGGCCTGCCGAGAGAGGATCAAAGCCATTCAGTGCAAGATAAGTGCGCGGAATGAGCGTGTCAAACTTCTTAACCAACGGGGCACTCCTGACACTGCGCCACTTGACACCTAGTAGGACGCCTGCCTCTCTCTCCCATACCATCCACCATCCTAACCTCTATTGTCCTTTTCTGTGGTGCTTCCCTCTTCCAGTTAGGGAACGGGGAAATGAAACGCAGCCTTAATATACATTCCATTTGCCAATCTGGCTCTGTCATATCTAGCATACAGTTTGCCCCCTTTCATCCAATCCTTTTTAACACATTTGTAAACATTGTTTTATGCAATGCTTGTGTGTCTCCAATCCACTCACAATGCCACTCTTCTTTGCCGGGACTGCATACCACAGGTGCTCCAAGGCCAGTATGAATCTCACCAACGACTCATTGTCGAGCTCACCGAACGAATCTACCAGATTGACCCCAGTGCGGTGATTCCGACCGAGCTAACACTAGACACGACCGAAACGAGCATTCTTACCTCTTCACATGATACATTCTCCGAGGAAGAGGCCCAGGTCTCACCCATGCAACTCAGAACTGTCCTCAACGACTCCATCAGTCAAGATGTCCAGGTGGTGATCACTCAAGAACTGCCAATAAGTGAAAGCGATGTCTTGGATTCTGAGGTGAAGACTTTGATTGGAGTGGCGTTGAAAAACGTCCCGCAACAATCTCGCACCGTACTAGCTACCCCAGAGACTGGATTGCAACTGACGTGGGCAGATGTAGCTGCAGGAAGGAAGAGTCCAAATATCGTTTGCCAAACATATGCAACAGAAATAAATGTTCCTCAGGTTGCATCAACTCAGCAGGTTGTTACTCAGGTTGTAACAAGTCAAGTGTCATCATCATTACCTGCAACGCCAACTCTGGTTTCCGAACCAGTAAGAGAAGACAGTATTACCATTGAAACGCCAAGTGAATCCCCTGCCAAAGAAAAATGTACCATTGTAACTGCTCAGGCACAGGGAGCTGCTTGCGAGGAACGGCAAGTTCGTGATCGTAGAAACCGTCAGCAGCAGTTTGCAAAAGCCCAGAAGTCACAGAGCTTCGAGCAAGATGCCAAGACATCACGACGTGTGCAACAACGAGATCGTCGCTACCGTAAAAAGCAACCGATGGAGCAACAGCCAGAGCAGCAGAACCCAGTGGAGCCACAGGAAGAGGTGTATTATGATGCACCAAGTCGCAGAAACAGTCAGAGAAGTAGTCCTAGGAGTTCTTATACCAAGTCTAAACAGAGTCCTCAAGAAAGTCCGAAAGATACACCAATGGTGACCCCTAAAACAAGTCCAACAGAGACTCCGAAGTCAAGTCCACAAGCACAGCGTCGAGAACATGAGAATATATTGAAATCAGAAATACCAGAACAGCCTCGGGCTGCTGTTGAAGATGTAAAATCCCAAAGAGCTATTCCTACCACCATGTGGGATGGCAAGACTACATATGCTCAAATCCTAAAAGGAAGGCATGAGATGAAAGCAAGACAAGAGAGGGAGCATGATGCAGATGAGGCAGCTATGATGTCAGAGTTACAGACTCAATCTGAAGTACAAGAGGTCACTATTATAGAAGTTTCTAGTCAGATTGCTGAATCAGCTGTACAAACCATAACATCTAATGTGATCACATCAACTAGTGAATGTGAGAGTTTAGAGTATGTTGACGTCCCTCAGCAGGAACGTGTTATGCCTGAAGATAATATATCTGTTACTGAAGAAGTAGAGTCACAACCTGTAACTCAGCAGGTAGAAGAGGAGCCTGTTGTTGTTATGCCACAATACCCTGGCTACATAGAAGAACCTGCTTTCTTATCTGAAGGTGTTGAAATATCTCAGGCCTCTGAGCCTCCTTACCAACAGGCAGTCACAGCATCCATGTTTCAGCATGGGTTCTCTGTGGATGTGCAAACTGTTCAGAGTCCTATGCAAACATTAGAAAACTCTATGCAGGACATTGTTATGAACAGTAACATGGATACCATGAATTTCTACCAGGGAATGAGTCAGTTTCCAGTTACAACAAGTTATATTCCTGAGGGTTTTGGCATGCAGTCTTATGGACAAGTAAATGACTACCAACAGACAAATGAAGCCAGTAATGAGTTTCCAAGTGTCACCTTAGAGCAGTCACCTGAAGAAACGCCTATGATAAGTATGATCACAACTCAGCCCACTGTAACTCCGCCTATGATGACCCCTCCAGAGACTCCAGAGCAGTATCAAGAGGATGAGGAAGAGATGGAAACAGATGATGTAGCAGAAGTTCCCTCCATGATATTCGAACCATCCTTTACTGAAGAAACCAGTGAGGCCCATATAACTATTGAGCCAAGGCAAGCAAGCTCCAGTGAAGCAGCTGAAGCTCCTGTGGCACTCGAGTCCACAGATAAGTCTAAGCTATCATATGCTCAAATTTTAGCAATGGGCCTTAAAGCTGCCCCTTCAGCTGTTGTCACTCATACTTATGGAGCATTTAAGTCAGTTATGTCATATGTTAAGGGACCAACTCAGTCTGAAAAAGTGGCACATATTGAACATAATGTTGAGCATGTTGAAGCACCCATCAAACCAAAAATTGAACAACAAGCAATGGCAGCACAAGTGACAACACATGATTACGACAGATCTAGAGGTAAGAAGAGATCCTATGAACCAAAAATCGAAGTAACAATGGTCAAAGATTCGGACGAATTGAAGAAAATGGAAGAACAGCAACGAATAGAACACTATATTCCTGGTCTTCTTTTTAAAGAAGGGTCTGACAGACGCTCAAGGTCCAAGAGCGCTAGAAGAAAGAAAGGAGAAGCCCCTGCAGATGTCATTGAGGCTCTCAAAGATAAGGAAGAAACAAATATAGAACCTGTGAAGGAAGTGATCAAGAAGGAAGAGAAACCTACCAGGGCAAAGCAATCTAAGCTTGACAATTCTGCAGTAACTTCGGCATCAGTTCAAGAAGTCAAAATTCAAACCAGTCGCAGCACTCAGAAAAAAGAGATGATAGTACCAGAGCCCTTAAATGTAAATCTTTCACAAACAGCTGATGAAAAGGAGCTAAAGAAAGACCAGGAAGTTATCACAAAGAAAAGTGATAGTGTGACAAGTACTTCTGTTATAGAAAGCACTCAGTCATACGATCTAAAATCTCATGATAGTGAAGATAAGCGCAAGAAAAAGAAAAAACGCAATAGATCAAATCCTAAAGATCAAGAAGATGATTTGGAAAAAGCTTTGAGAGAAATTGAAGAGATGGAAAAAAGTGGTAAAATTCAACCACCCCCAACTCCCAAATTGGCACCCATAGATGATGACAAACCAAAAAGGCGGGGCTCCAAGAAGACCAGAAAGACAGAGCAACCACCATTACCAAAAACAACTGAACATTCTTCATGTGATACTACAAATCAGCTAAAAGTTGAGCCGGTAACAAAACCTGAGAAGGCAGAAAAGAAACTTCAGAAATCTAAAGTTGCTGAGCAAGATAAGGAAATCTCCTCAACAGGAAAGACTTCTGAACCTGAAAAACATAAAATAGACTGCAAAAAATCAAAGGGTGTAAGCTTCAACAAGGATGAAAATGAAATGAAAAAACAAGTGCATCCTGGTGAGACTGTGGTGGAAGAAATGCAGGTCCATATGGAGGAGCAAAATGTATCTGCCTGTGCAGTTGAATATCACCATACTGTAGAACCTGTAGTTGTATCAGTACCTGAGCAAGTGGCAGTGTCTTCTAACAAACCCTTTAATGATGTACCTACTGACCCTATACTTGATCCTCTACCTGACTTACCCACACAAGCCCCTGTAACTACTGTAGATACTAATATCGTATCTCCAGTAGAGTCCTCTGTTTTCTCTTCTGAAACCAATCAAGATAGTGCTAGCTTAATGAAGGATGAAGATATTGCATCGGAAGAGGACAAGAATGCTTCAGCACAGTGTTCTGTGGACTATAAGGGGATTGTTCCTTCAGAGATGCCACTTACACCTTCACCATTCCCAGACCAAATTAGCAAGAGTATGGAATTTATAGAAAGTGGAATTTCTCTCAATAATGAGAACATGCAAGATGTGTGTGAGGAAGTTCCATCAATTTCTACTGAGATTTCACAGTACCATAAACAAGATTTCTCTCAAGAAATTCTTCCACATAAAGTACCGCCCTCTGAACTTTCAGTACCAGTTCAGGAGGAAGGAAGCTGTACTCTTGATGACATAGACAGAGCTGGATTGGAGAAAAAACATTTAGTCAAAATAGAAATTGATAAAACTACTTTAACAAAAGAGAAAGGGTTTCCTAAACATAATTATGATATAGAAGATATACAGGCTCCAGATAGAACTCATGAGAGTAAATCCAAGATTTATGAAGAGAAAAGTGGTGAAATGATAAATAAGAAGATAAGTGATGAAGTGGTAGAGGTACTACAAGATATCACTGAAGAAATGCTTCAAGGTCTGTCTTCAGATTCTGTGATTACTGAGACAATCACAGAACCTGAGGCGACCACTGTTCATAAAATCATTAGAAGGCAAATAATTAAGAAGATAATCATGATTGATGGTAAACCAGTAGAGACTGAGGAAATAGTAGAAGAACCAGAAGAAGTTACTGATGAAATGCTCCAAGGTCTGCCAACTGACTTGGTGATTACAAAGACAATCACAGAACCTGAGGTGCCTACTATTCACAAAATTGTTAGAAGGAGAATTGTTAAAAGGACAATTATAGTTGATGGTAAACCAGTAGAAACTGAAGAAGTAGTAGAAGAACCAGAAGACGTTACTGATGAAATGCTCCAAGGTTTGCCAGGTGAGTCTGTGATTACTGAAACAGTTGCAGTACCAGAAGCAGCAAGTCGTAGAATCATTAGGAGAAGAGTGATAAAGAAAGTAGTAATGGTTGATGGTAAACCATGCAAAACAGAAGAAGTGATAGAAGAACCAGAAGTTGTTTCTGAGGAAATGTTGGAAAGCTTGCCAAGAGATTCTGTGATTACTGAGTCACTCACAGACCCAGAATCATTAACAACCCGTGCAGTCATTAGAAAACGGAAAATAAAAGTTTTGATGGTTGATGGTGACCCAGAAATAAGTGAAGAAACAAAAAAGCCTGTAAATCTTGCAGATGAAGAATTGAGAGGAAAAAACATTCTAGACTCAATGACAGGTGAGTCTCTTGTAGACCTAGATGTTCTTAATCAAAGCAAGCATGAACAAGGTATGGTCTCAAACCTTTTAGAGAGCTCTGGTGTTGTTCCAGAGCCTGTACAGGAAGAAATTGTTAATTCATCAACGACCTTCGCTAGAAAACGTAGAGTAATTCACAAAAGAATTATCAAAATAATTGTCATGGTTGATGGTAAACCAGTAGAAACTGAAGAAATAATAGAAGAACCAGAAGAGGTCACTGAGGAAGTGATTGAAGGCCATCCATCTGAGTCTGTGATTACTGAGACAGTCACAGAACCTGAGGTGACCACTATTCATAAAATCATTAGGAGGAAAATAATTAAGAAGATCATTATGATTGATGGTAAACCAGTAGAAACAGAGGAAATCATAGAAGAGCCAGAAGAAATTACTGAGGAAGTGACTCAAGGTGATCCTTCTGAGTCTGTGATTACTGAGACAGTCACAAAGCCTGAAGTGACCACAATTCATAAAATCATTAGGAGGAAAATAATTAAGAAGATTATTATAATTGATGGTAAACCAGTAGAAACAGAGGAAATCATAGAAGAGCCAGAAGAAATTACTGAGGAAGTGATTCAAGGTCATCCTTCTGAGTTTGTGATTACTGAGACAGTCACAAAGCCTGAAGTGACCACAATTCATAAAATCATTAGGAGGAAAATAATTAAGAATATTATTATAATTGATGGTAAACCAGTAGAAACAGAGGAAATCATAGAAGAGCCAGAAGAAATTACTGAGGAAGTGACTCAAGGTCATCCTTCTGAGTTTGTGATTACTGAGACAGTCACAAAGCCTGAAGTGACCACAATTCATAAAATCATTAGGAGGAAAATAATTAAGAAAATTATTATAATTGATGGTAAACCAGTAGAAACGGAGGAAATTGTAGAAGAACCAGAAGAGATTACTGAGGAATTGTTACAAGGTCTGCCAGCTGACTCTGTAATTTGTGAGGCAATCACAGAGCCTGAGGTGACCACTTCTCACAAAATCACCAGAAAAAGAATAATAAAGAAGATTATTATGATTGATGGTAAACCAATAGAGACAGAGGAAGTAGTGGAAGACCCTGAAGATATTTGGATGGCAGCCAGTACAAAGAGTAATCGGAATGATGTGTCAAATGAAATGGTGGTGCTTGAACCTAAATGTTTATCTGTCGAGGATAATGCCTTATCTTCGAGTGAAGACGTAGTGAACATAGTTAATAGGAATGTGACAACTGAAGGAAAACATGTTGCAATAGATTTATTTACTCATGGACAAGATGAAGCCGTGGAAAAAATCCCCTCTGCACATATGGAGAAGATACATATAAGTGACACTGCACATGAGGATGTATTATCAGCAAAACCCACCTTTGCTTTGCCTTTGCCAGACCATGCTAATGACTGGATGGAATTAATAGAGGGAGGGGGCTTTACACTTGAAGATGAAGATGTGTCAGTATGTTCTACTTCTTTACAAAGTGAGTCATCTGGAATTATTCCAAAAGGTATCCCAGAAGAAACATTAAAAGAGAAAGAAACGCAAGAAATTGTGTCTGTGACATCTGACACTAGCATTACTAGCGTTGAAAATACTGTTCATTGTTCCTCTGATGATACTGAAGAGGTTGATACCCATTCTCTTGAAAAAGTTGATACTAAACCTGCATTTGGGTTAATATTGCCTGATCATGCCAATGATTGGTTAGAAATCCTTGAGGAAGGAGGCTTTACACTTGAGGATGAAGATGAATCTGCTCAGGCACCAACCCTGTGTGAGACAACTTCAGGTGTTTGCATTTCCAGGCTAGCTACAGAAACTAAGGAACTTTCCCAAAAGATTGAGTCTCCTGATCATGCTAATGACTGGATGGAAATTAACAAGGAAGGTAGCTTTACACTGAATCATATAGAGGAACATGAAGGAATCACACCTCAGATTTCCCCAAAAGTTACAACTAATATGGCTGTCAGTCCAGGAGAAGTGAATAATGAAAGTCAACCAGCAAGTGATCATAAAGTGGAAGTTACCTCAGCTAATGCTGAAAAGGAAATAGAGCAGCAAATTAAGCAAGAGCTAGATACTTGCAAGAAACTGGAATCATCCAAACCATTTGGCCTTCCTCTTCCTGATCATGCAGATGACTGGCTACAGATAATAGAGGAAGGTGGGTTCACACTTGATGATGAAGATGAGGAACCCATTATTGAGAAATCTGATCAACCATCTGAACATGGCACAGACATTTACCCTACCACAACCACCATTATAAGTGAAAATGTAGATTCAGTTCCTGTTTCTCAAGTGATACAGCCTGTCTTTGGGCTCCCAATTCCTGATCATGCTAATGATTTCATGGAAATAATTGAAAGTGGAGGTTTTACTCTTGATTCAGAATCTGATGAGGAAAAGCCCTCAGAAGTAACTGTGGAAAATCCAGCAGCTGCATTGAAGACTGAGGTAACCTTGGAAATGGATGTTAATACCAAATCATACTCAGCACTCATGACGCCTGAAAATTTTGTAAATATAAATCCAACTGACATTTCTAAAGAGAATATCAGTCAAGTAGGAGTACAAGAGAGAAGTGAACCTGGAAATGTTGACCTGGCTAATTTAGAAACAGAATCACAGAAGCCAAAGCCACAGGATGGTGAAACATTTTCTTATGCAACTGCTTTGGCACATGGCAAATCTGTTGTCACAAAGGAACCCGAAGAAGAACCCAAGAAGCCTTATCATCATCGGGTTCCAGTTACATGTTTAGAAGAAGAACATATAAAAGAGTCTCCCCATGCAGAACGAAAGAAAGACTCTGATGGCTTTGAAGAAATTCTCTCTAAGAAGAAGCGACGTCGCAAGAAGATGGGCAGTGAATCAGAACAAGAGATGAACTTCACTGAGCATGTAGGAGTTGAAGATTTTGCCAAGATCGAAAATGAAGTATCTATAAGTCAACCACAACCTGAGTCTGGAAAAGTATCTAAAAAAAATATTTCGGAGAGTGTAAGTGAATATACCAAGAAGGAAAATATTGAAATGCCTTCTGAGGAAATTACTAGTAAGAATACAAAAGAAGTAAAATCCAATAATGAACAAGGTATTCAAATAAAGCAGTCTGAGAAACCTGATAAACTTGAGAAAAAGAAGAAGAAGAAAAAAGCCAAGGCAAAAGATGATGATGATGAGATTGAAATTTCAATAATTGAAAAAGAAAAGACCTCAAACAAGGAAAAAAGAGGAAATGTTGAGGTGACCAGCATTGTTGAGACAGATTTTGCAAATGTGATAATGGAAACATCAATGGAACAAGTGGAGCCTGAGACCTCAGTAAAGGAGAAGAGTGATTCTTGTCATGAAATTACAGAACAGACTACAGAATCAGATATTGCTGTGGTGCAGCTTCACATAAATGAGCCTGTTGAGACTAAAATGCCATTGACCAAAGCCATTTTGCCAGATGAAGTAGAAGTTTCCAAACCATCATTGGTAGGAGATTCTGACGGCTTTATGACCTCCTTGCTTTCGGTTAATCCAGTGAGCCCTCGGCCAACCAGTCCTCATATTCCCATCGATGATCCCAACGATATTATTCTGACTCCTCAGTGGATGCGACAGAGACCAATAACTCGCACTTCAAGTACAGAGGAAAAAATTAAAACTCCGCTTGAAGAGCGAAAACAACTATTTAAGACCAAAAGTGCACCTCTTGAGGGTACTTCCTTTGCTGTCACTGATTCAGGTTATGAACGATCCTTAAGTAGCACTATTCCTAGCATGGCACAGAGTAGACTCTTACAGTCTATGGAAAATGATTCCTTGAAAACATCTGTAAGTATGCTTCCATTGGTTCCTGGGGAAGAATATTACAAGAATAAGAAGAAGAGGCCAAAGAAAGGCAAGGGTAAAAAAAGTGATGATGATAAAGATGGTGAAACTAAGGATAGACATATTGATAATGTAGATGCACCAAAAGAACTAGAAGAGTTAGAATCTAAGGAAGCATCATATTTACCAAAGACAGATAATCAGGAGCTTCAAGAAGATTTGCCCAACTTCACACAGAGTAAAGATGAGACTGATATAGAAAAAGAGAAGGAACTTTTAGATTCAGAAATTAATATCCAAGAAGACTCTTTTGTGAAAGAAAGTGAAATTCATAAACAAATAGAAGAGGAAATTTTGAATATAAGTACTGATGGAAAAGAACCTCAAGTTGAAACCACTGAAGTGGTAGCTAGCATTTACTCCAAGTTACAAGAGGAAGAAACGTCCTTAAAAGAGGAAATTCAGCAGGAACCTTTGAAAGAGTATGAAGTTGTTCATCACCCGAATGAAGAAATGGCAGTGGATAATACAGAACCCCAAGAAATGACTTCATCAGAAACAGATAGCTACATTAAATTTGAAAATGAAATTGACCAAAATGAATTTTGCATGGAATCCTTTGTGCTGGAAGAGGAGAAGGTTGAAAAACAGGAGGAACCAACTAACAGGGCTGAGCCACTAGGATTACAAAAAGTTGTGCCAAATATTGAAGAAGCTCTTCATGAAGCTATGACATCTGAATTAGTTGCTCCTAATGGAGACTCGCCTATTTTAGAGTTTGCTTTACCTTTGCCTAAACATGTGAATGACTGGATGGATATTATTAAAGAAGGTGGATTTACTCTTGAAGATGAAGATGAGCATCTTGTTGAAGCTGCTTCAACTGAAGATACTCCCTCAGATCAGGCAACTGTAACTGTAGAGAACTGTTCCTTTATTACAACGACTACTGAAGATAAGTCACTAGACTCACTGGAAGGCACACCAGAAGAAGGTAAGATCAGTGTGCCTTCTGATACAGATCCTGTGGTTGGCACCTGTCATGAGCCTCAATCAGATGATGATTCTGGAGTTAGTTTTGCAGGAGCATCAGAATATTCAGAATCTCTAGAGCCCTATCAATCAAAAACATACGCAAGTATTCTCATTCATACCCCTGCTGTTGTTGTAGAAAAACCACCTGAAACACCTAAAAAACCATATGTTTTCCATAACCCTACTGTTGTGCAAAAGGAAGAAACTACTAAAGAGAGTACAAAGTCAGCTGCTGAGGTAGATGAAGAAGGGTTCACAGAATTTGTGTCCAAGAGGGAAAGGTACAGGAGAACAACTCACAGCACATCTGCTGTTACAGATGAAATTGAGCAAGCTTTAAAAGCTGTTGTGGAAGAAGGCAGCAAAAAAGAGACCATGAAAATTACAAAAGAAGATATAATGCAGGTGATGAGTGCAGATATAGAGGAGATAGAAAGTGAAGGTGAAAGCAGCTTTCTTGAAGTGCTAAGGCCTAAAAGAAGTAAATCAAAACAAAGATCAAGATCAAAGAGGTCATCTAAAATAACAGATTCAGAACAAGAAATAGATCAGATAGTGGCAGCAATTGAAAGGGGAGAAACACCTCCAAAACCAAAAGATGTAATAGAGTATGAGCATAAACTCTTTGCTGCCTTTTACCTTGGTTCTGAATTGTGGTATGATGTGTTTGGTATCCGTGATGCAGAAACACATTACCACAAGTATCTTTTTAATAAATCTAACAAGGAAATTAATCCAAGTAATCTTTCTTCCATTGTTGACTCTGAGGAAAATAAAGACCAGCTAAGCACAGAACAATTGGCATCTCAAGTCACTGAAGAAAGTCAGTTATTACAAGGGACAAAAGCTCAAACCATTAAAGTTCCAAAGAATTTAGAGGTGATACCTTTAGCTGTAGATGCAATATCAGCAACAAAAGTCCCTGAGTCAGAGGTAACCGAAGTGACCTCTCTTCCAATAGAATCAGTATGTGAAACTTTAGAAATAACTCCAACATTAAGACAGACTTCATATACAGAGGAAGAAATTAATCCAAAGCCATTATTAGATTCAATCCCTCATCTTGAAGAGGCTTTCCCGGTTCATTTGCTACCTGCTGATCTTGAGTCTACAAAATATGACATGAAAGCTATTGTGGAATCTGAAACCAGATATTATGAATATCTTGCAAAGCAGCAAATTGCATTTCCTCACACAGATGACAATAAAAGTGATTCAGATAGAAAACTGATTGCTGAAGTAAATGATTCTTCACTCACAAAACATCAGGATGTGGAAACTAGCAAAACTGTAATAGATACCAGTCAAATCACTAAAGATGAAACTGTAATACTCAAGAGTCCTGTAAAAGAGAATATTGTGATAGATGAGAGTGATGTACTTGAAGATAAAATTGTGATGGATGAGAGTAGAGTGGATGAAGCAGTAACAGCACAACCATCCTTAGTGGTCAATACATGTATACCTAAGAACAAGTCTATGTCATTGATCGAGGAGGTAGAAACACGCCATACAGAGCATTTGATGCAAACAGATATACTTGATAAGAGTGGAGATAATATATGTTTTTCTGAGGAACTACCACAACACACATCAACATCTGAAGGTGTCCTGCACCATGAAATGGTCAATTATAACATGTCAGAGATTCTACGGGCTGAGACACAGTACCAAGAGTACATGGTACAGTTGAAAAAGCCAATAGAAACTGACAACAACATTGAACTTCCTGAAACAAAGCCACAAGAAACATTAGTAACAATTGAAGATGCAGTGCAACCTGAAAAGGCTTCTGATAATGTTTCAGAAATTCTTCCAACTGAGTCACAGTATCCAGAGATCGTGGTGCAGCCAGGAAAGCTAACTGAATCTGAAGTCAACGTTGATCTTCCAGGAACAGAGTCACAACAGACACAAGTAACAACTAAAGATGTACTGCAGCCTGAAGAGACTTTTGATAAATTTTCAGAAATTCTTCCAACTGCAACAGATTACCAGGAGGTCTTAGTGCAGTCAGAAAAGCCAACAGAAACTGACAACAATGGTATGTCAGAAGTGCATCCACAGCAAACATCAGCAACAACAAAAGAGGTATTGCAACATGAAAAGATCACTTATAATGTTTCAGAAATAATTCAAGCTGAAACACAGTACCAAGAGTACTTGGTGAAAGCAGAAAAGTCAGCCGAGACCAAAAACAGCAATGGTCTTCTTGAACCTGAGCCACAACAGTTACCAGTAACACCTGAAGACAACATTAGTGTTCTTGAAGCAGAGCCGCAACAATTACCAGTAGCAACTAAAGACAACAGTAGTGTTCTTGAAGCAGAGCTACAGCAGATACCAGTAACAACTGAAGACAACATTAGTGTTCTTGAAGCAGAGCCACAACAGTTACCAGTAACAACCAAAGACAACATTAGTGTTCTTGAAGCAGAGCCACAACAGTTACCAGTAACAACTGAAGACAACATTAGTGTTCTTGAAGCAGAACCACAACAGTTACCAGTAACAACCAAAGACAACATTAGTGTTCTTGAAGCAGAGCCACAACAGTTACCAGTAACAACTGAAGACAACGTTAGTGTTCTTGAAGCAGAGCCACAACAGTTACCAGTAACAACTGAAGACAACATTAGTGTTCTTGAAGCAGAGCCACAACAGTTACCAGTAACAGCTGAAGACAACATTAGTGTTCTTGAAGCAGAGCCACAACAGTTACCAGTAACAGCTGAAGACAACATTAGTGTTCTTGAAGCAGAGCCACAACAGTTACCAGTAACAACTGAAGACAACATTAGTGTTCTTGAAACCGAGCCGCAACAGTTACCAGTAACAGCTGAAGAGAAAATTAGTGTTCCTGAAGCAGAGCCACAACAGATACCAGTAACAGCTGAAGAGAACATTAGTGTTCTTGAAGCAGAGCCGCAACAGATTCCAATAACAACTGAAGACAACATTAGTGTTCTTGAAACAGAGCCACAACATACACCAGTGTCAGCTACAACTATGCTGCACTCTGAAATGGTTACTAATAATACTTCAAAAATTCTCCAAGTACAATCAGAAAACTTAGCAAAACCTGAAGATAATATTGGTTTGTTTGAAACAGATACAAAACAGACATCAGTAGCAACTGGAGATGTACTGCAACTGGAAAAAGTTATTGACAGTATTGTAGAAAATCTTGAAGCTGGAACACAGCATGATGAACATTTGATACAGGGAGAAAAGTCAGTGGAGAGTGAAAATAGTATTGGTACAGCTGAAATGCAAGTACAGCCGACATCATCTCCAGGTGAAAAGACATTGCTGCCAGTAATGAATACCTATAATGTTACAGAAATTCTGCAGGCTGAGACACAGTATCAAGAATCATTGGCACAGTCGGGAAAATCCGTTGAGACTGAGGGAATGACTACTTATAATGTTGCAGAAATACTGCAGGCTGAGAGACAGTATCAAGAATCATTGGCACAGTCAGAAAAATCAGTTGAGACTGAGGGAATGACTACTTATAATGTTGCAGAAATACTGCAGGCTGAGACACAGTATCAAGAATCATTGGCACAGTCAGAAAAACCAGTTGAGACTGAGGGAATGACTACTTATAATGTTGCAGAAATACTGCAGGCTGAAACACAGTATCAAGAATCATTGGCACAGTCAGGAAAATCATTTGAGACTGAAGACATTGGCCTTATGCCTGAACTTTACCCACAACGGTCATCGTTAACATCAAAAGAATTATTGCAGCCTGAAAAGACCACTTACAATATTGCAGAAATCCTTCATGCAGAGACAGAGTACCAAGAGTTCTTGGCACAGTCAGAAAAGTCTGCTGAGACTGAAGTCAGTGATGTTATGCCTGAACTTCATCCACAACAGACATCAGCAGTAACTAATTATATGGTGCATCCTGAAAAGTTCACTTATAACATTCCAGAAATTTTTGAAGCTGAGACACAGTTCCAGGAGTACTTGGTACACTCAAAAAATGTAATTGAAATAGAGCCACAACAGTTACCAGTAGCAACTACAGATATATTGCAAGCAGACAAGCCAGCAGAGACTGAAGACAACATTGGTCTGCCTGAAGTAGAGCCACAACAGTTACCAGTAACAGCTACAGATGTATTGCAAGCAGACAAGCTAGCAGAGACTGGAGACAACATTGGTCTGCCTGAAGTAGAGCCACAACAGTTACCAGTAACAACTACAGATGTATTGCAAGCAGACAAGCCAGCAGAGACTGAAGACAACATTGGTCTGCTTGAAGTAGAGCCACAACAGTTACCAGTAACAGCTACAGATGTATTGCAAGCAGACAAGCCAGCAGAGACTGGAGACAACATTGGTCTGCCTGAAGTAGAGCCACAACAGTTACCAGTAACAACTACAGATGTATTGCAAGCAGACAAGCCAGCAGATACTGAAGACAACATTGGTCTGCTTGAAGTAGAGCCCAAACAGTTCCCAGTAACAGCTACAGATGTATTGCAAGCAGACAAGCCAGCAGAGACTGGAGACAACATTGGTCTGCCTGAAGTAGAGCCACAACAGTTACCAGTAACAACTACAGATGTAATGCAAGCAGACAAGCCAGCAGATACTGAAGACAACATTGGTCTGCTTGAAGTAGAGCCACAACAGTTACCAGTATCAGCTACAGATGTATTGCAAGCAGACAAGCCAGCAGAGACTGGAGACAACATTGTTCTACCTGAAGTAGAGCCACAGTACCCTCCAATAACACCCGAAGATATGCTGGAACCTGAGAAGACCAGTTATGACATAATGATTTCACAGACTGTTACAGATGTACTACAAGATAAGAGTGTTGCTGACATGTCAGACTTTCTGCAGACAGAAACAAAGCACCAAGAGTCCTTGGTTCAGTTAGAAATGATAGCTATGAATGCAGGACATCCTGAAGTAGATTCACAAATACCAGCTCCACCTATAGATGCTTTAAAGAGTAAAGAACAAACACCTAACATGCAGGACATTAAACAAGATGAAGCAAAGTATCAAGAACATTCGATACAGTTGCAGCAAGTCTGTGAAAATACCAGCCTGCCACAAGAATTGCACATCACAAAAGAAGATTCAAGACAAGGGGTTCCCATTTCTTCAGCTTTAATAACTCCTGAGACATCCTCAGTAATGAGTTATGACATACCTTCAATCCAGATGGCTGAGACGAAATATCAGGAATACTTAGCACGAGCTGAGGATAGATCTTCGTGGGCTAATGTTGTTGCTCATGGTAAGCCATTGGTTATAGAACAAGAGGAAAAGGCACCGCAGGATGATAGATCCTTTATACTGTACCAAACCAAGACAGTCAAGGTTGTAGTTACAGATGAAGAAGTTTCTAAACCATTGGTACCTCAGTCAAAAGATGAAGAAGGATTTACTGAATTTTTGTCAAAACAGGAACGGCGCCGTCGACTGCGTTCATCTTGCTCTGAAGAGCCTGAAGATGTTATAAAGGATATTGTGCCTTATGTACCAAGAATAGAGTTGCCTGAAGTAGAAATTGTAGAAGAAACAGAACCAGCAGAATTGAAAGGAAATAAAGAGGACCATTCAGAAACAGAATTAGTTAATGAAGAAAGTATGGTTGAAACAGTTGAAATAACAGTGAGATCTAAGAGACGTTCAGATAGTCACCGAAAAAGTCAGCATCACCGTATATCAGAAACGGAAAAGGAAGTGAATGAAATTCTCCGTCAGATGGGTCGTGAGGAGGTATTGCAAAAATATGCTGTCCATGAATCTGTCTGGAATGATAAGTGGTTAGCAGAAGAGAGTGAGCGGAAGTATCATGAAATGTTAGCTAAGATTCCTGAGAAAGTCTTGGAGCCATTACTTGCAAGTCACACAGAAACTCAAGAAACTGTTTATGAGCATCAGAATTCATACCAATTAGATGTGTTAGAAAGACTGACAAAAGAAGAGTGCATTGTTCCCAGCCTTGTAACAACTCCCAACACCTTGTGTGCCTCTCCTCCAGTGTCTGTTCATGTTACTAGTAATTATCCCATTCATGAACTAACCTCATCCTTCTCATATGACATTGCTGCAATTAACGATGCTGAAGCCAGATATTATGAATGCCGTGCACAGTTTGTTCATAAACCCAGTGAAGAAAAGGCTTCAAGAGAAGAAATTGGAATTAGTGAAAATGAAGCAGAATTTATAGATCAGAATAATAAAATATTTGAAAGTTCTTTACTACAGGAGCCTTCTCATGATAGCACATTGACACCAACTGAAGTATGCCAACAAACATTGTTAATAAGTAATAACTTTCTTAGTGATACAGAGAGATATGAACACACTGCTAGCCAGGAGCCTGAAGCAGATTGTAAGGAATATTTACTCAAGTCAGATAAGTTTGAACATTTAAAAGATGAGGTAGTAATGTCACCAGAAGCTATAGTAAATACTCAAACTGAATTAAATATGGAATCTTTGATACCTATGCCTTCTGAAACTTCAACAGTAATGAGTTATGATGTGACTGCTGTTCAGAAGGCTCAGAGTGATGATCAGGAACATCTTGCAGAAATTGAAGATGCTGCTTCTTGGGCTAATGTTGTGGCTCATGGAAGGACAATAATCAAGAAACAAGAGCAAGAGACACCCACAGATGACAAATCCTTCATCCTGTATCATACCAAAACAGTCAAGGTTGTAGTCACAGATGAAGAAGCTTCCAAACCACAGGTGCCTTTGTCAACAGATGAGGAAGGTTTTACTGAATTTGTGTCTAAACAAGAGCGTCGTCGTCGATTACGGTCGTCATGTTCTGAAGAACCTGATGATAGTGTGAAAGATATTGTGCCTTATGTACCAAGAATAGAGTTACCAGAAGTTAAAATTGTAAGAGAATCAGAAGACATCACATCAGAATCACATTCTTTAACAGAGGAAGAAGACACAGAAATTAAAAAGGAGGAATACGTACATAAAAAACCCGAGCAGATGCGTAAATTCATCAGGGAAAAGCATCATAAGCGTAACCGTTCTCGGGTTTCTGAAGCAGAGCAAGAAGTGAATGAAATTCTTCGTCAAATGGATCGTGAAGAAGTTCTTCGCAAGAATGCCTCTCATGATTTCTTCGTGTGTAACCAGTGGATGTACAACGATGCAGAGAAGAGCTACTTTGAAATGTTAGCCAAGCTCAAGAAAGCTAATGTTGATCTGGTGAGTGAACTTTTGGAGAAGGGTGATGATGATGATAGAAACGATGACAGTGATGCCTCTGGCTCATCTCATGGGCCTCCACCAACTTATGACAATAAAGGTGGTTGCCCAGCGAGAACGTACCAGACTGAAGTCATGCAGGCTGACCTCCCACATGGTTTAGCAAACTGGACTGATGAGAGCACATATCTTTCTTTAACCCCCAATCTCCTAGACCAAGTCACTATTACTAGTTCCCCAAGCACTAATATGACCCATACTCAACTGACTGACAGATTGACCATGACACAGACAGGAGACTCCACTAGTAATACTACTATGACTGTAATCAGCGAGAAGGCAGCTTTCCTGCAGGCCCCTTGTCAAGCCAATACGACACTCGCCCAGCACAGAGAGCAAAAGGTGTGATGCCTTCAGCACTGCACGCGCGTGTGTGTTTTCTTTGTCCCTTTCCCTTCTTAGAATTTGATCTTGATAATTCCTCTAGGTGAAATATAAGGAAATTTAATATGTTATTGAAGTTTTTGTCTAACAGGCTTGAATTTAAAGTCTTAATCAGTATTATAGATCCCATTTTATTAATGAAGTCTCTTTGTTTTGTATGCAGTAGAATAAACTTCATAGAATTACATAGCATCTTTGTCTGCAGTGGTAGTGGTAGTTAATAGTAACCTGCTCACTAGTGTACAGAGTTGGGCTTGGTGCTCCCAGGGCTACATTACCAAGTTCACTTTAGTTTTTTAGAAATATCCTGAAAACCCTGTGGACTTGAAACATTGGAGAGCTCATTGTAGAATTGCACCTCTTCTTAAATGTATATTTCTTTCGGTGAAAAGAGTTGGGAATATTTTTACCTTTTAGCCAGAGAAGGGGATTTCAGGATGAACAATGAAATTTTAATTTTTGATGCACAGCAGCACTGTACATAACAATGGACCTTGTAGCTTGTGTGTGATCATAGGTGTTGACTGTAAACTTTTTTAAGTATTTGATAGTATTTGCATGTTTTATATTAAACTATTTTGACGTATAAACTTTTAATTTAAAATTATTTGTGTGTTGTGTGTGTGTGTGTGTGTGTGGTGTGTGTGTGTGTGTGATGTATGTATATATATATATATATATATTATATATATATATATATATATATAATATATATATTATATATATATATATATGATGTGTATGTATGTAAGTATAAATATAAATAATGTTGTGCCTAAAAAGCTAAACTTGCTGAATAGGCTGAACTCCTTAAAAATTGAACTTTCCAAAAAATTTGTTTACAATTAATAGATATATTTTTCATTGACATGATGTTAAAAGCATTTTTTATTTGAACCAAACTAACTTAGAAAACCTCATTTAACCTAACTTTAACTAACAAATTTTTTTCATCTAAATTCTGCCATATCCCTATAGGTCAGTTGAATATTTTAAAATTTTAA
>NC_069404.1:52144487-52196987 GCF_026875155.1 Cherax quadricarinatus
ACCAGAACCAAAATTTTAAGGTAAAAAATATTTCTGAAAAATTTTGTAGTTTTTAAAAATGCAAAAAAAATACTCATGACAACCAACTACAGTTACATTATCATTTTAATTTTTTTACAATTTGGAGACCTTAATAAAAGTGCCATTTTTTGAGGGTCCCGGGAACATCACCCTCTTTTTCCCATATGTTCTTCAGTTTGTCTTAGACAATTTCTTTTGTCTTAGACCCCATTGCCAAGAACGTAACTACCATCTTAATTGACAGTCAGTTGTGTGTATGTATACATATGTGTATGTGTTTGTGTGCATGCACATGTGCATGTATGCGCACACATGCTCGCGCTCACTGAGAATCTACCATGTTGTAATTGTAACACTGTGAAGTATTATACAGCCTCTCCTCACTTAACAACAGAGTTCCGTTCCTAAGACCACGTTGATAAACAAATTCGACGCTAAGTGAGGAGCATACTGTAATGGTAGTGGGTTTGTGCCAACTATCTCTGATATTGTTTTAATGTCACCTTTGCACCATTTATAACATTTCTGGTATATTGTTAAGTGTTTATAAAGTAGTAAGTATACTGTATATTGTAATAAACAGAAAAGAGGAAATCATCTCTGATATACATTATTTAGGCATGCATACTGGTCAGAGAGCCCATTGTAAGTCTGAGATGTCGGTAAACGAGTACATCACTAAGTGAGGAGAGGCTGTATAAACATATGAAAGCCTCAACACCACTTCTTGATTAGATTACATTAGACAAGATTGCTTTAGGATCAGCTGATTAAGTAATTCTTGGAATTGGAACTTCAAGATTATGCAGATACTAACCCCCCCCCCCCCAAAAAAAAAAAAAAAATGCCTCACTTTACAGTATTTTAAATATTTTTTCCTGTTTTTTTTTCTTAAGTGTAGCTACACAGTTTAAATCTACAAACAAGTCTATGAAGGCTATTGTCTCAAGAGGAAAACTATTGACTGTATTAAGATAAAGATAAAGAGGGTATTTTTCTTTATAGGTGATGAAATAGATTGAGACATTAGTTCAGTTTGAAAATTACATTGATTAAGAGGTAATTCTTTACCTCACAGCTTTGTAAATAGTTGGCCGTGTCACCAGTACTTGTGTGAAGCATGATTTAATCTTGACTGGAATTTTTTGTAATGGCTTGAAAAATTGTGTTTGATTGTTATTGTGCCTGTATTCACCTTTGTTCTTTAAAGTTATTTATAATGTATTTTCCCAAGTTGAAAGTTTAAAATAACTTTAAAATGTCCCGTTCCTTAAGGGAACTCTTTTTAATACCCAATACCAGGTGCTTTAGAGCCCTCTTAGTAAATTCCTTCCCTTGCCAAAATTTCAGGCTAACTTTTGGTGGCAAATAGATACTTAATGCAGTAAAGTCTTGATTGTGCAATGATTCATCCAAATATGTAGAAGAATGAGAAAAATTACTGCTAATCTAGGGCATCCAGAATAGGTGATCAGGTGTAAGTATGCTAAGTAGCACTTCAAGAACCCCTTTTAGCCTACACTTTATCTCCTTTGTTCCAAGATAAGGTTTGCTATGAGAGCTGCCAAAGTGAATAGTATACTGCAAGTTTGTTAGAAGGGTTAATTAGTTTGACTAAAGATGACTTAAAACACCTACATTCCATCCTGTAATTTTCTGAAAAAAGTAACGAGACTGTTCCACATTATTTTGTCAGGGTGGGTGTTGCAGCATTGTGCACATTTGTTGATAGTATTGTCCATTCTACAGCCATATTGTGTTCTTGTAAGTGTACGAGAAGGCTTCTGGCAGTTTCACAGGTGTAAACTTGATCACAAATACAACAGGATGCTGTAGACTTCTGAGTCCTTGGGGTCCTGTGTAGGATATGGGGGTACTTGTGATGTCTTGGATGCTTTTTGTGGTAACCACAGCAATCTTGATGTTAGATTTGTATAGTATAAAAGCCACTGTACTGGCTGTGATGCTGGTAGGCAAAATATGTTTCATTCAGTGTTCTGGTTTCTGATGTTGATGTGTAAACCAAGAAAGGAGTGTTAATTGCTTTTTAACTGCAGACACTTTGGATCTGCAGTGACAGCTTGCTTAAATATGAACACAGCCACATAGAAAACATAGTCTCCAACCTCAAATTCCCTTGCCATTTGATCTCTTACTGCAGATGTAAACCAGACATAATATACAACAACACCAGAAACTAGAACATTGAATGAAAATATATGTTACCTCCAAGCACCACAGCAAATACAGTGGCTCCTATACTACATAAATCCAACATTAAGATTGATATGGTTATCACAAAAACCATTTGAGACATCATGAGTACCTCCCTACTCTACACAGGACCCAAGGGCTCAAGAGTCTGCAGCGTTTTGTCATGGATGTAATTGAGTTTACATCTGTAAAACTGCCAGTTTTTCCATACACCTAGAACACAATATGCCTGTGCAATGAATAATACCATCAACCAATGTGTGCAACAGTGCAACATCCACTCCCACATCATTATGTGGGATACAGTCAGGCTACTGTTTCAAGAAAATGACAAGATTAAGTAAAGGTGAAAATACACACTGGTAGTAAAGAATCCTTTTAACATGTTTCATCTAAGGCTGGGCTTTATCTGTTAAAACCTCCAACCTTGGGTGAAGCATTGTATTAAAAGAGTTCTCTACTATCATTTTTTATTTCCACTTGTTAGCTTTTGCTGTTGAATGTAGATGTTTGGAGTCCTCTATAACCAAAGTAAATAACACTATAAAAAAATTGTGGTGTGTTCACTGTGGTGACTCCCTTATCTTGAAACAAAGAAAACTAGCAGAGACCAGTAGGCCTCTTGCATTGCTACTTCATAGCATAGTTTTACATGATCACTCACCCTGGGTGCCTTATATAAGCTCTAATTTTTCCTCATTGTTCTGTACATTTAATGTAGCCCTCTCGTGGGTGAAACTGCACCAGTAAAGACTTCACTGTATTACGTGTCTACTTACTACTTGTGAGTGTTATGCCTTTATTTACTATACAGTAGGCTAATCTGTCTTTTCCTGTCCTCTCTGGAGCAGGAGGAATCCAAGAAGAAAGTTTCCAGAGTGCAACAAAAACTTGAGAGCTTCCAAGAAAGAATCAAAGCTCTTGTGGATTATACTATTGTTGAACAGTTAACTACCATACAGGTAAGATGAATTGTCTTTTCTTTGATTTTTTCCTGAGCATGTCTTATTATTGTCCTGAAAGCTTCATAAAAGGTTATAGTCAATGGAACACAGTTATTGGCTGCGCTGTCAAGCAAAAAGCATTCTTGTATATTAATGTGTGAATTCTTTCATGCATTTCATTAATTAACAAAATGACATGCACAGAGGCACAATCAGGTTAACCCTTGACTGTTTTGGTCGTATATATACGTCTTACGAGCCAATGTGTTTGACGTATATATACTCAAAAATTCTAGTGGCTTCAAATCAAGCAGGAGAAAGCTGGTAGGCCCACATGTGAGAGAATGGGTCTGTGTGGTCAGTGTGTGCAGTATAAAAAAATCCTGCAGCACTCAGTGCATAATGAGAAAAAAACTCTGAACGTGTTTTTGGATTAAAATGCCAACTTTGAGGTGTATTTTCCTATAGTATTTATGGCTGTATTCTTGCTTTTTTGGTCTCGTTTGATAGAATGGAAACATATTATAGAAATGGAAGTGATTTTGATTGGTTTTTCTATGAAAAGGATCTTCAAATGGAGTTCAAAGTGGGAGAAATGTTCAATTTTTGCTGATGTTCAAGAGTAAACAAATAATGTCATTGTCCAATAAATGTCCAACAAGCCATTCAAATATGCAGTCATGAATGGATTGACGTTATTTATACAATTATTACAATATTGCAGTAGTCTGCATAACAGTAAATCTTCTATTTTTTGTGTGAATAAAAATTCAAAATAGAAAGCGAGAGGATTATGACAGGGGCCTGGAGACATGACTGATGAACAGAAAAAATGTTATTTTAGCACCAGGAATGTCTGCAGTGTTCATTCTGGACCCTATTTTGAAATTGACATTTTTTAATTTGCATGAAATTGGCCAAATTGCCAATTTCTGACGCTTTGTTGGGTAGTTGAAATTGGTAAATGGGCTGTTTCATGTACTCCGTTGATAGAACAAATGAATTTGGTGGACTGGAACAATGGAATTGACCGAAAATAGGGCTCAAAGTGGGCGAAAACGCCAATGTGTAAATGTCGCAGAGGTCGCTAACTCCGCGAGAGCGTAATTCCGTAAGTTTTCCATCAAATTTCATACTATTGGTATTATTACCATTGGGAATTTTTTTTTTTTTCAAATATTTTGCGACACCAGGAGACACCCCAGGATTTGGGGTTACGACAGTCAAAAAAGGGTTAATTATTATTCTATTGATTAGGTTTTCCTGGATGGGATTACTTAAGTTTTGTGTCCTATTTTTTTCTACAAATTAGTTTCTGTACAGTAATGTATCATGAAAAGACTTTTTGATATTTAACTTCAAACTTTAATTACAAACTGAATCTTCTTATTGTAATTAAGGATGTGTGCCTCTGACTAAGTTTTAAACCTTTTTTTGTGTGTGTTTATTAGCAAAATTTTTGTGTAAACAGTAATATGCAGATCACCATCAGATTTACTACACACATTCTCAAACATCAAATAATGTGCTACATAGTCTTATTATTATTTTTCCTAGTGCCAGTTTTCTGAGGTTTATGGCCTTCACAACTTTTGGATACTAGTCTCTCAAATAGTTAAAGATAATTGCTTTCAGTTAAGCATATGGAAACCATAGTACTGTACCATTTGTTCTTTCATACACCGGTGGCCTGGTGGCTAAAACTCCCGCTTCACACACGGAGGGCCCGGGTTCGATTCCCGGCGGTGGAAATTCCGACACGTTTCCTTACACCTATTGTCCTGTTCACCTAGCAGCAAATAGGTACCTGGGTGTTAGTCGACTGGTGTGGGTCGCATCCTGGGGGACAAGATTAAGGACCCCAATGGAAATAAGTTAGACAGTCCTCGATGACGCACTGACTTTCTTGGGTTATCCTGGGTGGCTAACCCTCCGGGGTTAAAAATCCGAACGAAATCTTATCTCTTATCTTATGCTGACACATTCACTCCCAAATATATATTGATTTTCATTTCCTCCACACCTTATAATTCAGTAAAACAAAAGTGTTTGTTACACTGTTCACTATTAAATTGCTCACCGTTCATCATTGCTATCTATGCACTTGTTGGAAGTGGCAAAACAACAGAGGAACAAACATGCAGAAATGGTTTTACTGGGTTAGGCATACAGAAAAAACTCAAAATGTCATGCATAAGTTCCAGAGTGTATAACTGGTGTCCTTATGTACACTGTATTGTTCATTATAAATGCAAGCCATGCTAATTTGGAGCATGTCATGAATATCTATGTCAAAGTGTCTATATATTTTTTTGAGACAATATAGAATTTTCTCTTGTTTGGTCTCCTGTACAGTTACGGAATGCTGAATTTTGATATTGCTATTTAAATAACATTATGTACCTTTTTTCATTCCTGAGATATAGGAGCTGAATAAAGATTTCAACTAGATAGCTAAGATCTTAGATTAATTCTAACTTTGAATCACAGACACTTATAATCGAGATGCACCAAATTGAGGATGAATTGAATCGTCTAGAAGATAAAGGAAAAACAATGGAGCAAGACTCAGAGATGCTGAATATGCAAGCTGCTGTCTCTGGTCTGAGAATGCGACTAAAATCCATGTGCTCCCAAGCAGAAGCCAAGAAAAAGGAAATTGAGGTAAGTATTGTAGTTGTGTAAGCTCCAGTGGTCACCAGAATGGTGGAGCTAATGGGGTTCCTTGGTATACAGTAACTTTATATCACTGATATATACAAGGGAAGATCAGAAAGTTCTGAGACTACAGCATTAACCCTTAAACGGTCCAAAGAGATTGACGTTCAAATTCGTAGTGCTACAAAAGTAGATCTACTTCTTTTTACATATTTTCAAATATAACAACAACAAAAAATGTAGATAAAAGTTTTTTACACGTTTTCAAATGTAAAACAAAAAAGAAGATCTACATTTTTTTACATACTTTCGATGTTGAAAAAACGTATATATATGTTTGGACCATTTAAGGGTTAACAGTAACGAGAGTAAAGCAGAACTGACTTTATTTTTCAACATAGTTACCATGAACAGTTATACATACACTTGTTATAACATTCATTGCTTTTTCATGCCACTCAGAAAAGAAAAAAAAGTTTTGTCATGCATATTTAACCACTGTTTTGTAGTTGAATTGAGCTCATCATTTCCATAATTCATTCCTTAAAGGTGGAACATCAATTTGGGAAACAGGTTGAAGCCACATGGAGCCAGGTCTGGGGAATAGGGTTTTTTTTTTTTTTTGACAGATTGGCTCTTGCAAACTCTAAAACAAATTGACATAATATTCACCTGTAATGTGGACCTTGTGAGGCATATACAGTGGAACCCGTATCAGCCATAATCTGTTCCAGGTCAGCCTAAATTCGAAAAGGCCTAAATTTGATGCAATATTTCCCATAAGAATTAATGTAAATGCAATTAATCCGTTCCAGACACCCAAAAATAATAATAAAAAAATACATTTTGTAAAGTTTAACTACAGTTTGGCCATCACTAATCCGGCATCACTGTGATTTGTAGTGTGCTGGATTAGTGAGTTTGCCGGATTATAGAGTGGTTATGAAATTTGAAATTATGCTTGCCGAAATTATTGCTGGATTACTGATGAAACTGGATAACTGATTGCCGGATTAGTGATGGCCGACCTGTATAGTTTTACATACACAAAACAATGACAGTTACATGTAAATGAACATTTATATCATTATTACATATTTGTATTGAAGACTTGTTGCTGTATGGAAGACAGGGAGGAGAGGAGAGGGAGGAGAGGTTATTTTTTGGAAGGGGAATCCCCGTCCATAATGACGTCAGGTATCAAGTCCCTCTCTGGGGTTACTTCCCTTCTTTGTCTTTTAATGGCACTAGGACCAGCTTGAGAGTCACTGGACCCCTGTCACACAAAAAAAAAACTGTCCACAGAGGTCTGTTTTTGGCACCTCTAAGATTTGTCTGAAATGGGCCAAGGTTTTGTCATTGAACATGTTTGCAGATATGGCTTGTTTCAGATTGGTCATGGTGATATTTCTCAGCAAAAGCTTGCACCCTACTCCACATTGCACAAATCTCCTTAATCTCTGAAGAAGGCATCTCCTTCCCTCTCTCTTCCTCCTCCTCTGAAGCAAGTGTCTCAGCTGTGGTCTGTTGCTGTTCCAGTTGAAGGTGTTGCAGCTCTTCAGTGGTTAGCTCTTCTCTGTGGTCCTCCACCAACTCTTCCACATCCTCGCCACCCACATCCAACCCCAGGGACTTCCCCAAAGACACAGTAGATTGCACAACAGGCGTAGGGTCGTCAGGGTCAGCCTCAAACCCTTCAAAATCTTTCTCGAGGACACATTCTGGCCACAATTTTCTCCAAGAAGAGTTGAAAGTCCTGGAAGTCACTCCCTGCCAAGGCTTACCTATAAGGCTTATGCAGTTGTAGATACTGAAGTGATTCCTCCAGAACTCTCTTAGGGTCAGTTCAGTGTCCGAGGTCACTTCAACACTGCTCTTGTGTAGAGTTTTTTGAAGTTAGAAATGTCATGCTGGTCCATGGGCTGGATGAGAGGAGTGGTGTTAGGAGGCAAGAACTTCATTGTTATAAGACTGAAATCTTTAGACAATTGGTCTACCAAGTTTGGAGGATGAGCAGGCGCATTGCCCATTACCAGGAGGCACTTGAGTGGCAATTTATTTTCCTGGGGGTATTTTGTCACACTCGGGCCAAACATTTCATGGACTCAGTCAATGAAAATTTGCCTTGTGACCCATGCCTTATTATTAGCCCTCCACATCACACAATCTACTCTTGACGACATTGTTTTTCTTGAACACTCTGGGATTTTCAGAGTGATACACCAGTAAAGGCTTCACTTTGAAATCCCCACTAGTGTTAGCACAGAACAAAAGAGTTAGCCTATCCTTCATAGGTTTGTGTCCTGGCAGTGCCTGTTCCTCCTGTGTGATGTAGATGCATTTTGGCATTTTCTTCCAAAAGAGGCCTGTTTCTTCACAATTGAACACTTGTTTTAGGTGGAAATCTTCAGTATCTACATACCCCTTGAATTCCTGCACAAATTTTTCAGCTGCATGTTTGTCTGAACTTGCAGCTTCACCATGACTTACAACACTGTATATGCCACTACACATCTTAAATCTGTCAAACCAGCTTCTGCTGGCCTTAAATTTACTAACATCAGCACTAGTTCCAGGCATTTTCTTTACGAGATCCGCATGCAACTACCTTGCCTTTTAACAAACGCTCTTCTCTGGAACACTATCTCCCACAACAACAACAATTTCTCTACATATTCCATTGCTTGTGATCTCTTTTTCGTTAACATGTTTACCCCTTTTGCCACATCAGCGTCTGTGATTTGTTCTTTCTTTGCCAGGATGGAAGTGATTGTTGATTTGGATTTCCCATACATCCTGGCAAGTTCCAGCACCTGCACACCACTCTCATATTTTTCGATAACTTCTTTCTTAAATTCCATCATGTCTCTCACTTTCTTTACCAAAGGAACTTTACTAGGAACTTTCTTTGGGCCCATGGTGGCATATTTCAGTCACACTTAATAAACAAGCACAAAAACCAACGGATTTTAAGGAAATGTTTGGATGAATGCGCAGAATATGTGCTCATTCACCAAGAGACACAGGGAGACTGACTCACCTGCTCGCGGCATCCCGGCGGGAAGCGGGCTGACGTGTATAATACGACCGATTTGTGAGGCACCGGCCAAAATATGGAGCAAAATTTCTGCCCAAGAACCGGCCTAAGTACAATTCGACTGATAAACGCAGCAGCTGATATTTGGGGTTCCACTGTAGTGATTTGGATAACTTTCTCTTTATCATAGAAAATTGTGCATGTGATCTTGCCAGTGCTGGATTGAACCCTGAATTTCTTTGGTGTCAGAGAATAGTAGTGTTTCCATTGTTTCAACTGGTGCTTGGACTCAGGGTCATAATGATGAATGCATGTTTCATCCACGGTTACAGACTGCTGCTTCAATTTTTCACAGTCCAGATCAGCTCAAGAGTTTCTTTTGAACATTGCATCTAGTTTCCCTTCATTTTGGGAATCCACATTTTCACAGACTTTACTTGTAAGCAAATGTTCATAGAAAATTGGATTCAGCTCGAATCTCTGGTACGGCTGGAAAACATTAGGACGTGTTTCCGTAAGACACCCACTGTCCCTGTTCACCCATCAGTATAAAATGGGTACCTGGGTGTTAGTTGAATGATGTGTGTCACATCCTGGGACAAAACTAACCTAATTTGCCCAAGATGCTCTGCATAACAAGCAGCTTTCTATATAGAGTATGTCATTGATGTCAGCTGGGCGTGTATACCTTGTAGATGTACTTGTAGAAACAAAGATATTATTATATTATAAGCAATGTCTAATCCCTAAATTTGCTCAGTGGCCTCAAGAAAAATTAGGATTAGTCTGCCTGAAATGCCTAGGCATGCTAGTGGCCTTCTTTGTAATTAATATTTTATGATATGTAAACCCACACATTGTAAGCTTTGCAAGGAAATAAACATTTTCATTTTTATTTTCAATGCTTTCTTAGTTCATCGGTATCAAAGGCCTGCCAGATTCTATCCAAGGAAAGGTTGGGTAGATCCATTTCATTAAAGTAATATCAAGATGCCCTCGAAGAGTTCATGATCTATTATTAGTTCAATTTTGCTAGGCATTCAGGCAATCTCACTTTGCCTGTATGATATGAAGTAGCTACACAGTTTTACGTTTGTTTCAATCTGCCTGAAATACTCTGGATAACCAGATGCTTTTCAAGATGTATGAAATAAGGTGTACCTAATTTTTTGTAAAAATTTTGTACATTTTGATGTTTTTTTTTCCAAAAGTTTGTCCTATCTAATGCTCAAGTGTGATATTTTGAAAAATTACATTCCTAATGTATATTCTATATGTTTACATATAAATTTTCTTCAGATTTATTCATTGTGTGCATTATTGAATTTTGTTTAATTTACTAAGCAATGATTTCTTCTTACATTAATAGGGAAAACATAGCGAAACTGAACAACAAAAGTTCCACTTGATTGAATACCAGCAACTACTACAAGATTTGGAGTGCTGGGTAACAGAAACATTTGCCCAAATCACTTCAGAAGTTTCACTTGGGTCTGCAGCAGCCATCCGTGAACAGATAACTCTAAATCAGGTAGGAGGCTGTGATGAACATATGTCTTCAAATCAGGATAAGGAGAAGGGAAATTTTTTGTTTTTCAACACATTAGCGATCTCTCACCAAGGCAGGGTGACCCAAAAAAGAAAGAAATGCTTTCACCATCATTCAATGTTTACAGTGTAAAATAGGTCAAAATTATAATGTACATTGATGGTAATATGCACATCTAAAATATCATGTGGATAAGATTGATAAAAAGTCAACAGTGATTTGTAAAGTTGCTTTCAGAACTGTAAAAGGTATAGAACTGTAAAAGTATAGCGAGGCAACGAGGCTAAAAAACACTGAAAATGACTGATGATGGGAATAGAGGAGACACAATAGCTACATAAAGTAACTGAAGCACAGTAAGACAATACCAACAACTGAACTTTAGTAAAAACTACCATAAAATATTTGTGCATTAAAATGATAAATGAAAAACAAAATCTTTCTTTTTTTCAACACACCGGCCATATCTCACCGAGGCGGGGTGGCCCAAAAGGAGAAACGAAAGTTTCTCCTTTTACATTTAGTAATATATACAGGAGAAGGGGTTACTAGCCCCTTTGTCCCGGCATTTTAGTCGCCTCTTACAACATGCATGGCTTACGGAGGAAGAATTCTGTTCCACTTCCCCATGGAGATAAGAGGAAATAAACAAGAACAAGAACTAGAAAGAAAATAGCAGAAAACCCAGAGGGGTGTGTATATATATGCTTGTACACGTATCTGTAGTGTGACCTAAGTGTAAGTAGAGGTAGCGAGACGTACCTGTAATCTTGCATGTTTATGAGACAGGAAAAAGGACACCAGCAATCCTACCATCATGTAAAACAATTACAGGCTTTCGTTTTACACTCACTTGGCAGGACGGTAGTACCTCCCTGGGCGGTTGCTGTCAACCAACCTACTACCTACAAAAAAACAAAATATATTTATTTTATTGAATTAATGCTTTAAGGCTGTTGTTACTAAACTTTATGTTAATGGTGTCATTATGCATCATGAAGCTTCATTATAAGTTCATTAAAGGATCCAAGAAAATAAATAAAGATTTCTCATTATTTCTTCACATAGTATTAAAACTACAGAATGGCATCCAAGAGGAGGTAGCAAATGCTACAAGCAATGGAATTAAAAATTTTTTTTTTATAAAATACTGTATGTTCAATACTAAAGACAGAACACAATGAGCATAACTTTTCTCCTGTATCTACAAATATGTTAAAAATAAATAAAACAGCCAAACGCATGAAGAATAAAAACCGATAAAATGCTGCTTGGACTTCTAGCAAACGTGCATGAGCGTGTTAGATAGGAGTGAGTGGAGAAGAATGGTTTTTGGGACCTGACGAGCTGTTGGAGTGTGAACAGGGTGACGAGTCCTGGAAATGGGAAGTACAATATCTGCACTTTAAAGGAGGAGTTTAGGATATTGGCAGTTTGGAGGGATGTCTTAACTGTCATATCTGAGTGCCTCTGCAAAGGCAGTGATTATGTATGAGTGATGGTGAAAGTGTTGAATGATGATGAAAGTTTTTTTTCTTTCTTTTTGGGTTTTTCTTTCTTTTTGGTAGGAAACGGTCGATGTGTTAAAAAAAAAAAAAAAAAACTGAGAGCAACAGACAGAGAAAGGGATCCAGGAGTGATCATGAAGGATAGATCGTCACCAAAATATAACATCAGTGAATTTATGGTTTTAGAATTAAAAAAGATGTGAGTTAATAAGAAAAGCTAAAAAGCACAAAAAATAGCATTATTGGCTGATAATAGGAAGAGATGTTATTTACATTACATTTACTTTGTAAAACCACAGCATGATACCATAGATAAAAGACATCTTTGTAGTATTAAAAGAACAATTAGGGCTTTCTTTTTTATAAAGAAGGTAACTGCAAATAGGTAATTAACCCTTAAACGGTCCAAACGTATATATATGTTCACGTGCGTAGCGCCCCAAACGTATATATACGTTTTATTTATCATTCATTCAACATTGCCACGGTAAGCCTGAGTCACCTAGACATGAGAGAATGGGTGTGCGCACTCGCTGTGCGCCATATTAAAATAATTGGGGACGCCTGGGTACCAAATGCTCTTTTTTCCTATTAAAAAAAAAAATTTTTTCCTCTCAAAAAAATTTGGGGCACTACAAACGTGGACGTATATATACGCTCGGACCGTTTAAGGGTTAAATACATTCTAATGATTCAATCCTGAAGTATGTGTGACTGAAAATTTTTACTTTAGGAGTACAGTATATTTATTTAGTAAATGTTTTGGGTTTTTAAAAAAAGAATACGATATTGGGAAAAGGCATATTTGGGAGCGCATAGTGATACTTTACTTTAATATAGTGTGTGCCATAAGTGTCAGATTTAGGATATACAGTAGCCTACTTTTTACTAATGTCTATTGTCTTCAAATGAGACTTTCTTTTATAGACGATGCAGCGTGATTTGTGCCATCGTGAACAACAACTGGCTGAGCTACGTAGCAAGTGCGAGCGTGTACGAGGTGACTCTCATATTGAATCTTTGGCTCAAGAGATGAGAGATCATCTTACTTTCTTGAGCCAAACCATTTCAGACACACGCCTAGTACTTCAGAATCGTCTTCACCAGCTGAAGGTACGCGTCTGCCAACACCATCCCACTTGTCCTTTTGTATCCTCTTAAATCACATGCATTCCTTTTATATCTCCCTTCCTCTGTCTGGGCTCTCATTTCCTTTTCCTGGTTTCCTGGTTTTGTATATAATATTCTGCAAATGTCCAATTTACATTCATCCTTCAACATCCTTTGCTGCCAATCATCTTCATTTAGTATCCATCAGAAAGCATGAGTAAATATTCTCATACTACATCTACAGAAAATCAGCATTACAGTTAACGTGAACTGAAATTCATTATAGGAGATCCTGGTGAATGAAATGATGCGGGAGCAAACTGAGAACCAGGAGCCAAATAAGGAACGCGAGAGTACAATTGCTAGTGTAGAATCAGTTCAGCTTCACCAGTATCCTAGTGTCAGTGCAGACCAAATCCAGGAAAGAAAATTAACTACTACTACTACTACTACAGAAACTACTGTAGAACCAGAGATTACAACTGTCTCCAAGGTTATGAGAAGAAGAATAATTAAAAAGGTTATGATAATTGATGGTGTGCCTGTAGAAACAGAGGAAGTTATTGAAGAACCAAGTGATGATGCAAGCAGGCTGGATGACTCAGAAGCGACAACAACAGTTGTGCGAACCATTCGTAGGAAGAGCATTTCAAAAATCATTATGGTTGATGGTAAACCCATGGAGGTTAAAGAAGTAGTTGAAGAACCAGATGTTTCAGAGGAATTAGTTGAAGGGGATTCAGTAGACCACAGAAAGAAAAGTACAAGAAATGTAATAGAAACTGAAGAAAAGTTTTTGGATTCAGCAGAAGAAGTCACAGAACCTATTCAGTTTATTCATGAAGTACCATTCACTACCCATCAAAACATTAGAAAAATAGTGAAAAAGGTTATGATGATTAACGGTAAGCTTGTCGAGGTTGAAGACTTTGAAGATCCTCGTGAAATAACACATGAAAATTTGCATGGTTATCCACCAGCTGATGAAAAACTCGATAAAAGTGAAGGTATACCAATGGATTATGTTATAGACAAAGAAATGGTTGAGCCAGATACTACATCAACTCATAAAATCTTCAGAAAAAGAATAATAAAGAAAATAAAGTTTGTTGATGGCAAACCTATTGAAACTGAGGAGGTAGTAGAAGAGCCAGAAGACATTACTACAGAAGTACTTCAGAGTCAGTCAGATGACTCTGACATTACTGATACAGTCGCAAAACCTGAGGTTACCACTACACACAAAATTATTAGAAGGAGAATAATAAGGAAGACAATTATGATTGATGGTGAACCAGTAGAAACAGAGGAAATAGTAGAGGAACCAGAAGATGTTACTGAGGAAATGCTGCAAGATCTGCCAGCTGACTCTGTAATTACTGAGACAATCACAGAACCAAAGGTGACTACTGTTCGTAAAATTATTCGAAAAAGAATAATTAAAAAGATTATTATTGTTGATGGTAAACCAGTAGAGACTGAGGAAGTAGTAGAAGAACCAGAAGAGGTTACTGAGGAAATTCTGCAAGGCTTGCCAACTGACTCTGTAATTAATGAGACAATTACAGAACCTGAGGTGACTACTACACACACAATTATTAGAAGGAGAATAATTAAGAAGATAATTATGGTTGATGATAAACCAGTAGAAACTGAGGAAGTAGTAGAAGAACCAGAAGAGATCACTGAGGAAATGCTTCAAGGCTTACCAGCTGACTCTGTAATTACTGAGACAATTACAGAACCTGAGGTGACTACTACACACACAATTATTAGAAGGAGAATAATTAAGAAGATAATTATGGTAGATGGTAAACCAGTAGAGACTGAGGAAGTAGTAGAAGAACCAGAAGATATTACTGAGGAAATGCTTCAAGGCTTGCCAACTAACTCTTTAATTACTGAGACACTCACAAAACCTGAGGTAACCACTATTCACAAAATTATCAAAAGAAGAGTAATTAAGAAGATTATTATGATTGATGGTAAACCAGTAGAGACTGAGGAAGTAGTAGAAGAACCAGAAGAGGTTACTGAGGAAATGCTTCAAGGCTTGCCAACTAACTCTTTAATTACTGAGACACTCACAAAACCTGAGGTAACCACTATTCACAAAATTATCAAAAGAAGAGTAATTAAAAAGATTATTATGATTGATGGTAAACCAGTAGAGACTGAGGAAGTAGTCGAAGAACCAGAAGAGGTTACTGAGGAAATGGTACAAGGCTTGCCAGCTGCCTCTGTAATTACTGAGACAATCACAGAACCTGAGGTGACTACTACACACACAATTATTAGAAGGAGAATAATTAAGAAGATAATTATGGTAGATGGTAAACCAGTAGAGACTGAGGAAGAATTAGAAGAACCAGAAGAGGTTACCAAGGAATTTCTGCAAGGCTTGCCAGCTGACTCTGCAATTACTGAGACAATCACAGAACCTGAGATAACTACTACACACACAATTATTAGAAGGAGAATAATTAAGAAGATAATTATAGTTGATGGTAAACCAATAGAAACTGCAGAAGTAGTAGAAGAACCAGAAGAGATTCCTGAGGAAATGCTGGAAGGGTTACCAGCTGACTCTGTAATTACTGAGACAATCACTGAACCTAAGGTAACCATTCCTGATGGTAAACAAGTAGAGACAGAGGAAGTAGAAGTAATTACTGAGACAGTCACAGAACCTGAGGTAACCACAGCTGATGGTAAACCAGAAGTTGAGGAAGTAGTAGGTGAACCAGAAGGAGTTACTGAGGAAATGCCTGAATGTCTGCCAGCTGACTCTGTAATTACTGAGATAATTGCAGAACCTGAGGTAACTACTGCACACACAGTTATCAGAAGGAGAATAATTAAGAAAATAATTATGGTTGATGGTAAACCAGTAGAAACTGAGGAAGTAGTAGAAGAACCAGAAGAGATTCCTGAGGAAATGCTGGAAGGCTTACCAGCTGACTCTGTAATTACTGAGACAATCACTGAACCTAAGGTAACCATTCCTGATGGTAAACCAGTAGAGACAGAAGAAGTAGAAGTAATTACTGAGACAGTCACAGAACCTAAGGTAATTACTCTTTTTGATAAACCAGTAGAAACTGAGGAAGTAGTAGAAGAACAAGAAGAGGTTACTGAGGAATTTCTGCAAGGCTTGCCAGCTGACTCTGTAATTACTGAGACATTCACAGAACCTGAGGTGACTACTACACACACAATTAGAAGGAGAATAATTAAGAAGATAATTATGGTTGATGGTAAACCAGTAGAAACTGAGGAAGTAGTAGAAGAACCAGAAGAGATTCCTGAGGAAATGCTACAAGGCTTACCAGCTGACTCTGTAATTACTGAGACGATCACTGAACCTGAGGTAACCACTATTCGTAAAATTATTCGAAAAAGAATAATTAAAAAGATTATTATTGTTGATGGTAAACCAGTAGAGACTGAGGAAGTAGTAGAAGAACCAGAAGAGATCACTGAGGAAATGCTACAAGGCTTACCAGCTGACTCTGTAATTACTGAGACGATCACTGAACCTGAGGTAACCACTATTCGTAAAATTATTCGAAAAAGAATAATTAAAAAGATTATTATTGTTGATGGTAAACCAGTAGAGACTGAGGAAGTAGTTGAAGAACCAGAAGGAGTTACTGAGGAAATTCTAGAAGCCTTGCCAGCTGACTCTGTAATTACGGAGATAATCACAGAACCTGAGGTGACTACTGCACACACAATTATTAGAAGGAGAATAATTAAAAAGATAATTATGGTTGATGGTAAACCAGTGGAGACTGAGGAAGTAGTAGAAGAACCAGAAGAAGTTACTGAGGAAATTCTTGAAGCTTTGCCAGCTGACTTTGTAATTACTGACACAATCACAGAAACTGAGATAACCACTGCTGATGGTAAACGAGTAGAAATTGAGGAAGTAGTAGAAGAACCAGAAGGGGTTACTGAGGAAATGGTACAAGGCTTGCCAGTTGACACTCTAATTACTGAGACAATCTCAGAACCTGAGGTAACTACTATTCACAAAATTATCAAAAGAAGAGTAATTAAAAAGATTATTATGGTTGATGGTAAACCAGTAGAGACTGAGGAAGTAGTTGAAGAACCAGAAGAGGTTACTGAGGAAATGGTACGAGGCTTGCCAGCTGACTCTTGTAATTACTGAGACAATCACAGAACCCGAGGTGACTACTACACACACAATTATTAGAAGGAGAATAATTAAAAAGACAATTATGGTTGATGGTAAACCAATGGAGACTGAGGAAATAGTAGAAGAACCAGAAAAAATTACTGAGGAAATGGTACAAGGTCTTCCAGCTGACTCTGTAATTACTGAGACAATCACAGCACCTGAGGTGACCACTGCTGGTGAGTTACGTATACCCTTATCAGGTGTTCGTGTAATCAAGAAAAACATTAAAATAAGACGCTCTTTACACACAGTGGATGGACGTGAGGTGATTGAAGAGGAAAGAGCAGAATCTCCCGAAGAGGTTCATGTGTATCCTTTGGATAGTGGAGTAAATTTGCCCATTGCAGTACCATTAAGTGAACGTGTGGAGTGTGTTTCTCAATATATTCCAGACCAGAAGGCAAGAGTTATTCGTCAACTGAAAATTACTGATGGCCAACCAATATTAACAGAAGAGATTCTTGAAGGTGAAATCACTGAACCTGATGAATCCTCAGATGTAAAAACCATTCAGTATCACGTTGTTCGAAAGTGTAGAAATGTCATTAAACGAGTGGAGATAATTAATGGGGAGAGAGTTGAGACAGAAGAAGTTGTTGAGGGACCTGAAACTGAGTTTTCCTTGCCAGAAGATGGATCTGGTGTAACTGTTACAGAAATGTTTGATGAAAAATCTATTCCCATTCACTCTCCCAAGACTTCTGATATTCCACAACAGTCAGAATTGAAGATGTCTAGTTTGGATAGTAATGTGTATTTTAGTAAACCAGTGGAAGGTGAGCAACAAAGAACATTGCCAGAAGAATTAGAAGCCAAACAACCTTCAGGGGAAAGGTGTGCTTCTGAACAATTTCCAAAAGTACACACAGATGAGACAGAATCAGAGCTGATGGAAACAGATAAAACAAAAACTGTTTGGAGTGAAGACTTCTATATTAAAGCTGATGAAACAAAGGAGAAAGAGCTGATACCACAGCCTGTTCATGAAGCTTCTCTCCCTGTGCCATCAGTTTCATTTGACACAAAGAAAACAGAAAGGGAGCCAATACCACAAACTACTCAAGAATTCCCTATATTGCTAGAATATCCTAAAGAACATATAAAAATTACAGAAATAGTTTCATTTCCTGCACCAACAAATACATTCCCAGAAGATGTGTTAAGAGGAATGTCTGATGGTGCTTGGGTTAGAGAAGTTTACCCCAAACCTGTTGTATCCACCAAAAGAGAGCCAATATATCAGTTTTCTGAACAGGCTCCAGCTCTTCCAGTAGAGCCAACTTTATTTGAGAACATTACTGAATTTGAATCATTCCCAGAGCCATCTGAAAGTCTTACACACCCATCTTGGGATGTCGAAACTCAGGACCTCAAAGATATTACTCGTGAAATTTCCTTCTCACAAGATAACGAGTTTCAAGTTCAGGATCTTGTTATAGATCAAGAAATTTTCTTGTCTGATAGACAGAGACTTAGGACAACCAACATTGAAGGCATTAAAATTGATAAAGGTACCACCCAAGAGGACTTCCCTGTGCCTGTTGAACTGGAAGGATCATTGCACATTTCCAAGGCAGTGCCTGTCCAGAAAGATTTCAGTGAAATTGCAATAATACCTTTCCCTTCACCAGAAGGAGATGATGGTATTGCTCAGTTACAGCAGGCCTCTCCGCTCCCTGATGTTTTTAGGTCTCCATTTTTAGAAAAGACAACCCCAGAAAAAATTAATGAATTGATAAAACCTGGGCCTGAGGACCTCAAATCCCCAGATCTCCCAATGTTACCACCATGTTTTGAGACCACTATTAGGCCATTCCCACAGCCTTTTACAGACTTTCCAGTTCTAACAAAATCAACTTCAGAAGTGGCAGAAGACACAAAAGTTGAGGTAAGCATATTCTCAGTGGACAAATATCCATCATTGCCAAGAGATGATCATGTATGTGACATCACAGAGATGATTCCTGATGCACCTACTCCACCAGCACCTACTCCTGACTTTGCTGAAACTAAAATGGAGATTTCTCAGCCATTTACAAGACCTGTAGAGTATGGTGGAAGTGAACCCTCCTTCCCTGAATTAGCACCCAAAGAAAGAGATGAACTTGATCAGTTAGAATCAGTACAAACTGTAACCCTTTCTTGGAGAGCAGAAAATTACCAGCAGCATACAGTTAATGATGATGCTATCCCAGTAATTTCTGAAGAATTATTAGGTGCATCACCTCTACCTGTTATTGGAATAGAGGCCCCCACTCTTGAAACTACAGCAGAATTTCCTTTACCTCAGGAAGCACATCCTCAACCAGAAGCATGTTTAGGAACACCTGAGTTACCTGTCTCAGATGTGTCTAAGTCATGGCCAAGTGATATATACATAAAATCCTCAATAATGGAACCAGCAGAATCAATTCCACAACAGAAGGTTTCTTCTAAAGCCCTGCCATCATTTACAGACATACCAGTTGAGGGAGGGAAGTCACTATTTCCAGACCTTGGATTTCTTACAAAAGAGGATAAATTAGCCCAAGAATACCTCAAAGATGATATGGAAAAGGTTAAGAGCAAAACATTCCCTGTGCCTCCTAAATCTGAGACTGATTATGCACCAGAAGGTTTAACATCTGTATCACATGGGTCAGAGGAAGTTTATGTCAAGAGTAAAGTAGTGAAAGAAAATGAAGATAATATTGAAGAAGACAAAATGGATGCTGAATTGTCTCCATTCCCATCAGAAGAACCAAAATATTTTACTAGAGATACTGCAATCTCATCTTTAGTAGAGGAATTCCCAGGGCCAGTTAAAATATTGGAAGAACCACAAGTAAGAGAGAGTCATTCAGAAACATTAAAAGAATCATCATATTCTTGTCCTATAAAGACAGATGATTCCAAAGTTATTATAAAACATGAAGACTATGTGCAAACTTTACCAGATGTTCCTGTTTATGAAGAAGTGGTTACCTCTCCAATGACAGTTCCATTCCCAGTAATTGGAAAATCAGTTGTACAAGAACCAGGTATAACAATGCAAGATGATACAGAAGAAAAAAGAGAAGGTGGGAATTTGAAACAGGTTTTCCCAGGGCCAACAAAATCCAAAGAAGACATACTATGTGATGTAGAAAAGGAGAGCCCGGCATTCCCAGTTCCAGATATTGTTAGCATTCAGAACCTACCTCAAGGCATTACTCCACATTCACAGTGGGATGAGAAATATTACAACAAGAGTGATAAAATTGTGGAGAATAAACCTGTTCCTGAGGAGCATACCCAAATAGAGTTGTCACCATTGCCAATGAGCAGACCAGGATGGTTTGCTCAAGATATACCATTCTCTTCTCCAGTTAGTGAATTCCCACAAGCATCAGGTATAGATGAACATCCTAGACCATCAGATGACACCAGTCAGCTTTATACAGAAAGTGTGTTTACTAAACCTGTTGAACAAAAATCTGGCCCTATTGAAGAACAAGAGGACATATCTTCTCCAAAAGATATACCTATTTTCAAAGAAACTGTTCCCATGTCTTCAGAAACTCCATTTCCTGAGATTGGTGTTCTTCATGCAAAGGTTGAAAGTAAAAAGATAGTACCGGAGATTATAGATTCTCAAGAACAAGGTATGAAGGCACCAGAGCATTTAGAAGAAAGAACAGATGATAAGAAAGTAGATTTTCCTCAGCCTGTTATTGATTACACACAGGATATGCCACAAGATGTACTGTCAGTTTCACAATGGACAGAGACTCTTTATGCTGTGAAGAAGGTAATGGTTCAAGATATAAGTCATCCTCAAGAAGGGCCCTCAGTAGATTTGCACCCAATTCCCATGAAAAGGCCTGATGATTCAGATATCAAAATGACCTTCCCATTCCCGGTTGGAGAATTCCCCAAGCCTTTCGACAATGAAGAGGAGCCTTCAGAAGTGGAAGTCACCAAGTTATTTACAGATATTGTTTACCCGCAAGCTCAAGCAAGTGAAAAACCAAGTCCAATTGTAGAACAAGAAGATTTGCAACTATATCCTGTTAATATTCCTGATTGCAAAAATAAAGAAACCATAGAAGACATTGTACCCTTCCCTGTACCTGGATCAGCATATGTACAGCCCATAGAAGCATTTAGTAAAACAGAGGAAAATGTAATGCAACATTTAAAACATGAGCAAAAGGCTGTAGTGGAATCCAGTCATGATTTCCCAGAACCTGATAACAGCTCTAGGCATACACCATCAGAATTTTCTCTTACCTCTCCATTGGCAGAAAAACTTTACACTAAGGAAGATGAGGCAGATGTGGTCAGTGTAATGCCACAAGAGCTGGACCAGGCTATGCTAAAATCTGTACCACTAAGAAAGCCTGAAGAACCTCTTACCAGTGTGGCACTCCCAGCACCATCTGCAGTTAAACAAGAATCTTCAAGGAAGACAGAAGTGCCTCAACTAGGTGAGGTAGAACAGATGTATCTTGATGATACTTATAAGGAGGTACATAAAACAAAGACTTTTGAACCAAAACAAGAAAAGGAATTTTTAATACAAACACCAGCCAGCATACCAGTGTTTGAAGACACAGAAGCTGTCACCCCAAAACCTTTCCTCATACAAGAGGTAGATTCTGATAGGGTAACAATTCCATTGTCTACTGTGGAAGCTGAACTTACAGGCATTGCAAAAGGCCATGAGGAAACATCTGTGACAATTAATGAACCTAAAGAAATAAAAATATTGAAAGTAGTATCAATGATGTGGTTATGGAAAAGATTGCTATAACTGACAGCAAGAAAATGTTAGACAAGAAAGATGTAACAAATGAAATGGTGCAAGGTCTACCAGCTGATTCAGTGATAACTGAGACACTCACAGAACCTGAGGTGACCACTGTTCACAGGATTATTAAAAAGCGAATAATTAAGAAGATCATTATGGTAGATGGTAAACCAGTAGAGACCGAGGAAGTAGTAGAAGAACCAGAAGAGATTACTGAGGAAATTTTAGAAGGCTTGCCAGCTGATTCTGTAATTACTGAGACAATCACAGAACCTGAGGTAACTACTAATCACAAAATTATTAGAAGGAGAATTATTAAGAAGATTATTATAGTTGATGGTAAACCAGTAGAGACTGAGGAAGTAGTAGAAGAACCAGAAGAAGTTACTGAGGAAATTCTAGAAGGCTTGCCAACTAAATCAGTAATTACTGAGACAGTCACAGAACCTGAGGTGACTACTGCACACACAATTATTCGAAGGAGAATTATTAGGAAGATAATTATAGTTAACGGTAAAGCAGTAGAGACTGAGGAAGTAGTAGAAGAACCAGAAGAGGTTACTGAGGAAATATTGCAAGGCTTACCAGCTGACTCTGTAATTACTGAAATAATCTCAGAACCTGAAGTAACCACTATAGATGGTAAACCAATAGAGACTGAGAAAGTAGTAGAAGAAGCAGAGGAGATTACTGAGGAAGTTCTAGAAGGCTCGCCAACTGAAATCAATAATTACTGAAACAATCACAGAACCTGAGGTGACTACTATACACACAATTATTAAAAGGAGAATTATTAAGAAGATAATTATGGTTGATGGTAAACCTGTAGAGACTGATGAAGTAGTAGAAGAACCAGAAGTGGTTACTGAGGAAATTCTTCAAGCCTTGCCAGCTGACTCTATAATTACTGAGATAATCTCAGAACCTGAAGTAATTACTCTTGATGGTAAACCAGTAGAGACTGAGGAAGTAGTAGAAGAACTGGAAGAGGTTACTGAGGAAATGCTGCAAGGCCTGCCAGCTGACTCTGTAATTACTGAGGTAATTTCAGAACCTAAAGTAACCACTCTGGATGTGAAACCAGTAAAGACTGAGGATGTAGTCGAAGAACCCAAAGAGGTTACTGAAGAAATTCCAGAAGGCTTGCCAGCTGAATCAGAAATAACTGAGACAATCACAGAACCTGAGGTGACAACTGTTCACAAAATTATTAGAAGAAGAATTATTAAGAAGATTGTTATTGTTGATGGTAAGCCAGTAGAGACTGAGGAATAGTAGAAGAACCAGAAGAGGGTACTGAGGACATTCTACAAGGCTTGCCAGCTGATTCTATAATTACTGAGATAATCACAGAACCTGAGGTGACAACTGTTCACAAAATTATTAGAAGGAGAATTATTAAGAAGATTGTTATTGTTGATGGTGAGCCAGTAGAGACTGAGGAAGTAATAGAAGAACCTGAAGAGGTTACTGAGGAAATGCCACAAGGCCTGCCAGCTGACTCTGTAATTACTGAGGTAATTTCAGAACCTAAAGTAACAACTCTGGATGTGAAACCAGTAGAGACTGAGGAAGTAGTCGAAGAATCCAAAGAGGTTACTGAGGAAATTCCAGAAGGCTTGCCAGCTGAATCAGAAATTACCGAGACAATCACAGAACCTCAGGTGACAACTGTTCACAAAATTATTAGAAGAAGAATTATTAAGAATATTGTTATTGTTGATGGTAAGCCAGTAGAGACTGAGGAAGTAGTAGAAGAACCAGAAGAAGTTACTGAGGACATTCTACAAGGCTTGCCAGCTGATTCTGTAATTACTGAGACAATCACAGAACCTGAGGTGACAACTGTTCACAAAATTATTAGAAGGAGAATTATTAAGAAGATTGTTGTTGTTGATGGTAAGCCGATAGAGACCGAGGAAATAGTAGAAGAACCCGAAGAGGCTACTGACGAAATGCTGCAAGGCCTGCCAGCTGACTCTGTAATTACCGAGGTAATTTCAGAACCTAAAGTAACCACTCTGGATGTGAAACCAGTAGAGACTGAGGAAGTAGTCACAGAACCCAAACAGGTTACTGAGGAAGTTCCAGAAGGCTTGCCAGCTGAATCAGAAATTACCGAGATAATCACAGAACCTAAGGTGACAACTATTCACAAAATTATTAGAAGGAGAATTATTAAGAAGATTGTTATTGTTGATGGTAAGCCAGTAGAGACTGAGGAAGTAGTAGAAGAACCAGAAGAGGTTACTGAGGAAATGCTACAAGGCTTGCCAACTGACTCTGTAATTACTGAGACAATCACAGAACCTGAGGTGACTACTACACACACAATTATCAGAAGGAGAATAATTAAGAAAATTATTATAGTTGATGGTAAACCAGTAGAGACTGAGGAAGTAGTAGAAGAACCAGAAGAGGTTACTGAGGACATTCTACAAGGCTTGCCAGCTGATTCTGTAATTACTGAGACAATCACAGAACCTGAAGTGACAACTATTCACAAAATTATTAGAAGGAGAATTATTAAGAAGATTGTTATTGTTGATGGTAAGCCAGTAGAACTGAGGAAATAGTAGAAGAACCCGAAGAGGCTACTGACGAAATGCTGCAAGGCCTGCTAGCTGACTCTGTAATTACTGAGGTAATTTCAGAACCTAAGGTAACCACTCCTGATGCAAAACCAGTAGAGACTGAAGAAGTAGTCGAAGAACCCAAAGAGGTTACTGAGGAAATTCCAGAAGGCTTGCCAGCTGAATCAGAAATTACTGAGACAATCACAGAACCTGAGGTGACAACCATTCATAAAATATTTAGAAGGAGAATTAAGAAGATTGTTATTGTTGATGGTAAGCCAGTAGAGACTGAGGAAATAGTAGAAGAACCCGAAGAGGCTACTGACGAAATGCTGGAAGGCCTGCCAGCTGACTCTGTAATTACTGAGGTAATTTCAGAACCTAAAGTAACCACTCTGGATGTGAAACCAGTAGAGACTGAGGAAGTAGTTACAGAACCCAAACAGGTTACTGAGGAAGTTCCAGAAGGCTTGCCAGCTGAATCAGAAATTACTGAGATAATCACAGAACCTGAGGTGACAACTATTCACAAAATTGTTAGAAGGAGAATTATTAAGAAGATTGTTATTGTTGATGGTAAGCCAGTAGAGACTGAGGAAGTAGTCGAAGAACCAGAAGAGGTTACTGAGGAAATGCTACAAGGCTTGCCAACTGACTCTGTAATTACTGAGACAATCACAGAACCTGAGGTGACTACTACACACACAATTATCAGAAGGAGAATAATTAAGAAAATTATTATAGTTGATGGTAAACCAGTAGAGACTGAGGAAGTAGTAGAAGAACCAGAAGAGGTTACTGAGGACATTCTACAAGGCTTGCCAGCTGATTCTGTAATTACTGAGACAATCACAGAACCTGAGGTGACAACTATTCACAAAATTATTAGAAGGAGAATTATTAAGAAGATTGTTATTGTTGATGGTAAGCCAGTAGAAACTGAGGAAATAGTAGAAGAACCCGAAGAGGCTACTGACGAAATGCTGCAAGGCCTGCCAGCTGACTCTGTAATTACTGAGGTAATTTCAGAACCTAAAGTAACCACTCTGGATGTGAAACCAGTAGAGACTGAGGAAGTAGTTACAGAACCCAAACAGGTTACTGAGGAAGTTCCAGAAGGCTTGCCAGCTGAATCAGAAATTACTGAGATAATCACAGAACCTGAGGTGACAACTATTCACAAAATTGTTAGAAGGAGAATTATTAAGAAGATTGTTATTGTTGATGGTAAGCCAGTAGAGACTGAGGAAGTAGTCGAAGAACCAGAAGAGGTTACTGAGGAAAATGCTACAAGGCTTGCCAACTGACTCTGTATTACTGAGACAATCACAGAACCTGAGGTGACTACTACACACACAATTATCAGAAGGAGAATAATTAAGAAAATTATTATAGTTGATGGTAAACCAGTAGAGACTGAGGAAGTAGTAGAAGAACCAGAAGAGGTTACTGAGGACATTCTACAAGGCTTGCCAGCTGATTCTGTAATTACTAAGACAATCACAGAACCTGAGGTGACAACTATTCACAAAATTATTAGAAGGAGAATTATTAAGAAGATTGTTATTGTTGATGGTAAGCCAGTAGAAACTGAGGAAATAGTAGAAGAACCCGAAGAGGCTACTGACGAAATGCTGCAAGGCCTGCCAGCTGACTCTGTAATTACTGAGGTAATTTCAGAACCTAAAGTAACCACTCTGATGTGAAACCAGTAGAGACTGAGGAAGTAGTTACAGAACCCAAACAGGTTACTGAGGAAGTTCCAGAAGGCTTGCCAGCTGAATCAGAAATTACTGAGATAATCACAGAACCTGAGGTGACAACTATTCACAAAATTGTTAGAAGGAGAATTATTAAGAAGATTGTTATTGTTGATGGTAAGCCAGTAGAGACTGAGGAAGTAGTAGAAGAGCCAGAAGAGGTTACTGAGGAAATGCTACAAGGCTTGCCAACTGACTCTGTAATTACTGAGACAATCACAGAACCTGAGGTGACTACTACACACACAATTATCAGAAGGAGAATAATTAAGAAAATTATTATAGTTGATGGTAAACCAGTAGAGACTGAGGAAGTAGTAGAAGAACCAGAAGAGGTTACTGAGGACATTCTACAAGGCTTGCCAGCTGATTCTGTAATTACTGAGACAATCACAGAACCTGAGGTGACAACTATTCACAAAATTATTAGAAGGAGAATTATTAAGAAGATTGTTATTGTTGATGGTAAGCCAGTAGAGACTGAGGAAATAGTAGAAGAACCCGAAGAGGTTACTGAGGAAATGCTGCAAGGCCTGCCAGCTGACTCTGTAATTACTGAGGTAATTTCAGAACCTAAAGTAACCACTCTGGATGTTAAACCAGTAGAGACTGAGGAAGTAGTCACAGAACCCAAACAGGTTACTGAGGAAGTTCCAGAAGGCTTGTTGGCTGAATCAGAAATTACTGAGATAATCACAGAACCTGAGGCAACAACTATTCACAAAATTATTAGGAGGAGAATTATTAAGAAGATTGTTATTGTTGATGGTAAGCCAGTAGAGACTGAGGAAATAGTAGAAGAACCCGAAGAGGTTACTGAGGAAATGCTGCAAGGCCTGCCAGCTGACTCTGTAATTACTGAGGTAATTTCAGAACCTAAAGTAACCACTCTGGATGTGAAACCAGTAGAGACTGAGGAAGTAGTCACAGAACCCAAACAGGTTACTGAGGAAGTTCCAGAAGGCTTGTCGGCTGAATCAGAAATTACTGAGATAATCACAGAACCTGAGGCGACAACTATTCACAAAATTATTAGAAGGAGAATTATTAAGAAGATTGTTATTGTTGATGGTAAGCCAGTAGAGACTGAGGAAATAGTAGAAGAACCCGAAGAGGTTACTGAGGAAATGCTGCAAGGCCTGCCAGCTGACTCTGTAATTACTGAGGTAATTTCAGAACCTAAGGTGACCACTCCTGATGCAAAACCAGTAGAGACTGAAGTAGTCGAAGAATCCAAAGAGGTTACTGAAGAAATTTCAGAAGGCTTGCCAGCTGAATCAGAAATTACTGAGACAATCACAGAACCTGAGGTGACAAATGTTCATAAAATTATTAGAAGGAGAATTAAGAAGATTGTTATTGTTGATGGTAAGCCAGTAGAGACTGAGGAAGTAGTAGAAGAACCGGAAGTGGTTTCTGAGGAAATGCTGCAAGGCATGCCAGCTGACTCTGTAATTACTGAGGTAATTTCAGAGCCTAAAGTAACCACTCATGATGGTAAAGCAGTAGAGACTAAGGAAGTAGTAGAAGAACCCAAAGAGGTTACTGAGGAAATTGTAGAAGCCTTGCCAGCTGACTCTGTAATTACTGAGATAATCTCAGAACCTGAAGTAATTGCTTCTGATGGTAAATCAGTAGAGTATGAGGAAGTAGTAGAAAAACCAGAAGAGATAACTGAGGAAGTGCTGCAAGGCTTGCCAGCTGACTCAGTAATTATTGAGACAGTCACAGAACCTGAGGTAATTACTATTCACACAGTTATTAGAAAGAGAATTATTAAGAAGATTATTATGGTTGATGGTAAACCAGTGGAGACTGAGGAAGTAGTAGAAGAACCAGAAGAGGTTACAGACGACATTCTACAATGCTTGTCAGCTGATTCTGTAATTACTGAGGTAATTTCAGAGCCCAAAGTAACCACTCCTGATGGTAAACCAGTAGAGACTAAGGAAGTATTATTAGAACCCAAAGAGGTTACTGAGGAAATTGTAGAAGCCTTTCCAGCTGACTCTGTAATTACTGAAATAATCTCAGAACCTGAAGTAATTGCTTCTGATGGTAAATTAGTAGAGTCTGAGGAAGTAGTAGAAAAACCAGAAGAGATAACTGAGGAAGTGCTGCAAGGCTTGCCAGCTGACTCAATAATTATTGAAACAGTCACAGAACCTGAGGTGACAACTGTTCACAATATTATTAGAAGGAGAATTATTAAGAAGATTGTTATTGTTGATGGTAAGCCAGTAGAGACTGAGGAAGTAGTAGAAGAACCAGAAGAGGTTACTGAGGACATTCTTCAAGGCTTGCCAACTGACTCTGTAATTACTGAGACAATCACAGACCCTGAGGTGACAACTGAGGTGACACACACAGTTATCAGAAGGAGAATAATTAAGAAAATGATTATAGTTGATGGTAAACCAGTAGAGACTGAGGAAGTAGTAGAAGAACCAGAAGAGGTTACCGAGGAAATGCTACAAGGCTTACCACCTGACTCTGTAATTACTGAGACAATCACAGAACCTGAGGTGACTACTACATACACAGTTATCAGAAGGAGAATAATTAAGAAAATTATTATAGTTGATGGTAAACCAGTAGAGACTGAGGAAATAGTAGAAGAACCAGAAGAGATTACTGAGGACATTGTACAAGGCTTGCCAACTGATTCTGTAATTACTGAGACAATCAATGAGCCTGAGGTAACACTATTTACAGAATTATCAGGAGACGAGTAATTAAGAAGATTATAATGGTTGATGGTAAACCAGTAGAGACTGAGGAAGTTGTAGAAGAACCAGAAGAGGTTACTGAGGACATTCTACAAGGCCTGCCAGCTGATTCTGCAATTACTGAAACAATTACAGAACCTGAGGTAACTGCTGGTCACAAAATTACTAGGAGAATAATAAAGAAGGTAAGTATGGTTGATGGTAAACCAGTAGAGACTGAGGAAGTAGTAGAAGACCCAGAAGAAGTTATTGAGGATGTAGCCTCAGATTATCCAGAAGTCCTTATCAATGCCACTGTTTCTCAGCCTGAAGCAACAGTTTCTCCTTTGGATTCTGAGCCTTGCATCATTAAAGAATTTGTTAAGAAGCCAGTCGAAAATGTTGAAGGGTTTGAAGTTGAGTATGACCACAACAGCACTAAACCTGAGGAATCCACAACTGTCATTCATAAAATCACTAGGAGGAGAATTGCCAAGAAAAGTGTAATTATTGATGGTAAACTTGTAGAGATTGAGGAACCTGTGGATGTTAATGAACTGTCAGAAAGTAGACCCCTTCTTGAAGCTAGGAAAGGTGATATTCCTTCTTACCCTGAGTTACACCCTGATAACAAAGAATTAATTATTGATCATTTCCCACAGCCAGCTAAGGATTCCTTAACAGAACCCAAAGATGCAGATAATATAGATCTATGGCAAGAGCAGCTTTACCCACAAGAAACTCCACAGCCACAGCAGCAGGCTTATCTTCCTGAAAAGCAGGAGGATGCTCCTGCACTACCCAGTCAGCCCATGGAACCCTCTACAGATGAGTTGCTAGTGTTCCCTGAACCCGAGGAAAGGTTCCCTATCCCACTTTTAGAACAGGAACAGCCTCTTGAAACCTCTGAAGCTCCAGTTTATCTTTGAGGATGTAGTTTATGAAATGCCAACAGTGCCTTCACTTCTAGAGAAGATTGTGGTTCAGTCTCAGTCACCAGTTCTAGCACCTGTTTATGAGGAAAAAGAGCTAACTACAAAACCTCAGTTTCCTATTCCTAAACCTGAATATATGACTGAAGAGTTGTATCAGGAAGTACCAGTGGCTTCCAAGCCTAACTCTGAGGCAAAAGATACTGTAGAACCCCAGCCAGTAACCACACTTCCTTACTCTGAGACTGACTTTAAGTTAGAAGACATGAAGGCTCAGTTTCTTCTCTCAGATCCAGATTCCCATCAGTCTCTTCCATCTCCAGCACATTTTGTTGATGTTGAACCTAAAGTTTCTGTTGTACTTCATCAACATAAGATTGAAGATGCTGAAGAAAATATTGCAACTTTTAAACAGCAGGCAGATGATAAAGCCCTGCATGAGGTTAAACCACCAGAATATGAACAGTCCGTACATATATTTAAAACACCAAATGATGATGATGTAAAAGAGGCTGATGATATTGTTAAGGTCACAGAATATACAGCAGAGAAGATATTAGAAACTACACACCCAAGTAAAACTGAGGGAAGGTATACAGGCTCAGTCGTCAGATTTAAAACATAAACCAGAAGAGGACTCTGAATCGCCTTCTGAGTTAGCAACATGTGAATTTAAGGTATCTGATGAGAAGATTGAAGAAGTCAAAGAAACTTTCTCTCCAGTGCCAGATTCTGAACACAAAGTACTGTGGGTGCTAGAAGATCAGGATATTGAAATAAGACCATCAGAAGAGTTTGAAGGCACTATATGGAAAAAAGATCAACCCCTTGTAAGAAAAACTTCCTCAGATGAGGATACAGATTTTCCATTAAGTGATGAACCAAGTCTTGTAGAAACAAAAGATATGAATAAACTTTACAGTAAAGAAGAGGATAAAAGCGTGCCACGATCAGAATCAGGGGTTTCGATTGTAATAACACCAGCTGATGATATAGATGAAGGTGATGAAGACGACATTGGCAAAATATCCCATGATGATACAAGCTCTGTTGAAGATGAAATGTACACTCCTGAGGAAAGCACTCATGAAGACTTGAAAGCTGATGAAACTGTATTCGTTTTTCAAGATATGGAACAAGAGGAAACACCAATAACACAAACTATACAAGTCATTGAGAGCAAAGAGTTATCACAAGAGACAGTAAATGTTAAGCCAGAGTTGGAAAAAATGTTTAAAGAAACAGATGATCGTTCTGTAGATGATTCCAATAGGGAAAAGACACCTCTTAGCTTATATACTACCCATTTGGATGATCAATTTGTCACCAGTATTGAAGTTGCATCTTTACCCACAGTGGAGGGAATACATCCAAGTGATGTGCCTCAGGTTATTTCTGATAAAATGATTGATGAACACACAGCAGGACCACCTGAAATACAGCCTTGGGATGCAGTCTCCACACCACATGAGCATGAAGAAGTGAAAAAACAAATGTCCCTCCCATCTGGTGACTCTGACATTAACAAAGATTTACATGTGACATTCCCTGAAAAGGAAAGTTATATGGAAGAGCAACCTTTGGGTGAAGAATTAATCATTTCTCAAGAGTGGCAAACTCTAATTGCTCTCTTAAAACGCCGTCAGAATTTAAGAGAACAGCCATCTTCTGTGACCCCAACAGCTACACTGATGTTATTGCCATCAACTCAGTCTTCAGGTGAAGAAAAAGGAGAACAAGTTGATGCAAATATAGGCATGTTAAAATTAGCGATAGAAAAGAAAGAAGTTGTTGTGGTACAGAAAGTAATTATTTCAATAGTTGAAACAATAAGTACATGGCTGGAAACTATAGAGTACAGAATCTATACCATAAGAAAAAATGAAGATCCTAATGAAAGGATAAGACAGTATGAAAACTTACGCACTGAACTTTTTATTGTTGAAGAGAAACTAACAGTCCTTGAGAATGTGACCCAATCTGCTGTTACAGTTCTTAGTGAAGAAACTATTATAACTATCATAGAAACAGTTAAATACTTGCGTCAACAGGTTAACCACATTGAAAAAGTGCGGCAAAATGAGCAAGATGATCTTGCCCAGATGGAGGAACGTTATGCACAGTATCTTACAGCGGTAAGCGATGCTGAGCAAGAAGTATCCAGACTTAAGAATCAACTCGGTGAAATTCAGGAGACACAAATGTCACCAGAAGAGAAGCTTACTAAGTTAGAATTTCTACTTACTACCAATGAAGAAACAAGGGATTGTATCACACAGTTGCTGCTCAGTTCACATGATCTCAGAGACATTCCAAGTCAAAAAGTTGGGGATGAGTTAGCTACTATTCAGGCCGAACTCTGTGATGTTCATGATGCTGTTGAAAAGGAATTAGATCATCATCTGCGGCTCACAACATCTACCACCGAATATGAAGAAACGCTTATGGAACTTACATATCTAATTGAAATGGCAGAAACAATCTTAGAAGCAAGAATTGTTGCTCGTGATCATGGACACTTAATTGATACAATTACCAAGCACAAGAAGTTATTCCTCTCCCTGCGTCAGTGCCAAAAAGTATTAGAATCGCTTGACACTGCTCTGGAGCCCAGCTCTCGTGTTCACTACCAGCAATTGTACTCTCGCTCTTACTTGAGGGCTTCAAGATTGTTGGACAAGGCCACACAGCGCAACCATCAGCTGTCTCTCCTGGAAGCTGAGTGGGTGCGGCTTCTAAACCAACTGGAGGAAGAAGAAGCTTGGACAGTGTCAGCATCAGAGCAGGTTACACAACTTCAAACTGTATCTGCTGATACATATGAAGACAACACAAATGCATGCAAGGTTAGCACCTCATTATTTTATAAATATTCATTTGAAATGCAGTTTGATATATTAATAGCTTATTCAACTAACTACAAAGTAAATTAATTAATAAATTGTAATTTTGCACTGTATTATAGTAATTTACAGTACCATGTATGAAAACTTAACTGAACTGCCTCAGAGATATCCGAATAATTAATTTCCACGTATACATTTTTTAATGAGAATTTAAATTTGTTCAATTAAAGATATAAATTCAGTATTTCTAATTTACTTGTTTCAGGAATGCCAGGCTTGTAACAAAGCAATTCAGTAATTGACATTATTATTATATGAAGCCTCTCTAGAACAGAGTTTTTTTCTTTTTTATGTTACCAATAGATAAGAGACAAGTAAAAGTGAATGAAATAAAGGAGACGGTTAAAGGAAGATATTAGCAACTTTTGAGAACAAGATGGGCTAGAGAAAGTACATGTTATAAGGAGGAAGTCAAAGAATTATGGGGTAGATTTAAAATGTATTGCTAGTGCACAGCAGAAGTTTTGTGTAGCAGAGGGTGGGTGTAGGTGGGAAGAGGAATTATTGGTGGAATAATGAGGTTTAAAAAAAGCTGTACAGTGTATAAATAATATACAGAAGGTAGAATATATGGAGAGAAAATGAGTAGTAAGGGAGTGTACAAGGGGAGCCAGTGAGAGAATGGGAAAGCATGAGAAGCAAATGGACTTGTCAGTTAAAATCAAAGAGGGGGGAATGTTTAGTAGCAAGGTGGAGGAACTGGAAAGACGGAGAGTATATTTTGAGGAATTGTTAAATGATGATGATATAAGAGAGGCAGTGATTTCATGCACTGAGCAGGGAGGTATAACATCTGATAGATGTTATTATGTGCTGTTGGCATGTGACTACAGTAATATTATGAAGGGATTTAGGGAAAACTGGTTAGCTGGATTTAAGTCCTGGAGGTGGGAAGTACAGAGCCTGTACTATGAAGGAGAGGTGGGGATGTTGCAATTTAGAGGGTCATTTGAATTGTGATGTCTGTGCACACATGGCAGAGCAGATGTTGAATGAATGATAATGAATATTTTTTTTTCACTTGTTTTGGTGCTTCTGTGCAAAAGAAAAAAAAAAAAAAAGGAAAAAAGAGCAAAAGATGGATGTGGGGAAAGTGAGGTAGCGAGTAGAATGAAAGGGGGTAAATTGACTCGGACAGATGGCAATAAGACTAAGATGTTTAAAGCAGGTGGCGGATATAATCTGGGAGTGAGTAGTACAGTGATCCTTCGTTTATCGTATTTAATTCATTCCTGGAGGTGCTGCTATTGTCGAAATCTACGATTTTTTAATTAATTTTCCCCATAAGAAATAATGAAAATACAATTAATCTGTTCCTGACACCCAGAGGTATTAAAACCAAAAAAATTTTTACATGAAATATAGATGTAGTACATAAACAATACAGTGGGACATGATGAATGAAACATTAACAGCATAACACTTACCTTTATTGGCAATTCTTCTTAGTGTATGGAAGACTGGAGGAGGAGAGAGATTGGATTATTTACAGTTTGGGAGGGGAATCCCCTTCCATCAACACCTCAGGTACCAATTGCTTTTCTGGGGTTACTTCTCTTCTCTGTTTCTTAATGCCACTAGGACCAGCTTGAGAGTCACTGGAGTCCTGTCTCGCAAAATAACTGTCCAAAGAGCTCTGTTTCTGGCGTCTCTTTAACACTTCCCTAAAATGGGCCAAGACTTTGTCACTGTACATGTTGCCAACATGGCTTGCAACAGCCTTGTCAGGGTGATGTTTCTCCATAAATCTTTCCATCTTACCCCACATTTCAAAAATCTCCTTAATTTCTGAAGAAGGCACCTTCTTCCATCTCTCTCCCTCCTCCTCTGCAGCAAGATTCTGAGCTGCGATCTGTTGCTCTTCCTGCTGAAGCTCTTGCAGCTCCTCAGTGGTGAGCTCTTCGTTGTGGTCTTCCACCAACTATTCCACATCCTCCAAATTCACATCCAACCCCATGGAACTCTCCAGTGCCACAAAAGATTTAACAACAGACATAGGCTCATCAGGGTCAGCCCCAAACCCTTCAAAATCCCTCTTGTCGACACAATCTGGCCACAATTTTCTCCAAGCAGAGTTCAAAGTCCTGGTAGTCGCTCCCTCCCAAGCCGTACCTATAAGGGTTATGCAATGGAGGATGCTGAAGTGTTCTCTCCAAAAATCTCTTAGGGTAAAGTGAGCGTCTGAGGTCACATTCAAGCACCTTTGAAACATTGCTTTGGTGTAGAGTTTTTTAAAGTTTGCAATGACCTGCTGGTCCATGGGCTGGAGGAGAGGAGTGGTATTCGGGGCAAGAACTTTACTGTGATGAACCCAAACTCCTCGAAAATTAGGTCATCCAAGTTTGGAGGATGAGCAGGTGCATTATCCATTACTAGGAGGCACTTGAGATCCAATTTCTTTTCCAGGAGGTAATTCTTCACACTAAGGCCAAACACTTCATTGAACCACTCGACGAAAATTTCTCTCGTGACCCATGCCTTACTATTAGATTTCCAAAACACACACAATTTACTCTTCATAACATTGTTTTTCCTGAACTCTCTGGGATTTTCAGAATGGTACACTAGTAATGGCTTCACTTTGAAATCCCCACTAGCATTAGCGCAGAACATTAGCATCAGCCTGTCTTTCACAGGCTTGTGTCCTGGCAGTGCCTTTTCCTCCTGTGTAACGTAGGTCCTCTTTGGCATTTTCTTCCAAAAGAGGCCTGTTTTGTCACAGTTGAACACTTGTTCAGGTTTCAGTCCTTCAGCCTCTATGTACTCCTTGAATTCATGCACATATTTTTCAGCCGCTTTGTGCTCCGAACTGGCAGCCTCACCATGCCTTACCACACTGTGTATGCCACTACGGTTCTTAAATTTCTCAAACCAACCTTTGCTGGCCTTAAATTCACTCACCTCACCAGTAGTTGCAGGCAATTTCTTTACCAGATCGTTGTGCAACTGCCTAGCCTTTTCGCAAATAGTCGACGTCATAATACTATCTCCTGCTAATTGTTTCTCGTTTATCCACACCAATGATAACTTCTCAACCTCTTCAAGTACTGGTGATCTCATTTTTGTCAGCATATTTACCCCCTTTGCAACAACAGCATCCTTGATTTCCTTTTTCTTGGCCACTATGGAACATATGGTTGTACAGTGGACCCCCGACATTCGGTGGCATCGACATTCGATAAATCCGACATTTAATGCATTTTAACGCAAAAATTTCGCCTCGACATTCGATGGAAAACCCGACATTCGATACGATTCGTACGAGACATGTCCACGTTTGGCCTGAACTGCCCCGTGTGTGCCAGTGTTTACAAGCCAACCAGTGTGCGCGCATCTAAGGATACATTCGGTACATTCCATATTATCCATATTATCACTGTTTTTTGGTGCTTGTTTCTGCAAAATAAGTCACATGGGCCCCAAGAAAGCTTCTAGTGCCAACCCTGTGGTAAAAAGGGTGAGAATTAGTATGGAAATTAAAAAGGATTTTGAAGGGTATGGGGCTATCCCTGAGAAGCCTATGCCAGTTGTGGACTCCATTGTGCCTACTTCAAAAATTAAGGAAATGTGTGCAAAGTGGGTTGAACTGCAAACCTTTATGGATGAAAAATCACCCTAATACAGCTATTGCAAGCCGTGCTGGTGACTATTACAGTGACAATGTTATAGCCCATTTTAGACAAATCTTAAAGGAATGGCAACACAGGTCTAGTGACTCTCAAGCTGGTCCTAGTGGCATTAAAAGAAGAATGGAAGTAACCCCGGAAAAGGACTTGCTACCTCAAGTCCTAATGGAAGGGGATTCCCCTTCTAAACAGTAACAACTTCGACTCTCCCCTCCTCCCATCCCATCAATCATCACCAGATCTTCATTAAAGGTAAGTGTCAATTATTCTATTGTTATTATTCTATTGTTATTGTAATTATTCTATTGCATTACACTTAATATTTCATGTGGTAAAATTTTTTTTTCCATACTTTTGGGTGTCTTGCACGGATTGATTTGATTTCCATTATCTCTTATGGGGAAAATTAATTCGACTTTCGATATTTTCGACATTTGATAGCTCTCAGGAACGGATTAGTATCGAATGTCGAGGGTCCACTGTATAGGGTTTTTTATACATCCTGGCCAGTTCAGCCACACTTAAGCCACTTTCATATTGTTCAATGATGTTTTTCTTAAATTCAGTCATATTTCTCACCTTCTTTACCAAAGGCTTGGCACTAGGAGCTTTCTTTGGAGCCATGGTAGCTTATTTAGTACTTGCAAGCACTAAAATAAATGGAATATTATGAAATATTTCGTAAGAGCAAGTGAGGGGGGCCGTCGCTCACTGGTAAACAATGCCACACTGGCTGGGAAGGGAGGCCGCCCCGGCTCACAGCGTGCGTACGCATCCCGGACAAACTACTATTCGTGAGTCAATCTACGATTAGCGAGCCCATGTTTATACGAAAATATCGGCTCTCGAGCCCTACGATTATCGAGGGACCACTGTACATTTGTTTGTTATAAGGGGACAAGAGAGAGAGTTTAAGAATTATATGGGAATAAGCCTATTCAGTATACTGGGTAAAGTGTATGGCAGAATTATTATTGAAAGAGTTAGGAGAATGGCAGAAAGTAGGACTATAGAGGAACAATAAAGACATAGTTAAGTGTTTACATTAAAATATATGAGTGAACAAATGAAGGTAAGGAACTGTTTGTCATATTTATGAATTTAGAAAAGGCACATGATGAGGTGAATAGGGAGCAATGTGGCAGGTATGGAACAGGCAATAGGGCAGTAAAAACAGTAATTTTTATGTGGAGAGTAAAATTCAGGTTAGGAATATGTAGGAGAGAGGGGGGACTATTTTCCAGTAAAAGTTGACCTGAGACAGGGATGTGTGAAGGCACCATGGTTGTTTATAGATGGGGTTGTATAGGAAGGGGATGCAGGGTGTATGGAAGAGGTGTGGGATTAAAAGATAATGAATCTCACATAAAGTGGGAATTGTCACATTGGTCTTTGTTGTATAATAGTGGCTTGAAAGTCATCAAGAAACTGACATCTGTATAGTACTATAATACAGAATATTTATTGTCCTAATTACTGATTTTAAAGAATAAAAGAATAGTAAAGAAGCTAAGAATAAACATTAAATGCATATCAATCCTCTCTAACAGAAATCCACACTGCAAATAGCTTTTGAATCTCTTGTATTAATTTTTTTTAATCCAAGGGAATCACTAAATCCACAGCAGTCATATATCACATAGGAAACAGGGTAATCAGCTTTAATCCACAGAAGGGATAAGTTCAGTTCTTGGATCAATAGCTCCAATGGCATCCTATTTTTTGAGGGGTGAAAAGTAGGAAAGGCAAAATTATCATTTGACTTACTAAAGGCCTGCATGAGTAGCTCATTTATCACTGAACCAGACAGTCATGAATCTGAACCTTACAGGTCTATAAAGTCTTGATCCTATCTATGGACATTTTTTTTTCTTGCCAAGTGCCTGTTCAATAATCAGCAGGACTGGGAACTTCAGTTACTAGGGACCTAGGAAATCATTACATGATGTTGCATAATGTCCTCCCATGTCTGAGAGTTGTAAGTGGAAGGTTAAAAAAAAAGATGTTATAGGAAAACCAGAAAGAACGTTCTCTCTCTCTTGCTCAAATCAGACATTAGCATCTCTCCTTGTTAAAAACAAGGTGATCCAATGTAAAGTTCCCCTTCCCTTGGAGATCACAACTATAGTATTAAATATGTAATCTTTTTCTGGGAAGGAATTGTCTCCCTAGCTTGTGTGCATAGGGCAGGTCACATCATTATGATGCCATCTATGTGCTCAGCAGAAGCAAAAGCAAAAGACTGGGCAAGCAGTGCAACATAACTCCAATGAAAAATAGGGGCACCATTAGTACACTAAGAGAAAACACAGTAAGTGTCCAGGGCTCAAGATTGTTCAACAGCCTCTCACCAGGCATAAGGGGAATTACTAATAGACTCCTGGCTGCCTTTAAGAGGTACTTGGACAGATACCTAAAGTCAGTCCTGGATCAGCCAGGCTGTGGTTCGTACATTGGACTATGTGCGGCCAGCAGTAACAGCCAGGTTGATCAGGCCCTGATCCACCGGGAGGCCTGGTCATGGACTGGGCCGCAGGGGCCCAGATAGACTCCAGGTAAACAGAGTAAATGGCTATCCCTTCCTTTTCTAGTCTGGCAGAACATGTATTTGCATAGGCCCTCCCTAAAAATATATACATATATATATATATATGTACAGGCCCCCCTGTAACTTATAAAAACCTATTACAAGCTGTAACTTATAAAAAAAACCTATTACAAGAGGGCTTCGCTTTACAGCGCTTTTCTAATAGAGCGGTTTTCAGTTATGCCCATTCTTCGTTTATTCAGGCTACCTACAATATATATATTCACCACTCAATATAAGCTAAGTACGAAAATATTTTAAGGTAAGTAATGTGTGTACTGTATATGCATTTTTTAGGCCTAGCTCTACTGCTCACTTAATATATGATAGTGTAAGCAGGTTATCAGGCTTTTATATGCATTTGAAAGTGAAAAAAGGGCTATTTTTCACTTTACAGTGATTTTTGCTTTATAGTGGTAGCCCAGAATCTAACCTGCTGTATAAGTGGGGCCCTCCTGTACCTGTCTAAATGTTGTCCATAATGAGCAAATAAGAGAGATACCAGCTGTGTTCCCTATTCATAGCAACCAGAAACCCCCAAGAGAGAAAACAGGAGATTTCGGAGACATATTGAACTTAATGTTAGAAAGGTTCAACAGTGGGGAAGGAAAATGATACACTAGGGAATGGGTTGTATTCCTAGTAGCTTATCAGAACCTAACATAATTTATATTTAATTTGTGTATACAGTAGCATTTTTTTTTCCCCAACATTTTGAATATGTATATATTAACAATAATAATATGCCATTTCTGTGTAACTAGGAAAGAATTTCCATCATACAATTTTGTGAATGGAAAGTGTTAACATTATTTTCTAATGTATATAAGAAGAAATTAGTTCCTGTAGTGTTTCACAGGTTTGCAATAATACTAACAGCTGTATGCAATTTCATTTGTGATTATTCATCTTTAGTCTGCATTCAGAGCCTCAATGAAATTTCAATTTTATTGCTTTTTTTTACTAATTATTTGTTGTAATATTTATCATTTTAAATTAATTTTAACTTCTTTGCAAGACCAATTTTCTCCTAACATTGTGAACAGTGCTGTATATTAGTTTAATATTTATGAGTCACACTCTGAGCTTAACAGTCTTATATAATTCCTTATATTACCAGATTATTTATCTTTCAAAATATTTTAGCATTTCCATCATAAAGTGAGATAAACAGACATTACTTCATCTTGCCCAAGAGTTAGAAAGAACATGGTATGACTAATGTGTATGTGTCTGTGTATATGATGACAATACAGGATCTTCTGGTGGAGAGTGTCACACATGAAGCTCACGTGGGCCACCTTGTGGAAATGGTCCGAAAAGTAGGAGACTCTATCACTTGTACTCACCTTGAGACGCGAGTGACAACACACCACCAACGAACAACGAGATTGCGCCAGGAGGTCAGTCGCTTGTTAGAGCGCCTTGAAGAACTGCATGTCCATTGGTCCACGTATCAAACTCAGATGGACAAGCTACAGGAATGGTGTTCACAGGCCAAGACCTCACTAGAAAACATTGATCTGACACCACAGGACCAAGAAAAGCTAAAGGAGCAATTCAATCAAATTTGGGTATGTTGTAAATTTTACAGAATTTATATATTTTTAGTTTGTTCCTTCTGTAGGGTGACTATTTTCATTCCTTTTCTGGCTATCTCTCTCTCTCTCTCTCTCTCTCTCTCTCTCTCTCTCTCTCTCTCTCTCTCTCTCTCTCTCTCTCTCTCTCTCTCTCTCTCTCTCACTCTCACTCTCACTCTCACTCTCACTCTCACTCTCACTCTCACTCTCTCTCACTCTCTCTCACTCTCTCTCACTCTCTCTCACTCTCTCTCACTCTCTCTCACTCTCTCTCTCTCACTCTCTCTCTCACTCTCACTCTCTCTCTCTCTCTCTCTCTCTCCTCTCTCTCTCTCTCTCTCTCTCTCTCTCTCTCTCTCTCTCTCTCTCTCTCTCTCTCACACACACAGAGGCAGGGCCAGGAGCTAGCACTCGACCCCTGCAACCTCAACTAGGTGAGTACACACACACACACACACACACACACACATTTTCTTGGACTGCAAGAAGGCGTTTGACACAGTACCACACAAGAGATTAGTGCAAAAACTGGAGGACCAAGCAGGGATAACAGGGAAGGCACTGCAATGGATCAGGGAATACTTGTCAGGAAGACAGCAGCGAGTAATGGTACGTGGCGAGGTGTCAGAGTGGGCACCTGTGACCAGCGGGGTCCCACAGGGGTCAGTCCTAGGACCAGTGCTGTTTCTGGTATTTGTGAACGACATGACGGAAGGAATAAACTCCGAGGTGTCCCTGTTTGCAGATGACGTGAAGTGATGAGAAGAATTCATTCGATCGAAAACCAGGCAGAACTACAAAGGGATCTGGACAGGTTGCAGACCTGGTCCAGCAATTGGCTCCTGGAGTTCAATCCCACCAAGTGCAAAGTCATGAAGATTGGGGAAGGGCAAAGAAGACGCAGACGGAGTACAGTCTAGGGGGCCAGAGACTACAGACATCACTCAAGGAAAAAGATCTGGTGGGGTGAGTATAACACCAGGCACATCTCCTGAAGCGCACATCAACCAAATAACTGCTGCAGCATATGGGCGCCTGGCAAACCTCAGAACAGCATTCCGACATCTTAATAAGGAATCGTTCAGGACACTGTACACCCTGTACGTTAGGCCCATATTGGAGTATGCGGCACCAGTTTGGAACCCACACCTAGCCAAGCATGTAAAGAAACTAGAGAAAGTGCAAAGGTTTGCACAAGACAAGTCCCAGAGTTAAGAGGTATGTCCTATGAGGAGAGGTTAAGGGAAATCAAACCCGACGACACTGGAGGACAGGAGAGATAGGGGGACGTGATAAACGACTTACAAAAATACTGAGAGGAATTGACAAGGTGGACAAAGGGCAGGATGTTCCAGAGACTGGACACAGCAACCCGGGACACAGTTGGAAGCTGAAGACACAGATGAATCACAGGGATGTTAGGAAGTATTTCTTCAGCCACAGAGTAGTCAGGAAGTGGAATAGTTTGGGAAGCAATGTAATGGAGGCAGGATCCATACATAGCTTTAAGCAGAGGTACGATAAAGCTCATGGTTCAGGGAGAGTGACCTAGTAGCGACCAGTGAAGAGGCGGGGCCAGGAGCTTGGACTCGACCCCTGCAACCTCAACTAGGTGAGTACAACTAGGTCAGTACACACACACACACACACACACACACGCACACACACACACACACACACACCAGCAAGGCTGGACTTAGTATTCACCTTGAGTAGTGCAGATATCGAGGACATCACATATGAAAGACCCCTTGGGGCCAGTGACCATGTGGTTTTATGCTTCGAATACACAGTAGAGCTACAAGTGGAGGGAGAAGCAGGAAGGCCAGGACGAATGAAGCCAAACTACAAGAAAGGGGACTACATAGGAATGAGGAACTTCCTGAACGGGGTTCAGTGGGACAGAGAACTGGCAGGGAAGCCAGTTAATGAGATGATGGAATATGTAGCAACAAAATGCAAGGAGGCTGAGGAGAGGTTTGTACCCAAGGGTAACAGGAATAATGAAAAAGCCAGGATGAGCCCATGGTTTACCCAAAGGTGCAGGGAGGCAAAAACCAAGTGTGCTAGGGAATGGAAGAAATATAGAAGGCAAAGGACCCAGGAGAATAAGGAGAGCAGTCGTAGAGCCAGAAACGAATATGCACAGATAAGAAGGGAGGCCCAAAGCCAATATGAAAACGACATAGCAGCGAAAGCCAAATCTGACCCGAAACTGTTGTACAGCCACATCAGGAGGAAAAGAACAGTCAAGGACCAGGTAATCAGGCTAAGGAAGGAAGGAGGAGAGACAACAAGAAATGACGTGAAGTATGTGAGATAGGGGGGACGTGATAGTGACTTACAAAATACTGAGAGGAATTGACAAGGTGGACAAAGACAGGATGTTCCAGAGACTGGACACAGCAACCCGGGGTAACCAGGTAACTCAACAAGAGATTCAAAGAAGTGTTCACAGAGGAGACAGAAGGGGCTCCAGAAAGACGGAGAGGTGGGGCACACCACCATGTGCTGGACACAGTGCACACAACCGAGGAAGAAGTGAAGAGACTTCTGAGTGAGCTAGATACCTCATAGGCAATGGGGCCAGATAACATCTCCCCATGGGTATTGAGAGAGGGAGCAGAGGCGCTATGTGTACCCCTAACAACAATATTCAATACATCTATCGAAACAGGGAGATTGCCTGAGGCATGGAAGACAGCAAATGTAGTCCCAATCTTTAAAAAAGGAGACAGACATGAAGCATTAAACTACAGACCAGTGTCACTGACATGTATAGTATGCAAAATCATGGAGAAGATTATCAGGAGAGAGTGGTGGAACACCTAGAAAGCAATGATCTCATCAACAGCAGCCAACATGGTTTCAGGGACGGGAAATCCTGTGTCACAAACCTACTGGAGTTCTATGACATGGTGACAGCAGTAAAACAAGAGAGAGAGGGTGGGTGGATTGCATTTTCTTGGACTGCAAGAAGGCGTTTGACACAGTTCCACACAAGAGATTGGTGCAAAAACTGGAGGACCAAGCAGGGATAACAGGGAAGGCACTACAATGGATCAGGGAATACTTGTCAGGAAGACAGCAGCGAGTCATGGTATGTGGCGAGGTGTCAGAGTGGGCACCTGTGACCAGCGGGGTCCCACAGGGGTCAGTCCTAGGACCAGTGCTGTTTCTGGTATTTGTGAACGACATGATGGAAGGAATAGACTCTGAGGTGTCCCTGTTTGCAGATGACGTGAAGTTGATGAGAAGAATTCACTCGATCGAAGACCAGGCAGAACAACAAAGGGATCTGGACAGGCTGCAGACCTGGTCCAGCAATTGGCTCCTGGAGTTCAATCCCACCAGTGCAAAGTCATGAAGATTGGGAAGGGCAAAGAAGACCGCAGACGGAGTACAGTCTAGGGGGCCAGAGACTACAAACCTCACTCAAGGAAAAAGATCTTGGGGTGAGTATAACACCAGGCACATGTCCTGAAGCGCACATCAACCAAATAACTGCTGCAGCATATGGGCGCCTAGCAAACCTCAGAACAGCATTCCGACATCTTATAAGGAATCATTCAGGACCCTGTACACCGTGTACGTTAGGCCCATATTGGAGTATGCGGCACCAGTTTGGAACCCACACCTAGCCAAGCACGTAAAGAAACTAGAGAAAGTGCAAAGGTTTGCAACAAGACTAGTTCCCAGAGCTAAGAGGTATGTCCTACGAGGAGAGGTTAAGGGAAATCAACCTGACGACACTGGAGGACAGGAGAGATAGGGGGGACATGATAACGACATACAAAATACTGAGAGGAATTGACAAGGTGGACAAAGACAGGATGTTCCAGAGATTGGACACAGTAACAAGGGGACACAGTTGGAAGCTGAAGACACAGATGAATCACAGGGATGTTAGGAAGTATTTCTTCAGCCACAGAGTAGTCAGTAAGTGGAATTGTTTGGGAAGCGATGTAGTGGAGGCAGGATCCATACATAGCTTTAAGCAGAGGTATGATAAAGCTCACGGCTCAGGGAGAGTGACTTAGTAGCGATCAGTGAAGAGGCGGGGCCAGGAGCTCGGACTCGACCCCTGCAACCTCAACTAGGTGAGTACAACTAGGTGAGTACACACACACACCTAGTAGCGACCAGTGAAGAGGCGGGGCCAGGAGCTTGGACTCGATCCCTGCAACCTCAACTAGGTGAGTACACGGTGAAGAGGCAGGGCCAGGAGCTAGGACTTGACCCCTGCAACCTCAACTAGGTGAGTACACACACACACACACACAACTAGGTGAGTAACTAGGTGAGTACACACAGAGAGAGAGAGAGAGAGAGAGAGGAAGAGAGAGAGAGAGGGGAAGAGAGAGAGAGAGGGGAAGAGAGAGAGAGAGGAAGAGAGAGAGAGAGGAAGAGAGAGAGAGAGGAAGAGAGAGAGAGAGGAAGAGAGAGAGAGAGGAGAGAGAGAGGAAGAGAGAGAGAGAGAGGAGAGAGAGAGAAGAGGAAGAGAGAGAGAGAGGAAGAGAGAGAAAAGAGGAAGAGAGAGAGAGAGAGAGGAAGAGAGAGAGAGAGAGAGGGAAGAGAGAGAGAGAGAAGAGAGAGAGAGAGAGGAAGAGAGAGAGAGAGAGGAAGAGAGAGAGAGGAAGAGAGAGAGAGAGAGAGAGAGAGAGAGAGAGGAAATGCTGAGAGGAATAGACAAAGTGAACAGGGCCAGAATGTTTTGCAGATGGGACACAGGAACAAGAGGATGCAACTGAAAGTTACAAATACACACAAAAAACAGGCCAAGTGTCTTAGTGACAAGTGCCTTGGACAAAATGGTAACTAATTAGCATACATACACATACACACACTAACACACTCACATTCACACTTTTCTCATGCAAGCCAGAAAAATGACAAAGCAGAAAATCATTCAAAAAAAGGGAAGCAGGGGCATGAAGGAGGTGGATGGCATTCCCTGGAAACAATGATGGATTAACTTAAGACCTGATTGAGGAACAAGTTTGAAGGGAAGTTCAATTTTGTTCAGAAACTGGTATGCAACAAAGGAGTGACTGTCAGGGAAGAGACATCAGAATGACAGAGTAACTTGTGGGGTTCCGCAAGAATTGATATTAGGGCTAGTACTATTTCTGATTTATGTGAATGATAGCCCAGATGAGATTCATTCAGATATATCTGTGTTTGTTGATGATGTAAAACTGATGAGAAGAATAAAAGTGGATGAAGACAGGGAAAGACTCCAAATAGATTTGTCAGGCAAGTGGTTTCTTGAACTCAGCCTCAGTAAATGCAAGGTATTAAGAGTGGGGAAGGAGCAAGAAGACTGGAAATGGGATATAGGCTCTGGGGTCAGAGGCTGCAGATCCCACTCACCTATGGGTCAACAAGTAAAGTTTATTTAGGCACAGGTACACCTAAGTACAATTATTATACATATCGTAAATTACCTAGGATAACAAAAAAAAAAAAGGTTAGCATAATACAGTAATCCCTCGCTGAACGACCGAGATAAGACTGTAATAAGTGTTCGTCAAGCAAAAATTACATTAAGCGAATCTAATTTTCCCCATGAGATCCCATGTTATAACTCAGGATGCTAATTGAGACAATAATTTTTCTTATGTAATTCAATTCTTTTTGTATTAAGTGAATCCAGTTTTCCCATAAAAAGGCCTATCAGAGATGGGTCCATTGTTTAGCAGAAGAATAGTGTTATATGTACATCTGTTTTATGAGTGCATAACACAAAAACAAAAAGTAAATATCAAAATATCTATAGAAGCATTACATCTGCTTTGCTATTGCCGAGTTGTAGGGTTATAACAGTTCTTTGGCCACCTGTTGTTGGGTTGAAGGGTTGTGCATCAGGTAAAAGAGCCTCAGTGGTCCTTTTAGCCTTTGTTCACATCCAGCCTATGGCAGGGTTTTGGAAGTAAAAAAAAAAACTCTTGGAACTCATCAGAGTTAAAGGTATTATCCTCCTCCTCCTCCTCTTCCTTTATCCACCTCCCTCCTCTCTCCTCCATCCTTCAGTTAATGAGCATCAATGCTGTAGCAGAAATACCACCAGCAGTGTTGAGGTTAATGCTACAAGCTAAGTCAAAGATTAAATAGTGGACTGTAGGGAAACTTAACTTGAAAGACAGCTTTTGCCTACACAGCCGTCCCTGCAGGCGATGTCTTGAGAAGATGTCATATGCACTACCTCACAGGCTGGAAAATAATTTATTAGTGAGTATAATTACCCCTAGGGGGTGTTATGTCAGCATATCTCAGACACTGATTGCTGACTAGAATACTCACGTGTGTGGACTCAAAAGTCCGTGTTTCACAGGGTATTGGTACATTAATAAACATAAAAGGATATCCGCTGCGCAGCCGACCCACCCCTATCATGTACATGTATAGTAAACGCACCTGGGTACTTGTAGCTGACCCGTAGTTGCACCCGGTTATATGTTGTCTTGATTGAAGCAGACGTGTTCTTTGAAGAATGTCGCACACACTCCGTTAGGATCGCAACACTTGTTGTTACACTGTTCATCAAGATTTGTTCACCATAATGTCACTAAAGTAGCTTATCACATTTCTCTGTAAGTGTCTTGATATTTTCTTTGAGATCCTTTTATGCACAAAAACATACGGATCAGTGTTCTTCGTTGGTTATCCCGGCATCAGTGTATCCCCCCAGCAGGGCCAAAAGCAATCTAACCCCACAGCCTCCTATGCTGCTGCCAATGCCCCTAGCACATAAAGGAAAAGCTGACCTAGCACATTTCCCCTCCTTGCCAAATTTCCACCAGGAAGCAAAGCAGAATGCTTGATTCATGCTGTCTAAGCATAGACAACAATGTACACTATCTTTACCATGGTAATAAAGTGGGTGCAGGATTTCTTTAATTGTCCTGCTAAGGTAAGAGATTGATTGTATCTTATTTAAACTACACACTTGCAACATTGACTCTTGCAAAGAACCGCATGACCATGTAACATCTGCTGGTAATTACTTGATGTAGCAGTAAACAAGATGCTTGCCCCTTCTGAGAGGGCTGGGCCCCTCAGGGCTGAAAGGGGCTGAAGGGGGGCTGATACCCCCTCTCATAGAGAAAATTTCTCCACAAGCAGCAGCAGCACCATGTGCCATATGTGTTTATTTGTAAGTTTCACTCACATTGGCCAAATAACTATGCAACCAATGCACATTTGGTAAATCTAAGAGTAGCCTACAGGCATCTCAACAAAGTGTCATTCCGGTAGTGGCAGCTCATCAAAATAGAATGGGGGGACTGCATGATTGCAAGCCTCGTAGAACAGCATAATAAACGTTACTATTAAAATTAAACTAAATTTAATAATAATAAGCGTTCACATATATGTACTCGTATATGTGTGTGCAGCTCCTCACTGCCAGGTGTAGCGCCAATAATACCTATAATGTTGTACTGCATCAAACTTCTATTTTTAATAATTTTTTATCTCGTTTCAACAACAAAAAAATAAAAAATTCACTTGTAAATACATTGAAAACAACATACAACAGATTTTTCCTGTAATATATATGTCAGTTGCAAATTTTTTATCATAAGGCTGATAAGTCATACGTCTGGCAGTGAGTATCTGGGGGACCTGCAGCTCTGCAGCTCCTATAGACGAGCCGCCACTGCAAAGTAGAGAGCATGCAGAAGTATGCAGTTAGGCTATTTCAGAGCTAGGGGGCATGAGCCTTGAGGAAAGGCTAACCAAATTAAATATGAGGACATTGAAAGACTGAAGAACAACAGCATACAAAATTCTCAGGGAAATTGATAGGGTAGACATTGACAGGCTGTTTGAGAGGCAGGAAACAGTTACTCAGGAACACAGCTGGGGATTAAAGACACAGATAAGACATGGGGCTGTCAAGAAGTATTTCTTCAGTCTCAGCACAGTTGGGAAGTGAAATGATCATGATGAAGAACTGAAGACAAGCTCCATACATAGTTTTAAGACTTAATACAAAAAGGCCCATGAGGCAAGGAGGGAGTGAATCTGGAATGTGGCAGGTTGAGAGATGGGGCTAGGAACTGAGAGTTGACCCCTGCAACCATGTACAGGTAAGCACATATGCACACACTTTTATATACATATATTATTGCTCTTACACACATGTACTGTATGTTATATCCAGCAAATGATGATCATTTTTCCAAACATGTTCAAATATGTATAGTAGTGGAATTATTGATATTTCTGCCTTTCTGATAAATAAAATAGTAATGACAGTGTTTTGCCTCAGTTTTCCCTTGAGTCACTTCTTTAATGTGCCCATATATAAAGGACCCGTCATTAAATTTCGGATTCTGGCTGATCGTTTGTTAAATGGCCCCTTGTAAGTTATTACACTGAAGTGAATTTTGCTTTAAACATTCATTTTATCCCACAAAAATGTTCCCCCAAACCCTTGTTTTCTAGAAAGTTTGATTAATTATGTATAGTAGTTATAAAGAAGAAAGCTGTGCTCAGTATCATTGTTTAATTTTTAATTTAATTTGTTTTAAGCTTTCAGTGGTTGTAGCATTTATTGCTACTACCCCTTGAATCCCTGTCCAGTATTCTTCCACTACTTGCTGATAAGTTTTTATTTATTTTTCTCTTATTCTTTTATGATTTTTAGATGATTATCTTTTCTACATTGATTTCAACTCTGTATGTTGATTTCCTATTTATCTGTGAATATCTTTTTTCCAGAATCTCAAGGCTCAGTTTGATAGTCAAAGTGTACTACTAAATGAATGCATGAACCACTTTGACAAATCAGTGGGCTTAGTGAACATGACAGATGAAACCCACCAGAGACATTTCCTCTCACAGTTCAAGAGTGAGTGGGGTGAGCTTGAGGAACTTCTCCAACAGAAGGAAAAGGAATTGCACCGGATCCAGATCCAAGTAGTTCCTGTACCACAACTGTTGGCGGAGACTCAAGATACACTATCAAATATTGAAGTTGCCTTGCAGAATATAGATACTAATGTGACATCAATCCAACAACTCAGAGATATATCGGAAAATTACAAGGTGCTACGAATCAAAATTTTGAATAGCAAGGAGAACTTAGAACACTTAACACAAGTCTCAAGCATTGAGGAGGAACAAGATGATGAAGTACTGGATACCCTTGGTCAGTTGTCACTCACCTGTCAAGAGTTGATTTGTACCATCCAGCAGCGTATTGCATCTCTGGAATACACATTGGATCATGTTCAAAAGACTGTTAGCCGTGTAGAACGTATCTCTCTTACAGTAGATCATCTTGAAAATACATTGGAAAGGTGTCAGGCAGTAGATAAAGAAGGGGAACAAATTCTTAAAGCTGCACTTCATTCCTGTCAAACAATATATGATAGTTTGGCCCGTACTGAAGAAGATATCACTAAAGTAAAACAGTGCATGGAAACTCTGAGTCAAGATCCTCATCACCCTTGCCACCTAGCAGAATTAACATTACAAGTTTCAGCTCTTCAAGAACGACTTGAATTAGTAGCAGAGAGCATTAAGGAGACCCAAACCAATCTTAAGAATCGCCTTGATATGTGGCAGAAATTCATGTCTTCATCTGATGCAGTAGATGGCTTCCTGCAGGAGGTTGAATATCTTCTTGAAAGTGCCTTGGACTTACCTTCTGTCAACAGAGCTGCACTGAAAAAACATGTGGAAGAACTACAAAATCTCCAGGGATCTATGACCACTAATAAAAACCTCTTAGAAATACTTAAATCTCAGGCAGTTAAAGTGGAGAAAACTCACTGCATGGAGACACAACTAACACGCTGGAATAGTGTTTCAGAGAAACTAGAATCGGTAAGAGAGTGTCACTTATATTTTATTTAATACAAAACTTCATGGCATAATATTTCATAGATATTTTATTTTAATTTGTGATATCTTGCACATTATTACAGTGTTATATGATTATACACCTATATTTAAACAGTTGGACATCACCCACCAGGATTTGATGCTAAAAAAAATTTCCACTTTCCTCATCTCAGGTTATCCTTCGGTACGAAACAGCTCTGGAATTGTGGAGCAGGTTTGTTACTGTCCAGGAAGAGGTGCGAGTCTGGGTCGAGTCGAAACTCACTCTAATTGTATCTCTTCAGTCCCGTGGCATCAGTAATGAGGAACGCTCTCAGATTCAGGTAAGTACAGTGCTTGTTTTCCTCTTTTATTGGTGATTAGGAAATTATCAACTCTGAGGCTGAACTCCCTCTCAGTAATGTGAAAAATTGATTTAGCTGCACAGAACTGTTGAAATCATCCCTTATACAAACCACTTTAGGCAATGGCAAAGAAATTCATTGAGCTGATAGTTAAAAAACAGCCTAGAGAGGCTAGAAAATTCTACACTTAATTAGTGATGTAGAATCAAGCCTGAACCGGCAAATTTTAGAGTAACTGAACTCAGAGCCACGCAAAGGTCTAGGAGTTCCTGGTGCAAGGATAATGAGTCATTCATCAACACCAAAATATTCTCTGCAAATAATTTGCTCAGTCTTAAGACTGAATATTGATAATTGGAAGGAGTACACACCCAATCTCTCCTGTTGTAAATATGTACATTTCAGTTAAAGCTGTTACTTATAGAACATGGTCTCTCGGTAGCCATTGTGGCCCTGAGTAATTCAGTCTTTTTTTTTCTGGTCTTCAGTATTTGGCAGTACTGTATTATGTGTATAACTGAGATACATAGATAATACTAGAACACTACTCTGTGGCCAGTGGTGTAACCAGGTTCTAAAATAGGAGGAGTGAGCACAAAAAGGTGCCACTTATTAATTTAAAAGGTTCCACTTATTGCCTTGCTCGTACAAAATACCCAAATAAAAAGCAGGAGTGCAATGAGTACACTTAAGAGATAATAATTTAAGACTTGAATTTTCTCCCTTCAGTTGTAGTACAGTTTCACACAAATTCCTGATAGCATTTTCGTCAGTGAATATTGCGTGTTCTGTTCATTCCCATGCCAGGTCAAAGTAATTATATACTGTCTGGAGAACATCATATTCTGTGTTCTATCATTACCAAATCTAGCAAGGCATCACATTGGCGGCAGCTATAGCTACAAGTTGGTGATTGATATGTCTTAGGGCAGTGGGCCTGTGTTTAAAACTGTTATTTTAGCCATTTATGGAGGCCCACTCCATAAAGGTGGCAGCAAAGCATTAGCTAAGAACTATAGACCAATAGCTCTGACGTCCCACATCATAAAAATCTTTGAAAGAGTGCTAAGAAGCAGTATTGCAAATCACCTGGATTCCCAAAATCTGCACAATCCAGGGCAACATGGGTTCAGGGCAGGTCGCTCCTACCTCTCACAACTACTGGATCACTATGATATGGCCTTGGATGCACTGGAAGAAAATCAGACTGCAGATGTAATATACACAGACTTTGCAAAAGCATTTGACAAATGCGACCATGGCGTAATAGCCCATAAAATACGTGCTAAAGGAATAACTGGAAAAGTGGGGAGATGGATCTTCAACTTCCTAACAAATCGAACACAAAGAGTAGTGGTCAACAGAGTTAAATCGGAGGCTGCCATAGTGAAGAGCTCTGTTCCACAAGGCACAGTACTCGCCCCCATCTTATTCCTTATCCTCATATCAGACATAGACAGAGATATACACCACAGCACCGTATCATCCTTTGCGGATACTAGGATCTGCATGAGGCTGTCATCTGCTGAGGACGCGGTTAACCTCCAAGAAGATATAAACAAAGTTTTCCAGTGGGCAACGGTAAACAATATGATGTTCAATGAGGA
>NC_069404.1:52201987-52210486 GCF_026875155.1 Cherax quadricarinatus
TTAATTAGGGAAGACGGGATAACACGAGTATAACTGTTCTTGTAACCGCAAGTGGGTAATATTACACAGCCTGATGTTGACTGAATGTTTTAGGAGCATATTTATATATATACCTCATAGCAGATGCAAGTGGATAACCGCACTTTCTGTTTACTCATCATTTTCATAACCCAGTTTTCCATCGTTCCATCATCCCCCTAAACCCCCCTCCCCTTCATTGGGTTTGATTATAGAACTGTTAGCAAAAAAAAAATTGTAGACTTTTTTTTTATTGATATCATTATTATAGAATAAATAGGTGACGGAAGGAGAGAATGACAAATGTTTATAGTTGTTGAGGTCGCCACTGTTTTATATTTATTCAACAAAATTGTGCAGATGGGCGTTATGGGAAGGGACGAGAGGTGTGAAACCTGGACCCCTGGGTCAGTAACTTATCTTTGTTATACTCTGTTAATCTTTTTGATTATAATAATAATAATAATAATATACTTTGTTAAGGTAACCAACGTTAATTTCGCAATACTTCCGGTGAACTTTAAATGCTAAGCAGCTTCTTCATTTTCAGTTAGGTTACGGAAACTCGTGAAATCCTAATATTTTACTGTAAACAAATTAAAAAAAACACACAGCTGCGATAGGTCTTGCAATGAGGTGGCTAAAATTATTTGGAAACTTTAAAATCTGTGCTGTTGCCACCGGTGATGCGAGAGAAAGAGAGAGAGAGAGAGAGGGGGAGGGGGGGGGGCGGGAGGGGAGGAGGAGACTTGAAGGTCGTCTGCACTAGGCTACAATGCGGCATCATCTGCCAGGGGACTTATATGGCATGTTCTTATGAGATCATCACTTTCTCGCCCATTTTCCTCGTTAAATTCGAGCAAAAATCGCCAAAATTGCGTAAAGAATAAATATATTTTTGAAAAATATAAATATTTACGCAAGGCTCATCCACATTTTGCTTGTTCTATTTCGTTATTTTTCTCTGTATATTGAAACTGTTAAGAGTGGAATTCACATCGGAAATGACATGCCAGCTATGACCAGGATGAGTAGCGCTAACAGAATCGTTGCTCAGAGTAAGATCCTGAAATCTTTGCCGTATTCACAAGTATATATACTTGTGGTACCTTGCAACATAATATGGGTCCCAAAGTCATTCAGGCATGGGATGAAAAAAATTGAAATAATGTCTGGTTATATAATAGTGTCTGGTATACCGTCTGACTGGTATTCACAGAAGAGTTCAGGCATACCTGGAGGTTACCTGGAGGTTATTCCGGGGATCAACGCCCCCGCGGCCCGGTCCATGACCAGGCCTCCCGATGGATCAGGGCCTGATCAACTAGGCTGTTACTGCTGGCCGCACGCAGTCCGACGTACGAGCCACAGCCCGGCTGATCCGGCACCGACTTTAGGTATCTGTCCAGCTCTCTCTTGAAGGCAGCCAGGGGTTTATTGGCAATTCCCCTAATGCTTGATGGGAGGCTGTTGAACAGTTTTGGGCCCCGGACACTTATGGTGTTTTCTCTTAGTGTACCAATGGCGCCCCTACTTTTTATTGGCGGCATTTTGCATCGCCTGCCCAGTCTTTTACTTTCGTAGGGAGTGATTTCTGTGTGCAGATTTGGGACCATTCCTTCCAAGATTTTCCAAGTGTAGATTATGATATATCTCTCCCTCCTGCGTTCCAACGAGTACAAGTCAAGTGCATGGTGTGGTTATGAGCACGCTCGCGCGCGAGCACAAGTATATAAAGAAACAGGTGAGAACATACACTCTCCATATTTCCGTGTGTTATAATATATATTTATATATAAATATATAATATTTATATATATATTTATATATATATATATATATATTATATATATATATATATATAAAATTATGCAATAAGGACCCACAGTAAACAGGTGATTTCAGAATAGCAAAACAACCACTCTGAAAGAATAGAGAAATTCCAAGCGCTTTGTGGACTACTCACATAATCAAGGAACTATAGTTCCTTGATAATGTAGTAGTCACGAAAGCGCTTGGAATTTCTCTATTCTTTCAGAGTTTGGTTGTTTTGCATATATATTTATATATATATATATATATTATATATATATATATATATATATATATATATATATATATATATAATATATTATTAATGTATGTCGTGCGGAATAGGTAAATCATGCTATTTTGGCTTAGGTAGCAACGCTCTTCTTGCCGAATAAGGCAAGCAAATATTTGTGTATCCAATAATTTCGCAAAAAATCGTTCTGAACATAACTTAAAAAATATATATATATTTCGTTGTGTTTGTTTATTATTAAATTATTGTATACTTATCCGAAATATATTTAGTTGGATTAGGCTAAATTAAATTGCGCTTGTTATAATAAGGTTAGGTAACATTTCTAAGGTTCTTTTGGTACGAAATTATTAATGTTTACAGTAACTTAAATTAAAAAAATGTCTTTAAACGTATAAGAGAAAATTTTAGAAAGACCTTAATTTTAAATGAGTTCTTGCTAATAAACCAATTTTACCTATTCGGGGCGACATATATTATATATAAATTTAAATATATAATATATATATATATATATAATATATATATATATATATATATATATAATATTTTATTTATTATTATTATCACACGGCCGATTCCCACCAAGGTAGGGTGGCCCGAAAAAGAAAAACTTTCACCAACCCTATCACTCCATCACTGTCTTGCCAAAGGGGGGCTTACACTACAGTTTTTTAAACTGCAACATTAAGACCCCTCCTCAGAGTGCAGGCACTGTACTTCCATCTCCAGGACTCAAGTCCGGCCTGCCGGTTTCCCGAACCCTTCATAAATGTTACTTTGCTCACACTCCAACACACGTCAAGTATTAAAAACCATTTGTCTCCATTCACTCCTATCAAACACGCTCACGCATGCCTGCTGGAAGTCCAAGCCTCTCGCACACAAAGTCCTCCTTTACCCCCTCCCTCCAACCTTTCCTGGCCGACCCCTACCCCGCCTTCCTTCCACTACAGACTGATAAACTCTTGAAGTCACTCTGTTTCGCTCCATTCTCTCTACATGTCCGAACCACCTCAACAACCCTTCCTCAGCCCTCTGGACAACAGTTTTGGTAATCCCGCACCTCCTCCTAACTTCCAAACTACGAATTCTCTGCATTATATTCACACCACACATTGCCCTCAGACATGACATCTCCACTGGCTCCAGCCTTCTCCTCACTGCAACATTCACCACCCATGCTTCACACCCATATAAGAGCGTTGGTAAAACTATACTCTCATACATTCCCCTCTTTGCCTCCAAGGACAAATTTTCTTTGTCTCCACAGACTCCTAAGTGCACCACTCACACCTTTTTCCCCTCATCAATTTCTATGATTCACCTCATCTTTATAGACCCATCCGCTGACACGTCCACTCCCAAATATCTGAATACATTCACCTCCTCCATCCCTCCCCTCCCTCCAATCTGATATACCAATCTTTCATCACCAATCTTTTTGTTATCCTCAAACCTTACTCTTTCCTGTATTCACTTTTAATTTTCTTCTTGCACACCCTACCAAATTCATCCACCAATCCTGCAACTTCTATCAAAATCTCCCAAGAGATATGTGTCATCACAAAAGAACTGTACAACTCCCACTTTATGTGTGATTCTTTATCTTTTAACTCCACGCCTCTTGCCAAGACCCTCGCATTTACTTCTCTTACAACCCTCTACAAAATATAACAACCACCGGTGACATCACACATCCTTGTCTAAGGCCTACTTTTACCTGGGAAATAATTTCCCTTTTTCCTACATACTCTTAACTTGAGCCTCACTATCCCTCGTAAAACTTTCACTGCTTTATAACCTACCTCCTACACCATACACCTGAAACCCATCTGCCACATTGCCCCCCTATCCACTCCTGTCATACGCCTTTCCAAATCCATAAATGCCAAAAAGACCTCTTTACCTTATCTAAATACTGTTTCACGTTATATGTTTCACCTGTAAACACCTGGTCCACACACCCCCTACCTTTCCTAAAGCTCCTTGTTCATCTGCTATTCCTATTCTCCGTCTTACTCTTAATTCTTTCAATAATAACTCTACCATACACTTTACCAGTATACCCAACAGACTTATCCCCTATAATTTTTGCACTCTCTTTTGTCCCTTTGCCTTATTACAAAGGAACTATGCATGCTCTCTGCGCATATATATCAATAATATATATAATATATAATATTATATATATATATATATATATATATATAAAAATATATATATATGCAAGGAATTCGCGAGAGCAGGCGAAATATACAAAAACACTGATCTCTGGCTGAAGGAACTCAAACCTACGAACCTTAGGACAAGGTACGCAGCTCTTTACCAATCTACCTACACTGTACAATACCTTGGCGTGTAGCTTGCGCTACACGTTTAAATCCAAGGCAGCCAGCTTTCAGGGACAAGGCTTACAGGCTTACTGTGAGCCTTCTCCCTGAAAGCTGGCTGTCTTGGATCAAACGTGTAGCGCAAGCTACACGCCAAGGTATTGTCCAGTGTGGGTAGATTGGTAAAGCACTGCGTACCTTGTCCAAAGGGTTCGTAGGTTCGAGTCTCCTTCAGCCAGAGATCAGTGTTTATATATATATATATATAAATATATATATATATATATATAATTAAAATATATATATATATATATATATATATATATATATATATATATATATATACACCACACACACATACACACATGTATATATATAATGGATTCTCCCTTTCAACCACTTCGCTGTCTAGGTCGTTCCACTTCCAGACCACTCTAAGACTGAAGAAATACTTCCTAATATCCCTGTGACTATCATTGTTTTCAACTTTCATCTGTGCTCTCGTGTTCCAGTTTTCCCATCTCTCGATTAACTTGTCACTGTCCACCCAATCAGTTCCTTTCGGCATTTTGTACGTTGTTATATTACACCTAGGCCTTTCCTGTGGTATCATCAGGTTGGGTTTTCTTAACCTCTCCTCTTAAGACATCCCCATTAACTCCAGGTCTAGTCTTGTTGCAAACATCTGCACTTTCTCCAGTGTTTGACTTGCTTGACCAGGTGTGGGCTCCATACTGGTGCTGCATACTCCAATACGGGTCTGATGTACACTGCATACAGTATCATGAATAACTCCTTGCTCAGATTTCAGAAAGCCATTCTTAGATTTACGAGACACACATTGTTTCAGCATTTATTCGGATGTGTACGCCTTACGTAATATACTCTGTACAATATTTACCCCGAGGTCCTCCTTGAGTGGGGTTTGCAGTTTTTGTCCTCTCACCGAGCTTGTACTCCGTCTGTGGTCTTTGCCCTTTCCTAATCTACATAACTTGCACTTGCTGGGGTTAAATTCTAGTAATCACTGACCTGCAGCCTGTTCAGATCAGTTTGTGGTCTTTCTTGGTCCTTACCTGTGTATTCTCCTTATTAGTCTCGCATCATCTGCGAACAGGGATATCTTTGACTCTATCCCCTTCCATCGTGTCATACATGTATACAAGAAATAATACCGGTCCGAGTAAGCAACACTTACAAAATATAAGCAGACTCAGGATAGGTTGGGTTGGGCTAAGCTACATTACATTACATGAATTTATCAGAGGCCAGACTTCTAGGCAGTATTAGCTCATGTAGTTGCGTATAAGCATGACAGTACATGCATTCATATAAATGAAGACTTGAGATAATCAGATAAGTACTTAAATCCATAGACCTATGTACGCAGAGCGCACGTCTTCACAGTTTGCGGCCCAGGCAGGGAATGGTAGTTTATACGTGCTTTGTATATAATAATGATTCGAGTTACTTCGCATGGAACGTAGATTTAGATTATAAACTTGGCTAGTGAATCCACTCCACCGGATGCGTAAATTTTGGTTAATTAACGTTGAAGTAACCTAGCCTAAATTTATTAGACAGTGGTTTGGCGGAAATGTAACGTTTATCATGGGGAAGCGCTTAATCCGTAAGGATCTTCCATCTCCTGAGTAATGGAAGTGTTGGGAATAATCAGGTTGGATTCCAGAAAGGGAGGCTAGCTCCATTTCCTCCGATCAAGAACCCTTCATAGCCTCGAGGATCCCCGCCCCTTCGAAGGGTCAAGTAGTAACGAGGCTGAGCATTACCGATAGTAATGAAAAAAAAAGACTTCCGAGCAAGCTTTATTGTGACTACGTTTCGCTCTGCGCAGCTTTATCAAGTAAATGATTTGATAAAGCTCTATACAGAGCGAAATGTTGCTACAATAAAAGCTTGTTCTGCACCTGTCTTCTTCATCAGACCATTTCAAACTGAACTAAAACACATTAGAAACATACTAAGGCTTGTGTTGGAGTAGGCAGCAAAAGTGGTGGGTGGCTTAGCGTGCAGGGTCACTGGCCGCTGTGGTCTCGAAACAATCTACCAGAGTGCTGCAGTGATCACCTATTGTCATACTAACCTGCTCGTTTCTTGCTTATGTAACTGCAATTGTGTTATGACTCAAGACAAAGTTCTGGTACAAATGTGGAATTTCTATTCTGTAAAAACAGGATGCGATGAAAGGCGTAGTGCATGATAATTTTCCATCTAAATGATCATGTTTCGCCCAAGTGATACCTAGTGAATAATTTTCCTGTGGTTATATAATAAAGAAGTAAATATTGGGGAAAAAAATGCTTCGAGTGCAGTAACACCGAGATATCCCTTACGGAACCAGAGAAGGATGTTCGTTTCCTTATTTGTTTATGGTCTTAAGACTGTAACTATATATGCTGAGTGCTTGAGGGAGAGCGAGGCAGGAGCATAAGTGATCAGGGGGAGCAGGGAGGGTTGTGTAGCTAAATGGGAGACGCCCTACAACCTTACAAGTTCCCGTATGCCCTTATTTGTAGACAAGAATTTAAACTGCTCCCAACAGATTATATGCACCAAGAGTTTGCTGCTTTTTGATGCATCTTCGTTGACTGTAATTCCTCCCTTAGAGATTTAATATACACTTTTACTTTATTAATGATTAAAGTGTCCTTGATGTTAGTTTCTAGGTATGTATTGTATGAATTTTCCCGTTCCTTCGAAAATATACTGGTGAATTCGACAAAGAGCAGCGTAATACGAGGCATTTGCTGCTTCCTAAGACATGTGAACCATATAAGCATAAAAGATGCCCAAATCCTAACCTAAGCTGTATTTACGTCTCATGGGAGAATATTATTATGAATATGATCGACCTGAAATGACTTCAGCCTCCGAGCAGTTGATGTACTTTCTCTTTATTACTTTGTCAGGGTTAAAGTCTTCAGGTGGGTCATCAAAGTTCTAAGTCACCTATACATACATTCAAGAACACACACACACACACACACACACACACACACACACACACACACACACACACACACACACACACACACACACACATATATATATTATTTTTTTTATTATTATTTTTTTATTATCACACCGGCCGATTCCCACCAAGGCAGGGTGGCCCGAAAAAGAAAAACGTTCAAAACCCATCATTCACTTCCATCAACTGATCTTGCCAGAAGGGTGCTTTAACCCCTACAGTTTTTAAACTGCAACATAACACACCATCCTTACAGATGCAGGCACTGTAGCTTCCCATCTTCCCCGACCAAGTATTGTATTGCAGTTGGGAAATCACAGTCAGACTGACCAGCGAGCTAAACATCTGGTTCCTAATGATGGCACACTAGCAGGTACAAAGTAGTCCCTCCTACATGACCTTACACAGGTAATGACACGGGGACAGGAAATGGGTCTCATCCTGAATCCATCTAAATGTGAAATCATCTCAGTCAGTCAACAAGTTGATTAAATGCAGTGGATCAAAGCTACCAGGAGCAGCAGTCATTGCCCCCACAATTAGGTCTTGCTAGGAGCACCTCTGGGAAGCAATGCCATTGACACAGTTCTCAGGAAGAAATTGGAAGAGTTAAGGAGAATGAACAACAATAGGCAATCTGGGGCACCCACGATGCCTTGTACCTTCTCACAAAGTGCTTGAGTCTGCCCAGTTGACATATTTCCTAAGATGTGCACCTTCATATGATAACCCTATACTGCAGAATATGACAGTATTCTGAGCAGATTTTTACGAAAGTACTTACCTTTCTCAGAAACGGGGGAGGGGAACCCAAACTACACTTCCAGTCAGACTAGGGGCATTGGTGTCCGCAAGTCCCCACAGATTGCGTTCCCCGCTTTTCGTCCTCGTGTATTTCATCCCGAGAGCTTTAGCAAGCGATTCTCCCTAACACTTAGGGACAAATGGGGGTCCAGGGCCAAAAAATTTATTTACGGACAAAGATCGGATAATCTAACGGGCTCAGAAACCAGACCTGCTCCCCCCAAAAACTACAAACAATCGCACTGGATTCCCCCAAAATGGAAAATATAGCCCAACCCCAATGGGGA
>NC_069404.1:52210986-52240806 GCF_026875155.1 Cherax quadricarinatus
TAGATTAAAACTGTTTGGAGTGTGGGGGTAAGGGTTTTGTAAAGGGGATTCAGGGACCCCAGTTAGCTGGATTGGCCTGGAGGTGGAAAGTTAGTGCCTGCCTCTAAAGGAAAGGTTTGGGAAATTTGCTGTTTAGAGGGACATCAAAGTGTGTTTCCGTGCTGGGAAAAGACAGTGATAGGTAAAGGGGTGAGTGTTCTTTTTAGGGCCCCCGCTTCGTGAGATGGCCAGCGTTTAAAAAAAAAAAAAAAAAGTAAAGTGTCCCCACTCCTATAGTGTTGTATTATATTTATTTTCCCTGACAATGTGAGAAATCACAAAAAGCATTTGGAATTTCATTATTTTTTTCTTGGAATTTTTTTTTCATATTATGAAATCTAAAATAGGGGGTACTCCCTGGAACTACGGGGCCCCCTAGCCTCAGAAAAAAGAATAAACATAGTTAGAAAAAAACTAAAAGTTTTCCCAAAGCTTGTATTTTCTTATACCCCCCATTTTTCATTTTTGTAAACTTTTTTTGAAAACAAAATACATTAAAAAAAAAAAAAAACGGGGAAAAAACTGGGGACTCACAGGTGCATCTGGAATACTGCTCCAGCTCCCCAGTGGTGGGTATGTGCAGTGAATGTGCAGACTTTCCTCTGGATCAAAACATCAAGTTGGAAAGGAAGCAAGTTTTTTGGGGTTCCTTGGTTTCTGTTATTTTTTATAATCAAAAAAGGCGCTAAGCCAAAGGGTATACGCGTGCAGGGCAGGAAGGAAGGGGGCATCAGGTGGAAAAAGGGAGGTGGTGAGTAATAGGTTAGGATAACGCGGGGCGTGGATGGTAAAAAGGTAAGGGCAGCAAGGGGGACTGAGCTGAAAGGGGGGGGGGGTGCGTAAGGTTCATCATCATGTTTTGGAGTAAATGTCGTTGTCAAGAAGTAAATGAGGATCGGATTAAAGGGGGCCATCAGCAAAAAGGGAAGGAAAGAGAGAGAGTGAACGAAGACGGCGTTGGAGGTAAATTCTGCGTGCCGTTGATAGGGGGGAAAGTCTAACAAAATGGGCTAATTATACTGGAATTTGCATGCTCACAAAGAAACAGGGTGCCCATGAGATACCGTGATAAGAAAGGGTTTGGGCCCAATGCGAAGGCGGGAGAGAGTGGTCCCCCCAAACACGCATGTGACGAGAAGACGGCCAGAAACCTTGCTGGGTTTTAATAGAATAAAGTTTGTTCCCAAGTAGAGTTGACCAAGTTGTTCCCAGGGGGGGTGAAGATGGGTAGCTATTGCAGCAAAATAGTCCAGAAAGGGGCACCTCTATAGGAAATTGGTAGGTATGTACTGCTGACCGCGCAGCAGTGTCTCCCTGTTCATTGTGACGTCGACAGACCAGGGACCCAAAAAAAAATAATTCTTTATGTTGGTGAGATGGCGTCCCAAAAGTTGGTACGGAGAACTGGGGGGTGAGATGTATCAAATTTTCGTTAGCCTGTAGAGACAAAAGGGATTTGAGATACCAAAAATGAGACACAGGCATAGATGCCATAAAATAAGTGGCCAAAATGGTTTACTTCAGGGGTTAAAAAATGCTAGAAAAGATAGAAAATTGCCCCCGCCGACGCTGTCAGAAAACACGCTGCGAATCCGCGCCGTTAAAGACTTAGGCCATCTGTGTAACAGCGATGGCATGAAAATGGGAGTGGAAGTGATCAAGAAAAGAGGCGGGAAGCCCCCGTAGGCAGTTGATTTTTCGAGAAAGGGGGAGGAGAAAGAACGGCCCCGAACAGTGGAACTTCCCAGGGGGGTAGGGAAAAGTGAGATGCTAAGAAATTAAGGGGGTAATGGGAAGGAAGAAAGGGAGTGAAGTAGGTGAAGAGAAAAAGGGACGGAGCAACGGGCGGCGAACGAATAAAAAAAGTTCCCAATATCGGTGACCCCTTTATAAATGGAAGGATTGGGAGAGTGAGAGCGTACATAGTAGCGAAAGGCAATGGGCTACGGCGTCGACGGGTGGAAATTCGCTTTTGCAGAGGCTTCACAGGGGGAAAAAGCGAAAAAACACCAAGGCACAAAAGTAATCCTTTGGGGTGGATGGGGTTAAGGGTTTGAGGAGAAACAGGAGAGGGCTGAATAAATTGGTCACCAAATAAGTTTCGATAAAACGGGACTGAAAGTGGCGGAGCAGAGTTCGACAATCAGCTAGGAAGATGAGCAAGGGTTTTAGAAGGTTTGCCGGTGTGCAGTTGGCTTTGAGGTAAAGTGAGGTTTCCGGAAAAATACGGCAAAAAGAAACTAGAAACCTGACTGTATCACGTTCGGGGTACGGGGCCATAGAGATTAAAAGGGTGATCGGAATGACAGGGTTAGGAAAGTTTTGGTGAGGTTGGTATTGAAAATTTAAACCCTGGTGGGGCCAAGTGGAAACAGGTCGAGCATGTGGAGAGAAAATGCAATGAGACGAAGTCGGCCTGACAAGCAATGGAAAATCATCAATAGGTGATGACCCAAAATTTGGGGGGAAAGAAAGAGGCCCAAAAAATTTATAGCAAAGGGGAAAAGTGTTTTGCTTTGAACACTCCCGGGGACCTTCGTTGGACGAAGTCCGGGGGGAAAAAAAAAATTATTGCGAACAAGGGGAAAAGTCTGTCAGTTAAAAAAATTCTTAAAGGATGGTTGATTGCTCGGAGGCCCAAGGGTGGGCCCGGCCAAAATTTACCCCCAAGTTGTGTATATGCTTTCAGGCAAAAAAAAATGTTTAAAAACCCAGTGTTTTTTCCCCAAAAAAATTACGAAAATACGATCCAAACGTAAGTAAGGGGGTCTATGGGAGAAGGCCCTTCGAAAGCCCTTTGCTAGAGGGGAATGTTGTGTCTCAAATACCCATTAAACGCGATTCCGGAGTTCCATCACTTTGCAAATGCACTTGAAGGAAATAAATGGTATCAAATCCGAACAGTGGAAATTAAACACTATGCAGTATAATAAAAGGATCACATTTTCGATATGTTTTTTTTTGACTAGTAAAACATGGGAAATAGTGGGGGGATTTATGTCCCGTAGTACCCGGGTTTTCGGGGAAAAAAGGGGAACAATGCAATTTCCCCAGCTGGGAAAAAATCCTTGTGCCCCAAAAAAGATTTAGAGGGTAAAAGGTACAAGGGCTGACCGATTAAATGTTGTAAAATATGAATTGAATGTCGTCAGGCCAGCTGCGATTCGGGAAGCTGAGGCGTTTTCCTCCGTTTTGAGTGTAAAAGGCATTTATGTTCTTTTCTGAGAGAAGAAAAGTCCAAGGGTATGACTTTGGCAGACTTTGAGGAAAGAAAAGGGGGGATAGATGGAGCCCCCGGGAAAATACGGGCCGATGTGTGCCAAGTTCAATGGGGGAACGCGAGAGGGTTTGCTCATCAACACCAGGACCCGTAGAACAGGGCCGGGGGCAGGAGGGGTATTTTCCCCTCAATTTTCCCCTTTTCAGAAGCACCCTAGAAGAAGGAAGGGGAGGTGGGAAAAGTCTCGCTAAAAGTGTGTTTAGCTTCCGGAGACACGGTGAGGGGATCCCCACGCTTTGTTTAAAAATCAAGAAGTCTCTCAGGGGTTTTATTGTCCCGGGGTACCTGTCATGCACCCGCTTTTCAAACGTACTGAAAAAGCCCCAAGCAGGAGCCCAAACCCAAGGCAGCACTTCTGGAATGCCCTGCCTGAGGTTTGGGGTATAGAATGAAAAGCTGCGGTATAAAGTGACGTCGAGAAGAAGAGGTGTAGGGTTTCATCAATGGGGATGAAGAAGGAACCTCACAAAAAGAAAGTGAGTTGCGGGGAAAAGACCCAAAATTTGCCCGATCAAATTGCCAGCGAGGGCTAGGGAAAAAGGGGTGAATAGGAAAAAATTAAAAATTTGATTGGAAAAGTTTTGCTGTTTTGTAATTTCCTTTTAAAAAGGGCCCAGGTGAAGTTTTGTGCAGTGGAGGAAGAGCGACTGTTTAGATCGATGCAAGAGGAGTATGGTACAAGGTTTCAAAATGGGTGGGGGTACCTTTATTTAAAACATGGAGGGGGGGGAGAGGCGAAAAAAGCCTCAATTGGATCCCCCCTTTTTGAGTCAAAATGAGCCCCCACCCCCAGGGGAATTTAGGGGGGTTTTAAAACACCAAGTAACAGAAGGGGGGGGTGGTAAGGGTGAAACTAAAAAGGGAAAAATTGGGATGGGAAAATGTCGAGAAGGAGAGAGATTAAAAAAACTTTATTTAAAACCACTTAGTAAGTGGAAAAGGGCTGCAGTTTTAATGAAAGGGAGGTATGGAAAAAATAGTTGCGTAGGGAAAAATTTCATTGGTAGAAAAAGGGGCATTTAAATTAAAGGCCCCCACTGAAAAAGGACCCGGAAGAATACAAAAAAATTATAGCCTGGATGGGTTTTGGAAAACAGCTGAGTGTAATTTGGTTTTGTAAGCAAGCCCCCAACGGGGGGAAAACCCTGGAAAGAAAACATCTGAAGTCCCCCCGATTACCAAAGGCCCGCGGTTATTCCACTGTAAATAGGCCATGTTTGGGGCAAAAAAGGAAAATCCCAGGAATCCTTTTGGGAAAGGGCACCAAAGGCTAGGGGGGTTAAAAAAGTAAAAGTGTGGTGGCGGGAAAGGGTTTTAAAGTAGCAAAAGGAAAAACAGAGCATTCCCGAAGAAAATGGAGTTGTGGAGATGGAGGGAGGGGTAGGAGGTGGATCGGGTGCCCCTTTAAAGGGTTTGTTCTGGAAATATTTTTGGGAAATTGGCTTCAAAGTGTTTCTGAATTCAAAGTTTGTAGGGGGAGACATAGGGGAGGTAGAAGGAGGGGGGGGAGAAAAGTTGGGCAGAAAAGGGACTGTCCCAAAAGTAGGGGGGGAAAAAAAAGAGTGTGGGAAAATGTAGAAAAAGTGGGGGAGGGGACGAAGAGGCAAAAACCTGGGGGGGTGACAGAAGGGGGGGGAAAATTTTGGGGGGCGGGGGTTTAAAAAAGTTTTAGTAGGGAGGAGGAGGGGTAAACCTAACACTTGTAATAGAGCCAGAGAAGGGGGGAAAAATGGGCAAAAAAAGGGAAAGGTAAAGTCGGGGGGGAAAAAGGGAAAAGAAGATTTGGGGCCACGGGGGATTTTTTGGATTCTGAGAAGTAGAGGGGCAATTGGTAAAAGGGTGTGTACGGGGTCTTGTCGATAGGGGGCTTGTGGGGGAAGGACGGGGAAGATGTGGGGAACAGACTGAGTTGTTTTTCGGGGGTCAGACCCAAAGGACGAAAAAGGATTAGATCCCGGAGGGGTTATGGGAGGGGAAACAACAGAGGAGGCTGCAGAAGTTGGGACCCAAAAGTGGGAGGCCCTTTTTGGAAACACGAGAATAAGAAAAAGGGGGTTTGTTTTCCCTTTGGGGAGGCGGAGATAAAGTAACTGCCATAGCATGGGAGACCTTCTGATCTTTGAGGAAAAGGATTTCACGCTCTTTCCCAATTTCCCTTTGGCAACGGCGGGGTACGAAGGGGACCCCTCATTAAAATTTTAAGGCAAGATGGGGGTTTTGACGGAAAGATGCATTAGAAGGTTTCGTCGGAAACCACAGAGGGGCATTCGGTATAGATTGCAAAAATTTTGCGGGGAGGGCCCCAAATCGCCAGAAATTTTCTACACTGTTGCGGTGTAGGGATCACCTTTCGAATTTGAAAACCGATGTCCGCGACAAACAGGGGACGGGGGGTTCACGGCTGTAAAAATTTAAATTTCAAAGCCACATTGAAAAGGGGAAGTCTTCCCCCAGCGGGCAGGGGAAAGGGCCATAAGTTTTTACTTTGGGGATTGGGAGATCCTGGAGTTCCAGTGTTAAAAAATGTATTTTTCCCCCCCCCATGACCCGGAAATTCTGTTGGGTATGGGATGGGGCAGAATGACAGTTCCCCTACAAAATTTAGAGAAAGATGTTTTTTTAATAGTGATAGTAGTGTCGATATGCGAAAAGGGAGAAAGATTTATGGCTTGGGGGAGCATTCTGGACAGTGACAATCACGTACCGGGTCTTGAGAGCATGAAATGAAAAATCCCCTACCAACATGACGCAGGAAACGCTTTTTCCAATCTTGGTTTTGAAAGTTTGGCAGAATTAGGTCGGTCTTTTAAAAATAAAAGGGAATTTTTGTCCCTTTTGTGGTCCCAAAAAAAAGCGGGGGAGGGGGAGTGCATGAGTGTCAGTCGTTTCCCAAATTGAATGGGAAGGTAAAGAAGGAAAAATCATCAGGGAATTTACGGGTTGGGCATTTAGGAGTAGGACCAGAGTTGGGGCCGTCGTGAAACGGGCTGGCGAATTTAAAAAAATTTCCTTTTCCGTAGAGGGAGAGGCCCGAAGCCTAGTCCCAAAAGGGAGCGGGGTCAGACAAAAACGAAGGAGTTTGCGTTGCCCCCGGGGGACCGAACGGGTTTAGGGAAAAAGCACCAGCAAGAGGGTTTTCAGGGGGATTAGGGGGGTCCGAAGAGTGGTTAAAAACAAGGCAGGGCAGAAGGGGTGCGGTAAACAAGAAGGGGGCCGGGGGGGGGAGTGGGGTTTATGGGATTGGGTTCTCCATGGTTAGGAAAGAAAAAAAATAAAAAAAAAATAAAAAAGGGGGGGAAAAGGGGGGGAAAAGTTTTCCCCGGAGGAATGAAAGGGCCGGGGAAAACTTCCTCCGCGCCCAAAAAGGACCCCAGCACCGGGTAGTAGCGCAAAGCCGCAAAGAAACCATGCCAAAACCCCACCCCTTTTATTTTCCCGTAACCGCCCAATTTGGGGTAGCAAACCCCACATTGCCCCCGTACCTTTGGGGGAAAAAAAAAGAGAGGGCCCGGGCCCGGGTATTCCCCCACAAAGCTTTCCCCTTCGGCCACCCCCCCCGTCGCCCGGAAAGGGCACCCAAAACTACAAATCGGGATACCGGGAGGGTTTGGGACATCCCCCGGCGATCCGATTCCCCGGCAAACTAGCCAATGCCCCGAAACCCCAACGGGAAGGGGGTGGAAACCCCCGGGACCCTTTCCCCACCCAGGAACAGGTGCCCGTGGGAGAAATCCCAAAGGCGAAAGGAAGGGCAAAGGGAGGGGGGGGGGGGGAGGAGGAGGAGGGGGAAAGGAAAAAAAAGGGGAGGATGGGATAGGGAAAAGGGGGGAAATTGGGGGGGGGAATTAGGTTTGGTCTGGGGGAAGGGGACGGGGCAGGTCTAATTTTCCCCAGACCCCAAAAGGGGTCTTCACCACAACAAGGAGCCTCCCTTGAAGAGGGCTTTGGGTTTTTGTTTTAGGGCTTTCACCCCAAATTTTTAGGGGTTTGGAGCCATTTGTCCATGTCTGGTTTACCCAAATCAGGTTTAGGTTTTGGATATGCCCCCAAAAACTTATACAAGAACACTTTTTTTTGTAAGAATTGAATCCCCCTGGGTTTTAAACGACTGCCCCCAGCGGTGTCTGCTTTCACTGGCGGGGAAAACGATGCTAGGGGATGGAAAATCCCGGGGCTGCTATAGATTTGGTGTTTTAAGCAGTTTTTTTTTGGCTGGGCATTAGCATTTCTGTTCCCCCAAGAAAGGGCAATTTTGTTTTTTATTGGCTGGCATTTGCATTTAATCCCCATTGGCTGGTCCCAACCCTCTATGGCACAAACGTCCCCCTGCACAAATAGGTTCATTAGTTCAGGGACTTAAAAATTCCAAAAATATGACCCCCTAAAATTTTTGTTGTTATAATTTTTTAAAAAAACCCCGGGCCCGCCAAAACCCAAAAAATTGATCCAAAACATTTAAACGAAAAAGCTTAGACCCTACACTAAAAAAAAAAAAAAAAAAAAAAAAATAGTGACTCAATACGAAAGAAAAGGCATTTCATCACATATGATGCACCTCATACCAAATAGCTAGTGTACTGTCAGTGCTTAAGCTGGGTTTCACGGATAACTGTAATCCTAAAATTCTATGCTCCCACAACGTAGTGCAAAGTAAATAGGCTCACAACCCCTAAGGACGTGATTTTCTCATTGTCCGTAAACCCTAACTTTATCAAAAAACATTCGGTCAGGTTCCACGCTAACCGACTGTTCCACACTGCCAAGACCTTACTACTGATGCTGAAAAGACAAAAACATAAAATAAAAGAACTTTGAAGGCTAATGCATTAAAAATTTATGTACAAAGATATTTAGCCAAGTAAGAATAAAAATTATCAGTGCTAAGTACATTTAAAATATTCTGCTTTCCTTGTGAATTAATATCCTTATATCAATTCCTAATATCGAATGCCTAAACCATAACCTTATAAAAAACCATGCTCCAACAGTGGGCATAAACACTTATCACAAATGACTGATAAAGATTTATACACCAAGGCAAGTGGACATGTCTATAAATGCCTTTCTTGTCATTTTCAACTGACTGGGTGTAAGCAGCAGATAATTTATCTACTGCTAATGCAAAATTACCTAATGATGACTGAAAGACTTCTATAGACTACAGTATCACCACTTCCACTTCTCTTAAATTACTAACCAACTCTTCAACCTGAGTCCATCAATTAAGAGTAAAATATATTCACTATTACATCATATTAGTCTCAATTAAATATTAATATAAATTTTAATTTCTTAAGGTCATGATAAATTCTTATAGCACCTACTCATCAGTTCTGTAACAGCTTTCAGGATCACCAACACCAAAGTGTGTTCAGACAATAGCACCAGGTGATGTCCATAGTTGGGAAGTCAAGTATAGTCTGGGTATAGAGTTACTACAGTAAGCATCTCGTCGACTATATACACAGTAATAGACAACACTGCATCCTTAACCTGGGCAAAGAATTATGTAAAAATAAGATGAAGCTTATCAGTTCTCTTCATCCATAATTAAAACAGCGGGCACTTACTTAAGGAACTTTTATAATCATTACATCACCATTAAAATATTTAATAGTATTAAACTTGATAAAATCAACAACTTTACCATATAATTATAAGCCACAAACTGATTAAAACATTATGACCATTTTCAGAGCCTCACTAAACTAATCAAGATGCAACTGTAAGCTGAACATTATAATATATATTATATATTTATGCACTTTTAACAGGTACGTTTTACCAGAGATAAAACTTACATTCACATGAGAATAATTAGACCAAGTAGTTTATTTTGAGTCGCATTTGGTTAAAATAATTATCACGAGTTTCAGATCCTTAGGAAGACAGGATACTCCTTTGGGAGTTGCGATTAAGATACGGGGGGACTTAGAATGGAGGTGGACCATTAGGGTATCGCAGCATTGGGTCGAAACTGCGAGCAAAGTTATTGACCATGCTGCAAGCATAGTCATCTTCAGAAGTGGGGACTAGTGAGGCCACTCCCAGCATGAGCAGCATAAGAGCTTGAATGGGAAGGGCAGCACGCATCACTCGCCCGAGGAACCTGTATGAGCGCTGCACAACACCCTCATTGCTGCCATCACCTACATCACTGCTTGAATAAAACAAATTAAGAAATTTAGGCTGGTGGTGATGAAGATTAGAGTAATATGTTATCAAATTATGTAATATCGATATACAATACTGTATGCATAATTTTTGAAGAATTTATCCTTAAAATTATATAAACTAAGAACAAATCGAAATGGAAAAGCAAATACAATACAGCAATAACTCAACCGGACAAAAATTCAACTAGAATAATTAATACTCATCAAAAAATCTACAAATAAATATCACTGAGCATAATTCTACTTTGTGTGTAATACAACATTTTATGTGACAGAAGGTGCTTGGTAGGTTCCAGCAGCCAAGTTCTTGTACGTACTGAGCATCAGAATGGAAGCTTGCTGTCAGGGAGCTGGGTGAAGTTGGCCGCGAGCAAGAGAACTCAGCAGACTCGTACAGCTGGAAAAGAGAGTGCATTTCATGTGCTACGTGCATTGGTGCAAATCCTATTTTCCTCATGCAGGTCTGCAAAATCATATGAATAAACATATACTATATGCCAAAAGTGTGTCAGGCAAGCTAATAAAAGTACTCACCCCTGAAGATGCTAGTGATGCCAAGGAGCTTGTGAAGTCTTGACCTAGCAACTGGGAGAGCTGAGTCAGGTGCTGTGAACACATCTGTAGAAGAAGCTGAAGACGACGAGAGAGAAGTGCTAGGCGCTCGCGTACAGCAGCACACTGGTCGTCCTGTTGTGTGGGAAGAAGGTGCTGTGCGGCCTCATGCAGAGATGCTACACGTGGCTCACACCGCTCAACTTCTGCCCGTACATCCAAAACACGACCAACTCGCTCACGTAGAGCCGCCTCTTCCATGTCCTCTTCTGCTGCTATTTTCAGAGATTCTCCTCTGTTGTGTCTGTCCATGCCAACAGGTCAGAAATGGTAGTGTGGAATTCTGCATTACCCATTAGGGTTGTCTGCAATTTTGCCTGCCAGACAGAAGCTGCAGCACACACTGCTTCCCAACGCTGGTTGGCAGCAGTAAGACGATCTCTCACTCGTGTAGCCCGTCTCTCATCACGTGTATGTTCAGCTAGATGCTTGCCGATGATGTTCAGTGACATTATCACTGACTTGTGGCCATCAAGATCCATGAGGAACTCCTATCATAAATGTAAGGGAAAGTTGATGTAAATGGACACAGTACAAAATAAACATGGCATGAGGTTGTATAAAATAATCAGCATTTTATAACAAAAAGTGGCAAGAAATAAGTCATACTAACCCTGTGGTCTTGAGCAACTTCTTCTAACTGCTCCATTGGTGTAGGTGGACTGTGCTGAGTTGACTGGGTGGCCTCGGCATGCGCTAACCACTGCTCCAGCCGCCACATATCATTTTCAAACTGTTGCCAGTTACGTCTGCAACACAGCGGGCACGTCAAGGAAGACGTCTCGCTGCAAGCAAACATGCACATGCATCGTAAACTACTACTACTACAGCAGGGTATGCGCTGCCAACCAGGAATCAACTAAAATCTTAGCAGCCAAGAATGGGATCTTATTCTAATTCATTACACCAGCATTGGCATAAGTCTAAGACAGCATTTACACATTTCTACTGTAAAAACATTTTTATAATAGGCTATTTAACAGTAATGGCAGATAGGTAGTAAATATATGCTATGGGAGTAGGTTTTGTCTATATGTTGAGGGAGAGATTTTATCTGCATACTGAGGGAAAGATTGCAATGTGTTCCAGGGAAAAGTCTGATCTAATGTGGTTCTATCCTGTCAACATCTACCTTTACAACAAACACTGAACTATAATAAGTTAAAATTTAAAAGTTGAAGTATTTTCATGCTTTTATCCCCTCAAGGAAGGTTCCTTGATGTTGGTGAGGGGCTCCTGATTTAGGGAATTGGATCTGTGCTCCAGTTCCCCGAATTAAGCCTGAATGCCTTCCACATCCCCCCCCCCAGGTGCTGTATAATCCTCCAGGTTTAGCACTTCCCCTTGATTATAATAATAATAATTCATGCTTTTATATTCAAATGGAATAACAAAATTATTCTCAGTAGAAGCATCTTGATGACAATGAGGTCTTGATCCAGGAAACCAGATTTATCCTCCCATTCCATAGTCACTATATGACCCTGAATTATTATTATTATTATAATCAAAAAGAAGCGCTAAGCCATATATGACCCTGAGTTTAGCACTTCCCAATTAAAAACTAAAAATAAATGAGAGTTAAGCAATCTTAAAACTGTTACTATATTCAATAGGACACTCTGAATCTGTAAGAATTGTTTAGCTCCTTCAATTGTTATAGTCATCAAGAATATTCAGCACAAAACTTCATATACCTGTACATACTTAGTGTTATAACTTCTTCACTATACAGACTAATGTAGAGAAATTTTCAAAAATGCCATATTTCTGCATTACTGCTGAAGCAACAATGTAGCTTAAGTGTTTTGTAAAATACTATTCAGTGGCATGTACTCACAAGAAGCAAGGTAAGCACTGCTTTCCCTTTTAAATTCTTTCCATCAGAATTAAAATATCTTTGGGTTAAAATTTTTATTGTACAGTATAGCAGTATGCATTTTCTTTTATTTATGTTTTTGCGACTTTAAAACCCGGTGTAAAAGTTGACCAAACTTTTGAAACTTATTACACAGGAGTGTTTGACAATGGAAAATCTATCCCTGGGATATGCAGTACTCAATCTGCAGTATCATTATTTCCCTTTTTGTTGGGTAAAACAACATATCACTGCCAGGCATAAGATGAAAGCTATTGAAATACAGTTGCACAGATTTTTCTTAAATCCATGTTAAGAAGGCTTCAGTTCACTCTAATATGCAGTGAAAAACATTCTGATGATAGAATTTCCCCTCAATAATATTTGTTGTAAAAAAAAAAAAACATACCATGGGCAGGGTTTGAACCTGCAGTCAGAGTCTCAAAACTCCAGACCGTCGTGTTAGCCACTGGGCCAGCTAGCTTCAATAAGATTCATCCAACTAGGTATATTTCTACACCACAGGAAGGTTGTTTGTTTGCAATCGTGTCATTACGATTTTGTGAGTCAATATTTGTTGTCAACACTGAATTTTTTTTTTTTTAAGAGATTAGGACAACAAAAGTAGAACATACTCCCTATACAAAAATAACCCGCACATAAAAGAGAGAAGCTTACGACGACGTTTCGGTTCAACTTGGACCATTGACAAAGTCACACTGATTTTATCAATGGTCCAAGTCGGACCGAAACGTCGTCGTAAGCTTCTCTCTTTTATGTGCGGGTTATTTTTGTATCGTTCCAGTCACGGTATTGTGCCTTTTTTGTTATTTATACTCCCTATAGTTCCTCCCTCAATACCCCCTTACTGATCATTGTTAGCATCACTGCAGAAACATGACAAAATACTAAACCATGTTATGAGATTCTCAAATTTGGTTTCATTAGGATTTTTAGTTTTTATATTCACCATTTTTGAGATTTAAAAAAGAATTTCCAGAGCATGCTTCTGTTACTGAAATGTAACTACAAGTTTCTTAAATTTTACCAATGTCAAAAGAATTCACATACACACCTATAACAGAAATTTTGAGTTTTCTATGTCAAAAGAATTCAGAGATAAACCTATAACAAAAATGTTGAGTTTTATAAAGTTGTATGGCTTAAAAAAAAATCTTAGTGAAGTAGCTAGCCTTCGTGGATTAATTTTTTCAGTAATGACTGCATTTGTAGAGCACAACTTCTCTGCTTTGAAACAAGTTAAAACTTACTTCAGAAACTTTCAAGGTCAAAAAAGATTGCACTTTGCCCTTCTATCAACTGAAAAGGAATTACTGTACTATAAAATGTTTAGAGAAAGCCAGAATTTTACAGCAAAGTTATTGATCATTTGCTTAAAAATGTAAAATTTCATTGAACTATGGATCAATAAAAATGACACTTAAGCTTTATCAAACATTTTGTGTCATTTGCTTACCCTAGTAATTCTTTCATTATACACCACTGGTAATACTGCAAGTGAACAACAGGAATTCTGCAGTTTTTAATAAAACAAAAAAAGTAACGTGTTACCGTAAAGTTTTAACAAGTGTCCTAATTTGGAAAGAACAAAGGCAAAAAGCTGTGTAACTGTGGAGATGGGTCAGCCATTCAAAATTCAATAAGCAGAGGTATTGGTAACTCATTTTTTCTATCCACTACAGGTCAACACTGTTACTAAACAACACAATAATATAAATTCATTAAATAGCAATTAGGTATTAACACAAACCATTTTGCAGACCTATAAAGCCATTTTCTAATGAAATAGTTATCAAAATATGCTTGACAGTAAAAAAAAACTACACCCATAAAATATGCTTTCAGATACCATCTTATTCACATAATAACAACATTTTGCTGAAATAATGATGTACAAATATAATTTAAAAAAAAAAAAATTACTTCACCTTACCCACCAACAATTTGTACATTACTATCATTCATACAGTATAATCTTTCTAATCTATTAAGCTTTAAAGTAATAAAAAGCATGAATATTTATAAATAATGAATTAAAGCCAAAAGCTTAATGCCACAAAAAAAAAAATTAATAGAGGAAAGAATATTTATAACTAGAAATGAGTTAAAGCCAAAAGCTTGACATGTCACCAAAAAATTTACTCATGAAAATGTAAAATATACACAGTACATTTCTAGCCATTAGTATATGTATAGGTAAACCTTCAATTTCATGGACTAACAGGGGAGTGCATGTGGCGGTAATGGTAATTGTGGTGCCATGAGATGACATTGTTTTGTTGTGATTCTAACAATAACATACAATTCCATAATCCAGACCTTGTCCAGTTTCCAAATCAACTGAGCCAGCAAATTTTATTCAATATTGTACTGTATTTTCAAAGTGTGCTAAATCGAGGGTTTACTGTAATTTATAACCAGAGCTGTCAAACTGTACAAATTTTTTTAAAATATTTGCTCTGACTGGACTGAGAGATGAATTCAGATAAATAAACTTGGCAAATTCTTAATCATGTTTCAAAACATATCCTTGCCAAAATTTACGTAATACAGTTGACTGTCGAATAACATGGTAGTTACATTCCTAAAAATGGTATGTAAACAAAACTATATTAACCCCTTGACTGTCGCAACCCCCAATCCTGAGGTGTCTTCTGGTGTCGCAAAAAAAAAAAAAAAAAAAACTTATTTTTTCTCATGAAATGATAGAGAATCTTTTCCCGATTGTAATGACACCAAAAAAACGAATTACGCTCTCGTGAAGTTAGCGACCTCGGCAATATTTACGAATCAGCGATTTAGCCCACTTTAAGCCCTATTTTCGGCTAATTCCATTGTTCCAGTCGACCAAACTCATAGCTATTTCTTTAGAACTCCATTTTTTCTATCGACCGAGTACAAGAAACTGCCCATTTACCGATTTCAACTACCCAATAACGTGGTCAGAAATTTGCAATTTGGCCAATTTCACGAAAATTAAAAAATATGACAATTTCAAAATAAGGTCCATAATGAACAATGCAGACATTCCTGGCTCTAAAATAACATTTTCTTTGTTCATCAGTCATGTCTCCAGGCCCCTCTGATATTACTCTTGCTATCTATTTTGAATTTTTATTCAAACAAAAGATAGAAGATTTACTGTTATGCAGACTACTGCAATACTGTAATAATTGTACAAATAATGTCAACCCATTCATGACTGCATATTAGAATGGCTAGTTGGACATTTATTGGACAATGACATCATTTGTTTACTTTTGAACATCGGCAAAAATCAAACATTTACCCTACTTACCCTTAAATGTTTCTCACAATTATATCACATAAATGTTAAACCTAAAACCCAATCTAACTTTATTATTTTTTAAATACACTACCTAACAGAATCACTACCTAACTGAATGCAACCATATGACCTGTCTTTGTAATACTCACTTGTGCTTTATAGTTATCTGTTTACATTAATGTTTTATCACTGATTTCATCATTGCTTAGTAGCAGCGCTGTATAGTCCTTGTGGCTTAGCGCTTCTTTTTGATTATAATAATAATAATAATCATTGCTTAGTTAATCTTAAGTTAATTTTAAGCCAGCCCGTAATGCTATGCATAGTATAAGTGGCTTTGGCATACTGCTCTTATCTGTATTTTTTTTGTACCTCTGTATGTGTGCACAAATTGGAAATAAATAAATAAATAAATAAATAAATACTTTGAGCTCCATTTCCAGGTTCTTTTTATAGTAAAACCAATCAAAAAAACCTCTATTTATATAATATGTTTTCCATTCTATCAAATGAGACCAAGAAAACGAGAATACAACATAAATCCTATACGAAAATAGACCACAAATTCGGCATTTAATTTAAAAAAAAAAACGTCGAATTTTTTTTTTTTTCTCATTATGCACTGCGTGCTCCAGGATTTTTTTTATATGGTGCACACTGACCACACAGACCCATTCTCTCACATGTGGGCCTATCAGCTTTCTCCTGCTTGATTTGAAGCCGCTAGAATTTATGAGTACATATACGTCAAACACGGTACCTTGTAAGATGTATATATACGACCAAAACAGTCAAAGGGTTATATGAACTGAAGAACATATGGAAAAATAGAATTGGGTTATGTTCCCAAGACTTTGTAAATTTTTTTTTTTTTAAACATTTTATAAATTATCTTTAATGATAATCAAGCCTTTCATTCCATCCATTGTAGTTGCTGTTGCTATTTTTCCATAGGCGATGAGTTTCATGAGTATATTCCTAGCATTATGAGAAGGGTGTACCGTACTGTACATGCATATGCATATTTCTCATGAGTCAGAGTAAATATCACTGACAGAAAACAAAGCGTTACCTGTTCTCTTTGAGTCTTTGTTGCTTGGCCTGTGAAAGAACCTCTAATTGTTTAAATTCTTCTATAGCAGCATCTATTTCAGGGTGAAGCTCTCTTGCTTCGCTGTCATCGCCAGTGTGTCGTACCAAGGAGGTGAGTAGGTCTACTGATGATCGACATCCTGCTAACTGCTTGGACTATAGACAAGGAGGAGCATATTAGCAATGTTAACAAATATTATACAGTACCACCATTCATAACAACTCACACCTTAGAGAAGAAAATTATATATATGACATTTTGTTCCATTCTTGACAAGTCACAACAGGCAAGAAAAGCAGGTGAGGATAGTCAAAAAAGATGGGTCAGGCCAAGAAAATTCCAGAAGACACTACACTTTTTTCTTCACCTGTCCACTGGTTTTTAATCTTAGTTGTAACTTAGTAATACACAAATAATCTGCAATGGACTGAAACTTATGATGTTTCAGTGCGACTTGGACCATTAACTAGTCACACAATTTCAAGTTGAACTGAAATGTTATCATAAGTTCGTCTCCTACGTATGGGTTATTTGTGTTTTGTCCCAACTTGGTAATGGTACAGGATGGACCATAATGTCATTTAAAATTCCCTCTCGAAAGCTTAAGGCAGTTGTGAATTGTTCCTATTATTCCATCATTCAGGCTATGCAAAAGAACAAAACAAATTCAAATTTAATATTAATTATGCTTCTCTTTAAATACAATATTACAAAAAAAAAATCTACTTACAAAGGAATAGTACATCTTGTCAACCTCAGCCCCCTGTGGTGTAGGGCATTTAAGTGCTTCTTCTAACTGTGCCAAAAGTCTCTTGCTCTCATCAAGTGCCACACGCATCTCCACAGCCAAGGATCTGCCACCCACAGCACCAATCAGAGACATATCTGTTGAACTAAGGGTTGGTTCCAAGTTGTATAGCTCTGCATCTGACACTAAAGGAACTTTGTAATCATCATCTTGGTCTTGAAGTGATCTTTCTTCAGATAATCTCAGTGTCTTTTGGGTCTCTAAAATTTGTGTGGTTGTTGTAGTTATCATTGTGATTTGAGTGATTTCAATTTCAATAGCCTCTTGCAAAGCCAAAAGGTTTGAGTGAATGTGTTTTCTGGTTATCCAATACTCTGTAAGGCTTTCTTCTATGATAATGCAATCAGAATAGCAACTCCTCTGGAAAAGGTAGGTAATCATATCATCAAAGTTCTTTAAATGTCTTTCATATTTTTCATATTCAGCAACTAGTTCTAAAAGAGTCTTCTTTTTATTTTCCAGATCATCTGAAGGCTGATGCTCATATTCAGAAACTTTAAGATCAAAATCATTAAGCCAAGCCATTAATTGCTCTCTCTTGTTTTCAAATTCTTCATATAGCTTTCTACTATACATCAGACGTCTTAAAATAACTGTAACACGGTAACTAAGGATATGGAATCTTGCATTAGAAGTCTTAACCATTGTTCTGATTTCATTAGCTTGGTCCAATCTGTTTTCTCTTCCATAGGGTCTTGCCAACACCCGGTAGTTCTGGTTGAGAATTTCATACTGGAGTGTTTGGTCATGGATTAATGGCTGCAGCTCATGAACTGTGGCTATCCTCTTCTCAATTTCACTATATGGTACAAGTGTTGATGAGGATGATATATTACTTATTTTTGACTCCATCATTGTTAGCCATGTTTCAAAACTAGTATTCACTGTAATGAGGTCCTGCCACATTTTCCACGTATTTTTCATAAATGCTTTTCTTTCTGCAGATCGAGTGCAGATCTCACCCCATCGACGTTCAAGATTGTGATGTGCTTCTTGCAAAGAATCAGTATCACCATTAGCATCAAACTCTGTACAGTCACGAATAACCATATCACAAAGGTTTAAGACTGAGGATATGGTTCCACTCTGCCTTTCGATCTCCTTTCTTATCTCTTCTTCTGCTTCTAATAAACGGTCTATTTCTTTCTTGGAGCTATTTTGGAAAATTACAGGACTTGACAGCTTTTTCTCAATTAAGAAGAGCCATTCCTTCAGCTCAGCCAGTGTGACCTCAGCTTTGTTTATGGTGGTAACTATATCCTGAAGCTTCTGTTTTCTGCTATTACATTTATCATGAATATGCTTCCAGGTTGCTTCAATGTTTTCTACCTTCTCCTTCAAGTCAGCAGCTTGATCTTCATTACTGCAGGATATTAATTCTTCACCCTCAGATATAAGCCAAAGTTTTTCAATGCTTTTAGTATTGATATCTTCCTGATAGTCATGTTCAAGTTTCCTAATGAGAGTATCAATGTACTGTTCTGAGCCACCTTCAATTTTGATCTCCATGTCTTTAGCCCAGGCAAGAAATTGTTGGTATCTTGTGTCATACAGCTGCCATAACTCCAGTCTATCCTCTAAAGTGCAAATCCTGAGCTTGTACTGATGAAGTAGTTCACCTTCCAACTGAGTGACACGCCACATTCGCTGGGTTACTAAACGAAGGTCAGCAGGAGTTAGTGAATCTATCATCTCTTCACGAGTGGTTCTTAACAATGATAAATCTCCACTTAGGGCTTCTAAAGAAGCAGTGATTTCGTGGTATTTCTTGATTGTTTCTTGAACACTGCTGAAATCAGAAGGAAGATCAGAAGATAATCCAGCCTGTAACTCGCTTAAAATGGTATAGAGTTTGGTGTAAACTTCTTCATAGCGCCGCCACAAATTAGAGCTTTTGTTGAGATAACTCAGCCATGTTTCTACACCAGCACGCATGTTGGTCACTCGTTGCTGCAGAGATGCTAATTCGGCCTTCAAAATGGGGTGTATACTTGGATCACATGATAATACCAACTTCTGGCAAAGTTTTGCAACATCATCTACTTGTTCTTCTCCACGGCATAGTTGCTCCAGCAACGACTGCAGTCTACTGATAACTTTGTCAAGTCGTCTACGAGCAACCTGCCTCAACTGCAGGCCTTGTTTCTCTTGCTCCAGTGCCAATATCCAGGTTTGCAACTGAGCTACTTTGACACGATAAGTTTCCCAAGTGGCAATTGTCTGGAGTATAATCTGCTCTTGTTCACTCACTGTAGCAAGAACAGTTTTGTGGCGTAGAATAAGTTCACGTAGGCGGCCTTGTAGGTTTCTAATTCGTGAAGGTGCATCCACTTGTTGTGCTTGCTCTTGAAGTGTTAGCAAGACATTAGTCTGTGTGGTAAGGATAGAACGGTGAACCTGGCAGAGGCGGGAAGCCTCGTGCAGACCCTCACGAGAGGCTGGGGCTTGTGAACTCATCTCTTGCTCCACACTATCCACATACTGTTTCCAAGCACTCAGTGCAGCTGCAAGTTGCTCATCATCTCCACTGAGACCCGCCACCACTTGTTCATAACGAGAGTGTGTATCACGAACTGCAATTTGCCAAGCCTCTACCACCTGTGTTGGGCCACTCTCAATAATGGGCCCGCCAGAACTACCTAAAGCCACTAATTGGTCTTTCAGCTGGACTGCCCGTTCGGCTGCCTCTTCTAACCCAGGTTCAGGTAATGCTAACAGAGTCTGGGCTCCATTAATACCAGCTTGTAACTCATGTAGAGCAGCCTCTTCTTGTTGCTGGTTTTCAGCATCAACTTGTAATGCCAAATTGCTACTGAGCTGAGTAATGGCTTCAGTCAGGTTGGTAATTCTGAATCCAAGGCGTTCAACCTCAGCGACGAGGGGTGTATCTTGGGCAGTGTCTTCTGCCACGTGTAGCTGAATCTGCCGAGCCAGCTGCCTCAGCTCCGACACTCTCTCCCCAGACCATGCAGCCTCGCCCACCAGCACCTGCAACATCAACAAGAACAATTTAAAATTGACATTATTCAACATCTCACTGGCTTTAAATTCTCCTTAGAAAACTTAAAAATTAAAAATGATTTGCGTAAGAGCGAAAACCAAACCTACATTAGGGCAAAACCAAACCTACATGATGGCAAAACTAAGACAGTGTTATGCTAGATATAAATTTTCTTAAATTATAGTCTAAGTTCATAAATAAAGAAAATTCACACCCATCAATAAAATGGACTTCCATGAAATGGATATGGGCTAAAACAGATAAAAAAAAAAAAAAAACAGGCTGGCAAAGGCTCAATATGTCCCTTTAAATGAGTGTCTGACTAAAACAGTCATGAAGTGAACCAAATCCACTATACTGCATGGCTTTTGAGTCTGGCCATTTGCTCAACAGGATGGACCAACCCTGCTTAAGTGCAAGTTTGTCCAGTCTTGGCTTTGTCTTAGACATGTTCATTTTTGTCATCCATGGTCAGCAGTAACTAAGCCTGCATCAGTTTGTTATTGTAGGTGCAGGTGCTCACATACCACAGTTATTTCATTTCCAATTTTCCCAGGATTTACAAGTGTTTTTCATCATTTTATCAAAGGAACCAGTGCAGTATTATTAACAAAGAAAGTGGCAGTGCCAAGAAATGTGCGACCTTGACTGTTAAGTAAAGTACAAACTCAAATTAATAAGGAAGCTGGAGGCTGGCATTTCAGTGGTCCAGGTGCATGAGGAGTATGGTATAGCAAAGGAAATGCTTACAGAATATGCCATGAAGTACAGTGTAGATGCTAGCCTTAAAGGCTCTTCAGTTATTCCTAGGAAGCGTATGAAAATGGCCCAAGATACAAGGGTTGAAGCACAGAAATACTGTACATCTGAAAGCTGGTGTATCCACCAGAATACATGATAAAAATTACTGTATTGTACTCTACTGTATTGTGCTTTTAACTCATTTTCTTTTCAGGTACAGTTATAGGTGTATTGTATAGTACAGCAGTGTACTGTACTACTGTATTGTATTCTAGTTTATTCTTAGTATGTCTATCAATACATTGCACTAGGTCTGGTTTATTGGGAACTTGTGTTTATCTCCAGCAGTCAATCGATTAAGCAGACTACATCTGCTTAATTGAGACTTTCAATATACGTACAGTGGTCTATTTAGTTATGATATTAATCCCTTCCAGAAGATGCATCATACCTCAAAACTATCGAAGCTCAAACCCCAAAATATGATGGTTTTATGGCAATTTTTTCCAAGACCCTGGAAGTGCAACTTTTACTATACAGTAGGGCCCTGCTTTACTGCGTTTTGCCTTACGGCATTCCGCTAATATGGACATTTCAAATTATGACCAAAAACTCGCTATACAGCTCCCCCCACCTGACTTTCTAATATAGTCACCACACCCCACCTAGTTTGTTTACATTCTCCATGAGCTCCGTGTCTCTCTGTTATGTCTGGAAACTATCCAAAATTTCAAGTGTTTTAAAGTTATTTTATATTTTATATATATACAGTGGAATCCCGGTTTTTGCACGCCCCAGTTATCGGATGATTCGGTTTTAGAACCTTTTTTTGTGCGAAATTTTGCTCCTGATATCAGACCTTAATCTGGAAATCATACGTATCAGACGTGTCCACCTGGGCTGCTCATACGTTCATGACTTACTCTTGGGCACATTTAATGTCTTGTTTTATGTTAATATAGACATTTTCATTAATCCATCTATAATATTTTCTTCAAAATTATAAAAGAAACACGTTACATAGCATAGTAAACATGCAATGTTTATATGCCATCGAAGGGTGGTAGTTGTGGAGGGAAAACTTTATGTTTTCTCTTTTTCTCTGGTTGAGCATTAGAGATAACTGTATGAATCTGCATCTGGCTTTTATTTACAATTCTCAGCATGAATTACTTCTCCCTTTGTTTATGACGGCATCTAAAGGTAGTTGTTAGAATTGATTAAACTCAGTGAACAAGGTATGTTGATGGTAATAATATGGCTCTGGGCTGCATTAAATATAGTGCAGCTATGTAGGTAGGTGTATGTATGTAGCCCAGGCTACCTACTGGCTGCCTACCTCTACTGGCCACCTACATCTACTGGCTACTTAGTAAGTTTATTCAGGTATACACAAATACAGTTACAGAGATTATCATACATAGCATCATATGTGTAGAAAACCTAGGATAACTTAAAAAAGTCAGAGTGACTTCCTACAAAAAAGTACTACTCGCCTCTCGCCCTACATTAAGACTACGAATATTTTAGGGTAAGTAATGAATGTGGAAGAGTTGGTGGATGACCACAGGGAAGAGCTAACTACTGAAGAGCTGCAGCACTAGAGTTAATCTTTAAAAAATTTATTTTTTGTTAATATTTTCGGGTGTCTGGAACGGATTAATTGTATTCACATTATTTCTTATGGGAAATATTGATTCAGTTTTCGCACGTTTCAGTTTTAGAACGCCCTTCTGGAACAGATTGTTCGAAAACCAGGGTTCCACTGTACTCTGATAATTGTACCTGTACCTAAGTAAACTTAAATACTGTTCTGGCAGGCAGGTACACATTAGAATCACTGTTCTGGCAGGCAGGTACACATTAGAATCACTAAGAGTGTCTAATTAGTCTTGAGGACACCATAGTAGTACTACTACTAATAATAATAATGAGCCATAATAATCACTCTGAGACGCATTAAATGTCATATACAGTGGACCCCCGCATAACGATGGCATCGCATAGCGATTTTTCCGCATAACGATTACTTTTATCGGAAAATTTTTGCCCCGCATACCGATTAAAAACCCGCATACCGATTTTCGTCCGAGACGCGTCCAATGTGCCCTCAGCCAGCCTCACATGTGCCGCTCCGTCCCATTGTTTACCAGCCAGCCTCCGCGGTAACATCCAAGCATACACTCGGAATATTTCGTATTATTACAGTATTTTCGGTGCTGTTTCTGGAAAATAAGTGACCATGGGCCCCAAGAAAGCTTCTAGTGCCAACCCTACACCTCAAAGGGTAAGAATTACTATAGAGATGAAGAAAGAGATAATTGATAAGTATGAAAGTGGAGTGCGTATAGCCGACCTAGTCAAGCTGTACAAGAAACCCCAATCAACCATCGCTACTATTGTGGGCACCAGAAAGACAATCAAGGAAGCTGTTCTTGCCAAAGGTTCAACTGTGTTTTCGAAACAAAGATCGCAATTGATGGAAGATGTTGAGAGACTCTTATGGTGTGGATAAATGAAAAACAGATAGCAGGAGATAGCGTCTCTCAAGCGATCATAATGTGAAAAGGCTAGGAAGTTGCATGACGATTTAATTAAAAAAATGCCTGCAACTAGTGATGATGTGAGTGAAATTTAAGGCCAGCAAAGGTTGGTTTGAGAGATTTAAGAAGCGTAGTGGCATCCATAGTGTGATAAGGCATGGTGAGGCTGCCAGTTCGGACCACAAAGCGGCTGAAAAATATGTGCAGGAATTCAAGGAGTACATAGAAACTGAAGGACGAAACTGAACAAGTGTTTAATTGTGATGAAACAGGCCTGTTCTGGAAGAAAATGCCAAGCAGGACCTACATTACTCAGGAGGAAAAGGCACTCCCAGGACATAAGCCTATGAAAGACAGGCTTACTTTGTTGATGTGTGCCAATGCTACTGGTGATTGCAAAGTGAAGCCTTTATTAGTGTATCACTCTGAAACTCCCAGAGCGTTCAGGCAAAAGAATGTCCTCAAGGATAATTTGTGTGTGCTGTGGAGGGCAAACAGTAAGGCATGGGTCACTAGGGAATTTTTCTATAACTGGTTACACCATGCATTTGCCCCCAATGTGAAAAATTACCTAACTGAAAAGAAATTAGAACTTAAGTGCCTCCTGGTGTTAGACAATGCCCCTGGTCATCCTACAGACGTGTCAGAGCGACTTTATGGGGACATGAGCTTCATTAAGGTGAAGTTTTTGCCTCCTAATACCACTCCTCTCCTGCAGCCCATGGACCAGCAGGTTATTTCCAACTTCAAGAAACTGTACACAAAAGCTCTGTTTGAAAGGTGCTTTGTAATGACCTCAGAAACTCAACTGACTCTAAGAGAGTTTTGGAGAGATCACTTTAACATCCTCAATTGTGTAAACCTTATAGGTAAGGCTTGGGAGGAATGACAAAGAGGACCTTGAACTCTGCTTGGAAGAAACTGTGGCCAGAATGTGTAGACAAAAGGGATTTGAAGGGTTTGAGGCTAACCCTGAGAATCCTGTGCCAGTTGAGGAATCCATTGTGGCATTTGGGAAAGTCCTTGGGGTTGGAGGTTAGTGGGGAGGATGTGGAAGAGTTGGTGGAGGAGGACAATGAAGAACTAACCACTGATGAGCTGCTAGATCAACTTCAACAGCAAGAGGCCACACCTGAGGAAATTGCTTCGGAGGAGGGAGAGAGAAATTGAAGAAGTTGCCTACTTCAAAGATTAAGGAAATCTGTGCTAAGTGGCTTGAAGTGCAAACCTTCATGGATGAAAATCACCCTCACACAGCTATTGCAAGCGTGCTGGTGATTATTACACTGACAATGTTGTGAAACACTTTAGGCAAGTCATAAAGGAACGAGAGGTACAGGCCACTATGGACAGATATCTTGTGCGAAAGAAGTCCAGTGACTCTGAAGCTGGCCCTAGTGGCATTAAAGAAGAAGGGAAGTAACCCCAGAAAAGGACTTACTACCTCAAGTCCTATGAAGGGATTCCCCTTCTAAACAGTAAGAAGATAATTGCTCTCCCCTCCTCCCATCCCATCAATCATCACCAGATCTTCAATAAAAGTAAGTGTCATTTAATTGTGCATGCTTTTCAGTTTGTGTGTATTAAAATTAACATTTCAAGTGGTAAAAAAAATTTTTTTCATACTTTTGGGCGTCTTGCACGGATTAATTTTATTTCCATTATTTCTTATGGGGAAAATTGATTCGCATAACGATTATTTCGCATAACGATGAGCCCTCTTGCACGGATTAAAATCGTTAACCGGGGGTCCACTGTACAGTGGACCCCCGCATAACGATCACCTCCGAATGTGACCAATTATGTAAGTGTATTTATGTAAGTGCGTTTGTACGTGTATGTTTGGGGGTCTGAAATGGACTAATCTACTTCACAATATTTCTTATGGAACAAATTCGGTCAGTACTGGCACCTGAACATACTTCTGGAGTGAAAAAATATCGTTAACCGGGGGTCCACTGTATTGCATGAATATAGGCATTTTCATTAATCCATCGATAATATTTTTTCAAAATTATATAATAAACATGCTACGTAACATATAAACATAATAAATACGCCCACAGGTGAATAAATTAACATAAATACGAGATGTTTTTCCAGTTGTCTCACCAGAGTGTCAGAAAGAATAACATTTCCTCTAGTTCAACACCGAAGGAAATGTGTACACAATAGTATTACTGGGGGTAACTAGAAAATTGTTCCTTTCATATGCCTTCACTCAGAGCATCATTTCTTCTAAAAATGGTGTTACATGAGAATGCGAGTGTTGCTCTTTATTTTTTCTACTGTACCACTGTGGAGACAACTTGTATACAATGTAAGGTGTTTGCATGAATGTGCATAAACCATAACCTGACGTGTTCATCTGTTTGTTTGCATACTCTGGCTCTGTCCTCTCTCATTTACTCGTTCTCTCTTTCATTTATATGTTTTTATCTCGCTTACTCAACTCTCAACCTACATTAAGACTACAACTATTTTAAGGTAAGTAATGAGTGTACTGTATATGCATTTTATCACTCTAGGGCGCTTCAGATGTCGTAGTATATTACGTGTGGGTGGGTTGGCCAGGCGAGCTACTATACCTCCCACACCTGACTTTCTACAAATAAATATTTTTCACCTCTCATTAAGACCATTATGACTACAAATGTTTTAAGGTAAGTAATGAGTGTACTGTATATGCATTTTATCGCTCTAGGGTGCTTTAAACGTCATAGTATACTACGTGTGGGTGGGTTGACAAGGAGGGCTACCATATCTACCACACTTGACCTACAAAAAATACTACTCACCTCTCGCCCTACATTAAGACTACAAATATTTTGAGGTAAGTAATGAGTGTATTGTGTGTGTAAATTTACTTTTTATTGTTTTTAATGCGTAGTTTGATTGCTAACTTAATATTATATGCATTTATAAGTGTAAAAAATGGAATTCTGCTTTCCAGCGGTAACCTGGAACCTAACCTGCCATATAAGTGGGGCCCCTATTGTACTCTGGACTTGCACACTCACAAATATAATTTGCAGACACTGTATCTCTCTTCATCTACTTCTCTCTCATCTACAATAACAGTTTTTCCAACTCTATGATAAATTTTCTGCCTTTTTTCACTAGGTTAGATTGTCAGTCACCTTAGTATCTTTTATAATGTCTTTTTGTTTGATAATTAGAGATGGCTGATTGTGGAAAGTCAAATTCACATACCAACGCACTAATTCTAATTTGTGCATCATGTTTTTTCATAATTTCTTGTTTGATCTTCAGAGAAATTGCCTCTTTGCTGCACACTTAAGGGGCCATGATGGCTTGGTAACATAAAATATGGTGTAGGTAAATCATAAATGCATATCACTTCTCAAATTGTTCATTACAACTTGAAACTAAATTCCTTTATGTGGCTAAATCATAACTGATAATTATTAAACTCCAGCCCATCATAACCCAAGGGACCACTAACAGATTTTCACTAAAATGAACACCCATCCCTATTATTCCATTTTTGAAGGGTTCATTGTATTAGCATATGAAATAAAATATTTAAGCTAATGCTGTAATATCATTTTTCTCACAAAAGAAAAATGGAAAAGAAACTTCAGGTTTAGAACATTCAGTGAGTGACTTCACCATATAAAAATGTTTCTTGAACTTAAGATGGACAAATTCATTAATACTGTATCCCATACACCTATATGCAACATAATCACCCCAAGTCTATTACTGTACACACAACATAGCCAGTCTTGTAACTTTCAGTATCTCTGTGACTGAATTCAAGGGTTCTTCCATCTTTGCAGTCTTGCCTGATTTAGACTAGGTACCTTTGATTACCTATTGCATGTTGCTTTATTATATACCATTCTTGCACAACTCAGATTACTGTATATCCTAAAACTTGTTGTAAAATTAGCGACTAGAGCCTCTTATTCCCAAAGCACTGTAAAACCCTACAGGTTTAGTGATATCCACTAAAAATGTAATATTAATAATGATAAAATAAAAGGGCAAAGTAACTAAATACAGCAACAGAAACAGATACATTAGAAAAGTTCAAAATTAGTTTACATGGAAGAGGATAGTAGAGAATTAAGTTAGTAAAGGTTTTTAAGAGATTTAAGTTATACCCTATGAAAAAATAAAAATATCCAGAGCTAAAGTAGTTACTGTAATATAGGAGAAAGGTTAACTTGCCATGCAAATGATCAAAGATTATAGTGTTCAAGATGCTTAGGAAACTTCAATAAGAATATATTAAAACTTTAAAAGTGATGGGATCAACGTGATATAATTATTAGAACAAGTTACATTTCATTAAGACAAGTTGAAATCAACCATATTTCAATGAGGAGAAAGCTGGTGGTTAGCCAACAAAGAAACCATAGTTTATAAAGGTGCCACGTCTTAGATACACCATTTGGGCTGTACACTTTGTCTAATAAATGTTACTAACGCTTCATGATCAAATGTGTTGCAACTAAGAAGTAAGGCATAGGCTTAGATAAACCAAGAAAGAATGTCCAGAAACTTGGAAAAAAAAAAAAAAAAAAAAAAAAAAAAAAAAAAAAAAAACAGACAGACAAGATCGACTTTCTCAATCAAAAAAAAAAAAAAAAACTAGGAAAAGAATATTTTTAGCAAGAACTATTATCTTGCAACTCAGAGCTGCACGATAATAGTTCACACATCTTTAAGGAATGTATTTTTAGAGATACATTAATGCAAAGCAGTAACTTACATTAATTACTATTATTTACAAAAATGTCTGGAAAAAAGATATCACAGGTACACTGACAGGCACTCTCAAAGAAAAATACGTATATGGTATTGATAAATGACTTCCGCTTCTTTTTGACATAACAAAAGGATCTAACATTTTATGTAGGGACTCATTCTTCCATTAAAAAAAAAAAACAGTATGTACTGTACACAGGTTTAGCACTGATATTGATTATACAGTATTATATGTACAGTATACAGCAGACAGACCACATGGCAGCAAGTCTCATGACAATCACAAATACGTGTGTGAAAGTGTTTCTTCATTTTCGGGTCACCCTACCTCAGCCAGTGACAGCTGGTGTGTTTTAAAATATATACATGTGTATGTGTTATACATACATATATATATATATATATATATATATATATATATATTATATATAATATATATATATATATATATATATATATATTATTAATATATATACTACATGTATATTCTTTCCGTCCCACCAAGGCAGGGTGCCCCCCCCCCCCCCAAAAAAAAAAAAGTTTCTCGTTTTAAATTTAGTAATTTATACAGGAGAAGGGGTTACTAGCCCCTTGCTCCCGGCATTTTAGTCGCCTCTTACGACACGCATGGCTTACGGTGGAAGAATTTTGTTCGACTTCCCCATAGAAATAAGAAATAAACAAGAACTAGCAAAAAAAATAAAAGAAAACCCAGAGGGGTGTGAATATATATGCTTGTACATGCATGTGTAGTTTATCCTAAGTGTAAGTAGAAGTAGCAAGATGTACCTGAAATCTTGCACGTTTATGAGACAGGAAAAAGACACTAGCAATCCTACCATCATGTAAAACAAGTACAGGCTTTAGTTTTACACTCATTTGGCAGGACGGTAGTACCTCCCTGGGTGGTTGGTCTACCAACCTATTACCTACACTACACACTACTACTACTACTACACACACACACACACAACAAACCAGCTGTATCTCACCGAGGCAGGGTGGCCTAAAAAGAAAAATGAAAGTTTTTTCATTTTAAATTAAATAATTTATACAGGAAAAGGGGTTACTAGCCACTTGCTCCCGGCATTTTAGTAGCCTCTTACGACATGCATGGCTTACAAAGGGAGAATTCTACACACACACATATAAGCTAGTGTGATGCCAGATATGGTTCTGACCATATCTGAGAGGAATTGGCTCTCACTGTGCTACCTTACTCCGAGAAAACCTTCATTCCACCTGTTGCTAATCTTGCAACATTGCATAGCTCCTGATGATGCACAGAGACATGTGAAAGTGAGTTGAGGATTTCCATCCCCCATGCTTCGTCTTGCATTGTTAGGCTCGCCTGTCTATGACTAAACTACTAGGGGATGAAATTAGTTCTAGGTCTGTTGCACTGTTGCCAGTGCTTTGTCAGGTATTACACAATGTTGCATTAGGTAGATGGAGTGGAAAATTCTCAAGAGGTAAGTACACCGTCTACTCACCTCTGAAAATTTTCTGCTCCATTTACATAGCTGCTGATGAAGTACTGTCAACAGTGAGTCAATTGCAAACTAAGCAAAAAAAAAAAATGCAAATAAGCCACTAAGACTGGAAAAAGTAGCTCTAAGCCT
>NC_069404.1:52241306-52262206 GCF_026875155.1 Cherax quadricarinatus
AGTTCTGGAGGGATCACTTCAGTATCTTCCATTGCATAAGCCTTATAGATAAGGCTTGGTAGGGAGTGACTTCCAGGATGATGAACTCTGCTTGGAGAAAACTGGCCAGATTGTGTCCTCAACAAAGGATTGTGAAGGGTTTGAGGCTGACCCTGACAACCCTATACTAGTTGTGCAATCGATTGTGGTGTTGGGGAATTTCATGGGGTTGGATGTGAGTGGCCAGGATGTGGAAGAGTTGGTGGAGGACCACAATGAGCTGCAAGAGCTTCATCTGCAACAGCAACAGACCACAGCTCAGGAAATTGCTTCAGAGGAGGAGGAAGAGAGATGGAAGAAGGTGCCTTCTTCAGAGATTAAGGAGATTTGTGCAATGTGGAGTAGGGTGCACTCATTTTTGGAGGAACATCACCCTGAGAAAGCTGTTGCAATCCTTGCAGGCAACTTTTACAATGACAATGCCATGTCCCATTTTAGGGAAATTTTAAAGAGACAGTAGAAACAGACCTATCTGGACAGATATTCTGTGTGACAGGGGTCCAGTGACTCTCAAGCTGGTCCTAGTGACCTTAAAAAACAAAGAAGGGAAGTGACCCCAGATAAAGGCTTAGTACCTAGAGTCCTTATGGAGGGGGATTCCCCTTCCAAAGAATAACCTCTCTTCCCTCTCCCCTCCTCCCTGTCTCCATCCACCAACAACAGTCTTCAATAAACATAAGAACATAAGAAAGGAGGAACACTGCAGGAGGCCTGTTGGCCCATACTAGGCATGTCCTTTACAATTCATCCCACTAACAAAACATTTGCCCAACCCAATTTTCAATGCTACCCAAGAAATAAGCTCTGATGTGCAAGTCCCACTCAAATCCAACCCCTCCCACTCATGTACTTATCCAACCTAAACTTGAAGCTACCCAAAGTCTTAGCCTCAATAACCCAACTAGGTAGACTGTTCCACTCATCAACTACCCTATTTCCAAACCAATACTTTCCCATGTCCTTTCTAAATCTAAACTTATCCAATTTAAATCCATTACTGCGGGTTCTCTCTTGGAGAGATATCCTCAAGACCTTATTAATATCCCCTTTATTAACACCTATCTTCCACTTATACACCTCGATCAGGTCTCCCCTCATTCTTCGTCTAACAAGTGAATGTAACTTAAGAGTCTTCAATCTTTCTTCATAAGGAAGATTTCTAATGTATTAATTTAGTCATCCTACGCTGAATGTTTTCTAACGAATTTATGTCCATTTTGTAATATGGAGACCAGAACTGAGCTGCATAATCTAGGTGAGGCCTTACTAATGATGTATAAAGCTGCAGTATGACCTCTGGACTTCTGTTGCTTACACTTCTTGATATAAATCCCAGTAATCTATTTGCCTTATTATGTACGCTTAGGCATTGCTGTCTTGGTTTAAGGTTGCTGCTTACCATAAGCCCCAAGTCCTTTTTGCAATCTGTATGGCTAAGTTCTACATTATTTAACTTATAAGTGCTAGGGTTATGGACACTCGCGAGCTTCAGAACCTTGCATTTATCTACATTGAACTGCATCTGCCACTTTTCTGACCAAGAATAGGTAAGTGTCATGTTGAATGTTCATTCTTTTGTGCATGTAAATCTGTCTTTAAGGTAAAAAAATATTTTTTGTTAATACTTCTTGGTGTCTGGAATGGATTAATTGGATTTACATTATTTCTTATGGGGAAAACCGTTTCAGTTTTTGCTGATTTCCGTTTTTGCTGGTCTCTCTGGAACTGATTAAGCACGAAAACCAAAGGTCCACTGTATAGACATTTTGCTTAATCCATCTATGATATTTTTTCAAAATTATATAATAAACACACTGCATAACATATAAACATGATAAATATACCCACAGTAGAATAAATTAAGATAAATATGAGATTTTTTCTAGTCGGCTTGTGGAGTGAACTAAAACCATGTGTTCGGCTGGTTTGTTTACAAAACTCACATCTGTCCTCTCTCATGTACTCATTCTCTCTCTCTCTCTTTTTTTATTCATTTAATCTCATTTACTCACCTCTCACCTTACATTAAGACTACAAATATTTTAAGGTAAGTAATGAGTGTACTGTATATGCATTTTATCACTCTAGGGCGCTTTATATGCCTAGTATATAATGTGTGGGTGAGGTTGCCAGATGGGGTTACGATACCTACCTACCCTACTATTCACCTTGCACCCTACATTCAGACCATTAAAACCACAAATATTTTAAGGTAAGTACTGAGTATACACTATATGCATTTTATCGCTCTAGGGCTCTTTAAATGTTGAAGTTTATTACGTGTGGGTTGGGTGGCTTGGCTGGCTACCATACCTATCACACTTAACTTCTTACAATAAACACTACTCATTCTCACCTACATTAAGACTACAAATATTTTAAGGTAAGTAATGAGTGTACTATATGTGTATTTTACTTTTTATTGTTTTTAATGCCTAGTTCTATTGCTAATTTTATAAAAGTTACTGTTAACTTGTCTGGCATTTATACGCATTTATAAATGGAAAAAAATGGCATTCCCTTTTAGGCGATTTTCACTTTAAGGCAGTAGCCTGGAACCTAACCTGCTGTATAAGTGGGGTCCTACTGTGTTATGTTACTGTATTAAAAATGAACAAAGTAATTTTAAGAGTACAGTTGGACCCCTGTATCTGCGGAATATGTATCAAGGATCTGCTGCAGATACTGAAACTGCTGATAGTAACGAACCCTATATATAAATCTTACACATACTTATTATAAAGTTTAATACACACAATGTGTGTATTAAACTTTATAATAGGTATGTACAAGACTAATATGTAGGGACATGGGAAGCATGTCATTGCTTCTCTTAGGCTTTGAAGAACTTCTGCCATCACTACATTTGCACTTTGAGGCCATTGTTAAGCAAAATTAAGGATTATTTATGGGCCATGGTAAACTGCAAATACCAGACCTGCAGCTATAGGGGCCCTACTGTATAAAGCACTGATGACATGAAGCAGACCCATAAGTTTGACTGTATCTTCTCTCCAGGTGACCAGTACACCCGGGATGAGTTTCGACGACACAAGGAAGCTACTCCAGAGCAAGCTCAGATATTCATGGAGGAATGGACAAAGTACGCAGTCACTGTAGTTAAGCAGCTTAGAATTAGTAGCTCTCATTCAGCTAAGGTGTTTGGTACACCTTTAAAGGGTAAAGACTTAGACCAATTTAGTGATGAGCAGATTTATCAATTATTTGAGCTGCACGAGGCTGCAACTAAGAAAGAAACTAATTCAACAAGTTCTGAGAATGATAAATGACTGCACTGTTCTATAATTTAAAAAAGTTTAAAGCTAATTTTTATCTGATAGCTTCTACGTATAAAAATTATACTATTATGGGACAACTACTGATGAATGTCTGAATAGAGACTGTCATATAAAATAATCTATTTCGAGGAAAGCTTTGAATATTTATATACTCATCATATTTATTAATGTTGACACATATATATAATATATATAATTAACTTATTTGTATCTGAATTTGTGTAAAATCTTATATACAGTGGACCCCCGGTTAACGATATTTTTTCACTCCAGAAGTATGTTCAGGTGCCAGTACTGACCGAATTTGTTCCCATAAGAAATATTGTGAAGTAGATTAGTCCATTTCAGACCCCCAAACATACACGTACAAACGCACTTACATGAATACACTTACATAATTGGTCGCATTCGGAGGTAATTGTTATGCGGGGGTCCACTGTATATAAAACTTTATCATATATTGAAAATTTGCTTCATATTTCTTTAACATTTCCACAGTTATAAAGGTATGCATCACAGTACAGTATATGTACATTAATATGAAAGATATGATATATTGTCATTTAACTACCTCAAGTATTTGTAAATAATAATTCTAGCATAGCTAAACATCCATTTCTATCAGTTTACCGTCCTTTTATCACCACTGTGAGTCTTAATCACACTAAGTCTACACAATGGTTTATAAACTGCTTTTGTACTTTTTGCCTTAAGTGTATCATACTAAAAATTTATTTTATATGTCTGTTTTTTTTTCTCCTATGAATCTGTGCATTCCCAGTAAATGAGATTAAACCTAAGCTATATAGGAATGCATTAAACATAACTTAATGCTGCTTTTAAACACTTCTACACATGGCGTACAACAATTCAATTAACATCATCATTTAATGCAGCTCTTCAATATTTCTACAATATTCATGGGTTATGACAGATTTAAACTGGATGGCAAGAGTTGCCAACAAATATACTAAAAAGACACTGTATGCAAAATGAGGAAGGCAAGGAAAATGAAGAGTGAATCATTTTACCCACAGGGAGTGGGAAGCACAACATAACTTGGGCCTTCCAAATCAGCAACATCTAAGTAATTGTTATTTCCATAATCCATCTGCAAATCAACAAGAGCAAAAACTTAAAATCATCATAACACTGAAGCAGACTAATACAGTAGGGCCCTGCTTCACGGCGTTTCGCCTTACGGTGTTCCTCTAATACGGACATTTTAAATTATGACCTAAACTTGCTAAATGGCTACCCCCACCTGACGCTCTAATATGGTCACCACACGCCACCCGGTGTGTTTACATCTGTGAGCTCCGTGTCTCTCCATTATGTTTGGAAGCTTTCCAAAATTTCAAGTGTTTTAAAGTTATTGCATATTTTATATGTATACTCCGATAATTATACTTATGTATACCTGTACCTAAATAAATTTACACCCTGTGTTGGCATGCAGATACACATTAAAATCACAAAGCATGTCCCTCTAGTCTTGATGTAAGTAATGAGTGTATTGTATGTGTATTTTATCGCTCTGGGCTGCTTTAAATATTGTATATTACGTTTGGGATTGGAGCCAGGTCTACCTACACCCGACTTCCTACAAATAAATACCACTCACTTCTCACCCTACATTAAGACTAAAAATGTTTTAAGGTAAGTAATGAATGTACTGTGTATGTTTACTTTTTTATTGTTTTTAATGCCTATTTCTACTGTTACCTTAATATATGTTAGTGTAAACTAGTTTTCTGGCATTTGTGTGCATTTATAAGTGGAAAAAATGGAGTTCTGTTTTCCGGTGATGTCCGCTTTCTGGTAGTAGCCTGGAACCTAACCTACCATATAAGTGGGGCCCCACTGTATGTGCATCCTCTCATGTGGGTGTGAAAAACTCTACATAGGTTAAATATCATGTAATCTGCATACTAGTCTTTGAGCATATAAATGCAAAAAAAAACTGCTGGATAAGTCGACTTGACAGTGGTGGTTACAGAGAATGGTAAGCCCCTGGTGTTATAGGGAGACTTGCGACACTGTTTAACATGATGGTATCCATTATCTATAACAACTCACATAAAATGGTTAATGTCTATTAGGTTATTCACCAAAAGAGCTACACCAGCCTATGTGGCACCAGACCAAGATCCTCATAGCTTTGGAGAAACATTTCCATAGAATACTTAGCTGTCTCAAGTACATACATTAAGAGGCTTTGATAACACCATTGAAGAAATGATAAAATTCTCTACTAATTTTGTCTGGATGTCACTCTGTTGTATTATATTAGTCCCTGCAAGGGGGTGCCTTGAAACTGGTGGAAGTAGAGCTATCTGATCATTCTTTGTATCAAACCTTTTTATCTCCCATTCCACAAGCACTGGTTGACCACCACAGTATTGTGATTCCTCGAGTAAAGTAATAAACAAATGCCAAATCACTTGGTGTCTTTGACCATTTTCCAGATAAGGCTGGATTACTCGGTATTATTAGATGATATTCATCTTGTATCCGACAGTGAAGCGTGACTTCCTTGATCAAGAGAAGAGCGAGCAATCTCTTCAAGAGAGTTGAGTTGATGTTTGTGAAGGGCTCTTGATCCAAGAAATTGAGGCTATCCTATTACTTTAATCAGACTGAATTTTTATCCCTTTCCCAGCACTGTTTGATCCCTGTGGGTTTAGTGCTTGCTCTTTTGTATAATAATAATAATAATAATAATGATACAATAAGAGTAAACTGTGCAATGTAAAGCATATTAATAACATTAAATCTGTCATCTTTGGTGGCCTAAACCAGTGTCTTTTATGGCCCAAACCATGTACAGTGGACCCTTGAGTTTCGAACTTAATCCATTCCAGGAGCTAGTTCTAAAGTCGAAATGTTTGAAAGTTGAACCAATATTTCCCATAAGAAATAATGGAAATACAATTAATCTGTTCCAGAAACCCAAAAATATTCACAAAAAAAAAAATACATTTTATAGAGATTACATTATAGTTTTACATACACACAACAAGCATACATAGTACAGTTAGTAATAAATTTAAATAAACATAAAAAATAACATTTTTACTTACTTTTATTGAAGATTGGTGATGGCATCTGAAAGATAGGGAGGAGGAGAGAGAGAGTTGGGGTTAGTGTTCAGAAGGGGAATCCCCCTCCATAAGGTCTTCAGGTATCAAAGCCCTCTCTGGGGTTACTTCCCTTCTCTGTCTTTTAATGCCACTAGGACCAGCTTGAGAGTCACTGGACCTCTGTCTCACAAAGTAACTGTCCACAGTCCTCTGTATCTGGCACCTCTTTAACATTTTCTTGAAGTGGGACATGGTTCTGTCACTGAACTTGTTGCAGAGATGGGTTGTTTCAGCTTGGTGAGGGTGATAGTTTTCAACAAAAGTTTACAACTCATTCCACTTTGCACACATCCTTAATCCTTGCCTTTTCACAAATAATCGTCTCCGAAACACTATCACCTGCCATCTCTTTATCCTCGATCCACACCAGCAACAACTTCTCAACCTGATCGACTGTCTGTGATCTATTTTTGGTTAGCATATCAACACCTTTCGCATCATCAGCTTCCTTGATTTGTTCTTTCTTTGCCAGGATAGAAGCGATGGTTGACTTGTTTTTGCCATATATCCTGGCAAGCTCAACAAGTCTCACACCAGTCTCATATTTTTTTATTATTTCCTTCTTCACGTCTATGGTGTTTCTCACTTTCTTTACCACAGGGGTACCACTAGCAAGTTTCTTTGGGCCCATGGTAACTTATTTCACAGTCACACAAGCACTAAACACCGTGAATTAATAGTGAAATGTTTGAATGAGCGTGCAGGTTAGTGTTCACTCAAGCATCAACAAAGCCAGACTGCTCACGACGCCTGTGTGGGGATGCAGACAGAGCAGGCTGGTGGACAGGTCTGGTACCCGGTGGATCAAAAGACGGGTAGAGTTCGATACCCGGAACAAAATTGGTTCGAAAAAAGCTGTCGAAACTCAAAAAGTTTGATAATCTGTACGTTCAAAACTCGAGGCTCCACTGTACTGTTTATACAGAAAATGCGACACCAGAGACTAATGCGCTTTTACATGAAAGTCATCACCACCAAGGTTGAAGTGGGAGCCAGTGACTGCCCTCAGCTACTAGCCAGCTGAGGGCACAGTCACTGGCCTCTAAATTAACCATTGGTGGCATATGTTCATTATTGAAAGAAAATAAGCTATAGAACCAACTCAAGATATATAGCATTACCATGGTGCTATATAACTCCCTAGAGGTTGGGCACTATCTGTTGAATATATAATAGTAATAGAAGATTGTTCAGTACGAGATGCTGATATAGCTTTCGTGTGTGGATGACACTACATGCTCCCTTTAAGGTTTAATACTGCCATTGCACAATGGTAGAAGCCTTCAAAGCCAGTCAGATATATCACAGATATTTCCACTAGACTCCATTGTTAGTCCTAAAACTTGGACAAAGTTGTCATATCAAGTAGAGGAATATTGGATGTGTGATCTGTTTTCTCTGCCCATGTGGTGGCTGATTCTCAATCATGTGTCACTGGTCTAGTGATGCACATGTGGTTCCATGGCCTTAAATTCGTCGCTAAATGAGGAGCATACTGTAATGATAGTGGGTTTATGTCAACCATCTTTGATATAGCTTTAATGTTACCCTTGCACCATTTATAATATTTTTAGTATATTTTTAAATGTGTATAGAGTAGTGTACTGTACATATTGTAATAAACAGAATAACAGAAATCAGCTCTAATATACATTATTTAGGTATGCATACTGGTCAGAGAGCCCGTCGTAAGTACGAGTCGTCGGTAAACGAGTACGTCAGTGAGGAGAGGCTGTAATGCCCTCACTAAACGATTTGTGACCAACAACATGGCTCATGGATAACTCCACTATAGTTTGGTTCTTCAGAATTTTTTGTCCTAACTGTGTCTGCAACAGATTTTCATTCTCACTGTCTCCATAACAGATTGTTGTCATTTTCATTGTACATTATCTGCAAAAGAATGTCATAATTTTCGTTGTTTCTGTAATTGATTGTCACCATTCGTGTTATCGCTGCAACAACTTGTCGTTCTCATTGTCTGCTAAAAATTGTAATCTTCCATGTCTCTGTAACAGGCTATTATTCTTCTCATTGTCTCTGTAATAGATTAGCTTAAGAATGTGCAGAAAATATTTCCAGCTGAGGTGTTGCTGAAGAGCTCTTGACTGAAGTATTTAGAGTTGCTCTCTCCTTTCTCGGATCAAGCCTATTTATCTTATAACCCTCCCTGTCCCTAGGGAGGGTTATAAGATAGATAGGGTGTGACTTGCAGGTTTAAGGCTTCTTCATGGATAAAAATGGTAATGTTCATCGCACACCTTGGTCGACAGTACTTGACCTGTAACAGTGACAGGCTTACTTTCGGCTACAATGAGTTTCTGTAAACACCCACATGAGCTTAAAGATTTTTTTTTTTTTGTGAATATAAGATCACAAGAATAATCCTAGCAACGATATATTTACAAAGATTCCAAGCCAACAGTTACGGACATCTTTACATCTCGAAAATGGTGGTTCCAGAACTTCTTTATTTAGGAGGGGCTTAGGGTAGCAATCTAATTGGAAGATAGGTTTAAGGCAAGTGCCTTAAACCTATCTTCTTCTTCTTAGTATTATATTATTGCATATATGGAGAGCCTGATGGAGATTGTGGGGATTTCAGCCCTTTTTAATTCTACCAGTGCAGTGTCATAGTAGATGACAGTTTAGATACATGACAAGGTATTGTGTGTCACCCTCAGAGTGCCACATCTAGAACCCTGGCTGTTATGATAATACCTTCTTAGTCCCCTTTTCTGTCTCATTTGTTACTAAGGTCATATCTCTCATTCTCGATAATGGTGTCATACTTGTGTTATTTTGCTCGGGGTTATGTCTCATTGTTTCCTGGGGAGCCAAAAGAAATTTATTCCCGTCTGTCAACTTCGGTATTGTCTGTGTTGGACGATGTAGATCAGGTGTGTTACTTAACTTCTATGGCTTCTTTCTACAGGTTGATGCTGTTCACCAGCAAGGTTGATGTTGTACATCACCAAGGTTGATGTCCACCGCTAAGGTTGATGCTGTCCATCACTAGGGTTGATGCTGTTCACCACCAAGGTTGATGCTATTCACCACCAAGGTTAAAATTGTCCATCGCCAAGGTTGATGTTGTCCATCACTAAAATGATGTTGTCCATCACTAAGTTGATGTTGTCCATCACTAAGTTGATGTTGTCCATCACTAAGGTTGATGTTATCCATCACCAAGGTTGATGCTGTTCACCATCAAGGTTCATGTCCATCACTAAGGTTGATGTTGTCCATCACTAAGGTTGATGTTGTCCATCACTAAGGTTGATGTTGTTCATACCAAGGTTGATGTCCATCACTAAGGTTGATGTTGTCCATCACTAAGGTGGTTGTTGTCCATCACTAGGGTTGATGTTGTCCATCACTAAGGTTGATGCTGTCTGTGAGGTATTGGAGCAAGCTAAGACAAACAAGTTAAAGGACTGTAGAAAGGTACTTAGTTTTGACGACTCAACATCTCTGCAGCCACCCCCTGGTCATTGTCTTGAGAAACCATAATGGTCCATCCAATCCTATGGGCTGTGGGAAATTAGGTAAGCATAAATACATAATTGCCCCAAAGGAGTGTATAATTCAGCGTATGAATTTGACATGATGCTAACTTACTTGTTTGGGCTCAATGGCCCTCAGATAATGGGTTATATTGGTAAACTCAGACAAAATATGAACTAGTTATCTGCTGCAGTCGACCTAACTAAGTTTATAACTGACTGGACTTACCTGGGTATTTGTATTTGACCTGCAAGTTTTCCCTGGGTTGTGGCAGGGGAATTAACCCGGTATTCGATGTCTTGATTGAAGTGGTAGTGTCTTTTGAGGAAAGTCGCACATCCTCCACTCAGTCGGGAATTGCAACACTCGCACTGTTACACAACACTGTTCTTCAAGATAAGTCTTTTCATGGTAATTTCACAACAGGAAGATAGTTACTGTGTAATAGTTCTACCACAAATTGTTGAGATTGTCAAGTAGAAGTGGACTGGAGCAGTGGAGCAGTGCCTCGTGCCTCGTTGTGCTCCGGGTTTTCTCGTGTTTACACGGTTGCTCTTACGTGCTAGAACTTTAATTTGTGCCATCAATCCTATACGATACATCCCTCTAGCGCCTGGAACCAATCTTGGGCGGAAAACATTATATACTGAGTCAAAAAAGGAGAATTAGTGTGCACTACCTAGCAGAGTTTACTGCCAGAGGGGAATCATAGGCCTGTGTTCCGTGTGCAAAATAATAATAATAGAACTTTTCTTTGTCAGAGGAAAGAAAGTCTCCCTGATAACATTGTGTATACATGTATATGTATACTACAGTGGCTCCCTAGTATATAATGATAAAGGGCTAAAGTGTCCCTTTGAAAACAGGTGAATTTGTAAAGAAGTGATAACCTTAGAGGCAGTGCCAAAAAGTCGCCAAATCTTTCCACAGGGTCCCCTTTTTAAAAAATCTTCTGGCCTGCTAGTGTATCGCATATAATCTAGTGATACCAGTGAATAGCAATACAGTGTTGTAATACAGCTAACCATATTATAATGTACTTAGTGGAGTGGAGTGACTTCAATTTAAATTTTTTTCTTTAAATACCGACGTATACTGTAATTTCAATAACCTGAGTACCAGCGGTCGCATATACACAACGAGAACAATTATTACTACAGAAAAAGCGCCCTTCCTCCAAAATTCCACCAGTCAACTATAGTGATAAATAGCATTTATTGTGGTGGAGACAAAAAAAAAACAAGAAAAGCTAGATACAGCGATTGATAAAAAAGGGGTTTGGGAGGCTCGACCGTTCGTCACTGTAGGAGCTGCCAGAAATCACCGGCTCTTCAACACGCAAGTTATACTTTTGTATCAATCAAATCACATATTACTCGGGTAGATAATTTCAAGTAGATCCTTCATGTGTTAGCCCAAATCACCGACTAGCATGTTTTAAATAAGTGACCCACTGATCAGATCAGATCGACTGGTCCGAACCCTCGACTGGTCTGAACCCTTGATGGTCTGAACCCTTGATGGTCCGAACCCTTGACTGGTTTCAAACGGATTCGTTGGACAATAAGGCAGACTGTAAACGGATGGGGTTGTAGGCACCCTTATCAAACACAAACAATAAATATAAATCAGGAATGTACACGGTAAGCTGTCCAATTAGTTAGAAATAGAAATACAAATAGCTATGGCTTCATTTAAGGAGGTTATTAATAGAGTATTCAAGAGGTTGCTAGTAGAATTACAGTAAAATCAACCACTCAAATCATTAAAGAAGCTCTGTAAGTCTGCAGTCAATCAAACAAACGGGCTTCCAAATGGATAAATTGTCATTTTTTGGAAAATGGTGTCACGCCCCTTGTGCAGATATCCAAGAACTAGCTACAAGCAGTATTAAAAACAGGGAAGTGTTTTTGGGTATGCCCAAATGAGGAAAATCGTGGGGCTAAAATCACAAGGGTATTAAAAGAGGATAACATCAAAGCTGCTTTTATAGACAACCTGGAAGCTTTCTACAACAGATGGGAACATAAAAAGTCTGGGCTGAATGGTACTGCCCCTTTATACTGGCCATGTGTCAGAAACTGTAAGGCTGGAGGTGATGTCCTGGTAGTCAGTAAATGTGGGCTGATAGTGCTGTCCTGGGAGAACAGTAATGGTGAAGCTGGAGGTGCTGTCCTGGGAGACAGTAATGGTGAAGCTGGGGGTGCTGTCCTGGGAGACAGTAATGGTGAAGCTGAGGTGCTGTCCTGGGAGACAGTAATGGTGAAGCTGGAGGTGCTGTCCGGGGAGACAGTAATGGTGAAGCGGGGGTTTTTGGGTCCAGTATTTGGGGAATTATACGCGGGAAAGGGAATACAATAAATACCTCATGGGGGACAGGAGCCAAATGGGGAAACAAGTGTAGTCAAAGATAAGATAAAACCAATATTGCAAACTAGAAATACCACAGGAAATAGCAAACAAGAGGACTCCACTACTATAGTGAGGATATATTACCAAAAACAAAATGGGGAGCTACATTGTTGGTGCTAGGGAGGACAGGAATAAGACAGGGAAACATGCACCAACAGGGAATACAGTCACAGAAACCCAAGGCCCAAAAGGAAACCAAGCCTGTGCACATACTATGCACTTGGTATCTGCAGACATGGGAAATCGGAAAAACAGATGGGACGTGCAACTATTACCACCCCAGAAAATGCCATGCCCATATGACAACAGGAAAATGCAAACTCCCTTCCTGTAAACTTTTTCACCCCGAAATGTGTACCCCTTCAGTACAGGAAAGACTGTGCTATAACTTAAATTGCCAGGCACACCACTAAAGGGGACAAAAAGATACAAAACATCCAGGCCATGGGAAAACCTGGGTAGCCACAGCCACCAAGGGGGAGAGGTTTTTTTAGTGCCGGGAAGGAAAAAAAACGGGCAGGAAAGGCAGAAATCGTACCCCAAAAACCTCATTCCGGGAGGGGAACCACATCAGGGCCTCCACTCCAAACCAACAGATCAGATACTAATGCCGGAAAAAAAAATTCCCCCCCAGTCCCAAACAATACCACCAGCCCGATGACATTCTTCTTTGCAAAAAAAAACGGGGTCTAAACCCAGCAACAAAAAACTTTAAAATCCTTTTCAACCGTGGACTGCTTGCAGGGAAAAGGCAATTTTCGCGCTTTCCAGAACCCCACTAAAGATCACTTGGACAACAAAAAATGGATCCCAGGTTACAACCCATACAGATGTACAAAGTAAACAGGCAAAAGGGGGGGGGTTGGCCGTACATTCAGAGTCACTGTTTGCCAAACGCTAAATCCTCAAAAAGTAGGGGAAGTTTTAGCAGTAAAGGCGAGAACCAAAACCTATCATTGTGGTATCTACAACCTCCGATGCAACATCCCACAATCCAAAAACACTGTTAAAAATTGACCATTTGTCTGGAAAATCTCCAGCTCCTGCCCCCCATCTTGCCCTTGGGGGTTTTAACTTTTAAAGGGACCTAAAAAGGGGGAAAAGCAAAAATATTTTTGCAGTAAAAATACCAGGGGCACTCTGAGAAAACTCACACTCACAAAGAGCTTTTTTAAAACTCTGCACAAAAATTTAATTTAAAACCAGGGAAAAAAAGAGCCTACTAAACTGGAGAATACACAGACCTCATCTTTACTAACACTAATGTCTGTAAGAAATTCCCCAATAAAAAACAATATACTCAGATCAAAACTAAAGGGTTCAACATGTATGCGTGGACCCCAAGACCGACATAAAGACAGTCCGGGGATCATTCCCCAAATTTCAATTTAAAAACAAAAACAAAAAAGGGGGCCCAAGTAAAAAATCCTAACCATATAACTGGGAAATATACTAACAACACAGACCCCAACGTATGCCAAAAAAATTTAAACTTGGTGCACTAGATTATGCACAAGGCTTATCCTCTAAAAAAAAGGAGGAGAGATGAAACATAGAAAGAGACGGGCGCTCCCTTTACAGGCGACAAAAAAGAATAACAAGGGGCTAAAAGAGTAAATAATTGAAATGCTAGGAGACACTGGCGAAAATAGCAACATTAAACCAACTAAAGGAATCTTAAGGATCGGGGAATCGCGGGAAAAACTAAAAGCCAAAATGAAATCGAAGAAACCCAAAGTTTTTTTTTCTCCTATCCCAAATCAAAGCGAAACAACACCAGAAATTTGGGCCCCATTTAAAACAAGAGGGGTCCTACAAAATTTATAGCAAGGAAATGAGTGACCCCCAAGTCCCAATACGACTCGTTTTTTTTTTTTTTTTTTTAGCAAGCGCAAACCCAACTGAAGTCGAAGAAAAAACGAATTTTTATGAGAGACCAAAAAATTTTGGGTTTTAAACACAAGCCTATCCGATTTTATCCTGCCCAAAAAAGACTTCGAAAAGGGGCGATAAATAACATGCCCTGACTCGGGCCCCCCAGGGCCAGACTCATAACTCCGTGTTCACAAAAACTGCAAGAAGCCCCTATCACGACCTTTTCCATCCTATGGAGAGGGAGCAGGACACGGGGGTCGTCCCACTTTTCGAAAACAACAGCAAGCCCCCCTCCCCAAAGAGGGGAGTAAAGCAACAACAAAGAACTACAGACCGATAGCACTAACATCCCATATCATATAAATCTTTGAAAGGGTCCTAAGAACAAGATCACCACCCATCTAGAAACCCATCAGTTACACAACCCAGGGCAACATGGGTTTAGAACAGGTCGCTCCTGTCTGTCTCAACTATTGGATCACTACGACAATTTCCTAAATGCACTAGAAGATAAAAAGAATGCAGATGTAATATATACAGACTTTGCAAAAGCCTTCGACAAATGATCTATGTCAAGTTAGGCAACAGCGGCACTTCTCCGCTCCATGGAATATTACCCCATTCCAAACTACCATTCCTCCATTTCCCCCCAAACTACTTCTTAAATCACAACCAAAACTTCGCCTTGAAGCCAAACATGAGGCCTTAAGCTGTATTGATAACTTAGTCACACAGCACACACTCTCGCAAATTATTTACGCTGATGGTTCTGTTCACCAATCCACTGGTGCAGCTGGTAGTGCTGCTGTTGTCGTACAGAGTGATGGCTCTCTTAAAGAAAATTGGAGCACGCATCAATAATTGGGCCCTCTACCCTTCAGACAGAACTGTTTGCCATACTCCCTTTCACTGAAATGCATCTAATGTATCAAAGATTGACAGTTTAATTGTAACTGATTCTCTGTCCCTCCAAAATGCTCTCAACTCATTAAGCATAAATTGTGGCATGGGTTGTGTCAGAAGCCAGACACGGTATGGTTAGAAATTTTGGACAGTGGAGTCAGAGTGCACATGCAGTGGATTCCATCTCACATTGGCTTCAGATGCATGATAGAACTGATAAATTGGGTAAGCTGTATGCTTTCAAAGAGGGAGTAGATTACAATCTTGGCTTGTCAGGTAGTAAATTTGAGAACAAAAATACGAAAAGAACTTCAACTGAATTTTAATGGACTTAAGGCTCAGGAGATTGACACCAGTGATTCATCTAATCATCACTCTATCATGCAGGAGGAGCCACATGTCTATGGTGCATCCAACAAAATAAGCAGACTCTTAGGATGTCACTACTGCCCGCTCCGGCTTGGTTACAAGTATCTTTGGCAGGATAAATCACAACCACCAATGTAGACCAAACGAAATGTAAACTTTGCCAGATGGACTATTGTCACACACCCTGCGTCATTATGTACTGGAGTTGAAAAATTAATGAATTTAGAAACAACTCACTCAGAAATGTTCAAGAAATTGGCAAAGTATTATCCACATGTGGTATATTGCAGACCATTTGGAGAAATACCCTGACTTTGCTAGTGTAAATAAAGCATTACCACATGTTCAGTGTGTTGTGTTGTGTGTGTAGTGTTTGTGTGTGTGTGTGTGGTGTGTGTGTGTGTGTGTGTGTGTGTGTGTGTGTGTGTGTGTTGTGTGTGTGTGTGTGTGTGTGTGTGTGTGTAGTGTGTGTGTGTGTGCATTCACCTAGTTGAGATTGCAGGGGTCGAGTCCAAGCTCCTGTGTGTTTACCTGGAGTTTACCTGGAGAGAGTTCCGGGGTCAACGCCCCCCCGCGGCCCGGTCTGTGACCGGGCCTCCTGGTGGATCAGAGCCTGATCAACCGGGCTGTTGCTGCTGGCTGCACGCAAACCAATGTACGAGCCACAGCCCTGGCTGATCAGGAACTAACTTTAGTGCTTGTCCAGTGCTTGTGTGGTGTGTGTGTGTGTGTGTGTGTGTGTGTGTGTTTGTGTGTGTATTGTGTGGCGTTTAGTTACCATTTTGTCCTAGGCACATGTCGATTAGACACTAGGCCTGTTGTATTTGCGAGTGTGTGTGTGTGTGTGTGTGTGTGTGTGTGGTGTATGAGTGTGTGTTTGTGTGTACTCACCTATTTGTGGTTGCAGTGGTCGAGTCTTAGCTCCTGGCCCCGCCTCTTCACCGGTTGCTCTTCACCGGTATGAGTGTGTGTGCGTGTGTGTGTATGAGTTTGTGTATGTGTGTGTGTGTGTGTGTGTGTGTGTGTGTGTAGTGTGTGTGTGTGTGTGTGTGTGTGTGTGTGTGTGTGTGTGTGTTGTGTGTGTGTTTATGTGTGTGTGTGTGGTGTGTGTGTGGTGTGTGTGTGTTGTGTGTGTGACTCAACAATCAATATTTGCACCAATAACTCACTACAGTTTGACCGGTGGGAAGTGTAAATTTTGCTCTTTCCACTAAATTTGTTCTGATTGTAGCCATGTATAAACTAATAACCATTTTTACGGGGATTCATTACCTTGTAACTGTGAGTTCATTCCCTTGTACCTATTCAGCCTCCAAACTTGGGCCCGTCCCGGGCCCCATACGAAAACCCTGTAACTGTAAATACCTTTGAAACTTGCCCAGATTGTGCAACCTACCCGGGATTCTTACCTTTGTAATTTGTGAGTTCTTCCTTTGTAAATTGTGAATTCATTACCTCGTAACTTGCTCACTATCAAAACTTTGGATCCAGTCCCGGACCAATTATGTACCTTGTAATCTTTTGCAACCGCCCACAGGAGGGTATGGGGTGCATAATAAACTATTAAACAAACAAAGGCATTTGTAAAAAGTATTCATCAAAGGAAAGAATAGAGGGCCTTATTGATAGGGGCACCTCAGAGAGTTTCATCAATCTTGACTTAGTTAAACGCCACTTTTTGACTGTAAAACACTCTCGGGTACCTTTTTTCCAGGCATCAACATTTCCTCTTTCCCCTTTAGGGTTTTTGTAAGGTAAATCTCAGATTAAATGGAAAGGATTATCAAGATGAAATTACTATTCTGCCACAACTGTGCTCTGATTTATCCTTGGCAGGACTTCGAAGCGCATGGATGTCACCTTAACATTGGGGGTGAACTGCCTCCCTTGTTGTCGGGGATTTACATTTTAAGGTAACCCCCCAAAAGCGTTTTGAAAATCTTACCGGGGTTTGCCATCCTATACACTAAGTCCCCCCGCTATTTTTATGAGGAGGGATGTTCATTGAGAAAGAAACTCGGGGCTGCTAAAGGAGGGTATTATAGAACCGAGTAATTCCCCCCTTTGGGCGTGCACAGGTTGTTGTTTTTAAAGATGATTATAGGGAAAGGGAACTGGCTATCGATTCCCCCTGAGACAACCCAAAAATTTTTACACCTTGAGGGGTACCCCTACCTCGAATTGATGAAAGTAAAAAAATTGCTCATACTATGTTTTTAGCACAATTGATCTACAGAGTGCCTATCACAAGCCCCTATAAGGAATGAAAAAAACCATACACAGCATTTCAGGCTAGTGATGGCCTGTTCAGTTTACCAAGCCCCTTTTTGGAGTCACCAAGGGGGAGCCGCTTCCAAACGAATTATGGATTCCTCATTCAGAAGAGCAACTCAGGGAACTTACGCGTATTTAGATAATGTTACCATTTGTGGCAAACCCAGGGGGAACAGAGCAAACCTTGATAAGTTTTTGGAAGCCCCAAGAAGAAAAATATCAGTTTTAAATGGGGAAAAAGTGCATTTTTTTAAACTAAAAGGCTTAGCACCTTGGGTTTATGTAGGGGAAGGGAGGTTCAATATTCCCACCCTGAACGACACGACCTCTATGGGAATTTCCAATCCCTCAAGACAAAAAAGTCCTCCGAAGAACTCTTGGGCCTTTGCTTATTACTCACAATGGATCTACAACTATTCAAGTAAAGTCCCCCCATTGAGGCTACCACATTTCCTTTACAAAAGGAAGCAGAAGCCGCTTTCCATACCTCAAACAGGACATTGAAAACCGTAGTTTAAGCCATTGTGACCCACCATTCGAAGTGGAAACGGGTGCACTGACATTGCCCTTGCTGCAGCTTTCTCAGGCAGGACGACCAGAGCCTTTTTCGAGAACTTTTCAAGGGTCAGAAAAAGTTACGCGCTGAGAAAAAAAGCCCCGGCCACAAAAACAGTTCGCCAAAGGGGGCTTTTTTAACTGTAACATTTCACCTAAGGACTGACCCCAAAGGGCCGTGATGTATAGTTCGACAAGAAGCACAAAAGTAGGATAAAGAATGACAAAATTACCTGGGGATGGAACTATGTGTTTTGACTTTGATATTCCGTACCGACCGGGCAAAGGAACATCTCACCGATGCATTCTCTAGGTCCCCCTGGGAGCAGCTGTCAGTTTTTCAATCACTCTCAGCGCTCCAAAGGGTTTGTGCACCAGGGGTTACACCCGTACCATTGTCAAAACAAAGAATCCCTACCAGTGGAAGATTGCGACAAGTGATCGAGCAGCAGAGATGTCAGAGTGCAAGCCAAACTTTCACGCCAGAAAAACCATCTCATAAAAAACCCCCACCTTTCGAGAGACTGAATATAGATTTTAAAGGACCTCTACCAAACACAAAACAAAAAGGATTTCCTTAACAAAGTAATAAATATTCAAAGGGTTTCCCCCTTTTTATTCCCTGTGCAAATAGACTGCTTTAAAGTTATTTGTTTCTTTCACAGTTGTTCCATTTTTTGGGGATCCAGCTTATATCCTTCAGACAGGGAATCCTCTTCATGGTAACGAACTTTGGAGTTTTTGTCTAGCAAAGGGATTCCTGCAGCAAAACAACACTAAAACCCCAAGGCCAAAGGCAAGTGGAGCGGCTCAATGGGACTATATGGAAGGCAGTTAAATGACATTGAATCGCGCAAAACTACCTTTCAACCTGGCAAACTTTCCTACCTGATGCCTTCACTCTATTAGATATTGCTGTGGGACAGCTACTAAAGCAAACCCCCCATGAAATCCCCTATTCATCGTTTTCCTCTAAAAAGCCCCGTGCCCACTTGGTTATTCACCGGACCCGTTCTCCTGAAAAACACCGAGGATGAACAAGACGGTCCTTATGGAAGAGGTGAGCCCTGCAAGCAATCCACATTACGCCCACATTCCTACCAAAAGGGGAAAAACACAGTATCACAAGCATTTAGCCCCCGTTGAAAAACCCCATTAGTTGGGAAACTCAAGATACACCAAAGATTGAAAGACTTCGTTTTTCTCCTGGAAAGCCCCTTTAGACTACCCCACGAAAAAAAGAGATTCTGCCCACAGTTTTGTCAAACCCTGCTGGGAAAATATTGAACCTGGTGAAGAGGGTCAAGGGCTACGAAGGTTTGGGACGTGTACGTCGCCCACCTAACTTTTTTTTTGGGGATTACTGTCTCTGATATTTTAAAGGGGAGATTGAGGATACGCTCCTGTGGGGAGCACAGACGATAATACTGCAAAACCCCCTCTCGGGGCCCCTTTAAAAACAAAAACATTTTTTGTTTTCAGGGCCCAACACATGGGGGGTGATTCTCTTCTCTTCTATATCCCTATATATGATCAGATTACAGGTGGTTAAATATGTGGCCTGATTATAACTTTTCCTTGACATATGCAAGACATCACCACCCTGTAGAAGCCGTTATTAAAATTACTACTTATATTTTGTTGTTGCGAAGTCTAGAAGATTCTATGTTCAATAAAGCCAGAGATAAGGGCCCGTTTTCATCACAACAAGACATAAACAAAAAATGGAAATGATGAATGAAACTTTACAGCAACACTTACCTTTATTGAAGATTCTTTTTAGTGTATGGGGGACTGAGAGGGGAAAAGGGGTGGGTTGTTTTTTAGTTTGGAAGGGGAATCCCCTTTCCCTCAACACCTCAGGACCTTTTTCTTTTCCCGGGTTGCTTCTCTTTTTCTGTTTCTTTTTGCCACTAGGACCACCTTGAAGTCACGAAATCCAGATCGCAAAATAACTGTGGAGAGAGCTCTGTTTCTGGCTCTCTTTAACACTTCCCTAAAAGGGGCCCAAACTTTGTCCTGTACATTTGCCAACCTGGTTCAACAACCTTGTTAGGTATGTTTCTCCATAAAGCTTTCCATCTTAAACCCCACATATAAAAATCTCTTTTTTCGAAAACAAAAAATTCATCTCTCTTCCTCCTCCCGCACAAGATTTTGAGCTGCGATGTGTTCTCTCCTGCTGAACTTTCAGCTCCTCATGGTAGCTCTTCATTTTGGGGCTTTCCCCCAATTTTTTTTCCCCATCCTCCAAACCACACCAACCCCATGGAACCCCCAGTGCCACAATTGATTTTACAACAGACATAGGCTCATTAGGGGGCATCCAAACCTTCAAATCCCCTTGCCGACACAATCTGGGCCCCAATTTTTCTCCCGGGGAGTTCAAAGTCCTGGTAGTCACCCCTCCCAAGCCATACCCATAAGGGATGCAGTGGATGCTGAAGTGTTCTCTCCCAAAATTTTCCCTTTGGGTCAGTGATGTTGTGGTCACAGTCAAGCACCTGGAAACATTTCTTTTTAG
>NC_069404.1:52262706-52265206 GCF_026875155.1 Cherax quadricarinatus
CTTTCAATTTTTTAATAACTCTACCATACACTTTACCAGGTATACTCAACAGACTTATCCCCCTATAATTTTTGCACTCTCTTTTGTCCCCTTTGCCTTTATACAAAGGAACTATGCATGCTCTCTGCGCATATATATAATATATATATATAATATATATATATAAATATTATATATATATAAATAAAAATATGCAAGGAATTCGCGAGAGCAGGCGAAATATACAAAAACACTGATCTCTGGCTGAAGGAGACTCAAACCTACGAACCTTAGGACAAGGTACGCAGCTCTTTACCAATCTACCTACACTGTACAATACCTTGGCGTGTACTTGCGCTACACGTTTGAATCCAGGCAGCCAGCTTTCAGGGACAAGGCTTACAGGCTTAACTGTGAGCCTTCTCCCTGAAAGCTGGCTGTCTTGGATCAAACGTGTAGCGCAAGCTACACGCCAAGGTATTGTCCAGTGTGGGTAGATTGGTAAAGCACTGCGTACCTTGTCCTAAGGTTCGTAGGTTCGAGTCTCCTTCAGCCAGAGATCAGTGTTTATATATATATATATAAAATATATATATATATATATATATATAATATATATATATATATATATATATATATATATATATATATATATACACACACACACATACACACATGTATATATATAATGGATTCTGCCTCAACCACTTCGCTGTCTAGGTCGTTCCACTTCCAGACCACTCTAAGACTGAAGAAATACTTCCTAATATCCCTGTGACTATCATTGTTTTCAACTTTCATCTGTGCTCTCGTGTTCCAGTTTTTCCCATCTCTCGATTAACTTGTCACTGTCCACCCAATCAGTTCCTTTCGGCATTTTGTACGTTTTATATTACACCTAGGCCTTTCCTGTGGTATCATCAGGTTGGGTTTTCTTAACCTCTCCTCTTAAGACATCCCCATTAACTCCAGGTCTAGTCTTGTTGCAAACATCTGCACTTTCTCCAGTGTTTGACTTGCTTGACCAGGTGTGGGCTCCATACTGGTGCTGCATACTCCAATACGGGTCTGATGTACACTGCATACAGTATCATGAATAACTCCTTGCTCAGATTTCAGAAAGCCATTCTTAGATTTACGAGACACACATTGTTTCAGCATTTATTCGGATGTGTACGCCTTACGTAATATACTCTGTACAATATTTACCCCGAGGTCCTCCTTGAGTGGGGTTTGCAGTTTTTGTCCTCTCACCGAGCTTGTACTCCGTCTGTGGTCTTTGCCCTTTCCTAATCTACATAACTTGCACTTGCTGGGGTTAAATTCTAGTAATCACTGACCTGCAGCCTGTTCAGATCAGTTTGTGGTCTTTCTTGGTCCATACCTGTGTATTCTCCTTTATTAGTCTCGCATCATCTCGAACAGGGATATCTTTGACTCTATCCCACTTCATCTGTCATACATTATACAAAAATAATACCGGTCCGAGTAAGCAAACACTTACAAAATATAAGCAACTCAGGATATGTTGGGTTGGGCTAAGCTACATACATTACATGAATTTTATCCGAGGCCCAGACATCTAGCAGTATTAGCTGCATGTAGTTGCTAAAATCATACATACAGGCATTCATATAAATGAAGACTTGAGATAATCAGATAAGTAATTAATCCATAGACCTAGGTACGCAGAGCGCACGTCCATCACAGTTTGCGGCCCAGGCAGGGAAATGGTATTTTATTACTGCTTTTTGTTATATAATAAAGATTTTCGAGTTACTTCGCATGGAACGTAGATTAAGATATAAACCTTGGCTAGTGAACCACTCCACCGGATGCGTAAATTTTGGTTAATTAACGTTTGAAGAACCCTAGCCTAAATTTTATTAGACAGTGGTTTGGCGAAATGTAAACGTTTACATGGGGAACGATAATCCGTAAGGAACTTCCATCTCCTGAGTAATGGAAGTGGTTGGGAATAATCAGGTTGGATTCAGAAAGGGGAGGCTAGCTCCATTTCCTCCGTCAAGAACCTTCATAGCCTCGAGGATTCCCCGCTCCCTTCGAAGGGTCAAGTAGTACGAGGCTGAGCATTACCGATAGTAAATGAAAAAAAAAGACTTCCGAGCAAGCTTTATGTGACTACTTTTCGCTCTGCGTCAGCTTTATCAAGTAAATGATTTGATAAAGAGCTCTATACAGAGCGAAATGTTTGCTACAATAAAAAGCTTGTTCCTGTAACCGTGTCTTCTTCCATCAGACCATTTCAAACTGAACTAAAACACATTAGAAACATACTAAGCTTGTGTTGGAGTAGGCCGCAAAAGTGGTGGGTGGCTTAGCGTGCAGGGTCACTGGCCGCTGTGGTCCTCGAAACAATCTACCAGAGTGCTGCAGTGATCACCTATTGTCCATACTAACCTGCTCGTTTCTGTGCTTATTAAAGCTGCAATTGTGTTATGACTCAAGACAAAGTTACTGGTACAAATGTGGAATTTCTATTCTGTAAAAACAGAGGAAT
>NC_069404.1:52272706-52650206 GCF_026875155.1 Cherax quadricarinatus
GCTCCAATAGTATTACCGCTACTATATTTTTTGCTAATTTGGGCTCTGATTTTTTGAGGTGTCTGGTGTCTTTGTTGTTGGCAATTTGCCCGGCGTGGTTTGTCGCCTATGTTGAGACGAGACGGATGTTTGTCATCCCGTTGGGAATGCATTTATTGCCCTAATAACATGTGTTGCTAGTGACTTGTCCCTCCTTGGTGGGACAGCCAAACAGGCATTGCCAAAAAGCAGCAAGTTGTGCCAGGATCTGTTGTTTGAAGGAGCATCGTTGACTTTCTTCAGAAGGTCAGTGAATTTGCTAGCAGCTTGAGGGCGAGCTGCTTTGGGGATGTGTGTCAGAGTCCTGGTGGATGTTAATTTGATTGCAGATTTGAGGTCCTCTGTAGAGGTGAAGTCACGGTAGCTGTCAGCCCTGTCTGCTGGGGGACGTTAGCTCTACTAATTTCTTCACCCTAATGCATTTCACTGGCTTACCGACCTCTCAGTGAAGAGAGGTGTAAGGATGTCGCATTCGTTATTATTCAGGATCTTAATCTAATAATAGTAGTAGTAGATATCTGGACAGTCTTGAGCTTTACATATTTGAAGGGGTGCGAAATCCTTGCTGGTACTGTGCAATTTCATTTATTCTGTTTTATATATATTATAGTATATTATATATATAAATAATATTATAATATATTATATATATATATTATATATATATATATGTATATATATAAATTATATATATATATATTATATATAATATTATATAATATATATTATATATATAATTATATATTATATATGTATATATATTATAAATATTAGTTATATAATATATATGTTAATATATTATATATAAATATATAGTTATATATATTTAATATTCTTATATAAATATATATAATAATATATATATATATATATTATATATATTAATATATATTATATATAGTATTAGATATATATATATATATAATATATATATATATTATATCAATATATAATATATATAAATATTTATATAAATAATATATATATAAATATAATACTCACACACATACATACATACTGACCCATATATAACTTCCCAAAATGAGGCTTCTACTACACGTTTATTACATTCAGGGTTTCGAGTTCGCTTACAGCAAACTGACCTGAATAGGAGGGATGTAAGAGAAGATACAATTCTTATGAGTGCATGAACAGTGAAGAACTTTGATGTTTCGTGTTAAGCTTTAAGTATGCGTGGCAGTTAACTTTATAACCGTTAAAATAAAATAACCCGAGTTAAAAATAAAAAATATGGCCTAGCAGTTGCATCTTTGATTCCCGTCAATACATGTATATGTTAATGAGCTTTACTGTAGTCATTTACTCCCTGCATTTAATATACGCATTAGCAGAAATAACCTCGTTGATTAGGTAATCACTGAAGAGTGTCCTCAGGCCGGGTTATCAGGGTAGAACCATTCTTAAAACCGGCAATTGGTAAACTGGTTTTGATCATTTTGTCAGTTTTATCAAATTGCAACACTTACTCAGTTATCAAGTTTTGGTGCGGGTTTCGTTGTCAGGGTTGTACAGCTGCTTTTATCAGTTGAGGGGCCAAACCTCACATTATTCAACTAGTGACTTACAATTTATATTAGAGCTGGTTATACCTACTCTAAAACTGAAAAAAAGTAATGCTTTTAATTTAAGAAAAGTAATGTTTTTACATCCTTGTGTAGCTTGCGTTCGCGATGATAAAGCTACAACACTTGGGGCCCCCCTCTTATAAGTATGTAGTTGAGTCTTCTCGTGCCCAGCGAGTGAACTCTGGCATGTTTACATTTCATCGGGTGTAGGACGTTAGCTCTACTAATTTCTTCACCCTAATGCATTTCACTGGCTTACCGACCTCTCAGTGAAGAGAGGTGTAAGGATGTCGCATTCGTTATTATTCAGGATCTTAATCTAATAATAGTAGTAGAAGATATCTGGACATTCTTGAGCTTTACATATATGAAGGGTGCGAAATCCTTGGCTGGTGCTTGGCAATTTCAATTATTCTTTGTTTAATCTTATATTTGATCCTCGCGTATATGCTGGCAAATGTCCTTAAAGGAGTTTAGGCTCTGAAGACTACTCTTACGTTTTCCAGTGTTGTAAATTCTGCATGCCTTTACGTTCCGATATAAGGCTTGGGAATATTAAGTAACCTTTAGTTACCTCCCACGTTAGGCAATTATGAATACAGCTTCTGTGGATTGGAGCTTTTTTTTTGGTTCGGATATGGAAAAAACAACAACCATCCAGGAGGTACTTCCGGTTTTTTTTTTTTCATTCTGGCAAGATTGCTAATCTTTTCTTTGTCTCAAAAATACATATGATAGATACATCTTAAAAACTTCTGCTTAAATTCACCATACACATTTTTATTTTCATTCGTATTTCTTAACGGTTCTCAGTCCTGTAATATTTCCTTTCCAACTTAGGCCTGCTCTGAGATCAGGCGTGGGAAAGATAAATCACATTTAATTGGGTATTGACTTTACTGTTTATTCTTGCCAAAAGTTTACCTCTTTCTCCTAGCTTGTTCCATTTTTTCCTATTATCATTACACTGAAAATTTTTCTTTTTAATGATGCTTTCGTGCACCATCATTCTGGTCCCTCCTATGATAGTCGGTTCTTATCTGTATTATTAAATGTTGCTACCCATGAGTATTTTGCATATCTTGATCATACTTTCACTGATCCATTACCTCATCTCCTATGTACAGTGTACAGAAAACCAGAATTAATTCTTGTATCTATTTTATGCTGAAGTTTGTGAAGCAGCGTTTATTTAAATGATAACGGTCATCCTTTTGAACTGTGGAGGGTGGGTAGAGTTAGAGTGAACCAGTTGTCTCCGCACCACAACTTACCAGGCCGCATACAGTCCTCCATCCCACTCCTCTCCTACCCTTCATACCTACAAAAGCCAAAAATCCGTTTCACTCTCTCTCTCTCTCTCTCTCTCTCAATCCTCTCACTCTCTCTCTCTCCTCTCTCTCCTCATCTCTCATCTCATCCTCTCTCTCTTCTCTCGTCTCTTCTTCATCATCTCTCTCTCTCTCTCTCTCTCCCCATTTGCTGGCTCCTGTCGCTGCCTACGCCCTTCAAACGTCTTTAAAGGCCTCTCCTAATTTGAATAATGTCTGAAAATTTACATATCTCTAAATCTTTTAGCATCATTCGGTTTTTTCCCCGTTTTTTTTTTAAAGGTTTAACACCTTATTTTGATCCATTATAATCGAATTCTCCATTTTAAAACTGCTATATTCTGAGGAAGGCTCATTCTGTAGCTGAAAAATAAGCTAAACATTATTCTGCAAATATAACCATCTCACTACAAACAAATGAGACTGATAAGAATCGAGTCAACTTCGCAGATACAATACTTAATGCAGCTGAGTATCATCAGATATTTTTGGAAGCTTTTTTTTTTTTTTTGAAGCCGCAGAATTCATTTTTGGCAAGTGGGCGATAGTTAAATATGTTGACAGTGGTAGAGGAGGTGCCTGTTGGTGTTAGGCTAACTATTCTCTTATTTAATTCATCACGCTTGATTGTTGGCAGAGAGCCGGTTCCTTGGTTACCTAATGAATTTAGTCTACTCGGGTCTGTAAAAGATTGTTATGACATCAAGAAAAAAGCTGCCAGGGTGATTCCTTCACATTCCGTCCTTTTGCTATTATGCAACGCCGAATTCAAATGTTGCTTGTCAATGTGGCAGCTTATGTGAACCCCATATATCCATCCTGTTGGACTACTCGAACATGTGGATATACCACAGTCTTAGATTTCTAAGGCTTAAAAGGGTTAGCAAGAGTATCCTTGAATATATTACCAAAATTATTTTTGCATATACACTGTATATATTATAAGCAAATTTGCGGTATAATAACCTATTGTAAATGATAAATTGGGAATGAGAATAACATTTATGACGTCACAAAGCCCATTTTTCGAATACTTCGTTCATCCAGGTCTCAAGAGGTAGGCCGTGTATCCAGGATGCTGCATGAATTTCCTTTCTGGATCGCAAAATTGATTCTTTGGAAAAGAAAGCTAGTCGTTCTGGGGTCCTTCGTTTCCTGACAAGTTTGTCACATAACTCTAGGAACTTTAAGTGCAGAGTTTCCTCATGACTCAAGGGTCTTTTATCCTACTCCAATGAAGTTGCGGTATGCTGTTAAGCCCCTGTATTTGTGAGGTTTTTGGATTTCGATGAAACTGGGAACACCGCTCTCTTCGGTTTCTGTGTATCGGAGGTACAAGTCTGCTATTGTAGGCACAAATGTAGTCCCAGGCTCTTCCAGGATAGCATGGTGACTCCATCCAGGCGCTTCTGGATACCATCAGGTCTGGTTAGCTGAGGTTTTCGTCCTGGTGGGATGTGGCGAGGCGAGAATTGGTTTCGTTGACCTCTTCACGTCTTACATGATATATATATATATATATATATATATATATATATATATATAATATATATATATATATATAATATATAATATATATAATTATATATATATATCGTGTCGAATAGGTAAAACTTGCTATTTTGGCATAAATAGCAACGCTATTCTTGCCGAATAAGGCAAGCGAAAATTTGTGTATGCAATAATTTCGCAAAAATCTTTCTGAACCTAACGAAAAAATATATTTCATTGTGTTCGTTTATTATTAAATTATTGTAAACTTATCTGAAATATATATAATTGGATTAGGCTAAATTAAATTGCGCTTGTTATAATACGGTTAGATAAGTTTTCTGAGGTTCTTTTGGTACAAAATTATTAATTTTTACATTAGCATAAATGAAAAAAAATATACCTTTAAAAGTATATGAGAAAGGATTTAATTTTAAATGAGTTCTTGCTAATTGACCAGTTTTACCTATTCTGCAACACACACACACACACACACACGTACGTGCAAAACAACGACGGGGGAGTTGAAAGATAGCCCTAGGCCTTTCATGTTGCAATCACATCAGGGGCTTACAGTGTTGCAGAAAAGAGGATGAAATCCGAGGAAACACGCTCAGGGTGAGCGTTTTTGCTAGCAGAAACAGAACTGAGCAAAGGCATTTGAGGTATAGTTGAACTTGGTTACCTGTGCAGGTGTTGAGTTGGTGCAGGTAATCAGGGTCGTGGAGGCTAGCCTGGCTCCTCCTCCTCCTCCTCTTCCTCCTCTTCCTCATCCTCATCATACTGCACTCTCCTCCTCCTCCTCCTCCTCCTTCTCCTCCCCCTCCTCCCCCTCCTCCCCCTCCTCCTCCCCTCCCACTTACCCTCCCATTCCCTCTCATCCATGCACCACCTGCTGCTGAAGAACTGACGTCACCTCTTCATCCTCTGCATTCACACAAATCCCATTACATCACCCTCGCCTAACTTGTGCTTGCTCTTATGTAACTGACATCACATTTACATAGCTGTGACTTCATCCACACCTTATATGATGGTCTAACATCATCTCGTTAATAAATATATACCTTAAATTACGAAGTATATGCACATCTGAGGAAGTCACAAGGTTCGACGTCTTCGAGATGTAGCCACAGTCAAAACAGCAGCGGCTGAAGGTTAATAATGATAATGGAGGCACGCGGGCAGAACACTGAGGGTGACAAAAACCCGCTGCTACTAGGTTGCCTCATTCACCTGGACACTCACTCACCCGTGAACTATGTTGATGTGAGAGCCCCCCCCCCCCTCCTCTCTCTCTCTCTCTCTCTCTCTCTCTCTCTCTCTCTGACCACACATACACAAACTCGAAACTCATCATAGGTAAAGGCATACCATGAACGTAACTATTTTAGTAGTAACAAATGGGTACAGTAGCTACGTCATCACACCAACAGATGCACATCTCTTACTCTCCCGTGGATCAGGAACTTCACTTTTTCCCTCCTAATTCCTGTCGTAGTTCACAAAGAAAGACTGCTGCACCTAATGTTGCTAAGGGCGAATGACCAAACCAGCGTAATTGTGTGTAACTACAATTTTTGAGGTTGGCTGCCGTAAATAATAGTACAGTGTGGTATTTATGGGGTTCAAACCCTACCCTGGGAAAAGGGGGTTTTTTATCCACTTTAAACTCCCTTAACTTAGCCAATTTCCATTTTTCCCGTTTTAAAATAAAGGAATAGTTTTTAGTTCCCTAACCCTTTTAGTCATCACATCTGGGCTGTGTATTGCGGAGTGGGGTTTTCCCGTTCCCCTTTTTTCTTTTAAAAAAAAATACCCCCTTCCCATGTAATTTATTTAAATTTACGCCATTGGTCTGTTTAATTGGTTCATTTTTAAAACCAAAATGGGCCCCAACCTAACAGCGCCGTATTAACCCTTAAAGGTTTTGCGCCTTTTTTTTTTTATTTTAATAATATTGGCCCTAAGTAACAACGCTGAATTTTTCAAGGTTTTGTTTTTTTTGTTTCAATAAAAAAGGGGTTTTTAAAAACCCTACCCCCCCCCGGGCCGGGGTGAAAAAAAAAAACCCCCGGGCATAAGTCTCAAAACTCCAGCCCGTCGCGCCCAACCACTAGACCCCTAGCCACAATAAAATTCATTCCAACTGGTATATTTTTTCAACCAAAAGGGAAAGGGAAGGGACAGGCACCTCTTGACCACAAATGCAAGTTTTTTCAACGAATTCCCCCAGCAAACGTGGGCCCTGAAGAAAATCTTTGCTCAAGTCCCTTTACTGCCGCAACAAGATTAAGAAATCCCAAAAACAAAGATTGCAAATAAAACCCTACCCCCCCCGGGAAAAGAACCCGCGGGCAAAGAGTCTCCAAAAATCCAGCCCTCGCGCTAAAACCCCTAACCCCCGCTAGCCACAATAAGATTTATCCAACTAAATTTTATTTTTTAAAACCATAGGGAAAGGGTTTTCACAGGCACCCTCTGTACCACAAAAAGCAAGTTTTTACAGACGAATCTCCAGCTGGGGTGGCCCTGACGAACTCTACTCAAATCCCTTTTACTGCCGTCAACATGACTTAAGAAACTTAAAAACACGATTGCAAATAAACCAAACCCCCCGGGCCCGGGGTTTAAAAATTCCTATGGTGTAGAAAAACCTAGTTTGGGGTGAAATTTTTATTTTGGGGTAGCTGGGCAAATGGGTTTTGCGCGAAAGGCTGGGGTTTTGAGCTCTATGACCGCGGGTTTAATCCCGGCCGGGGGATGGTTTTTTTTTTTTAATCGTGTTTATTAAAGATTTCTTTAAATCAAGTTGAAGGGGGAGGAAGGGGCTTTTAGCTAGAGTTTCCCTCACGGGGCCCCCGCTAGCGGAGATTCCTGTAAAAAATTTTCAAAATTTTTTTGGGCACAGAGGTTTTTTTGCTAACCTTTCCTTTTGGGGGGAAAAATATACCCAGTTGGATGAATCTTATTTTGGGGTACTGGGCTAGTGTTAAGGGGCGACGGGCTGGAGTTTTGAGAAATCCCAGACCCGGGGGTTCAAATTTCCCCGGGCCCGGGGGGGGGTTTATTTTTGCCCAACGGTCATTAAAATTTCTTAATCATGTTGACGGGAGTGAAGGGACTTTAGCAAAAGTTCGTCACGGCCCAAAGCTAGCTGGGGATTCGTCCGTTTAAAAAATTGCAAATTTTTTGGTCACAGAGGTGCCTTTCTAAAACCCTTCCCCCAAGGTTTAGAAATAACCCAGTTGGATTTAAATCTTAAATTTTTGCTAGCTGGGCCCAGTGGTTAGCCGACGGGCGGAGTTTTTTTTAGACTCATGACCGCGGGGTTTAATCCCGGCCGGGGGAAAGGGTTTTAATTTTCAATCGTGTCATTTTCTTTTTTCCCTTTAAATCATTGTTTACGGGAGTGAAGGGACTTGGGGCTAGAGTTTCGTCACGGCCAAAGCTAGCTGGAATTCGGGCTGTAAAAACTTTTCATTTGTGGTCACAGAGGTGCCCGTGGGTAACCTTCCAAAGGTGTAGAAATATACCTAATTGGATGAAACCCTTTTTGGGCTAGCTTTTCTTAAAAATGGTTTACGCGACGGGGTGGGTTTTTTTTTACCCCTTATGGGGGGGGGTGGGTTTAATCCCGGCCGGGGTTGGTTTTTTTTTGCAATCGTGGGCATTTATTACATTTCTTAATTTTATTGGGGTTGACCGCTGGGAAAGGGGGAATTGAGCAAAAGTTTTGTCAAAGGCCACGCTAGCTGGAGATTCGTCTGTAAAAACTTGCAAATTTTTGGGCACAAAGGGGCCTGGGGGGCAACCCCTATGGTGTAAAAAATATACCATTTGGTGAGGGGAAACTTTATTGTTGGGCAAACTGGTCTAGTGGTTTTGCGCGACGGGGTGGAGTTTTTGGGGACTCTATGACCGCGGGTTTTAACCCCCGGGCCGGGGGGATTTTTTAATTTTGCAATCGTGTCATTACGATTTCTTAAGTCAGGTTTAAAAAAAGGGGTTTTAAGCAAAGATTTAAAACTGAGAATTAAATCGGCGACTGCAAAAAATTTTTTAAAACTTGTGCAGGGTTTCCGGGGCCCCATCCCCCAAAGGGGCCAGGGCATTGCAACTTTATTTTAAAAATTTTTTTTTGTGTATTTCCGAATTTCCTTTAAGTTTTTTCCCCTTTCCCCGGGTGGTACAGTGTTTTTTTATTTTTCCCCTTCCACTTTCGCTAATTTCCTTTGGGTAGTGAGGACGGGGGAGATTCTGAGTGGATGCCCTTTTGTAAAGTAAATACTCTCGCTTCACCTCATCAAGACCTGATTTTTTTTCCTTCCTTCCTTTTTCCCAGACGTTAAAAAAATGTTTATTTTAGTTTCCGGGCTCGCAGGGACTCCAGGTACCTGTTGCGGGTGAAAAAGGAAAGGTGTGGAAAAATTTTCTGTATGACCCTCCCGTCCCCAGGAAGATTTTCGTCTCGTCCAACGGCACGGTGATCCCCTTGGTAAAACACCATGTTTCTCGCGCTATCTCACAACACATGCAATTTCTGCGAAAGGTCAAGTTCATTTCCCTGGAACACATTCATTATATGGTAATTATCTTTCTAAGCAACTTAAACGGGAACGCAGTTTGAACCTTCATTACACGCACGTATTATTAAACAGATTCTTCTGAGGCAACGGAAATTTAAAAATAATCGAATTTCAAGCTCTTAAAGGTACACCGGAATTTGAATATGCCAATAGAAATATACTTTAGTACTTAAATGATATTCATGAACGATTGACTTTCATGGAACTCTAAAAAAACAGAAAAAGTTCGGGAACATCACAACCCAGCCATCACAGAGTCCCTCTCCCCCTCAGTCAGTGTCACGCACTGCACCAACCACAGTCTTTGTCTAGGTTCCAGACTGAGTCTTATGTTTGGTAGCTTAACAGCACAGGCGAAGCATACAAACATGATAGTCACTCAGGAATCTAGACAAAAAGTCGTTCAAAACACATTTAATTTCATAATTGCGACTCATTTTCGAGTAAAAAGCGCGCTTGCGGAACCCTCACTTAATAAAAGAGATTAAACTGGAGACAGTTCAAAGGGATATATCCAGATTGATGCAGAGGGAAACGGTAGGAGACATGATCGCGATATACAAAATAGTCTGCAGCATAGTCAGGGTAGAAAATAATAACAGGAATATCCGGAAATATTTATTCAACAATAGGGCGACAAAGAAGCGGAATGGATTGAAGAATGGCTTAATGAAAGGGAACTCGTCGGGAGTTAAAGTAGATATGCCGGGACTATTTCACCTCAGTCGGATGAAAGTTAGAGTTAGACCAAGAGCTATAACTCGCTTCCCAGCCAGAAACAATACACACAGGTAACTGCAGTCAACATGACAGGATTGGTTTGGCAGAGGTGGACAGTAAACAAGATTAAAATGGCGCATCCGCGTGAGCCAGGAACACGCCCACCTCCTGCTGGGTGGTGGGGGAGGATGGGCTGGAGGTCAGGACATCCAAGTTTCTGTAACAGTAGAGCCAGTACTTAATGAGGCTCGTCTCTAAGAGCGCGCGCGACGCACGCACGCACGCACGCACGCACGCACGCACGCACGCACGCACGCACGCACACACACACACACACACACACACACACACACACACACACACACACACACACACACACACGACACTGGAGGGTCAGGGGAGACATGATAATGACATAAAATACTGCGTGGAATAGACAAGGTGGACAAAGACAGGATGTTCCAGGGAGGGGACACAGAAACAAGAGGCCACAATTGGAAGTTGAAGACATAAATGAGTCAAGAGAGATACTAGGAAGTATTTCTTCAGTCATAGAGTTGTCAGGCAGTGGAATAGCCTAGAAAATGACGTAGTGGAGGCAGGAACCATACACAGTTTTAAGACGAGGTTTGATAAAGCTCATGGAGCGGGGAGAGAGAGGACCCAGTAGCAACCGGTGAAGAGGCGGGGCCAGGAGCTAAAACTCGACCCCTGCAACCACAAATAGGTGAGTACACACACACACACACACACACACACAGTGCATACAACCGAGGAAGTGAAGAGGCTTCTGAGTGAGCTAGATACCTCAAAGGCAATGGGGCCAGATGACATCTCCCCATGGGTCCTGAGAGAGGGAGCAGAGGCGCTATGTGTACCCCTAACAACAATATTCAATACATCTATCGAAACAGGGAGATTGCCTGAGGCATGGAAGACAGCAAATGTAGTCCCAATCTTTAAAAAAGGAGACAGACATGAAGCACTAAACTACAGACCAGTGTCACTGACATGTATAGTATGCAAAATCATGGAGAAGATTATCAGGAGAAGAGTGGTGGAACACCTAGACAGGAATGATCTCGTCAACAGCAGCCAGCATGGTTTCAGGGAGGGGAAAAATCCTGTGTCACAAACCTATGGAGTTCTATGACATGGTGACAGCAGTAAGACAAGAGAGAGAGGAGGGGGTGGGTGGATTGCTTTATTCTTGGATTGCAAGAAGGCGTTTGACACAGTTCCACACAAGAGATTAGTGCAAAACTGGAGGGACCAAGCAGGGGATAACAGGGAAGGCACTAAAATGGATCAGGGAATACTTGTCAGGAAGACGCAGCGAGTCATGGTTCGTGGCAAGTTGGTCAGAGTGGACCTGTGACCAGCGGGGTCCCACAGGGGTCAGTCCTAGGACCAGTGCTGTTTCCTGGTTTTGTGAACGACATGCGGAAGGAATGACTCGGGGTTTGTCCTGTTTGCAGATGACGTGAAGTTGAATAGAAGAATTCCACTCGATCGAAGACCAGGCAAACCTACAAAGGGATCTGGACAGGTTGCAGACCTGGTCCAGCAATTGGCTCCTGGAGTTCAATCCCACCAAGTGCAAAAATCTGAAGATTGGGGAAGGGCAAAGAAGACCGCAGACGGAGTACAGTCTTGGGGCCAGAGACTACAAACCTCACTCAAAGGAAAAATATCTTGGGGTGAGTATAACCCCGAGGCACATCTGAAACGCACATCAACCAAATAACGGCTGCAGCATATGGGCGCCTAGCAAACCTCAGAACAGCATTCCGACATCTTAATAAGGAATCGTTCAGGACCCTGTACACCGTGTACGTTAGGGCCCCTATTGGAGCATGTGGCACCATTTTGGAACCCACACCTAGCCCAAACACGTAAAGAAACTAGAGAAAGTGCAAAGGTTTGCCAACAAGACTAGTCCCCGAGCTAAGAGGTATGTCCTACGAGGAGAGGGTAAGGGAAATCAACCCGACGACACTAGAGGACAGGAGAGATAGGGGGGGGGGGGGCACGATAACGAATACAAAAAACTGAGAGGAATTGACAAGGTGGACAAAGACAGGATGTTCCAGGATTGGACACAGTAACAAGGGGACACAGTTGGAAGTTGAAGACACAAAATGAATCCGGGATGTTAGGAAGTATTTCTTCAGCCACAGAGTAGTCGGAAGTGGAAATAAATTTGGGAAGCGATGTAGTGGAGGCAGGATCCATACTTAGCTTTAAGCAGAGGTATGATAAAGTCACGGTTCAGGGAGAGTGACCTAGTAGCGACCAGCGAAGAGGCGGGGCCAGGAGCTCGGACTCTACCCCTGCCCAACCTCAACTAGGTGAGTACACACACACACACACAACCACACACACACCACACACACACACACACACACACACACACACACACACACACACACACACCACCACACGAGTAGACCAGGAATGACTACAAATGGATCTGGCCAAGCTGCAGGATTGGTCTGACAACTGGCAATTGCAATTTAACCCCAACAGATGCAAAGATATGAAAATCGGAGGAGGGCAAAGTAGTTCGGAAACTGTACAGGCTCGGGGTACAAAGGCTGCAAGCCTCCCTGGAAGAGGGAGGTTTGTAGCTCCGGGGTGGGCATAGTTCAGAACATTTAGCCTGAGGCACACATCAACAGAATAACTGCTGCAGCAAACGCGAGACTAGCAAATATACGGGTAGCTTTTAGGAGCATCAACATGGAGGCATTCACGACCTTATACGTAGTACATGTCAGATTATTATTATTATAATCAAGGAGAAGCGCTAAACCCGTAGGATTATACAGCGCCTGGGGGAGGGATGTGGAAGGCATTCAGGCTTAATTCGGGGAACTGGAGCACAGATCCAATTCCCTAAATCAAGAGCCCCTCACCAACATCAAGGAACCTTCCCTGAGGGGAGTACATGTCAGAGCCATCATGGAGTATGCAGCGCCAGTATGGAACGTACAGATATTGAAGCATGTAGAAGAGCTGTATAAAAAAAAAGCGTGATTGGAACAACACACAAATAACCCGCACATAGGAGACAAACTTACGACGGCATTTAGATTAGGACCATTAACTCGTGTGACTAGTTAGTGGTCCGAGTTTCAGTCTCCTATTAGCGGGTTATTTGTGTAGGGTAAGAAGCCAAGCTGGAAAAAGTGCAAAGGTTTACAACGGAACTAGTCCCGGAACAGAGGGAGCATGAAGTATGAGGAGAGGCTAGTGTCAGTAGTATCAGTCAGGGTGTGTAACCGCCCAGAGTGTACTCAGTATTCGCCCTTAGACGGACTGTTAAGGTGAGTCACAACCGTTAGGGCATCAGTGCCAATTCATTTTCCGCCATACTGAGTGAATCCACCTCTATGTCCATGCTAGGACATGGCATTAGAGGAGCTAAACCTGACGACACTGGAGAACTGAAGGACCAGGAGGGACATGATTACGACATGCAAAATAATGAAGAATTGACAGGGTGGACAGCGAGAGTCTGAGAGGTGGGTCTCAGGTACACGAGGTCACAGCTATAAGTTAAAAACAGATGAGCCGTAGGGATGTTAAGAAATACTAATTTAGCCTTAGTCAGGAATGGAACGACCTAGTCAGCGAAGTGGTAAAAGCAGAATTCATACAGTAGTTGCCAGCAAAGGCCGGGGGGGGGGAGCTGAGACTCGACCTACTCGACCACTGTTAGGCGAGTACAATTACGTAAGCGCGGACGCACGCACACTCGTTCGCAGAAAGAGAATGTAATTCAGAAACTTAATACAGACAAGTTCAAAATATTCATGGCTCTCACGTCCGACCTATTCTCAAGTATGCAACACCAGAAGTCAACACGCACCTCGTCAAGCAGTGAAACTACAAATGTCCAAAGGAGTGCATCCAGACTGGTGCCTTGGTTAAGAAAGTGAACTATGAAGGAAGACTGCGAGAGCCAGGCTCCTTTCTCTGGAAGAATAAAGAAAAGGGAATTTGATCACAACGAAACACCCGCAGTGTAGAGAGGTAGGCATGTACAGGCAGGAAGCTACTCACGCACATGATCTATGGAGTTATCCATAAACACTTCGTCATAAAAGCGATAAATAATTGAAATTAATTATAACAGTGAAAAAATCCATATGGAGTCGAAATTACATTGGACAAGCCACTTAACATCAGGCAGTCAGAAGTTAAGAAATGGGATCGAGAGTTTAAGTTTTCATTCCCTTCCTCCCGCCGCATACCAATGATAATTGCACACAGACACAAACCAAGAGATGATAGTACATACATAACTTGAGATTTTTTTTATTTATTACCTGCTAACGTTACAACATTTCATCGGCAGCAATTACGACCACAAATTACGCCAATTATGACCTCTTTCTCCAAGGCTTTTCGCTCTTGCACACAAGGTATTACTCAGATTTAATGATGGCTTCACGGCCGTGTTCCCAGCGGGCGGTGAACGTCACGCATGAAATACAAATTAAATATTAAGATTTAATTTAGTTGCGTATCAATATATAAACTGAAGCTACATTAGCCGCAGCTAAACTTGAAGCCAATAGAATTTAGTTGAGAGTTATTATTTTGCTTGTGATTTTGTTTATAAATAAGCGGTTTTCTAGTTGATTAAAGTGCATTGGAGAAAGAGATTTTCGGGAGAGAAGAGTGAGATGGGAGAGATTGATTTCTGTTGGAAAGGGAAGAGGGGAGGGGAGCGGGTGGAGAGGGCCAGGTAAGATTAGCTCCGTCTGCCACCAGGCACCTGCTTGGCCCCTCACTCCTCGCGCCTTAAATAAACTCGTATAAAGATTTTATGTCCGACGTGCGATCGTAAAAGTTGCCTCGCATCCTGAATGACCAGCTTTCCAGGCGGGGATGGAAGTGGCTGCTTGTAGGACGAGTGATGGTGTGGCTGCTTGTAGGACGAGTGATGGTGTGACTGCTTGTAGGATGAGTGGTGTGGCTACTTGTAGGATGAGTGATGGTGTGACTGCTTGTAGGATGAGTGATGGTGTGGCTACTTGTAGGACGATTGATGGTGTGGCTGCTTGTAGGACAAGTGATGGTGTGGCTGCTTGTAGGACGAGTGATGGTATGGCTACTTGTAGGATGAGTGATTGTGTGACTGCTTGTAGGATGAGTGATGGTGTGGCTGCTTGTAGGACGAGTGATGGTGTGGCTACTTGTAGGATGAGTGATGGTGTGACTGCTTGTAGGATGAGTGATGGTGTGGCTGCTTGTAGGACGAGTTATGGGTGGGCTACTTGTAGGATGAGTGATGGTGTGGCTGCTTGTAGGATGAGTGATGGGTTTTGACTGCTTGTAGACGAGTGATGGTGTGACTGCTTGTAGGGCTAGTGATGGGTGACTGCTTGTAGGACGATTGATTGTGTGACTGCTTGTAGGACGAGTAATGGTGGGCTGCTTGTAGGACGAGCGATGATGTGGCTGCTTATAGGATGAGTGATGGTGTGGGTGCTTGTAGGACAGTGATGGGTGGCTGCTTGTAGGATGAGTGATGGTGTGACTGCTTGTAGGACGAGTGAGGTGGGTGGGTACTTGTAGGACGAGTGATGGTGTGGGGTTTCTTATAGGATGAGTGATGGTGTGGCTGCTTGTAGGATGAGTGATGGTGTGACTGCTTGTAGGATGAAATGATGGGTGTGACTGTAGGACGGTGATGGTGTGGCTACTTGTAGGACGAGTGATGGTGTGGCTGCTTGTAGGACGAGTGATGGTGTGGTTTCTTGTAGGACGAGTGATTGGGGTGGCTGCTTGTAGAATGAAGTGATGGGTGGACTGCTTGTAGGACGAGTGATGGTGTGACTGCTTGTAGGACTAGTGATGGTGTGACTGCTTGTAGGACGAGTGATGGTGTGACTGCTTGTAGGACGAGTGATGGTGTGGCTGCTTGTAGGACGAGTGATGGTGTGGCTGCTTATAGGATGAGTGATGGTGTGGCTGCTTGTAGGACGAGTGATGGTGTGGCTGCTTGTAGGATGAGTGATGGTGTGACTGCTTGTAGGACGAGTGATGGTGTGGCTACTTGTAGGACGAGTGATGGTGTGGCTGCTTATAGGATGAGTGATGGTGTGGCTGCTTGTAGGATGAGTGATGGTGTGACTGCTTGTAGGACGAGTGATGGTGTGACTGCTTGTAGGACGAGTGATGGTGTGGCTACTTGTAGGACGAGTGATGGTGTGGCTGCTTGTAGGACGAGTTGGGTGGTGTGGCTGCTTGTAGGATGAGTGATGGTGTGGTGCTTAAAGGATGAGTGATGGTGTGGGGTGGGTTGTAGGAAAGAGTGATGGTGTTTGGGTGCTTGTAGGACGAGTGATGTAGTGCTTGTAGGACGAGTGATGGTGTGGCTGCTTGTAGGATGAGTGGTATGACTGCTTGTAGGATGAGTGGTATGACTGCTTGTAGGATGAGTGATGGTGTGGCTACTTGTAGGATGAGTGGTGTGACTGCTTGTAGGACGAGTGATGGTGTGATTGCTTGTAGAACGAGTGATGGTGTGGCTGCTTGTAGGACGAGTGATGGTGGTGGCTGCTTATAGGATGAGTGGGTGGTGGGGGCTGCTTGTAGGACGAGTGATGGTGTGGCTGCTTGTAGGATGAGTGATGGTGTGACTGCTTGTAGGACGAGTGATGGTGTGGCTACTTGTAGGACGAGTGATGGTGTGGCTGCTTATAGGATGAGTGATGGTGTGGCTGCTTGTAGGATGAGTGATGGTGTGACTGCTTGTAGGACGAGTGATGGTGTGACTGCTTGTAGGACGAGTGATGGTGTGGCTACTTGTAGGACGAGTGATGGTGTGGCTGCTTGTAGGACGAGTGATGGTGTGGCTGCTTGTAGGATGAGTGATGGTGTGGCTGCTTATAGGATGAGTGATGGTGTGGCTGCTTGTAGGACGAGTGATGGTGTGGCTGCTTGTAGGACGAGTGATGTAGCTGCTTGTAGGACGAGTGATGGTGTGGCTGCTTGTAGGATGAGTGGTATGACTGCTTGTAGGATGAGTGGTATGACTGCTTGTAGGATGAGTGATGGTGTGGCTACTTGTAGGATGAGTGGTGTGACTGCTTGTAGGACGAGTGATGGTGTGATTGCTTGTAGAACGAGTGATGGTGTGGCTGCTTGTAGGACGAGTGATGGTGTAGCTGCTTGTAGGACGAGTGATGGTGTGGCTGCTTGTAGGACGAGTGATGGTGTGATTGCTTGTAGGATGTGATGGTGTGGCTGTTTGTAGGATGAGTGATGGTGTGGCTGTAGGATGAGTGATGGTGTTTCTGTTTATAAGAAGGCGAGGACTGCTAGAAAGCGCTTATGAGAACTAAAGTGCATTCGACAACTGAAGTGCAGGCAAACGAATGCTTGCTAGGGTTAGGATGTACTTATAGTAAACACTCGTGTAACTGTTTGCGGCTACAAGATTACAGATACGTGGCAGCAGTGATGTGGTTTAATTTAAATTGAACCACTAAAGATTTATAAAAGTTTGCATGTATGTAAACTATAAAAATTGCAGAATAAGCTTTCTGTATATTGCGACAATTTTTCTCTCTCTCTGTAGAACTTTACCAAATTCTGCAACTTGTCTTTGTCTTCATGTTTGTCAGTAATAGACTGTTTTAATCCAAAGAGTTTAGAAAATTTGCTTTAATCGAAAGTCAATCTCTTGTTCTATCTCCTCACTGGTAGCTTCAATCTGGTCTATGACATTGTATTTCTGGTTTCATAATTCCCTGGGTGGTTCGTTTACTGAAGCAAATACAGTGAGAAGCTGGAAGCTTCTCACTGTATTTGCATAAAAAATAATTTCTTCATAGTTTCCTTTCCTGTACACTCTAATAACAAGATCATTTTTCCACTATAATCTACCATGTCCATAATTACTGTCACATTTGTTTTATCTGCTTCGTAAGGTGAAGTGTAGGATCTTTGTTTAATTCATGGTTTGTGCCTAGGAAGTGGGGAAAGTCTCTTCTCTTGGAGGGTTGCCACTCCTTCCACAGGCTGCTTGTCTCACTAAGAACCCAACATCTCTTTCGGCATAAATGGTGGGGAGATTTCACATTTCGTCCAGATATGCTCACACTCCTGGCAGATGACATGGGACGTTTTATGGATTGCGGAATGTGAACAGTAGATTTGGAATTGTTTTAGTTGCGTTGTGATTACGATTTCTGTAATATGAGAATGGACTGGTGACGACAGTTGCAAGTTGGTATTGATTGTGTAATTTTTTATATAATATTATAAATTAAATATGTTTAAAACGTTAAATATCCCAAAGGTTTTAGTGTTTTGTAAATACAATAGAACAACCCTTATTCCTGTTGACTCTTTGATGTGTAACCCTAAAAGAGTTTGAGGTAATCAGTCCCCCAGCCTAGAAACAATGTGTTCAATCCATCAACCTTGGTAAAAATACAGCACATGCGCGAGGAAGAGGCATATATACTGCAGACAATTGAGGTGAAGCAGTTGGAGATGGTGTGACTGATTAACAGAATCAACTAATGGAAGTAGGTCATGCCTATAAGTTAAGCAAGCATTGAAGAATTCCCTGTATCAAGATCCCAAGATGTTGCTGTGTCTGATAGATATTATATAAATGGTTTAGAAAAGCATCTAGTTTATGAATGAGACACTTGTGTAACTTGTCGGTTTTCTAAACCATTTATATAAAACATTCTCGCGTTAGCCGATTTGGCGGTATATAATACATGAGAGTGGAGGAAGAGTTTAATCTGACATTTATCGTTGAGTGTGTTGTGACGGGACGGGTGAGGAGTGCGTCTGAATGAGGGTTAGTTGCTTTATTACTTTTAAAGCTTATCGATTGCAAAATGGTCATATTACCTGTAATCTATGAAATATGGATTAAAGTTAACTCCAAGCGTATATGCGTTTATACACACAACTCAGCATATATACTCAGCAATGGGGATGACAAAGGCCATTCACCAAAGTGGTGGATATGTAAGTGATATGAGGGCAAATGTACAGTGAGCGGGCGGGAGGTATCATATGAGAGGACATACATGCTGAACAAAGTAGACCATATTTGCTGCTGTAGTTTGAATAGGGAAGTTTTCAAGTGTGTGTGTATACTTACCTAGTTGTACTCCCTAGTTGTGATTGCAGGGGTCGATTCATAGCTCCTGGCCCCGCTTCTTCACTGGTGTGTGTGTGTGTTTGTGTGTGGGGGGGGGGCATGCCAGGGATGGGCAACAGGTGGACTCAGCTTCCTCAGATGGAGCGGTGTGCAGGTGTGAGCCTCTGCCCCATTGATCAGTATCTTTCTTTGTCCTCTTTTTCCTTGCTCTTGCCCTTTCTGGCTCCTCATTGTCTCTTCTTCTCTCGCGACTTGTTTAAAGACTTGACAGATATGCCCAGAGACGGTGTCTGATCAGTGATACTGTCTTTGTTTATATTAACTTTTTTTTCTGTAAGATTCTTCAGAGCATCGTCATATTTGGTAAACAAGACCAGCAGGTACAGAGAGCTAGCCTTTAATTAAGTATTTAATTGGGTGTTTATTATCAATGACAAATCTGAGACTTTGCACAAGCTAGTTTGGTGAGTGTATGATACGAAGAGAACCCCAGTTTGAGCCAGATGACAGTGATAAATGCAGACTTGCTGTACTACGTGTTACATGAACAAGAACCTGCAGTTAGTGGGTGTCCAGTTACTTCATTATGTTTATTGTTAGCGGCTGAAAGTGTAGTGCATATGTCGTTTTCTTGAATCAGCTTCATCTGATAAATGTGTGTGTGTGCGTACGTTGGATGACTGCAAGTGTAGACTTATGGGATCTAGTTGCCTAACTGTGTATGCGCGTGCGTGTACCTACTCACCGGGCTGTGAGGAGGATACAAGAACCCTTGAAACTGTTTACAGGTATGTCACAGGTGTATCTTTTTAATTGAAGGGGTCGATCCTCAGCTCCTGGCCCTGCCTCTTAACAAGTCATTACTTGGCTCATTTCCACCAAGCCTCGTGAGCCCTATCATATTTAGTGACACACACTTGCGCGTGCACGGATTGAGGCGGGAAACGGATACACGAGGTCACCGTTGACATTTAAAAACAGATAAATCACTGGAATGTGAGGAATTAGGCCAAATATTAATAGCTTACTGAGGATATTAATCGTAGAAGGAATTCGAATACATATAATCATATTAAAAGAGAAGTTAAAAGGTGGCTAAGAAAAGCTAAATATCCCTGAAATCCCAATAAACATCTTATTCCTTATCATGGTCCAGAACCTCAAATGTTTCACTGAAGAAGTGCTTGGCATCGCTGAGATATATAGGAACTAATATACATTAGAACACGAGCGATATGTAGACAGGGTGCCTTCTTACTACCTATTTACTTTTGTAGGGTTGTACTACAGCTCCTGGGGTCTTCTTAATTTCCAGTTGACAGACTCGTTTAGTTTTGCCATTTATTTCGAATGCAAATATATTCAAGCTTTTCATGTGCACCTCCGGCAGTATACTTAGTTCTATACGCGTCTTGGATTCTTGGATTTATTAGTGTGCAGTTTCCCTCCACACTGTACTCCGTTTCTGATTTTACCTCTTGCCTAATTTTCATAACCCTGCATTTGCTGAGAAGGAATTTCAAGAGCCACATGCTTGATTATTTACCTCTGCAGTCTAGGTCATATTGTTACATTTTTCCCTGTTATCTCCGATTTTTATTCTCTCGTTATTCTCCACAAACTGGGATACATATTACTATAACATTATGGTCCAGTACTCCCTACATGACCATATTTTTTTTTTTTTTTAAATGTTTCTTCCTGCTCTTCTAGCGCATGAATCAGTGTCTTATGCAGTACAGTGTCGAATGCTTTCTTACAGTCCAGAAATATGCAGTCCACTCATCCCTCTCCTGTTTTATCTGTCACCCTACCATAGAACTCAAACATTCGTTGTCTTTAAATTCACTTTCTTAGTTTATGAAACCATTTCTCTCCTGGTGCTCCACTACTCATTGCTATGTATTTTATTGCTTGAGTTTGGATGGTACACATTAATATACATGACGTAGATACCGACTTGTAATTCAGAGCTACCTGTCCGTCCCCTTGCTTGCATATTGGGAGTGCATTCTTTGTCATTTCTTTGCACGTATTTGCTAGCAGGTGTTCGCGCGCCTACCTGCCTGTCTGCATGCACGCATACCTGTTTTTGCTTGTACGTACGTGGAAATCTCTAAATTTTAAGCCACACTGACACCAAGCACCACCTGTCTCATCAGATAACATTAAAAACACCTTTGAAAACAACCTGTCAGGGAAAGAGAAGCTGGGCAAGTTCTTACTCCGTTTTTCTATCGTGATTCACCGTTTGTGTCAGGTTCACCTATCTGTTGAAGTGATCGCATTGTTCGCTAGCCAATTTAAATACAGTGACAAATGAACATTTACTGCTTACATTATGACATAGGGCTGTACTTCTTAGTATCTACATATAAGTTATTTTATCCCAAAGGAAGTTGATTTTAAGTAATGCAATATAAACGTAGGTTATCACAAGCAAGTTCTAGAGGTAGAAGCAAGTTATTTTGAGGTGCTCACGGCATGCGGGTAATAACTTCTCCAGGAGAGGTTTTTCTAACCGACCACATCCGTTACTCTTGAGGGTAGACCAGTGATTTAAAGTTGACGTCATCCACGTAACTCGAACATAGACGCCTTATTTACATAATGTGCCGTGTACTCTGTTTCTAATGTATGTGACTTGTAGTTAAGTGGACAACCAATGCAGCCACACTAGTGGTGTATAAAATTAAAGTGTTAATGGTAGTATTGCCAACGTCATGGAGAGGGTGCGCAGTTGAACCCCGTCACTCCCTCTCCCAGGCAGTTTTATTTCCATCTTCGTCCACTGTCTCACTCAAGCTTCATACTTGGTTTTTGTCATAGATTTTTGTATTTGTTTTTAGACATTTATGACAGTGTTTTTATGGACAGAGCATTGACGGCAGCTTTAACATTGACCATACTTGACATTAGTAAGCGAATTATTATTATTCACAAATAACCCCCCACATAGGAGACAAACCTATGACGACGTTTCGGTCCGGCTTGGACCATTAACTAGTTACACAAGTGACTAGTTAATGGTCCAAGATGGACCGAAATGTCGTCATAAGTTTCAGTCTTTTATGTCCTGATTATTTGTAAATTGTTCCAGTCACAATATTGTGCCTATTTATTTATTTATTTATTTATTATATTATTATTATTATTATTATTAGTAGTAGTAGTAGTAGTAGTTGTTGTTGTTGTAGTAGTAGTGTTTGTATTTGCTATTAAAACAGCCTTAAATGAAAATTGTTGAGTGGAGACCCGGCACACTTTAGATTCTTTGACCTAATCAGTTATCTTAAAATATATTTTATTAATTTAACGATCTCCACTATGATGCAGCTGGCACTACTACATTATGTCAACACACTGCTGGTTGTACATCTTCTCTAGCTGGAATATGATACTTGCACTTATTGGAAAGATTGCCTCACTGCACTTATCGCTTGAAATTGTAACTTATCAGCTAAGCAGGGTGTAGAGACCAGCTAGGTATAGTAAGTCTGTTGACAGCGCTCATTGTGACATAGAGGATGCTGTTGTGGGCGGTGATGGTGTTCCCTGAAGACTGGTACACACACACGGACATCACACAGTTGGGTTACCTGTGATATATCGTTGACTAGTTTCGAGGGTATCCTTGGACTTTCACAGATCGGGGGGTTGGCCCCGGACTCTTGTCAGTCTAGAGCAGAGTAAAAAGGCAATGTATATAATTAGGATACAGACGGTCTTGGTCGCTAAGACCTGACCAGACACTGGCTGCCACACACATGCCAGTACCTGGTCGATAAGACCTGCAGTCCTGGTCGTTAGCCTTCCAGACGGGTCTGTAAGACCATGCCAGACTTGTCGTTAAGGACCAGTTCAAACGGTCTGTAAGACCATTAGGACAGACCTGGTCGTCAAGACCATGCCAGACTGGCCGTCAAGACCATGCAGACCTGGTCGTTCAAGACCATGCTAGACCTGGTCGTCAAGACCATGCCAGACTTGGCCGTCAAGACCATGCTAGACCTGGTCGTCAAGACCATGCTAGACCTGGTTGTCAAGTCCATGCTAGACCTGGTTGTCAAGACCATGCTAGACCTGGTCGTCAAGTCCATGCTAGACCTGGTTCGTCAAGACCATGCTAGACCTGGCCGTCAAGACCATGCTAGACCTGGTGTCAAGACCATGCTAGACCTGGTCGTCAAGACCATGCTAGACCTGGTCGTCAAGACCATGCTAGACCTGGTCGTCAAGACCATGCTAGACCTGGTCGTCAAGACCATGCTAGACCTGGCCGTCAAGACCATGCTAGACCTGGCCGTCAAGACCATGCTAGACCTAGCCGTCAAGACCATGCTAGACCTGGCCGTCAAGACCATGCCAGACCTGGCCATCAAGACCATGCCAGACCTGGCCGTCAAGACCATGCCAGACCTGGCCGTCAAGACCATGCCAGACCTGGCCGTCAAGACCATGCTAGACCTGGCCGTCAAGACCACACTAACAGAACAACTCGTTTTTTCAAGGGCCTATGAATACTCAACCTTTGATTCTATATAAAAAAAATAACCTGGATTTAATTTCTGGACTGACCAATGTTTGTTGGAAAAAACTCGTCCTTTCATTTGCATATCTGGAGTCTCTGCTTCCACACCCCATAACACCACTTAAGTTCCTCGTGACTTTCACAATTAACATTTTGCACACCAAGTCTGCTGGAAAACGCCTGCTTTGCACATTTTTTTTTTTTTTTGAAATCTCACTCTTGAGGTGTTTTTGAGCTGTCTGCAGTAGTTATAATTAGTAAGTTTTACCTCGACATTTACTTGAGTTGGTAATTTTAAATGAGGCTCCTTTATACTGATTTGCTTATTTAAATTATTTGTCTAGCAAAATTAGTTATTAAAGAAGTGTTGATTTTAAAATTTACCAGTGTTTTAATTGATACCGTTTATTGGTTGTCTGACTGACTAGCTGACTGGTTTGTCGAATAATTAGCTAAATGATTGACTGGTAAATTTAATAATTGACTAAATGACTGACTGAATGTCAAATTGGCTGCCAACCTCCTCAGGTTGTATTGCGTGCGTGTCTCCCGATCTGTGATATTGACGAAATTTAGACTTCACCACCTGTTGCCACCAGCTGTGATCTCTGGGGGCGTACTCATTCACTCTCCAGTGTGTGCTCGCACCGATGTACTCACCCACTTGCGCTTGTTGATTCGATCCTCAGCTCCTGGCCCCTCGCCGGCAGTATTAATTCTTGGCATATCATACCTACTTTTGAAACTGGGTGGAATTTTCCTCTTTCACTTCCTCATCAAGCTCATTCCATTTATTTTCCCCCCTTTAGGGGAAAGAGGAGGTGAGGGGACAAAAAAAATGTTTTGAACGTAAAGTTTTGTTGGTCAAGGCATGAGTCATGAATAAATAAAGGGGAGAACTCAGAGTTGAGGTGTTTTTGTGTGTGTACCACCTAAATCTCCCCATGTTTGTAAAGTTTATGGAGGCCGAGTGTGATAAGCAAAGTTAAACGTGAAGCTTGCCGGGTTTTATACTTTTCTTCTTTTATTTGTGAATTATTGGTAGTTTTTATTTTAGTTTAACGTTGTCACTTACTGAATCTTTTTCCTCGTTTAAGTATATTATTTACAGTGTGTGTAGAAGAGGTTGTCAATGAAGCACAAGGATGGGGAGATGTGGGGGTGCCGGGGAGGGACTGGCAGAGCCACCAGTCCTTAACCTGCTGGCACTGATGACTGGGTGTGTCTTCACCTGTGTTTACCCTCGCCTCGACCCTGGCCCACTTTTCCCATTGGCATCCGTTCTCCTCTCTATTGGCACCAGCCTCCCTGCTTGATAGCACTGCTTGTCAGCACAGGCTCAAGCAAGCTCGCCCTACACTTGTGTGTTTTATGCTGCACTCTATGTTCTTGTCCTTTTTTAGAGCTACATCATGGCATTAAAATATAATAGAACTCTGCTTTGCTAATAGAATTATGAGTTTTCTTTATTGAAGCGCAAAAATCGTGTGGCTCTGTGTCTTTACCAACTAAATCGGTTATTCATCACTCGGAGTGATGGAGGCCCCAACCTTTATCTGTTGTACGTGGCCAGTCTCATGATCAATCAGGCTGTTGATGATCCGGTGAACGAGTGAAATAGACTCCCAAGTAGCGCCAGTGAAACTAATGATATGAGAAGCTTTAAGAGTGCGTTAAACAGTTAGATGAGAGGGAATAACTAGGGGGCGTGAGTTGGGCCTCCCTAGTATGGGCCGGCAGTTCTATTGGTTGGAGGTGCAGGTGTGGGTGGAGCAGAGGGAGGTACACGTATGGGTGAAGCACGTACCTGTACACAGAGCGTGGCAACAAATTCATACCCCTGCCTTGTATATAAGAGGGGTGCTTCAGAGCGTGGTAGCTACTTAGTATCCCTACCAGCACAAACCACGCCTTAACTACACTGGGTAGCGCTGATGTCACCCTGCCCGTTCCTTGGGCAAGTGCCGCGGTCAGGCTATTAACGTAATTGTGACTGGTTTCTTGAGTTAAACTCGAAAACAGGCCTGAAGCCAGACTTAATTGTTCTGTTTCACAAAGTTGTTGGTGCAAGGAAGTAGTTCAGTTTCCTCTTGGAACACTGTATCATTATTGATTTTTAAGCCTCCGGGTACGCTGAGAGGTGTACGCTGACCCAAAAGATGTCCTCCGCTGTTACTGTTATCATAATTATATTTATGGGGAAAAGCTAAATCTGTAATGGTCATAATGTGCCCAGGGAATGGGAAGTAATCAGGTTTGATCTAAGGAAGGGAAGTTTTTCCTTTTGTAAGTAGCTGACTGCTTCGAAAAACTGGGGAACAGTATATATGTGGCTCGTGCAAGTGTGCCTTATGGGACAGGAAAGCAGATACGCGCCTCTTCTCCGGGATAGTAGGGCTATCCTGCAGCTTTCTCCTGTTGGAAGGACGGTGCTGTAATCAAAGCTAACCCAGATAACCATATTTGTTTTATTTACGATACTCGAATTCGCTGACTGGTGCCGACAACTCCTTGTGGTTAGTTTGCTGTAGTGGCTTGCACCATGCGCTGAGTCGATATTGTCATCCACCGCCTTTCGTTTTTGCGTCCTCCTCCTCATCTTCCTCCTCCACCTTGTCGTCGTTGTCTTTATTATCCTCCTGCAATACTGACACTTATTTAGGTAGCGGGAAGAGCCTGAAAAGGGTAGGTAGATAGAGGATCGTGAGGAGGTAAGGGGTTAAAAATAAACAGGTAGAGAGGCAGGATGAAACAGGTAGTAAAATAGAGGGAAAAGGAGCAGGGAGAGGCCTGGAAAAAAAAGGAAGAGGAAGAGGCTAATAAGAGGCAGATGTTGGAAAGGAGGAGGAGGCAGAGAGAGACCAGAAAGGAAAATGGCAGGAGGCAGTAGATGAAAGGGCTGATTGATGGTCATGAGAGGCAAGAGGGTTGAGAGGACAGGTAGGAAGCACAGGGAGGAGAAAGGCAGGTAGGAAGCACGGGGAGGAGAAAGGCAGGTAGGAAGCACAGGGAGGAGAAAGGCAGGTAGGAAGCACGGGGAAGAGAAAGGCAGGTAGGAAGCACGGGGAGGAGAAAGGCAGGTAGGAAGCACGGGGAGGAGAAAGGCAGGTAGAGGGCAAAAGAATTTCACGCAGCGCCTAGGCGGGGAATGGAGCAAGGGCAGTTTCAATTTTTTTTTTTTTTGGAGGGGGAGTGCTTATGGGTGGCAGTGTTGTTGGAAGGGGAAAGATAGAGAACTTGAAACTGCGTTGTTATTAATTATTATTATTATTATTATTATTATTATTATATTATTATATTATTATTTGGTTACTTTGGGGGCTGATGGAGATTATGGGGAACTTTCAGTCCTTTTGCCCCTAACCCTTTGGCGCCGCTACTGAATGGGAGGCAGTCAAGTTTATTAAAGGAACAGGAGGGCAGGTCCAGTTCCTTGGATGAAGAGCACCTCACAGACATCAAGGAACCTTGCCTGCGGGGGGGGGGAGGGAGGCAGAAAAAGGTGGAGGCGGAAGAGATAGGGGAAGTTGTTGACGTTTTCAGTAGTATGGTAAGGGAGGGAAGTCTGCCAGGGGTGAGCGATGACAGACCTCGGGAGCCCATGCCGTGAGAGATATTGTGCCCCCAGTCATGTGTAATCTTCGGCTGCCATTATTGACCTTTTGATTGACATTTCTGGTGTCCCGGAAATGGACTCCACCTGCATATGAGGTCAGCAATAATGATATAAGCAGAAATTTGCATGACTATACGTTACATTTGGCATAGTTGCTTGTCACACATAAGCACTGCCATGTTTGGTATAATTTTTGATGTTAGTCTGGTGTAGTTTTTGATGTAAGTTAAGGTAGCTATTAAAAGTTATACTGAGGAAGCTAGTATGTGTGAGTGCAAGTAGTAGAAAAAAGGCAAGTTGTAATCACTTGAGGAAATGTTTAATGGAAACGTTTCTGTCCTGGTACCTTTGAAGTGACCCAGATCCCAGGACTGAAACGTTTCAGTTGAACATGTGGTGAAGTGATTGTATGTTATGTCTTTTCCCAGAGTGAGGGTGTTGGCAGGTGTCGCTAGGTGGGGTTGGCGCTATGGGAGCAATGTGTAAACACAAGTGCCCTAGCGACCCTGGCCTCAGCACCACCACCCCTCACTTGCCTCTGCCACGTGTCCTCTTACCTACCTCTGCATCTCATCTACCCCTCACTTCTCGACACCTTTTTTTTTTTTAAGACTGTATACACTTAACTGTTGTATACACATTGCCTTCCTCTCCTTTCTTTGTATATTTACCTCTTCCTTCAACTCGTATACACGGACTTCAGTACAGTGCAGTTTCGATGCCCAGATAGATCGATGTGCGCGCGCGCGCGCGCAATGTACATGCGCACACCCCACACACACACACACACACACACACCACACACACACACACACACACACACACACACACACACACACACACACACACACACACACACACACACACAGGGGCGGGAAATCCTGTGTCACAAACCTACTGGAGTTCTATGACATGGTGACAGCAGTAAGACAAGAGAGAGAGGGGTGGGTGGATTGCATTTTCTTGGACTGCAAGAAGGCGTTTGACACAGTTCCACACAAGAGATGGTGCAAAAACTGGAGGACCAAGCAGGGATAACAGGGAAGGCACTACAATGGATCAGGGAATACTTGTCAGGAAGACAGCAGCGAGTCATGGTACGTGGCGAGGTGTCAGAGTGGGCACCTGTGACCAGCGGGGTCCCGCAGGGGTCAGTCCTAGGACCAGTGCTGTTTCTGGTATTTGTGAACGACATGACGGAAGGAATAGACTCTGAGGTGTCCCTGTTTGCAGATGACGTGAAGTTGATGAGAAGAATTCACTCGATCGAAGACCAGGCAGAACTACAAAGGGATCTGGACAGGCTGCAGACCTGGTCCAGCAATTGGCTCCTGGAGTTCAATCCCACCAAGTGCAAAGTCATGAAGATTGGGGAAGGGCAAAGAAGGCCGCAGACGGAGTACAGTCTAGGGGGTCAGAGACTACAAACCTCACTCAAGGAAAAAGATCTTGGGGTGAGTATAACACCAGGCACATCTCCTGAAGCGCACATCAACCAAATAACTGCTGCAGCATATGGGCGCCTAGCAAACCTCAGAACAGCATTCCGACATCTTAATAAGGAATCATTCAGGACCCTGTACACCGTGTATGTTAGGCCCATATTGGAGTATGCGGCACCAGTTTGGAACCCACACCTAGCCAAGCACGTGAAGAAACTAGAGAAAGTGCAAAGGTTTGCAACAAGACTAGTCCCAGAGCTAAGAGGTATGTCCTACGAGGAGAGGTTAAGGAAATCAACCTGACGACACTGGAGGACAGGAGAGATAGGGGGGACATGATAACGACATACAAAATACTGAGAGGAATTGACAAGGTGGACAAAGACAGGATGTTCCAGAGATTGGACACAGTAACAAGGGGACACAGTTGGAAGCTGAAGACACAGATGAATCACAGGGATGTTAGGAAGTATTTCTTCAGCCACAGAGTAGTCAGTAAGTGGAATAGTTTGGGAAGCGATGTAGTGGAGGCAGGATCCATACATAGCTTTAAGCAGAGGTATGATAAAGCTCACGGCTCAGGGAGAGTGACCTAGTAGCGATCAGTGAAGAGGCGGGGCCAGGAGCTCGGACTCGACCCCCGCAACCTCAACTAGGTGAGTACACACACACACACACACACACACACACACACACACACACACACACACACACACACACACACACACAAGTACGTGTTTGTGAACGTCCATACTTTTTGCCAGCCTCTTCCTCGGTTTCTACGTACCAGTCTTCTACTCGAATTGTTTATTTTGCTTCCTTTCAGTCTCCGTGTACACTTCCTCTGCCTCTGTCAACTTTTACCCTTGACCGTTGCCTCTGTCAGCCTTTATCCTTGACCGTTGCCTCTGTCAACCTTTATCCTTGACCGTTGCCTCTGTCAACCTTTATCCCTGACCCTTGCCTTTGTCAGCCTTTATCCTTGACACCTGCTTCCGTCGACGTCTTTCTATTCTGTGTCTTTGATATCTTTGCATGTTCCCTTCCGTTGACCTCTACGCATCCTCCGTCTCCTATAAATGCTTTGTGTCTCCCTGGACCATTAATGTGTTTCCTATCTCGCTCGATACATGCTTCATTCCTCGACCTCTATACGTGGTCCCGATATCCATTAACACGTTAGTACCTCTATATGTGATTTCTGCATCACCTCAATTCCTTCGGTTGCTCCCTGACTCCCTTGTTTTCTGTGCTTGCTTCCTCCCCTCATCGACCCCTTTATATATATTCTCTGCCTCCCTCGACCCCTCTGTACCGCTCGACCCCTATACGTACCCTTTACCTTTCTCAATCTGCCTATACACGTTTTCTGCCTCCCTCGACCTCTGCATATATTTATTCCCTGACTCCTTTGAAATGCCTCCCTCCCTGAATTACCAGTCCCTGAGGTGCTCTTTGTTGGACAGGCACTGTGTAGATTAAGCTGACCCACCGGTTGATCCTTGGTCTTGGCTGCCAATAATATTTTGTTACTATATATTGCCTGGTGATGTTAAGTTACTGAACGTGTATTGATATCGCTGTATTATCCATCCTGTTTGTTCTAATAATTTATTGGGTAGTGTAAATTTAAATGTATTGTTTACATACAGGTAGTAATAAGCCATTGGCCAGGATTTCTCTCGTTGATAATGTGCCAATTCAGCTTGCCAAAAATACACGCGACATCAATATCAGGCTGCTTGTCATTACTTCAAGACGTTCTCCGCCTTTTCTTAATGTCAGCCACTTAATGTGTGATGGTGTAGTGATGAAGTTGCCTTGAACGACAGGGTGACGCGTGCCGCTTCTTAATCAACTGAGCTCACCGTCCCACATCAACAGATTTAAGAGTCTCTTCTGCTCGGCATGTACCAATTAAGCCAACACAACGAGAGTTACGGCATACTGCAACTAGTGCAGTCAGTGAAAGGAGAAATCTCTAAATAAATTACACGTATTCCTGAAGAAGACACACCATCATTCCACCACAAAAACAGTGCCACCAACACCATCGTATCTTGTAGTGATAGTCGCATGGGGCTCGGGTAATTTTGGGAAGTGTTGTCTTATCTTCCTGTAGAGGCACCCAGGGTTATTCTGTTTCCTCTGGATGTTTTTAGTACCTGTTGCATTGATTATGTATTCCTCAAAATGGAAATTTTGTTGTAATTGTCGTCTAGTCCTAGACGTGTATTGGGAAATTTTCTGCTGCTGTTTTCTCAAAGCTCACCTGCAGTGTCTTCACGAAACGTATATAAATGTTTGTAATATTTATTGTCTTGTTAGTTAAAATTTTCCTAGAACGAGAGAGGTGTTTGAGATCGTCTATGGATGAAAGTGTTAAGAGCTTGGATGTCTTCGTAATTTTACTTGTGTTGCGCAAGCCTTCCTGCCTTACTGTTAGTTATAGTTGAAGGGGAGGGGGAGTGAGGAGCCCTCTTTTCAGTCATTATCATTACTGGTTTTGGATTCCGTGCGATAACTTGAGAAAATATATCCTGATCTGTGAAGATACTAATTTATTGTGATAATTTTGTGAAGAATGGAATGCTCTTTGTGAATTATATATATAAATTGTAAAAAAAATGCTAAACAAAAAGTATGCAATTCATGTAAATAACACATTTAAGTGCTAACAGAGACCTGCTAATCATGCAAGAGTACGTTAAACTGTTTAGTTGTATAACCTAGACAAACACAAGGGCAAGTGCGAAACTGCAGCGGGGCTGGCCAATCGTGCGTGACCCTCAGCCTGGGGGGGATGTGTTCACACGAGCGAGATGCTAGTATCATGATCTGTTGCTTAACATCCACCACTACGTAATGGTTGTTTTAACCCCTGCCAGTGTTCCTGCACTCAGTGCAGTCATTCAGAGGAGTATTCGCGACTCCAAATTAGTGAGACACGTTCCTAAGCATTTAAATGTTGACGTTACCAGGAGTTGAGGACTACCTATTGCAGTTGCTGGGGATTCTGTTTACCAGACAGCCGCCTGGTAGTGAAGCTAACATTAAACCTATGGGGCGCCTGGGAAATGTGTGTGGGGTAAGAGAGAGCGGGGCTACCTTCTAGGGTGGGTAATATGATGGGTATACCCGTAGGAGCCGGCTGCCCGCACCCAAATATACATCTGACAACAGCAGTAGAGTGCATGACGTCACCACCTCACCTGAGCCACCCGGCGTGGAGCCGCAAGGGTGCGCCCACCTCTCCCACTTTTCCCTTGCTTACTAACCAAAGTTTATTACTCCCTCCCTGCTTGTCTTGTTACCCACAGGCGTCTTACACAATGTCAAGTATAGTAAACATTGGTAAGATATGCCATTAATTTATATTCATTAGTCAAAAAGTAGTAATTGGTAACATCCAGAGATGTGGTGTTAATATAGGCATTCTTATCTTTTCTCGTATTGAGTTTTTATTTACTTTTATCTCGTTTTCCTATCAGTTAATGTTGACTTGGATTAACTAAAGTATTACATGTAAGAACACATATCCTGTCATAAGCCTCGCATCCTTGTAACATTGTTGTGCTGAGGATTGTGTATGCATCGCCTGGTGGCCTGGTGGCTAAAGCTCCCGCTTCACACACGGAGGGCCCGGGTTCGATTCCCGACGGGTAGAAACACTTCGACACGTTTCCTTACACCTGTTGTCCTGTTCACCTAGCAGCAAATAGGTACCTGGGTGTTAGTCGACTGGTGTGGGTCGCATCCTGGGGGACAAGATTGAGGACCCCAATGGAAATAAGTTAGTCCTTGATGACGCACTGACTTTCTTGGGTTATCCTGGGTGGCTAACCCTCCGGGGTTAAAAATCCGAACGAAATCTTATCTTAGCAGGGTTGTGTGTGGCAAGTATCTGGGTGCATGGCCACGTGGACAGTCTCACTTTTGACCAGTGGAGCATCTATAGGACATTCATGGGCGTCCTGTTCCTACCAGAGTTCACGTCATATAGAAGACAATTGCGCCTTTGTTTTGTTAGTTTTTCACGACCTGCAACGCAATTCGATTATTTTTTCCATGTTTAAATCTGAAGAAAAGTGAGCAGACTTACAGGCAAAGGGTGAACATGGGAAATTCTGCATGCGCATGGCAAGGCGAGCCTGGGTTGCCAACGGCTGCAAGCTGGTAGTCACGTGAGAGTAACTCAATACCATAATACATGCTTCTTTTATTCCCCTCTTCGTCACCGAAGCCAAAATAGTTACAAATGAAAGAAACGTAACTAGAAATAACGGAGGAGGACCCTGGAGAGGAGAGTAGTGGAGCAGTTGGCAGCTAGTGCGCGGGCGGGGGCTGGAGCCAAAGCCATATTTCTCGCACAAACAGTGTAGTGGCGTCATGCGGAGTGGCTACACCAGGACGCACTCTTCCATAACATGTGATGCTTTACACCCACCCACGGGGAACACTTAGGCACACCCCGACGTTATTACTAATATGTGACCATGGAACCAACACCCTATCACACAACGTTATAAGGATATAAATATGGGGGAATTACCTCTCAGTCCAAAGAAAAGCATGAAGGTAAGTAAGTCTACGGGAAAAATAATTCGGTATATTTGTCTTTATATGGCCAGGAGACAAGTGACCATAGAGGTACTGATAAAATATAAGTGAATTCCTGTTTTTTTTATTGAATGACATCATTGTAACTCAGTTGGGCCGTGACGCCATATGTGCTGCTGTTGAGTGTTTAATAAGAGCGTGAGGCACTTGGCAGGCAGAGAGAAGCATCAAGGGAATGTCATCGATCGGGGCCACCTGGCCACTTATTGAGTTTAGGGCAGTGCTGCCACAGGTCATTCCACTCTATGCCAACAATTTCCTGCCCTTCCCTAAGAGTGTCACATGCAGTATGATGCCTCCTTCGTAGCCTCCCGTTACTCTAATCATTGTCTTATACCCGCCGAGATGCAGCTATTGTGGTTAAGGGAGTAGTTATAACAGTTTAATAAATTGTGGTTTGAAAGATTATGTTCGAAAATTGCAGCTAGTGTACGTTATATCTCGAGTCTCGGGGCCAACGGCCTTAACAGCTGTACTCACAGTACACCTGCTGCTTACATTACAAAAATTGTGGTTCATCCCGTGTTGTAAAAACATTTTTGTGTACATAAAGTTAAATAACTGACGCTGCTCCATACAATTTGAATATTCTTACCAGACCAATCTTATTTCCCTCAAATGAGTCTCAATATTGAGTATTATAGGGGTATGGTGGTATACACCGATATATTATATTGAAGTGTATACACACTGATAATAATTACCCTGTTTTAGTGATTACAGTATTCTTGATGTGTACAGGTGAATTGCAGGATTGACTTGGGTGTTGTCGATAGGCTTTAATGAAGTCTAACAAAGTAAGGAGGTACAGCGGGTAGGAAAAGGGCGGGTCCAGAGCATCTGCTGGAGAGAGCAGGCGGGAGGCAGCTTCCGCTGATACTAAAGATCAATACTATACGCGGGGCCGCCACACCAGTGCCAAGGGCTGCTACGAATATTTGGTTTTCTCTATTTCATGAATGTGTTGTAACCATAAGAGGAAACTGGTCATGTCAGTTTAAGGATGCGTTGTACAAAAATATACGCCATTAGAGACCCATGTTTCTAATGATAACATCATTAAGGGACACATTACTGATCACAATTTTTGAGGAACAAATTATAGTAGAAGACGAGAAAATCAGTTATTAGGAAGAGATTATGAATGTTGTCCGGGAGTAATTAGCAGAAATTTTGAGTTGTCAGTCACTAAAACCGTGCCATATTCTAAGGAATCTTCAATGACCAGTGTTATCACAATAACAGAATCATTTGAGGAGAAAATCAATGATGCTGTCATATAAAAATAATTTAGTCAAAAGCGTCAGAACAAATTCCTAGCGGGGTGAGGGGCTATGGACACATAATTTAACCATATTTGATGTGGACTGTGGGTTAATAGAAAGCCAAATATCAACAGATAGAAACAGGTTAGCAAACAGTTGAGTAAATAAAAAGTGGACTGGTAAACCAGCGCGGCACACATGAGCAGTACTCTGGAACAGTCGACAGTGACAAGTCAGTAACATGAAGCTACCACCTACTCTGCAAACCTGAATAAATATATATATTATATATATATATATATATATATATATATATTTATATATATATATATATATATATATATATAATATATATATATATACAAAACAACCACTCTGAAAGAATACAGAAATTCCAAGCACTTTCGTGACTACTCACATTATCAAGGAACTATGAAAGTAAAGCATCCAAGGAAGGTATATAAGGGGTCTGGCCAACACCACCATCAGATCCCACAACGGTTAAACACCTGACGCGCGCCGGCCCAACTGGACAGGTCCTTTGCACAACCCACCAACAAACTATTCTACCCAAGAAAATTTTAAAAATTATTATTTGTCCAGTGTATTATTAAATTCTTCAAAAATTCTATTAATTATAAATGGATCTAATTTATATAAACCAAAGGAAATATTCATATTATTGTCAAAACTGCTTTTTATGAAACAAGATTCAATTATATTCCTGCCGACCATGGTCGACAGGAATATAATTGAATCTTGTTTCATAAAAAGCAGTTTTTACAATATGAATATTTCCTTTGGTTTATATAAATTAGATCCATTTATAATTAATAGAATTTGGGAAGAATTTAATAATACACTGGACAAATAATAATTTTTAATATTTTCTTGGGTAGAATAGTTTGTTGGTGGGTTGTGCAAAGGACCTGTCCAGTTGGGCCGGCGCTCGTCAGGTGTTTAACCGTTGTGGGATCTGATAGTGAGGTGTTGGCCAGACCCCTTATATACCTGCCTTGGATGCTTTACTTTCATAGTTCCTTGATAATGTGAGTAGTCACAAAAGCGCTTGGAATTTCTCTATTCTTTCAGAGTGGTTGTTTTGCATATTCTGAAATCACCTGTTTACTGTGATCTTATTGCGCATATATATATATATATATATATATATATATATATATATATATATATATATATATATATATATATATATATATATATATATATATAATATAATATGGAAGTTGTACCGTAAAATATAGTTTTTTTTGATAAACAGCTTTGGAAGTAATTACGTAAATATACTAATGTTGGCCTTTGACACCCTAAAAAAGAAACAACTATACAATGCAAGAACTATACATGCCAGATAGAGAACATCCTATACAAGTGGTAAATACCACGGATTATATCATCAATACCCCTCCTCACAGGACTCAAACAATGACTCTCCCACAGAGGGTCCGTCGTTTTATACATGAAGATGATTACCATCGACCCATGATATTGAGCAACCTCCCTGATGAAGAAGATTGGGTAACACCAGAACCCTTCTATGTATGATAAATTGGACACATGTGCAACTCTTGGGTATCTTTATTGAGGAAACGTTTCGCCACACAGTGGCTTCATCAGTCCGATGAAGCCACTGTGTGGCGAAACGTTTCCTCAATAAAGATACCCAAGAGTTGCACATGTGTCCAATTTATCAACATGTCGGTTCTCTGAACCATTCATCTACAAACCTTCTATGTATACTGAGAACATCATCGTCCCCAATTAGGGAGAAATCTTATATAACAATCTAATGTAAAATTATGCTATTTACTATGGCTGGACACCACCTGTAAGAAGCCATTGTCACGTAATTCTATAAACTGGCGAGAAAATTATTGCCTTCATTGTCGCATAAATATCCGTTGTGCAATCGCAAAAAAAGCAATTGCAACTTGTACAATTACTACCAATTCAGAGTCATGTACTTATATATCTGTTATATCTATGTGACTCTGATGGGTTAGTCTTATACCCCTTAAAGAATATCTTATCATTTCACGTACACTTTTTAAATTACACCAAAGTGGTTGGGCCACTTACCTTTTATATCCTACCTCTCTCCCCCCTCCCACCCTTTTCCAAAATTTCTATCCTTACCCATCCTTCTTCCTTACCCATCTCACCAAAGCTCTGGTCTGGACAAGAACGAGAACTAATGTTGGATCATGCGGCTTAGTTCTGGTCTTCATATAACAGACTGGATATAGATAAGCTGGCAACACACACTTATAAAACGCGATAGTTAATCCTCAGAACGCGATAGGTAATCCTCGGTGTCAGGAAGAAAAAAAAAATCGAAGAATTATTAAGAGCATTGATTCTGCTTTTTTTTTTGAAAGGCGTATATTAGTTTCACAGGGAAGCACATAACTCGTAGGGCTTATACAGGGCCTGGGAAATAGGGGGCTTTAGGTTTGACTCGAGGAAGGATAGGGTAATATTTTAGAGATCAAGAGCTCTTCACTAGTATCAAGATTCCCCCCCCCCCTCCATTACTGGGTGTAAGACGTAAAGTGAAGGATATTATTAAAGTTACAATTATATGACGAGCTTCAAGAGACTTTAAGTGTTCAGAATGAAACAAAGAACTCCAGCATTAGAGTATAATTCAACACGTTCATCTTTTTAAATTATAAAACGACATACTGTTAAATAATTTGCAAGTGGTACAACATCTAAAGGCGTCTTTAGCATATACGGTAGAACCTAATCTGCTTATATTGATGCACGCATGAAATTGAATGTATAGGCCTGCCTGCAGACGAGTAGGCCTTCAGATGTATGTCGCATGTTCTTTTCCCGAGAGTGAAGTTAGGAAGAGAAGACTGAGCGAGAGTCACTCTAAGAAGACAGTAGAGAGAAGTGCGCCAGGTACTGGAATTGTAAATCTGAATTTTCCATAGCTTTTAGCTTCACCCTTAATAGAACAAATATCTGCTTTTGACCTGATATGGTCGAATGATATTTATACTGTAGCCTTAACATATTGTATTATTTTGTTTTTCCCGTAGAAGCAGGACATGTAAAGAAAGGTGCTTTTAATTAGTAGATGCGAGATAAACAATGTGGTATTAGTAGAGCGTTCACGGGCATTGTAATGCATTCTATCATACAGGATTGATTACTAAATCCCCGTATCTTTTGGACAACCAACACTGCTGCAGAGTTTCACTTTTCCTGTAAAATGCTGTAGGGGTAATTATCATAAAATGAAATATAGCTTACTTGCAAAGCCTTATCAGCTGCAGTTAGAATTAAATGTTTTATGTAAGTTAAATATTAAAATTTACAAAACTTTGTTCAACAAACTATTGCACATATTTATATTTATAAGTTTAAAACGTTGCAGCTTAATGGCTTTCTCATTGGTTAGCTAATGCCGTAGTGTGTTTAATCAATTTAGGAAAAACTGGTAAATGTTCTCGAAATTGTACATACACATGCATTTTGATGATTACAAGTTAGTTCACCCCTCGAGATGTAAATAATCAATGAGATTTTGTTGAGCATTTTGTCTTATTTAAGCTTTACTATTAGACAAATTCTTGACTTGAAATAAAGACTGTTGTCAATATTAACGAAGTCTAAGGTGTTTATACTTGTGAATACTCATCATTCATGCTTGCCACAATAATTAAAGCTTCTATTACTGACTTATTCACATATATTTAAAACCACATTTCTAAACATGAAAGCAAATATCTCAACACTGTATACTTATTCTTAATAATGTGCAAATGCTGGGGAGGGGTTGAGTCACGATCACCCTGGATATAAAAACTTCTCTCGGATATTAGCCTTGTCAATCTTTAAAGATTTGTTACCTTGTTAAGTCTTATGATATCACAATCCAGAATAGACTTTATTTATGGTCTGTACCTTAAAAGAAACTTATATAAGTTCAAAGATACTTAAAAAGAGTTACGAATGCCTTCGTGGGAAAAGAACAGAAACTATTTTAAAAGGATATAGTAAAACACAGAAGGTACATACTTTGGCACTTGCATTAAGGAGGAAAAAATCATTATTTACATTTAGGAAAACCAGAAGTTTTTTTTTTTTCACAAATACAGTGGGTGAAAACTATTATGACTCCAAGAAGAAAAGCTTTATTAGTGCAGCTACAAATAGGTAATATCGCATCCACGCACATATGTACTTACACCTACCATGCAGCTACAAGTACACTATAGTCAAGCACAAGGAAAATTAAGAAAACCTGAAAGGTGTGTACGACACTTGCCATAAGAAGACTACAAATTTTATCTAAAGGGTTGAATTTTTAGACATTATAAGACATATTGCTCTAGTGTGAAATCCCGAGATGGTATCTACACCGCATTAATTAAATAACTTAAAACATAGCATGAAGATAATATAATCTATAAAAATGATCCACTTACCTTATTGTTGCTGATAACATATCAGAAAGTTTGTTTGTATTCACAACCAGATATTTATCAACCTGGGACATTGTTATATATGAAATAATTACACTTCAAAAGATAGAGCTGGTGGGGACCCCTCAAGGGAGGTTCCTTGACGCTGGTGAGGGGGCTTTTGATCTTGGGAATCGGATTTGTGCTCCAGTTCTCTGAATTAAGCATGAATACCTACCATCCCCCCCATAGGCACTGTATAATCCTACGGATTTAGAGCTTCGCCATGATTATAATAATACTCGGTGGGGAATAAACAGGTACAGTACCGTGACTAGAACAACACACAAAACGCACAGAAGAAAATAAAGAGACGTAGAATGATGGAAGATATCGAAGTGTATAAGTGGATGATGGGCATAAACAAAGGTGATATTAATAACGTACTGAGGATGTCCAACCAGGTAAGAACCAGAAATAACGGATTTAAGTTGGATAAATTTTAGAAAGGACATATGTAAGTACTGGTTTTCGAACATAGAAAGGAAATAGGTAAGTACTCGTTTTGGAACAAAGTTGTAGCTGCGTGGAACAATCTTCCGAATAGGGTGAAGAGAAGGACAACCAGTTGCATTTTCTCGACGTTCTCCTACTCACAGGTGAAAACAGACTTTCTTTTAAAGTCTACCGTAAACCTACCTACCTAGAAGAATGATCTACATTTCTTCTTTCACCATGACACCATAACTAACAGAGCGGTAGTTATGGGCTTCTTTCTGAGAGCCTACAGAATTTCCAGTCCGCAGTTCCTCGAAGAAGAATGCAGTACATCACTCATTCTTTTAGTTCACTACACTTTCCCTTACACTTCATACGTGACTGCACGAAACATGCGACAAGTATCCTCAACAAGACCAATACCGATCAAACTGAAGAAAAGCCTTCAAGTTACATCATGGTTTTACCGGTCAACAACGTTGAAACTAACGTTTCAAAAATGTTTGACAGAAAACTAGCTAAAATATTTACCAGCTCATCAACTACTATTAGGAACCTGGTACAAAAACCCAAGCACGATTCTGGCACAAGTGCAGGAATATACACTATACCATGTGGGAGGTGTGACAAAGTGTACGTGGGGGAAACAGCCAGCTCTCTGGACATTATAGGATCACAGAACACAAAAATGCTTGCAGAAATGATGACCGTAAAAACGCGTGTTTAACATAGGGACGATGTTGGACACCTAAAGAAATTAAGTGAGGCTAAACTAGTGATTAAAGAAGGCTATTTAAGACGACGAAAGTACATAGAAGCTGCCCTAATTGCTGTCAGTAACACTATCCATCAAAAGTCCGGTAGTTACAGTATCTCAAAATTGCTAATCAAAAACCATTCATCACACACACAGGATATTACCCATTCTGGAGACTGCTGTAACGTGATATCAACAGGTCCTTTAACCCATCCGTCTCAGTATATTAGTTCCACTGTTGCTACTAATATTACCACCACTGAATGAATATCAAAATGGTATACAATACCGACAAGTTGTTAAGTAAGAAACATAGGCAACAATTAGGCATCTTTATTCCGAAACGGGGCATTCCATCTCGGGTCATTATTATTTGACATAATTTCTCTATGGGAAATATATATACTCTGTGCACGTTGTACATTATTAAGTAAAAATTCATAACTCAAATCCCTTCGTTATCGAGAGTATGATCATCGTCAATATGATCATTAGCTAGATTACCCCAATAGAGATTAGACAGGTGTTCCCTAAGTCCATTACAATCAGCAGAACGAAAATCGGGGAATTTTATCGTATTATCCTTATTTTCGTACTCCCGGGTAATATTAACGGTAGATCTGTGATTACTTACGCCCAGTTCTTCAGTGATCTTCAGATTATTTACGAGGGTTTCTTTATTTGACAAGACTAAGTCGAGCATATTATTACCTCTGGTAGGCTCAGTTACACATTGTTTCAGAAAGCCGTCCTGAACTACTTCCAGAAAGTCACTTGACTCCAGATTACCAGTCGTAGATTTCCAGTCAATTTGACTCAAGTTAAAATCCCCCACTATTACTACGTTATCGTGTCTAGAAACCCTAACAATTTCGTCCCAAAGAAGTCTCCGTCCATTGTTTTCTAAGCCAGGAGGACGATATATCATGTCTAAAATAAGTTTTTCTTGACTTCCTAGAAATTCTACCCACGTAGATTCTGTTACTAATCCATCTATTTTTATACCTGTTTTTATGCAACAATTTATATTTCCTCGTACATACAATGCAACTCCACCCCCTTTCCCGTTATATCTATCCCCTTTCAGCAGTCATATCTCGACTTTTTAAATTATACCATGTTGCAGTTATTGCAATGACATCAAGGTTCCCAGCACATGCTACCTAACGTAATTCATTAATTTTATTTCTGACACTTCGACTATTGGCATAAAATACATTAATGTTTTTTTTTCTTCTGCACCTTTGCTTTTACACAGTTTTTGTTATTATGCTTACCCAGTGTTACTCGATGACTGTTATTAAGATTCCTAATATCGAAGCCTAAGTCAATATTTCCACACTAATTGTTTTCTATTTCTAAATCCATACCTCTGACTAATCCTAGTATAAAGTCCTAACAACACCCTCGACTTAGCTAACGAGAAGACCCACACCTATCCTGGATAAATGAACCTCATCCCTGGCATACATGTCATTTCTACCGTAGAAGTGGTCCCAGTTGTCAATGAATGGTACTGCATTAACCTTAGTGTTTGTTCAGCCAACAGTTAATACTAGTTTGACACCTACATCAGCAGTGAGACATTAAAACACTTTTATGATGTACAATTAATGAAGTGAATCGAGTTAGGAAGTATTTGATTAACTCTCGTCTGCATCTAAAAGTATACCAGAAAGCTGATCAGCACCTGCAATCAGTAGAAAGGTGAGAAGTGGGCCCAGGAACTTGAGCTCATCCCCCTAAACTACGTGTAAATACGCTTGATGCTTGTGAGGTTTCAGGAATTTGGAAAAATACAGCGTGTTTTCTTACCTAACGATGAGATAGGAGGGAAGAGGATTGAAGGACGTCAAACGTCACCAAGGATATCCGGGGTCACACCTACCATATACCGTACTTGATATTCCTTCCCGTTCTGCCTCCTGTATCTTTTTTTTTTTCTTTTTCTTTTACACAATGGTTTTACAAGGTTAGGTTAAGAGTTCCTACCTTTATTTACAAGCTTAGAGATGTTACCGGGGGGAGGGGGGATAACAGCTCTCTCTCTCTCCCTCACACTGCCTCTTCCTCTTTCTATCTTTATCTTTCGCTTTTCCGCCCTCTTCCCCTCGTTTCCCATAAATGTGGTAAAACATGAGCTGAAGATAAACCTTTCAGGTCGCGAGTGCAAGTAGATGTCAAGGGCATTGAAGTCATTGAGAAAAGTTAGAAACACCTTAACGTCATACCGCTGTGTCACGAAGTCTTGTAAGGAGGTTATGTAACTCTGAAGAGTATTTTTAATATGCACCAAAATGCGTTATGATGGAATAAAATCATAGGTGTTAATATTTAAATTTTAAATACATAGCAACTTAGAAGCTCTCATTAATCAAGGAAACATCCCATTTGTCATCTGTTGTACAGGCGCCAAATACTGTAATATCAAATTTACCGAGTTCCGTTTGCTGGGTTATTATCTGATGTAGTCGAGCCTTGTGTGTGTTGAACCAGGGAATTTTTTTTACAATAGACTTGAGCTTTTAGTGTAAGGCTGATCTAAAATATATGTGCAAGATATTAGTCCACAGTTGGTGTTGATTGGATCAAGGACTATCTGATTTGCTATGCTGTGCGTGTTGAAGGATAACTGTACATTGGAGCTACTTAGTTATGTTGTAAATAATCACTGATAACTTTCTCGAAGTTATTAAAAACAAAAAACGACAGCCGAGTGTGTACTTCGTTGTTAAGAGAAAACTAGCACACCCGAGCATTGTTTGTCTTGGAAGAACATATAACTGGAACTATTTACTGATGACGATCCATATTGGCTCAGGCAAGCAGAGCAACAGCTGTTATCACAGGGAGCTGGTGCTGGTGGTAGATTATTATTATTATTATAATCAAGGGGAAGCGCTAAACCCGGAGGATTATACAGCGCCTGGGTGGGGGGATGTGGAAGGCATTCAGGCTTAATTCGGGGAACTGGAGCACAGATCCAATTCCCTAAATCAAGAGCCCCCCACCAACATCAAGGAACCTTCCTTGAGGGGTGCTGGTGGTGGAGGTTGGGGATTTAAAACATCTGTGCTTACTGACGTCCTGTTTATTACTTTTTGCAGATGACATTTATAGTGTCAGTGACATCCAGTTAACAATGAAACACGTCAATGTCCCATTCTAATTTGGTTAATAGTGGGGTCTAGTGTCGCAAAAAATATTGCTATTACTTCATCATATAAAATCTAGTTTTAAAGTAATCACCAGTTTATTAATTTAAATGTACTGTGTAGAATCTGATTAATTTAGGTAAATGGTGTAAAAGTGTAGCCTAGCAGTGGTTAGTGGCTAAACCAGAGGCTGCTATCCTACCTTTTTGTGGGTGGTGTCCGTGGTTGTGGATGTCAGGAACAGCTGTGAACTTCCCCACGCATGTCCTTACCAGTCCACCTGCAGTATATGTTACTCTTCATTGAGTTACATATGTTTCCGTTAAATTCTAGCTGAGATCTTTGGTATGGCATTTCATCTCAGTGGGCAAGGAAAGAATACGGCTTGTGGGTTCCTGATCAGTCCACGTTTTAGGTGTAAGTCTGGCGTTTTATTGGTACTAGCTTTTCAAAGCAATACGAAATAAAACTGCAAATGGATGGAAGCACGAGCGTTGAGAGAGCATACGTGCGAATGTGGATGGAAGTATTCGTGGTGGTGACGACACGTCTCACCTCCCTCACGACCCCTGCTCCTCCCCCCCCCCCTCTCCGCCTCCCTTCCACCACGAGGCACAGTAAAGAGATCTACCATCACTCACTCATTCTTCACAGGTAAAATTACTCCCCACCTTCCTGCATATTATTTAAAATATTTTTGTATTAATATATTTTATAATTTATTTTGACATAATACATGTATGTACAAAGTAGTATATTTTACCATGATTATTTTGCGTTATGTTCATTTGTCCCCACAAGGGTGAAGAGCTCTTGATCTAGGGAATTAGATCTGTGCTCCGGTTCCCAGAATTGAGCCTGAATACCTTCCATCCCCCCCCACATGCGCTGTATAATCTTACGGATTTAGCGCTCCCCCGTGATTATAATAATAATAATAATAATAATATGTTCATTTGTGCGTTAACTTGAACACTTGTATGTTCCTATTTTAAATTTTTAAAAGCATTTCGCGTGCATCATAGATTTGCTCATGAAACTTATGTCATGATAATGAACACTTCAGGTGGGGGGGGGGGAGGTGGCCTGCGGCATCGGCCTCGTAATAAAGATAGCAGCCCTTTGAATATTATATATCACGGAACGGGTGGGGATTTGAACCCATGGCAAGTGAGTCCTAAAACTCAGACCAGTGTATGCTGTGACTTATTTGTAACCTTGTTATTACGATTCCGTGAGTCACGAATACGTCATATATCATTGAATCACTTCGAAATAATAAATCATACTTTTGAAACCGTACATTTGTTCATTAGCTACCATTTTTATTCTACATATTGTAGTTAACTGCTTAAGAAATCCTACTTAATAGTCTATTTCTAATTCTTAAGTAGTCATTAAGCATTAAGATTAGTTTGCCCAAAATGCACTACATACTAGTGGCTTTCTTTTGTATCTACCAATGTCTTATTACATTATTTGCATGCTTAACAGTACGCAAACAGGTAAAACTATCTACAAACATTATGTCTTCTTTCTTATTCCGCTACAAGTATATCTCGCGTATGTTACTGGAGATGGGTTTCTAGGGTCAGTGCCCCCGCGGCAGTCACAGACCGGGCGCAGGGTGATTTGTTAAAGGCAAAATTGTTCTTCATTAGTAGATACATGATTGCGGCCTTCATGAATGCGGTTGAACCGTGGCATAATACCTAAATGGGTATAGGATAGGGGATGCACAGTTGACCTGGATTAGGAAGACATTCTATCATATGAAACAGGGAAGTTACAAAGATAATGTTACTTTGATTGAACAAATCAGTTTATCAGAATAAGGCGGTTCTCCATATTGTGAGTGGTAGTAAAGTAGATAGAAAAAAAATTTTGTAGACAAGACTTGTTCCATTTTCTTCAAACTTATTGTTTAACCCACTATAAAAGATTGCAGTAGAGAAATAAGCAGATAGGGGGTCTCTTTTTGTATAAAATTTTACTATAACTTCATAGACAACACCTACCTATGATAATTAGCTTTCTTATTGAATGTGCTTCTGCTCCACCATTTGGACATTGTATCTTACAATATTTATCTGCTCCTTATAATTGGTTTCAATCTGGTTTTCAGAGTACAATCATATTTCATATGGTTTGACAAAGAGTTTATGGTTAATGATACATGAGCGTCGAGTTTTTGTCTTCTTTTGTTTTTTTATTACTCCATTTTAAAACAAAAGTAGCTTAGGCCTTAGAGTCACTTTTCAGTCTTAGTGGCTGATTTTGATTTTTTTTTTTTTGCTTCGTTGCAATTGACTCCTGTTGACAGTTACTTATCAGCTGCTATGTAATGCTGCAGCAGTAAATGGAGCAGAAAATTTTCAGAGGTGAGTAGACAGTGTACTTACCTCTGAGAATTTTCCACTCATCTACCTAATGCAACATTGTGTAATACTGACAAAGCACTGGGCAACAGTTGCAACAGACCTAGAACTAATTTTCATCCCTAGAAGTTTAGTCATAGACAGGCGAGCCTAACAATGCAAAGTACGAAGCTGGGGATATGGAAACTCCTCCTCCTTTCACAGGCTCTGTGCTATCATCAGGAGCATATGCAAGGTTGCAAAGTAGCAACAGGTGGAATGAAGGATTTGTTTCGGAGTAAGTAGCATCAGTTGAGGAGCCAATTCCTTCAGATATGGTCAGAACAATATCGGCATTCACACTAGCTTATATGTGTGTGTGTAGAATTTCTTTGTAAGCATGCATGTCGTATTAGAGGCTACTAAAATGCCGGGTGCAAGTGGCTAGTAACCCCTTTTCTGTAAATAAATTATTTAATTTAAAATGAAAAAAAATTTCATTTTTTCTTTTTAGGCCACCCTGCCTCGTGAGATACAGTGGTTTGTTGGTGTGTGTGTGTGTGTAGTAGTAGTAGTAGTGTGTGTGTAGGTAATAGGTTGGTGACAACACCCAGGGAGGTACTTACGTCCTGCAAAGAGTGGTAAAACTTAACTTAGAGTGAGTAGAGGAGATAACTTGATGGTAGGATTGCTTAGTGTCTTTATCCTGTCTATAAACGTGCAAGAATTTCAGGTACTCTTGCTACTTCTACTTACACTTAGGATAAAACTACACATGCATGTCAAGCATTTATATTCACACCCCTCTGGGTTTTCATTTTATTTTTTTTGCTAGTTTTAAAAAAACACCAATTCTTGTTTATTTCTTAATTATGGGGAGTCGAACATAATTCTTCCACCGTAAGCCATGCGTGTCGTAAGAGGCAGACTATAAAATGGCGGGTGCAAGGGCTAGTAACCCTTCTCCCTCTAATAACTTACTAAATTTAAAACGAGAACTTTTTTGTTTTGGGGGGGGGGGGGTCACCCTGCCTTGGTGCGACGGAAAGAATATACATGGAGTATGATATATATATTTTATATATATATTATATATATATATATTTATATTATAGTAATATATATACTATATATATATTATATAGATATTATATTATATATGTATGTAAACTCAATACACATGTATCTATTTTAAAACACACCAGCTGTCACTGGCTGTGGTGAGGCGTGACCCGAAAATGGGAAGAAACACTGTCACTTCACGTATTTTTTCGTTGATTGTATTGAGGAATGATGCCGTGTGGTCTGTCTGCTGTATACTGTACAATATAATACATGTATCATCATTATCAGTGCTAAAACGCTGTGTCAGTTACATACTGTTTTTTTATTTTTAATGAAAGAATGAGTCCCCTACATAAATGTTATCATCCTTTTGTTCTGTCAAAAAGAAAGCGGAAGTCATTTATCAATACCATATACGTTATGTTTCTTTGAGAGTGCCTGTCAGGGTACCTGTGATATCTTTTTTCCAGAATTTTTGTAAATAATTAGTAATTAATGTAAGTTACTGCTTTGCATTAATGTATCCTAAAAATACATTCCTTAAAGATGTGTGAACTATTATCGTGCAGCTCTGAGTTTGCAAGTATAACTAGTTATTGTAATTAAAATTATTTCCTTTTCCTAGTTTTTTTTTTTTGTTTTGATTGAGAAAGTTCGATCTTTTGTCTGTCGTTTTTTTTTTTTTTTTTTTTTTTTTTTTTTTTTCAAGTTTCTGGACATTCTTCTTGGTTTATCTAAGCTTACCTTCTTCTTAGTTGAAACACTTTGATCATGAAGCGTTAGTAACATTTATTAGACAAAGTGTAAGCCCAAATGGTTGTATCTAAGACGGTGCACTTATATAATACTGATGGTTTCTTTTGTTGGCTAACCACAGCTTTTCTCACTTGAAAATATAGGTTGATTTCAAACTTGTCTTAATGAAATGTAACTTTTTTTAATAATTATTCACGTTGAAATTCCCATCACTTTTTTAAGTTAGTAAGATATCTTATTGAAGTTTCCTAAGCATCTTGAACACTATAATCTTTTGATCATTTGCATGGACAAGTTAACCTTTTCCTATATTACGAACCTACTTTAACTCTGGATTATTTTTATTTTTTCATAGGGTTAACTTAAAGTCTCTTAAAAACCTTTACTAACTTAATTCTTACTATCCTCTTCCATGTAATCTAATTTTTGGACGTTTCTATTTGTAGCTGATTCTGTTGCTGTTATTTAGTTACTTTGCCCTTTTATTTTTTCATTATTAATATTACTTTTTAGTGGGTATCACTAAACATGTAGGGTTTTACAGAGCTTTGGGAATTAAGAGGCTCTAGTCGCTAATTTTACAACAAGTTTTTAGGATATACAGTAATCTGAGTTGTGCAAGAATGGTGATATAATAAAGCACATGCAATAGGTAATCAGAAGGTACCTAGTCTAAATCAGGCAAGACTGCAAAGTTGGAAGAACCCTTGAATTCCTTCACAGAGTACTGCATAGTTACTAAGACTGGCTATGTTGTGTGTACAGTTAATAGACTTGAGGGTGATTATGTTGCATATAGGTGTATGGGATACAGTTATTAATGAATTTGTCTTCTTAAGTTCAGAAACATTTTTTATATGGTGAAGCACTCACTGAATGTTCTAAACCTGAAGTTTCTTTTCCATTTTTTCTTTGTGAGAAAATGATATTACCGCATTAGCTTAAATATTTTTGTTTCATTGCTAAATACCATGGAACCCTTCGAATTAATGAATAATAGGGGATGGGTGTTCATTTAGTGAAATCTTTGTTAGTGGGTCCCTTGGGTTATGATGGGCTGGAGTTTAATAATTATCAGTTATTGATTTAGCCACTATAAAGGAATTTAGTTTCAAGTTGTAAGATAACAATTTGAGAAAGTTGATATGCTTTATGATTTACTACTCGCCTATTTTTATGTACCAAGCCATCACATGGACCTTTAAGTGTGCAGCAAAGAGCATTTCTCTGAAGATCAAACGCAAGAATTATGAAAAAAGACATGATGGCACAAATTGTAGAATTAGTGCGGTTGGTATGTGAATTTGACTTTCCACAATCAGCTCATTCTATTTATCAAACACAAAGACATTATAAAGTCCTAGGTGACTGGGACAATCTAACTAGTGAAAATTCAGGCAGAAACAATTACTCATAGCAGTGGAAAAACTGTATTGTAGATGATGAGTGCAAGTTAGATGAAGAGAGATACAGTGTCTGCAAATTATATTTGTGAGATGTGCAAGTCCAGAGTAAGTAATGGGCCACACTTATATGGGCAGGTTAGGTTCCAGGTTACCGCTGGAAGCAGAATTCCTTTTTTACACTTATAAAGCATATATATTTAAGTTAGCAAATCAAACTGACGCATTATAAAACAATTAAACGTAATTTACACAACACAATAATCAGTACGTACCTCAAATATTTGTTAGTCTTCATGTTTAGGGCGAGAGTGAGTAGTATTTTTTGTAAGGTCAAGAGTGGTGTAGATATGGTAGCCTCCTTGTCAACCCACCCACAGTAGTATACTTGAAGTTTATAAAGCACCCTAGAGCGATAAAGATGCATATTACAGTACACTCATTACTTACCTGAAAAACATTTGTAGTCATAATGGTCTTAATGAGAGGTGAAAAATATTAATTTGTAGGAAAGTCAGGTTGGGAGGATATAGTAAGCTCACCTGGCCACCCACCGCCACAGTAATATACTACGACATCTGAAGCGCCCTAGAGATGATAAAATGCAATACAGTAGCACTCATTACTTACCTTTAAATTCGTTGTAGTCTTATGTAGGTTGAGGTTGATGTATAGCTGAGATAAAAAATTATAAATGAAAGAGAGAAAGAGTAAATGAGCGTAGGGACAGCGCCAGTAGGATGCAACAACAGTATGAACACGTCAGGTTATGGTTTATGCACATTCATGCAAAATCTCTTACATTGTAGACAAGTTGTCTCCACAGTGTTGGTACAGTAGAAAAATTAAAGAGCAACACTCGAATTCTCATGGTTAACAACTCATTTTGAGAAGAATAGGATCGCTCTCGAGGTGAAGGCTATGATGTGAACATTTCTAGATACCCAGTAATAACTAATTGTGAACACATTTCCTGGGGTGTTGAATAGAGGAAAGTTATTCTTTCTGACACTCTGGTGAGACAACTGGAAAACACAATCTCGTATTTATGTTAATTTATGTCACCTGGGGGGGGTGTATTTATTTTGTTTATATGTTACGTAGCATGTTGATTATATAAATTTTGAAAAAAATTCTTATCGATGGATTAATGAAAATGCTCCATATTCACGCAATTATATGACATTTAATGGCGTCTCAGAAGTGATTATTTTGGACTCTTATTATTATTAGTAGTAGTACTACTATGTGGTCCTCAAGACTAATAGACACTCTTAGTGATTCTAAGGTGTACTTTGCCTTGACAGAACAGTGAGTCTAATGTGTACCTGCCAGCCTAGGAACGTATTTAAGTTTACTTAGGTTACAGGTACAATTATCATGGGATGTACAGTGGAACCTGGTTTTCGAACAAGCTGTTAAGAAGGGCGTTCTAAAAACTGAAACGTGCGGAAAATGAATTCAATATTTCCTAAGAAATAATGTGAATACAATTAAGCGTTCAGACACCCGATAAATATTAACAAAAAATAAAATTTTTTAAAGATTAATTCTAGTGCTGCAGACCTTCAGTAGGTGAGCTCTTCCCTGTGGGCATCCACCAAGCTCTTCCACATTCATTCTTACCCTAAATATTCGTAGTTCTTAAAGTTGGGCGTGAGCGAGTAGTATCATTGTTTGTGGAAGGTCACTCTGACTTTTTTAAGTTAACTAGGTTTTCTACACATATGAGCTATGTATGATAATCTCGTACTGTATTTGTGTATACCTGACATATACTTATCTAAGTAGCCAGTAGATGTAGCTGGCCAGTAGAGGTAGGTCAGCCAGTAGGTAGCCTGGGCTATCATACATACACATACCTACATAGCTGCACTTATATTTATGCGCCCAGAGCCATATTATTACCATCAAAACATACCTTGTTCACATGAGTTATATCAAATTCTAACAACTACTTTAGATGCCGTCATAAACAAAGGGAGAAGTAATTCATGCTGAGAATTGTAAATATAAGACAGGATGCGATTCATACAGTTATCTCCTTAATGCCTCAAACCAGGAAAAAGAGAAAAACATAAAGTTTTTCCCTCCACAACTACCACCCTTTCTGATTGGCATATAACATTGCATTGTTTACTATGTATGTAACCTGTTTCTTTTATAATTTTGAGAAAAATATTATAGATGGGATTAATGTGGAAAATGTCTATCGTTACATATAACGAAAGACATTAAATGTGCAAGAGTAAGTCATGAACGTATGAGCAGCCCAGCGTGGCACGTCTGTAGTTATGATTTCCAGAATACAGGTCACTGATATCAGGAGCAAAATTTCGCACAAAAAAGTTCTATAAAACCGAAAATCATCGACTAACTGGGGCGTGCAAAACCCGGTTCCACTGTCCTATATATAAAATATGAATATCTTTAAATACACTTGAAATTTTGGGTAGTTTCCAGACATAACAGAGAGACATGGAGCTCATGGAGAATGTAAAACAAAACTGGTGGGGTGTGGTGACTATATTAGAAAGTCAGGTGGGGGGAGCTGTATAGCGTGTTTTGGTCATGATTTGAAATATTCCATATAGGGAATGCCGTTGGCAAATCGCAGTTAAAGCAGGGACCTACTGTATGTAAAAAAAAAAAAAAAAAAAAAGGGTTGCACTTCCAGGGTTCTTGGAAAAAATTTGCCATAAAGAGCCACATATTTTGGGGTTTGAGCTCGATAGTTATTGTGGTATGATGCATTCTCTGGAAGGATTATATATTCATAACTAAATAGACCGCACTGGTACGTAGTTATTAAAGTCTCAATTTAAGCAGGGGTAGTTGCTTAATCGATTGCACTGCGGAGATAAGAACATGTTTCCCAATAAACCAGACCTAGTGAAAATGTATTGTAGACATACTATGTATAAACTAGAATACAATACAGTAGTACAGTAACACTGCTGTACTATACAAATACACCTTTAACTGTAACCTGAATAAGAAAAATGAGTTATATGCACAATACAGTAGAGTACAAATACAGTAATTTTTATTCATGTATTGCTGGTGGATACACCAGCCTTTCAGATGTACAGTATTTCTGTGCTGCAACCCTTGTATCTTGGGCCATTTTTCATACGCTTCCTAGGAATAACTGAAGAGCCTTTAAGGCTAGCATCATACACTGTAATCTATGGTATAATTCTGTACGGCATTGCCTTTGTATACCATACTCCTCATGCACCTGGACCACTGAAATGCCAGCGTCCAGCTTCCTTATTAATTTGAGTTTGTACTTTACTTCAACAGTCAAGGCCCCCCCCAAGCCACACACACCTCCCACTTGGCACTGCCACTTTCTTGTTAATAATACTGTCACTGGTTCTTTGATAGAAATGATGAAAACCATTGTAAATCCTGGGAAAATTCGGTAATGAAAATAATCGTGGTATGTGAGCACCTGCACCTCCAATAACAAACTGATGCAGGCTTAGTTATGTGACCATGGATGACTAAAAATGAACATGTCTAGGACAACGCCAAGGGACTGGGACAACTTTCACTTAGCAGGGTTGGGTCCATCTGTTGAGCAAATGGCCAGACTCAAAAGCCCCATGCAGTATAGTGGATTTGGTTCACTTTCATGTACTGTTTAGTCAGCATCATTTAAAGGGACATATGAGCCTTTGCCAGCCTGTTTTTTTTTTTTTATCTGTTTTAGCCATATCCATTTCATGGAAGTCCATTTATTGATGTTCACCCCCCCCCCCCCGGGCGTGTGAATTTTTCTTTATTGTATTGAGTATTAGACTATAATTTAGAAAATATATATCTAGATAACACTGTTTTCCTTTTAGGGGGGTTTTTTTTGCCATTCATGTAGGTGGTTTTGCCGATGTTGGTGTGGTTTTTCGCTCGCACGCAAATCATTTTTTAATTTTTAAGTTTTCGAAGGAGAATTTAAAGCAGTGAGATGTTGTTGACATAATGTCAATTTTAAATTGTTCTTGTTGATGTTGCAGGTGATGGTGGGCGAGGTGCATGGACTGGGGAGAGAGGGTCGGAGCTGTAGCAGCTGGCTCGGCAGATTCTGCTACACGTGGAGAGACACTGCCCAAGAGTACATACCCCTCGTCGTGAGGTTGTAACGCCTGGATTCAGAATTACCAACTGCTGATGCCTTACTCAGCTCAGTAGCTATTTGCATTACAAGTTGATGCTGAAAACGCCGCAACAAGATGAGGATGGCTCTAACATGAGTTACAAGCTGGTAGTAATGGAGCCCAGACTCTGTTTAGCATTACCTGAACCTGGGTTTAGAAGAGGCAGCCGATCGGGCAGTTTCAGCCTGAAAGACCCTTCGTCCTATTGTGTCTTTGGTATTATGTACTGGCCGGAAGCTTCATTTCTTGAAGCGTGGCAACATCGGTGGTAGTAGGTCTTTGTCAAATTGCAGTTCGTGATACACATCTCGTTCATGACAAGTGGTGGGGCCGGTCTCAGTGGAGACTTTGATGAGCACTTGCAGTGCCACTGGTGCTTGGAACAGCTCTATGTGGCTAGTGATGGAGCACCAGTGATGAGTTCCACAAGCCCCAGCCTCTGTGAGGTATGCACGAGGCTTCCCGCACTCTGCAGGATCAACGTTCCAATCCTTTCCAACAGGCTAAGTCTTGCTAACACTTAAGAGCAAGCCACAACAAGTGGATGCACCTTCACGAATTAGAAACTCTACAAGGCCGCCTCTACGTGAAACTTATCTCTACCGCCACTAAAAAAAAACTTGTTTCGTTGCTACAGTGAGTGCACAAAGATGCAGCAGATTTATCTCCAGACAATTGCCCCTTGGGAAACTTATCGTGTCAAAGTAGGACTCAGTTGCAAACTGGATATTGGCACTGGAGCAAGAGAATACAAGGCCTGCAGTTGGGCAGTGTTTGCTCAGTAGACGACTCTTTGACAAGTTATTCAGTAGATGCAGTCGTTGCTGGGACGCAACTTTTGCCGTGGAGAAGAACAAGTCGATGATGTTGCAAAACTTTAGCCAGACAGTTGGTATTATCATGTGATCCAAGTTTACACCCCATTTTGAAGGTCCGAATTGCATCTCCTGCAGCACAACGGCGTGACCAACTTGCGTTGCTGGTGTAGAAACAAGGCTGAGTTATCTCAACAAAACTCTAATTTGTGGCGGCGCTATGAAGAAAGTTTCCACAAACTCTATACCATTTTAAGCGAGTTACAGGCTGGGAATTATCTTCTGATTTCCTTCTGATTTCAGCAGTGTTCACGGAAACCCACCTTCCGGCAAATACCACGAAATCACATGCTTCTTTAGAAGCCATAAGGGGCGATTTATCATTGTTAAGAACCACTCGTGAAGAGATGATAGATCAGACTAACTCTGCTGGACCTCTCGTTTAGTAACCCAGCGACTAGGGGCGTGTTCACTCAGTTGGAAGTGTGAACTACTTCTTCAGTACACGCTCAGGAATTGCACTTTAGAGGATGACTGGAGTTTATGGCAGCTGTTTTTTATGGACACAGATAGCAACATTTCCTTGCATGGGCCTAAAGACATGAGATCAAATTTGAAGGTGGCTAAGAACAGTCATTGATACTCTCTTAGGAAACTGAACTTGACTATCAGAAGTTTATCAATACTAAAAAGCATGACAAAACTTTGGCTTATATCGGAGGTGAAGAATTTACATATCCTGCAGTAATGAGATCAAGCTGCTGGACTTTGATAGGAGAAGGTAGAAACATTGAAGAACCTGGAAGCATATTCTGATAAATGTGAATAGCAGAAACCAGAGCTTCAGGATATAGTTCCCACTTTAAACAAAGATGAGGTCACACTGGCTGAGCTGAGGCATGGCTCTTCTTAATTGAGAAAAAGCTGGCACAGTCCTGTACTTTTCCCAAATAGCTCCAAGAAAAGAAATAGGTTCCGTTTATTAGAAGCAGTAAGTAAGAGATAAGAAAGGAGATCGAATGGCAGAGTGGAACCATATCCTCAGTCTTTAACCTTTGTGATATGGTTATTCGTGACTGTACAGAGTTTGATGTAAGGGTGGTTTACTGATTCTTTGCAAGAAGCACATCACAATCTTGAACGTAGATGGGGTGAGAGATCTTGCACTCGATCTGCAGAAAAGAAAAGCATTTATGAAAAATACGTGGAAAATGTGGCAGGTCCTAATGACAGTGAATACTAGTTTTGAAACATGGCTAACATTGATGGAGTCAAACAAATAAGTAATATATCATCGCCTCATCAACACTGTACCATATAGTGTAAATTGAGAAGAGGATAGCCACAGTTCATGAGCTGCAAGCCATTAATCCATGACCAAACACTCCAGTATGAATATTCTCAACTCAGTAACTTACCGGCAGTGGTGTTGGCAGTGACCCTATGGAAGAGAAACAGAGATTGGACAAGCTAAATGAAATCAGGACATTGGTTAAAGACTTCTAATGCAAGTATTCCATTATCTTTGTTACCGTGTTTCAGTTATTTTAGAGACGTCTGATGTATGTAGAAAGCGATATGAAGAATTGAAACAGATGACGAGCAATTAATGGCTTGGCTTAATCGATTTTGATCTTAAAGTTTCTGAATATGAGCATCAGCCTTTCAGATGATCTGGAAAATAAAAAGAGACTTCTTTTAGTGAACTAGGTTGTGCTGAATATGAAAAATATGAAAGACATTTAACAGGAACTTTGATGATTTGGATTACCTACTTTTCCAGAGGAGTTGCTATCTGATTGCATTATCATAGAAGAAAGCCTTAAGAGTATTGGAAGATATCCTGAAAAACCACATTCACTCTCAAACCTTTTGGCTTTGCAGAGGCTATTGAAATGAAATCACACTCTCAAATCACTATGATAACTACAACAACCACACAAATTTTAGAGACCCAAAAGACACTGGATTATCTGAAGAAAGATCACTTCAAGACCAAGATGATGATTACAAATGTTCCTTTCTAAGTGTCAGATGAGAGCGAATACAACTTGGAAACCACCCCTTAGTTCAAGAGATGTCTCTGATTGGAGATGTGGGTGGCAGAGATCCTTGGCTGATGGAGATGCGTGGGGCACTTTGATGAGAAGCAAGATAGACTTTTGGCCACAGTTAGAGAAGCACTTATTTGCCCTACCACCAAGGGGCGCTGATGGTTGGAACAAGATGTACTATTCCTTTGTAAGTAGATTTTTTTTTTGTAATTATTGTATTTAAATGAGAAGCATAAGTAATTATTAGAATTTTGAATTTGTTTGTTCTTTTCATAGCCTGAATGATGGAAAATATATAGGAACAATTCACAACTGCCTTCGCTTCGAGAGGGAATTTTAAATGCCATTATGGTCCATCCTGTACCATTACCAAGTTGGGACAAAACACAATAGTAACCCCTACGAAGGAGACTGAACTTATGATACATTTCGTTCAACTTGAAATTGTGCATCGTGACTAAGTTAATGGTCCAGTGCACTGAACCATCATAAGTTTAAGTCCATTGCAGATTATTTGTGTTTTACTATGTTACAACTAAGATCAAAAATACCTGTGGCAGGTGAAGAAAAAAGAGTAGTGTTCTTCTGGAATTTTCTTGGCCTGACCATCTTTTGTTGAATATCTCACTGCTTTCTTGCCTGTTGCGAATTGCAAGAATGGAACAAAATGTCATATATATCAATTTTCTTCCTCTAGGTGTGGATGTTATGAATGGTAGGTTACTGTATTAATATTTGTTAACATTGCTATATATGCTCCTCCTTGTCTATAGTCCAAGCAGTTAGCAGGATGTCGATTCATCAGTACGACCTACTCACCTCACTTGGTACGACACAACTGGCGATGACCAGCGAGCAAGAGAGCTTCACCCGGAAATAGATGCTGCTATAGAGAATTTAAAACAATTAGAGGTCTTTCAAGGCCATGCAAAAGAAGACTCAAAGAGAAAGTCACGCTTTGTTTTCTGTCGAGTGATATTTTACTCTGACTCATGAGAAATATGTCCTATGCAGGTACAGTACGGTACACCTCTTTCACATAATGCTAGGAATATACTCATGAAACTCCATCGCCTATGGAAAATAGCAAACAGCATTACAATGGATGGAATGAAGGCTTGATTTTATCATTAAAGGTTAATTTATTAAAATGTTTAAAAAAAATAAAATTTACAAAGTCCTTGGGGAAAACATAACCCAATCCTTAATTTTTCCATATGTTCTTTCAGTTCATATTAACCTTTGGACTGTTTGGTGTATATATATCATCTTAACATGGTACCGTGTTTGACGTATACGTACTCATAAAATTCTAGCGCTTCAAAATCAACAGGTAGATAGCTGATAGGCCCACATGTGAGAGAATGGGTCTGTGTGGTCAGTGTGCACCATATAAAAAAAATCTTGGAGCAGGCAGTGCATAATGAGGAAAAAAAAAAAATTTCGACCGTTTTTTTTTTTTTTTTTTTTTAAATTAAATGCCGAATTTGTGGTCTATTTTCGTATAGGATTTATGTGTATTCTCGTTTTCTTGGTCTCACTTTGATAGAATGGAAAACAGTATTTTATAAATAGACGGTTTTTTTTGAATGGTTTTTACTATAAAAAGAACTGCGAATATGGAGCTCAAAGTAGGGGAAATGTTTGATTTTTGCCGATGTTCATAAGTAAACATGATGGCATTGTCAATAACATGTCCTATAGAGACCATTCTAAGTATTGCAGTATGAAAATGGCGTTGACATTTTTAGTACAATTATTTACAGTATTGCAGGTAGTCTGCATAACAGTAAATCTTCTATCTTTTGTTTGAATTAAAATTTCTAAAATTGAGCATAGCAAGAGTAATTCAGGAGGGGCACTGGAGACATGATAGATGAACAAAGAGAAAAATGTATATTTTTAGTGCCAGGAATGTCTGCAATGTTCATTATGGACTTTATTTTGAAATTGTCATATTTTCTAATTTTCGTGAAATTGGCCAAACTTGCAAAATTTCTGACGCCACGTTAATTGGTTAGTTGAAATCGGTTTAAAATGGGGCAAGTTCTTGTCTCGGACTCGATAAACAAATGGAGTTCTAAAGAAATAGTATGAGTTGGTCGACTGGAACAATGGATTAGCCGAAAAAGTAGGGTCTAAAGTGCAGGCTAAATCGCTGATTGTAAAATATTGCCGAGGTCGCTAACTTCAGCGAGAGCGTTTTGTAATTAGTTTTTTTTGTGTCATTACCTATCGGGAAAAGATTCTCTATCATTTCATGAGAAAAAATATGTTTTTTTTTTTTTTTTTTTTTTTTTTTTTTTTTTTGCGAACTAGAAGACACCTCAGGATTGGGGTGCGGTTGCGACAAGTCATGGGGTTAATTCGAGTTTTGTTTACATACCATCTTTAGGAATGTAACTACCATGTTATTCGACAGTCAACTGTATTACATAAATGTTGGTAAGGCTATGTTTATTGAAACATGATTAAGAATTTGCCAGTTTATTTCTCTGAATTATTCTCAGTATTCAGAGCTAATATTGTAAAAACAATTTGTACAGTTTGACAGCTCTGGTTATAAATTACAGTAAACCTCGTTTTGCACACTTTTGAAAAATACTGTAAATATTGAAGAAAATTTGCACTGGCTCAGTTGATGTTGGAACTGGACAATGTCTGGATATGGAATTGTATGGTATTGTTTAGAATCACAACAAAACAATGTCATCTCATGGCACCAGCATTTAACATTACCGCCACAGGCACTGCTCTGTTAGGTCCATGAAATTGAAGGTTTAACCTATTACATTATACTAATCGGCTAGAAATGTATGTGTCTATATTTTACATTTTCCATGAGTAAATTTTTTTGGGTGACATGTCAAGCTTTTGCTTTAACCTCATTTCTAGTTTATAAATATTCTTTCCTCTATTAATTTTTTTTTTTGTGGCATTAAGCTTTTGGCCTTTAAATCATTATTTTATAATCATCATGCTTTTTATTACTTTTAAAGCTTAATAGTTAGAAAGATTTTACTGTATGAGAATGCTAGTAATGTACAAAATGGTTGGTGGGTAAGGCTTGTTAAGTTAATTTTTTTTTTTAATTTATATTTGTAATCATTATTTCAGAAAATGTTGTTATTATGGGAAATAGTGGTTATCTGAAAGCAATATTTTACTAGGTTGTGTTTTTTTTTTTTTTTTTTTTTACTGTCAAGAATATATTGATAACTATTTCTCATTAGAAATAATGGGCTTATAGGCTGCAAAATCGGGTTTGTGTTATATACCTAATTGCTATTTATGAATTTATATTATTGTGTTGTTTGTAACAGTGTTGACCTGTCGTGGATTAGAAAAAATGTAGTTACCAATACTCTGTTAATGATTTGAATGGCTGACCCATATCCACCAGTTAACAGCTTTTTGCCTTTGTTCTTTCCAAATTAGGACCTTGTTAAAACCTTAACGGTAAACACGTTACTTTTTTTGGTTTTATTTAAACAAACTGCAGGAATTACTGTTGTTTCAACTTGCAGTATTACTGTGGTGTATAAATGATAAAGGAATTCTAGGGTAAGAAATTGACACAAAATGTTTGATAAAGCTTATAGTGTATTTTTATTGATCCATAGTTCAATGAAAATGTTTACATTTTTAAGCTCAAAGATCAATAACTTTGCTGTTTAAAATTCTGGCCTTTCTCTAACATTTTATAGTACAGTAATTCTTCAGTTGATAGAGGGCAAAGTGCATCTTTTTGTTGACTTGAAAGTTTCTGAAGTAAGTTTTAAGCTAGTACTTATCATGATAATATCTAGTTTTAAATGTAGAATCTACCAGTTTATTAATTTTAAATGTTACGGTGTAGAATCTGATTAATTTAGGTAATGGTGTAAAAGTGTAGCCTGCAGTGGTTAGTGGCTAAACCTGAGGCTGCTATCCTACCTTATTGTGTGGTGGTGTCCGTGGTTGTGGATGTCAGGAACAGCTGTGAACTTCCCCCGCTTCTTGTTCCTTACCAGTGTCACATGCAGTAGATGTTACTCTTCATTGGAGTTACATATGGTTCCGTTATATTCTAGCTGAGATCTTTGGCTCTTTTGGCATTTCATCTCAGTGGGACAAGAAAGCAATACGGCTGGTGGGTTCTTGATCAGTCCACGTTTCTGGGTGTAAAGTCGGCGTTTTATTGGTACTGCTGTTCAAGCAATACGAAATAAAACTGCAAATGGATGGAAGCAACGAGCGTGAGAGAGCATACGTGCGATATGTGGATGGAAGTATTGTGGTGGTGACGACACGTCTCACCTCCCTCACGACCCTGCTCCCTCCCCCCCCCGTTCTCTTCCGCCTCCCTTCTCACCAAGAGGCCTCACAGTAAGTGATTACCATCACTCACTCATTCTTCACAGGTTAAAAGATGATACTCCACTTCTGCATTATTATTTAAAATATTTTGTTTTAAATATATTTTTGATTAATTTATTTTGACATAATAATGTATGTACAAAGTAGTATATTTTACCATGATTATTTTGCGTCTATGTTCATTTGTCCCCACAAGGGTGAAGAGCTCTTGATTAGGGAATTATGATCTGTGCTCCGGTTCCCAGAATTGAGCCTGGAATACCTTCCATCCCCCACATGCGCTTGTATAATCTTACGGATTTTAGCGCCTCCTCCCGTGTTATAATATTAATAATAATAATAATTGTTCATTTGTGCGTTAATTGAACACTTGTATGTTCCTATTTAAAATGCTTTAAAAGCATTTCGCGTGCATCATAGATTTGTCTCATGAAACTTATGTCATGATAATGAAACTTCAGGTGGGGGGGGGGAGGTGGGGAGCCCCCCCCTTGCTGGCCTGCGGCGCGCGGCCTCGTAATAAAGATAAGCAGCCTTTGAATATTTTTAATATCACGGATCGGGTGGGGTGTTTGTACCCTGGCAAGTTGGTCCCTAAAAATCCGTCCAGTGTATGCTGTGACTTATTGGTAACCTTGTTATTACGATCCGTGAGTCACGAATACGTCATATATCATTGAATCAGACTTCGAAATAATAAATCATACTTTTGAAACCGTACATTTGTTCATTAGCTACCATTTTTATTTACATATGTAGTGTAACTGCTTAAGAATATCCTACTTAATAGTATTTCTAATTCGTAAGTAGTCATTAAGCATAGATTAGTTTGCCCAAAATGCACTACATACTAGCTGGCTTTCTTTTGGTCTACCATATGTCTTATTACATTATTTGCATAGCTTAACAGTACGCAAACAGGTAAAACTATCTACAAACATTAGTCTTCTTTCTTATTCCGCTACAAGTATATCTCGCGTATGTTACTGGAGATGGGTTTCTAGGGTCAGTGCCCCCGCGGCAGTCACAGACCGGGCGCAGGGTGATTTGTTAAAGGCAAAATTGTTCTTCATTAGTAGATACATGATTGCGGCCTTCATGAATGCGGTTGAACCGTGGCATAATACCTAAATGGGTATAGGATAGGGGATGCACAGTTGACCTGGATTAGGAAGACATTCTATCATATGAAACAGGGAAGTTACAAAGATAATGTTACTTTGATTGAACAAATCAGTTTATCAGAATAAGGCGGTTCTCCATATTGTGAGTGGTAGTAAAGTAGATAGAAAAAAAATTTTGTAGACAAGACTTGTTCCATTTTCTTCAAACTTATTGTTTAACCCACTATAAAAGATTGCAGTAGAGAAATAAGCAGATAGGGGGTCTCTTTTTGTATAAAATTTTACTATAACTTCATAGACAACACCTACCTATGATAATTAGCTTTCTTATTGAATGTGCTTCTGCTCCACCATTTGGACATTGTATCTTACAATATTTATCTGCTCCTTATAATTGGTTTCAATCTGGTTTTCAGAGTACAATCATATTTCATATGGTTTGACAAAGAGTTTATGGTTAATGATACATGAGCGTCGAGTTTTTGTCTTCTTTTGTTTTTTTATTACTCCATTTTAAAACAAAAGTAGCTTAGGCCTTAGAGTCACTTTTCAGTCTTAGTGGCTGATTTTGATTTTTTTTTTTTTGCTTCGTTGCAATTGACTCCTGTTGACAGTTACTTATCAGCTGCTATGTAATGCTGCAGCAGTAAATGGAGCAGAAAATTTTCAGAGGTGAGTAGACAGTGTACTTACCTCTGAGAATTTTCCACTCATCTACCTAATGCAACATTGTGTAATACTGACAAAGCACTGGGCAACAGTTGCAACAGACCTAGAACTAATTTTCATCCCTAGAAGTTTAGTCATAGACAGGCGAGCCTAACAATGCAAAGTACGAAGCTGGGGATATGGAAACTCCTCCTCCTTTCACAGGCTCTGTGCTATCATCAGGAGCATATGCAAGGTTGCAAAGTAGCAACAGGTGGAATGAAGGATTTGTTTCGGAGTAAGTAGCATCAGTTGAGGAGCCAATTCCTTCAGATATGGTCAGAACAATATCGGCATTCACACTAGCTTATATGTGTGTGTGTAGAATTTCTTTGTAAGCATGCATGTCGTATTAGAGGCTACTAAAATGCCGGGTGCAAGTGGCTAGTAACCCCTTTTCTGTAAATAAATTATTTAATTTAAAATGAAAAAAAATTTCATTTTTTCTTTTTAGGCCACCCTGCCTCGTGAGATACAGTGGTTTGTTGGTGTGTGTGTGTGTGTAGTAGTAGTAGTAGTGTGTGTGTAGGTAATAGGTTGGTGACAACACCCAGGGAGGTACTTACGTCCTGCAAAGAGTGGTAAAACTTAACTTAGAGTGAGTAGAGGAGATAACTTGATGGTAGGATTGCTTAGTGTCTTTATCCTGTCTATAAACGTGCAAGAATTTCAGGTACTCTTGCTACTTCTACTTACACTTAGGATAAAACTACACATGCATGTCAAGCATTTATATTCACACCCCTCTGGGTTTTCATTTTATTTTTTTTGCTAGTTTTAAAAAAACACCAATTCTTGTTTATTTCTTAATTATGGGGAGTCGAACATAATTCTTCCACCGTAAGCCATGCGTGTCGTAAGAGGCAGACTATAAAATGGCGGGTGCAAGGGCTAGTAACCCTTCTCCCTCTAATAACTTACTAAATTTAAAACGAGAACTTTTTTGTTTTGGGGGGGGGGGGGTCACCCTGCCTTGGTGCGACGGAAAGAATATACATGGAGTATGATATATATATTTTATATATATATTATATATATATATATTTATATTATAGTAATATATATACTATATATATATTATATAGATATTATATTATATATGTATGTAAACTCAATACACATGTATCTATTTTAAAACACACCAGCTGTCACTGGCTGTGGTGAGGCGTGACCCGAAAATGGGAAGAAACACTGTCACTTCACGTATTTTTTCGTTGATTGTATTGAGGAATGATGCCGTGTGGTCTGTCTGCTGTATACTGTACAATATAATACATGTATCATCATTATCAGTGCTAAAACGCTGTGTCAGTTACATACTGTTTTTTTATTTTTAATGAAAGAATGAGTCCCCTACATAAATGTTATCATCCTTTTGTTCTGTCAAAAAGAAAGCGGAAGTCATTTATCAATACCATATACGTTATGTTTCTTTGAGAGTGCCTGTCAGGGTACCTGTGATATCTTTTTTCCAGAATTTTTGTAAATAATTAGTAATTAATGTAAGTTACTGCTTTGCATTAATGTATCCTAAAAATACATTCCTTAAAGATGTGTGAACTATTATCGTGCAGCTCTGAGTTTGCAAGTATAACTAGTTATTGTAATTAAAATTATTTCCTTTTCCTAGTTTTTTTTTTTTGTTTTGATTGAGAAAGTTCGATCTTTTGTCTGTCGTTTTTTTTTTTTTTTTTTTTTTTTTTTTTTTTTCAAGTTTCTGGACATTCTTCTTGGTTTATCTAAGCTTACCTTCTTCTTAGTTGAAACACTTTGATCATGAAGCGTTAGTAACATTTATTAGACAAAGTGTAAGCCCAAATGGTTGTATCTAAGACGGTGCACTTATATAATACTGATGGTTTCTTTTGTTGGCTAACCACAGCTTTTCTCACTTGAAAATATAGGTTGATTTCAAACTTGTCTTAATGAAATGTAACTTTTTTTAATAATTATTCACGTTGAAATTCCCATCACTTTTTTAAGTTAGTAAGATATCTTATTGAAGTTTCCTAAGCATCTTGAACACTATAATCTTTTGATCATTTGCATGGACAAGTTAACCTTTTCCTATATTACGAACCTACTTTAACTCTGGATTATTTTTATTTTTTCATAGGGTTAACTTAAAGTCTCTTAAAAACCTTTACTAACTTAATTCTTACTATCCTCTTCCATGTAATCTAATTTTTGGACGTTTCTATTTGTAGCTGATTCTGTTGCTGTTATTTAGTTACTTTGCCCTTTTATTTTTTCATTATTAATATTACTTTTTAGTGGGTATCACTAAACATGTAGGGTTTTACAGAGCTTTGGGAATTAAGAGGCTCTAGTCGCTAATTTTACAACAAGTTTTTAGGATATACAGTAATCTGAGTTGTGCAAGAATGGTGATATAATAAAGCACATGCAATAGGTAATCAGAAGGTACCTAGTCTAAATCAGGCAAGACTGCAAAGTTGGAAGAACCCTTGAATTCCTTCACAGAGTACTGCATAGTTACTAAGACTGGCTATGTTGTGTGTACAGTTAATAGACTTGAGGGTGATTATGTTGCATATAGGTGTATGGGATACAGTTATTAATGAATTTGTCTTCTTAAGTTCAGAAACATTTTTTATATGGTGAAGCACTCACTGAATGTTCTAAACCTGAAGTTTCTTTTCCATTTTTTCTTTGTGAGAAAATGATATTACCGCATTAGCTTAAATATTTTTGTTTCATTGCTAAATACCATGGAACCCTTCGAATTAATGAATAATAGGGGATGGGTGTTCATTTAGTGAAATCTTTGTTAGTGGGTCCCTTGGGTTATGATGGGCTGGAGTTTAATAATTATCAGTTATTGATTTAGCCACTATAAAGGAATTTAGTTTCAAGTTGTAAGATAACAATTTGAGAAAGTTGATATGCTTTATGATTTACTACTCGCCTATTTTTATGTACCAAGCCATCACATGGACCTTTAAGTGTGCAGCAAAGAGCATTTCTCTGAAGATCAAACGCAAGAATTATGAAAAAAGACATGATGGCACAAATTGTAGAATTAGTGCGGTTGGTATGTGAATTTGACTTTCCACAATCAGCTCATTCTATTTATCAAACACAAAGACATTATAAAGTCCTAGGTGACTGGGACAATCTAACTAGTGAAAATTCAGGCAGAAACAATTACTCATAGCAGTGGAAAAACTGTATTGTAGATGATGAGTGCAAGTTAGATGAAGAGAGATACAGTGTCTGCAAATTATATTTGTGAGATGTGCAAGTCCAGAGTAAGTAATGGGCCACACTTATATGGGCAGGTTAGGTTCCAGGTTACCGCTGGAAGCAGAATTCCTTTTTTACACTTATAAAGCATATATATTTAAGTTAGCAAATCAAACTGACGCATTATAAAACAATTAAACGTAATTTACACAACACAATAATCAGTACGTACCTCAAATATTTGTTAGTCTTCATGTTTAGGGCGAGAGTGAGTAGTATTTTTTGTAAGGTCAAGAGTGGTGTAGATATGGTAGCCTCCTTGTCAACCCACCCACAGTAGTATACTTGAAGTTTATAAAGCACCCTAGAGCGATAAAGATGCATATTACAGTACACTCATTACTTACCTGAAAAACATTTGTAGTCATAATGGTCTTAATGAGAGGTGAAAAATATTAATTTGTAGGAAAGTCAGGTTGGGAGGATATAGTAAGCTCACCTGGCCACCCACCGCCACAGTAATATACTACGACATCTGAAGCGCCCTAGAGATGATAAAATGCAATACAGTAGCACTCATTACTTACCTTTAAATTCGTTGTAGTCTTATGTAGGTTGAGGTTGATGTATAGCTGAGATAAAAAATTATAAATGAAAGAGAGAAAGAGTAAATGAGCGTAGGGACAGCGCCAGTAGGATGCAACAACAGTATGAACACGTCAGGTTATGGTTTATGCACATTCATGCAAAATCTCTTACATTGTAGACAAGTTGTCTCCACAGTGTTGGTACAGTAGAAAAATTAAAGAGCAACACTCGAATTCTCATGGTTAACAACTCATTTTGAGAAGAATAGGATCGCTCTCGAGGTGAAGGCTATGATGTGAACATTTCTAGATACCCAGTAATAACTAATTGTGAACACATTTCCTGGGGTGTTGAATAGAGGAAAGTTATTCTTTCTGACACTCTGGTGAGACAACTGGAAAACACAATCTCGTATTTATGTTAATTTATGTCACCTGGGGGGGGTGTATTTATTTTGTTTATATGTTACGTAGCATGTTGATTATATAAATTTTGAAAAAAATTCTTATCGATGGATTAATGAAAATGCTCCATATTCACGCAATTATATGACATTTAATGGCGTCTCAGAAGTGATTATTTTGGACTCTTATTATTATTAGTAGTAGTACTACTATGTGGTCCTCAAGACTAATAGACACTCTTAGTGATTCTAAGGTGTACTTTGCCTTGACAGAACAGTGAGTCTAATGTGTACCTGCCAGCCTAGGAACGTATTTAAGTTTACTTAGGTTACAGGTACAATTATCATGGGATGTACAGTGGAACCTGGTTTTCGAACAAGCTGTTAAGAAGGGCGTTCTAAAAACTGAAACGTGCGGAAAATGAATTCAATATTTCCTAAGAAATAATGTGAATACAATTAAGCGTTCAGACACCCGATAAATATTAACAAAAAATAAAATTTTTTAAAGATTAATTCTAGTGCTGCAGACCTTCAGTAGGTGAGCTCTTCCCTGTGGGCATCCACCAAGCTCTTCCACATTCATTCTTACCCTAAATATTCGTAGTTCTTAAAGTTGGGCGTGAGCGAGTAGTATCATTGTTTGTGGAAGGTCACTCTGACTTTTTTAAGTTAACTAGGTTTTCTACACATATGAGCTATGTATGATAATCTCGTACTGTATTTGTGTATACCTGACATATACTTATCTAAGTAGCCAGTAGATGTAGCTGGCCAGTAGAGGTAGGTCAGCCAGTAGGTAGCCTGGGCTATCATACATACACATACCTACATAGCTGCACTTATATTTATGCGCCCAGAGCCATATTATTACCATCAAAACATACCTTGTTCACATGAGTTATATCAAATTCTAACAACTACTTTAGATGCCGTCATAAACAAAGGGAGAAGTAATTCATGCTGAGAATTGTAAATATAAGACAGGATGCGATTCATACAGTTATCTCCTTAATGCCTCAAACCAGGAAAAAGAGAAAAACATAAAGTTTTTCCCTCCACAACTACCACCCTTTCTGATTGGCATATAACATTGCATTGTTTACTATGTATGTAACCTGTTTCTTTTATAATTTTGAGAAAAATATTATAGATGGGATTAATGTGGAAAATGTCTATCGTTACATATAACGAAAGACATTAAATGTGCAAGAGTAAGTCATGAACGTATGAGCAGCCCAGCGTGGCACGTCTGTAGTTATGATTTCCAGAATACAGGTCACTGATATCAGGAGCAAAATTTCGCACAAAAAAGTTCTATAAAACCGAAAATCATCGACTAACTGGGGCGTGCAAAACCCGGTTCCACTGTCCTATATATAAAATATGAATATCTTTAAATACACTTGAAATTTTGGGTAGTTTCCAGACATAACAGAGAGACATGGAGCTCATGGAGAATGTAAAACAAAACTGGTGGGGTGTGGTGACTATATTAGAAAGTCAGGTGGGGGGAGCTGTATAGCGTGTTTTGGTCATGATTTGAAATATTCCATATAGGGAATGCCGTTGGCAAATCGCAGTTAAAGCAGGGACCTACTGTATGTAAAAAAAAAAAAAAAAAAAAAGGGTTGCACTTCCAGGGTTCTTGGAAAAAATTTGCCATAAAGAGCCACATATTTTGGGGTTTGAGCTCGATAGTTATTGTGGTATGATGCATTCTCTGGAAGGATTATATATTCATAACTAAATAGACCGCACTGGTACGTAGTTATTAAAGTCTCAATTTAAGCAGGGGTAGTTGCTTAATCGATTGCACTGCGGAGATAAGAACATGTTTCCCAATAAACCAGACCTAGTGAAAATGTATTGTAGACATACTATGTATAAACTAGAATACAATACAGTAGTACAGTAACACTGCTGTACTATACAAATACACCTTTAACTGTAACCTGAATAAGAAAAATGAGTTATATGCACAATACAGTAGAGTACAAATACAGTAATTTTTATTCATGTATTGCTGGTGGATACACCAGCCTTTCAGATGTACAGTATTTCTGTGCTGCAACCCTTGTATCTTGGGCCATTTTTCATACGCTTCCTAGGAATAACTGAAGAGCCTTTAAGGCTAGCATCATACACTGTAATCTATGGTATAATTCTGTACGGCATTGCCTTTGTATACCATACTCCTCATGCACCTGGACCACTGAAATGCCAGCGTCCAGCTTCCTTATTAATTTGAGTTTGTACTTTACTTCAACAGTCAAGGCCCCCCCCAAGCCACACACACCTCCCACTTGGCACTGCCACTTTCTTGTTAATAATACTGTCACTGGTTCTTTGATAGAAATGATGAAAACCATTGTAAATCCTGGGAAAATTCGGTAATGAAAATAATCGTGGTATGTGAGCACCTGCACCTCCAATAACAAACTGATGCAGGCTTAGTTATGTGACCATGGATGACTAAAAATGAACATGTCTAGGACAACGCCAAGGGACTGGGACAACTTTCACTTAGCAGGGTTGGGTCCATCTGTTGAGCAAATGGCCAGACTCAAAAGCCCCATGCAGTATAGTGGATTTGGTTCACTTTCATGTTTAGAAAAAGAAAACCATTTAAAGGGACATTTTGACCCTTTTCCCCACCGGTTTTTTTTTTTTTTTTTTTTCTTTTTTTACCCCAAAATCCATTTAAATGGAAGTCCATTTTTTATTTAGGGGTTGAATTTTTTTTTTTTTTGAAATTAGACTAAAAATTTAAAGGAAAATTTTAAAATTTTCTAGAAAAACCACCCCTTTTGGGGGGTTTTTTTTGCCTTTAAAGTGGGTTTTGGTTTTTGGGCCCAAGGGTTGGTTTTGGGGTTTTTTCCCGCCCCACGAAAATCTTTTTTTAATTTTTAAGTTTTCAAGGGAGAATTTAAACCCAGGGGAAAAGTTGTTGAATAATGTAAATTTTTTAAATTTTTTTCTTGTTAAATGTTCCCCAGGTGTGGTGGGCGAGGTTGGCATGGCGGGGGAGAAAAAGGGCCCGGAGCGGCAGCTGGCTCGGAAAAGATTCTGCTACACGTGGAAAAAGACACTGCCCAAAATAAAACCCCCTTTTCCGTCGTAAAGGTTGAACGCCTTTTGGATTCAAAATTAAACCCCAACCCTGCAAAACCCTTATTTAAACTCAGTAGCAATTTGGCATTAAAAGTTAAAAGCTGAAAACCCGAAACAAAAAGAGGGGGCTCAAACATGATTTACAAGCTGGTATAAGGGAGCCCAGACTCTTTTTACCCTTACCTGAACCGGGGTTTTAGAAGAGGCAGCCAACGGGCATTTTCCACCCGAAAGCCCCTTGTTTTTGGTTTTTGGTATTTGTCGGCCCCAATTATTTTTTGAAAGGGGGGCCCAACACGGGGGTAGAGGTTTTTGGAAAAATTTTCAGTTCGTGATACACATCTCGTTATAAACAAGTGGTGGGGGGGGTTTCCCCAGTGGAGTTTTGATGAGAAATTTTGGCAGTGCCACTGGTGCTTGGAACAGTTAAGTGGCTAGTGTGGGGGCAAAGTAGGGATTTTCCACAAGCCCCACCCCTCTGTGGGGGTTGCACGAGGCTTCCCCGCCTCTCCCGGGTTAAACCGTTCCAACCCTTTTCCAACGGGCTAAGTCTTGGCAAACATTTAAGAGAAAACCACAACAAGTGGATGAAACCTTCCCCAAAAAATTAGAAACCTACAAGGGCCCTACGTAAAACTTATTTCTCCCGCCAAAAAAAAAACTTTTTTCTTGCTACAGTAAAGTGAAAAAAGAGCAGAATTTATCTCCAGAAAATTTCCCCCTTTGGGGAAAAACCCTTATCGGGGCAAAGTGGGCTAGTTTCCCAAACCCTGGTATTGGCACTGGAGCAAGAGAAAAAAGGCCTGCATTTTGGGCGGGTTTTTGCTCGTAGACGATTTTTGAAAAAGTTTTTCAGTAGATGCAGTCTTTTGCGGGGAGCAATTTTTGCCGTGGAGAAAAAACAAGTGATGATGTTGCAAAACTTTGCCAGAAGTTGGTATTATCATGGGGATCCAAGTTTACACCCCATTTTAAAGGTCCGAATTGCATCCCTGCAACAACGGGTGACCAACTTCTTGCCGGGGTGTAGAAAAAAGGCTGAGTTATCTCAACAAAACTCAAAATTTGTGGGCGGGGGCTATGAAAAAAGTTTAAAACCAAACTCTATACCATTTTTAAGCGAGTTACAGGCGGGGAATTTATCTTCTAAATTTCCTTCTGATTTCAGCAGTGTTAAAGGAAAACCCCATTCCCGGAAATACCCCCCGAAATCACTGCTTCTTTAGAAGCCAAAAGGGGGATTTTTCATTGTTAAAGAACCACTCGTGAAGAGATGATAGTTTAAACTAACCCCTGCTGGACCTTCGTTTAGTAACCCAGCAAATGGGGCGTTTTCCACCCCTTTGGGAAGGTGAAACCTACTTCTTAAATAAAAACGCCGGGTTTTTTGGGAAAACTTTAAAAGGATGACTGGATTTTTTGGGCGGGGCTTTTTTAGGGACCAAATACCAATTTTTCCTTCCCGGGGCCTAAAGACAGGGAGATAAAAATTTAAAAAGGGGGCCCAAGAACAGAAAAATTGATACTCTCTTAAAGGAAAATTTGAACGGGACTAAAAAGGAATTTTTAATCAATACAAAAAAGCTTTGAAAAACTTTGGCTTATATCGGGGGGTGAAAAATTTTAATATTCCTGCAGAAAATAAAGATAAAGGGCTGCGGGACTTTAAGGAGAAGGTAGAAACCATTGAAGAACCTGGAAGCATATTCTGATAAATGTAATAGCAAAAAACCAAAAGTTTTAAAGGATAAATTCCCCCCTTTAAAAAAAATGAGGTCACACTGGCTGAGCTAAAGGAATGGCTCTTTTTAAAATTAAAAAAGCGGCAAGTCCTGAAACTTTTCCCCAAAATAGCTCCAAAAAAAGAAATGGGCCTTTTATTAGAAGCAGAAAAGAGATAAAAAAAGGAATCAAAAGGAAAGAGTGGAACCAAAACCCAGCCCTTTAAAACCTTTGTGATAGGGTTTATTCTGACTGTAAAAGAGTTTGATGTGGGGGTTTTTATTTGATTCTTTGCAAAAGCACATCAAAAACTTAAAACGGGAGGGGGTGAAAATTTTGCACCGATCGGGCAAAAAAGAAAAGCATTTATGAAAAATACTTTGGAAAATGTGGCGGGCCTTTTACGGGAAATACAATTTTTGAAACATGGCTAAAAAATTGATGGAGTCAAAAAATAATAAAATCATCCCTCATCAACACTTTCCATATTATTTGAAAATTGAGAAGGGGGATACCACAGTTCATGAGCTGAAACCATTAATCCATGACCAAACACTCCAGTATAAAATATTCTCAACCAGAATTTCCCCATGGTGTTGGAAAGGACCCTAGGGGAAGAGAAAAGAGTTTGGGAAACCAAGCAAAATAAAAATCGGGAAAAAATTGGGTTTAAAAGATTTCTAAGGGGCAAGTTTTCCCCAACCCTTTTTTTACCCGTTTTTCATTTATTTTAAAAAACGTCTGATGTATTTTAGAAAGCATATGAAAAAATTTTGAAAAAAAAAGAAGAGAGCAATTAATGGGTTGGCTTAATGATTTTGATCTTAAATTTTTTCTGAATATGACATCAGCCCTTTCAATAACCCTTGGAAAATAAAAAAAAAAGATTTCTTTTTGAACAAATTTGGGCTGAATATGAAAAAATTTTGAAAGACTTTTAAAAGGAATTTTGGGAGGGTTTTGGATTACCTCCCCTTTTCCAGGGGAAATTTTCTTTTCTGATTGCATTATCATAGAAGAAACCCTTTAAAAGAGTATTGGAAAACCAAAAAAACCCAAAAATTAAACCTCAAACCTTTTGGCTTTGAAAGAGGCTATTAAAATTTGAAACACCCCCAAATCACAATGATAACTACAAAAACCCAAAACCAAAAAAATTTTAGAGCCCCAAAAAGACACGGAATTATCTAAAGGGAAAAAATCACTTCAAGAAAAAGATGATGATTACAAAATTTTCCCTTTTTAAAGTGTCAGATGAGAGCAATAAAACCCTTGGGAAAACCAAACCCCTTATTTTCAAAGTTTGTCTCTGTTTGGGTGGGGTGGCAAAACCCTTGGGCTGTGGAGATGCGTGGGGAAATTTGATGAAAAGCAAGAAGATTTTTGGGCCCAACAGTTAAAAGAAGCACTTAAAATTTGCCCTACCCCCAAAGGGGGGGCCCCTGAGGTTTGGGAACAAAATGTACAAATTCCTTTTTTTAAGTAGTTTTTTTTTTTGAAATTATTGTATTTAAAAAGAAGCATAAAAATTAAAATTAAATTTTTGAATTTGTTTTTCTTTTAAAAACCCTGAATGATGGAAAAAAAAGGAACAATTCACAACTGCCCTTGTTTTCGAGGGGGAAATTTTAAATGCCATTATGGTCCCCCTGTACCTTTAAACCAATTGGGACAAAACACAAAAAACCCCTACGAAGGAAAACGAATTTAAAATGAAAACTTTTCCTTCAACTTGAAATTTGTCGTGACAAAGTTAATGGCCCAAAGTGCACTAAAACCATCATAATTTTAAGTCCATTCCCAGATTATTTGTGTTTTACAAATGTTAAAAAACTAAGAAAAAAACCGTGGCAGGTGAAGAAAAAAGGTAGGTTCTTTCTGGAATTTTCTTGGCCTGACCCCCCTTTTTTAAATACCCTCCCCTGCTTTCTTGCCTGTTGCAAATTTCCCCAAAAATGGAACAAAATGTCATATATATAATTTTTTTCCTCTAGGTGTGGATGTTATGAATGGTGGTTTACTGTTTTAATATTTTTTTTAACATTGCTAAATATGCCCTCCTTGTCTATAGTCCAAGCATTTAAAGCGGGATGTCGTTTCATAAAGTAGACCTACTCACCCCCTTTGGGTTTACGACACAAAACCTGGCGATGCCCAGCAAAAGCAAGAGAGCTTAAACCCAAAATAAAATGCTGCTTTTGAGAATTTAAAAAAATTTTAAGGGGTTTTCTTTCAAAGGCCACCCAAAAAAGACCAAAGAAAAGGGTAACGCTTTTTTTCTGTCAGTGATTTTTTCTCTGACTAAAGAGAAATTTTCCTATGCATTTTACAGTAGGGTAAAACCCCTTTTTCCATAATGCTAGGAATATACTCATGAAACCCATCGCCAAAGGGAAAAATAGAAAAACCAGAAATTACAATGGAGGGAATAAAAAGGCTTTTTTTTATCTTTAAAAGGGTTAATTTTTTAAAAATTTTTTTAAAAAAAAAAAAATTTTAAACAAAGCCCGGGGAAAAAAACATAACCCAACCCTTAATTTTTTCCAAAAGTTTTTTCAGTTCATTTTAACCCCTTTGGGACTTTTTTTGGTTTGTATTATATAATCTTAAAAAGGTCCCCGTGTTTGACGTATATTTTAACCTCAAAAAATTCTAGGGGCTTAAAAATCAACAGGAGAAAGCTGATAGGCCCACATGGGGGGAGAGAAATGGGTCCCCGGGGGGTGGTCCCGTGGCACCATATAAAAAAAAAACCTTTGGGCAAGGGAGTGCAAAAATGAGGAAAAAAAAAAAAAATTTTGACCGTTTTTTTTTTTTTTTTTTAAAATTTAAAAGCCGAATTTGTGGTCTATTTTCCCTATAGGATTTAGTGTAATTTCTCGTTTTCTTGGGCTCACTTTTATAGAATGGAAAACATAAATTTTTTAAAAAAGAGGTTTTTTTTTAATTTGGTTTTTTTCTATAAAAAAAAACCCCGGAAATGGAGCTCAAAGTAAAAATTTTTTATTTTTTCCAATTTTTTCCCCTAAAGGGAAAAAAATCAGTAAAACATTCCAAAGCCATTTAATATTTCATAGAAAAGGGGGGTTACAAATTTTTAAAATTAAAAAAAATTATTTTAATATTTTCAAAAAAAAACCCGGCCCAAACAAGGTTTTAAATCTTCTAAAAAATTTTTTTGAATTAAAAATTTTAAAAGAACATTAAAAACCCAAGGGGTAAATTCAAAAAAAAGGGGCACTTGGAGAATTTTTATAGAAGAAAAAAAAAAAAATGAATTTTTTTAGGGGCCAAATTTTAAAGTTAAAATTTGGAAAAATTTATTTTGAAATTGATTTTTTTTTTGGAAATTCCAAAATTCAAAAATTTCTTTTTCCCAATTAAAAGGGTTTGTTTAAATCGGGTTTAAAAAGGGGAAATTTTTGTCCCAAAATTATTTAAACCCAAAAAGGATTCTAAAGAAATTTTTTTTGAGTTTGAATAAAAAAAAATGGGTTTGCCGAAAAAGAGGGCCCAAATGACTAAATCGCGAAAAATTTTTGCCGAAAAACGCTAAATTCACGGACCTTTTTTGTAATTATTTTTTTTTGTGTCCCAAATTTTACCCTTTTTTGGGGGAAAAAAGGGGGTTTCTTTTTTCCATTTAAAAAAGGGGAAAAAAAATTTTTGTTTTTTTTTTTTTTTTTTTTTTTTTTTTTTTTTTTTGCCCGGGAAACTTTTTTTTTTTTTTGAAGACACCTCAGGATTGGGGGGGGTTGCGACAAATCCCGGGGTTAATTAGTTTTTTTTTACTACCATTTTTGGAATGTAACTACCATGTTATTCGAAGTCAACTGTTTTTACTAAATTTTGGAAGGTATGTTTTTGAAACATGATTAAAATTTGCCAAATTTTTTTTTTTCTGAATTATTCTCATATTCCCGGCAAAAAATTTTAAAAAAAAAAAATTTGTACAGTTTTTTACAGCTCGGGGGTTTTAAATTACAGTAAACCCCCGTTTTGCCCCCACTTTTTTAAAAAAACGTAAATATTGAAAAAATTTGCCCGGGTCAGTTTTATTTTGGAAAATGGACAAGGGCTGGATTTTTGGAAAATTTTTGGTTTTTGTTTTGAATCACCAACAAAACAATGTCATCTCATGGCACCACAAATTTTCCCTTACCCGCCACCGGCCCCCTCCCCCCTTTTGGGCCATGAAATTGAAGGTTTAAACCCATTTCATTTTACCCAAAGGCAAAAAATGTATGTGTTTTAATTTTTCATTTTCCCTGAGTAAATTTTTTTGGGGGACCCGTCAAAACTTTTGGGTTTAACCCCATTTCCCAGTTTAAAAAATATTCTTTTTCCCCCTATTAATTTTTTTTTTTTTTTGGCATTAAGCTTTTGGCCCTTTTAAATTTTATTATTTTTAAATATTTAAAAAGCTTTTTATTACTTTTTAAAACTTAATAGTTAAAAAAGATTTTAAATGTAAGAATGAAATAATGTACAAAAAGGGTTTGGGGGGTAAAAAGGTTTTTAAGTTAATTTTTTTTTTTTTTAAATTTTTTTTTTGGGAATCCCTTATTTTTAGAAAAAGTTGTTATTATGGGAAAAATGGTTTTCTGAAAGCAAAATTTTATGGGTGGTTTTTTTTTTTTTTTTTTGTCAAGAAAAATTTTGATAACTATTTTTATTAGAAAAATGGGTTATAGGCTGCAAAATGGGTTTTTTGGGTTTTAAAACCTAATTTTCCCATTTAAAGAATTTTTATTATTGTGTTTTTTGTAACAGTTTTTGACCTGTGTGGATTTGAAAAAAAAGAGTTACCAAAAACCCCTGTTAATTTAATTTTTAATGGCTGACCCCTTCCACCCGTTAACAGCTTTTTGCCTTTGTTTTTTTCCAAATTAGGAAAACCTTTTTAAAACCCTTTAAAGGTAAAAACGTTACTTTTTTTTTTTTTTTTTAAAAAACTGCAGGAAAATTCCCGTTGTTTTAAATTGCAGTATTAAAAGTGGTGTATAAAAAAAAAGGGAAATTCTAGGGTAAGAAATTTACACAAAATGTTTGAATAAAGCTTAAGTGTATTTTTTTGTCCATAGTTCAATGAAAAATTTTTCATTTTTTAACCAAAGATTCAATAACTTTGCTGTTTTAAAATTCTGGCCCTTTCCCCTAAAAATTTTTTAGTACAGTAATTCCTTTTTAGTTGATAGAAAGGGGAAAGTGCCCTCTTTTTTTGACCCTTTAAAGTTTCCGAAGTAAGTTTTAACTTGGTTTTAAAGCAGAGAAGTTTGTGCCCCTACAAACAGAGTCAATTTCTGAAAAAAATTTTAAACCCCGAAGGTACTATTTTACTAAGGGTTTTTTTTTAAGCCATACAACTTTATAAAACCAACCCTTTTTGTTTTTAGTTTTTTCCCCTGAAATTTTTTTGACATAGAAAACCCCAAAATTTCTTTTTTTTAAGGTGTTTTATAGGAATTCTTTTTGACATTGGTTAAAAATTTTTAAGGGAAAATGGGAAATTACATTTTTATAACAGAAGCATGACCCAAAAATTTTTTTTTAAAAACTCCAAAAATGGGGAATATAAAAACCCAAAAAATTTCCCAATGAAACCAAATTTGAGAATTTTCTAACATGGGTTTTGTAAATTTTTTCAAAAATTTTTTGGGAGTTTATGCTAACAATGATCATTTAAAGGGGGTTTTTGAGGGGGGAACTATAGGGAGTATAAATAACAAAAAAAGGGACAATAAACCCTGAAATTGGAAAATACAAAAATAACCCCCACATAAAAGAGAGAAAACTTACGGGCGAAAGTTTTTTGGTCCCCACTTGGACCAAATTTATAAAAAATCCCCTGTGATTTGTCCCCTGGTTCCAAGTTTTAAACCCAAACGTCGTCGTAAAGCTTTCTCTTTTTTGTGCGGGTTATTTTTGTATAGGGAGTAATGTTTCCAAATTTTGTTGGGCCTAATCCTTTAAAAAAAAAAAAAAATTTGTGTTGGGCAACAAAAATTGACTCACAAAATCGTAATGACACTTGCAAACAAACCCAAACCCTTCCCGTGGTGTAGAAAAAATTTTTTAACCCGTTGGATGAATCTTATTGAAGCTAGTGGCCCCCGTGGCTAAAACGCGGTCCTTGGGGGTTTTTTAGACTCTGGCTGCAGGTTCCCAAAACCCGCCCCTGGGATTTTTTTTTTTTTAAAAACAAATATTATTGAGGGGGAAAATTTCTTTATCAGAAGTTTTTCCCCTGCCTTTTTAAAAGGGGAAGGGAAACCTTCTTAACTTTTATTTAAAAAAAATCTTGAAATGTATTTCAATAGCTTTCCTCTTATGCCTTGGGAGTGATATGTTGTTTTAAACCCAAAAAAAAAGGGAAATAATGAAAACGGGAAAATTGATTTTCTGCAAAATCCCCCCGGATAAGATTTTTCCCTTGTTTAAACAAACCCCGTGTAATAATTTTAAAAGTTTGGTCAACTTTTACACCGGGTTTTTTTTAAAGTCGCAAAAAAAAATAAATAAAAGAAAAAGCATACTGCTATATGTACAATAAAAAAAATTTTTAAACCCCAAAAATTTTTTTAATTCTGAGGAAAGAATTTAAAAGGGGGGAAAAACAGTGGGTTCCCTTGCTTCTTGTGGTACATGCCCCTGAAAGTTTTTTTTTTTCCCAAAACACTTTAAACACATTGTTTTCTTCAGCAAATAATGGGAGAAATATGGCATTTTTGAAAATTTCTCTTCATTAGTCTGTATAGTGAAGAAGTTATAACACTAAGTATGTACAGGTATATGAAGTTTTGCGCTGAATATTCTTGATGACTATAACAATTGTAGGAGCTAAACAATTCTTACAGATTCAGTGTCCTATTGAATATAGTAACAGTTTTAAGATTGCTTAACTCTCATTTATTTTTAGTTTTTAATTGGGAAGTGCTAAACTCAGGGTCATATAGTGACTGGAATGGGAGGATAAATCTGGTTTCCTGGATCAAGACCTCATTGTCATCAAGATGCTTCTACTGAGAATAATTTTGTTATTCCATTTGAATATAAAAGCATGAATTATTATTATTATAATCAAGGGGAAGTGCTAAACCTGGAGGATTATACAGCACCTGGGGGGGGGGATGTGGAAGGCATTCAGGCTTAATTCGGGGAACTGGAGCACAGATCCAATTCCCCCAAATCAGAGCCCTCACCCAAAATCCCAAGGGAACCTTCCTTGAGGGGATAAAAGCATGAAAATACTTTCAACTTTTAAATTTTAACTTATTATAGTTCAGTGTTTGTTGTAAAGGTAGATGTTGACAGGATAGAACCACATTAGATCAGACTTTTCCCTGGAACACATTGCAATCTTTCCCTCAGTATGCAGATAAAATCTCTCCTCAACATATAGACAAAACCTACTCCATAGCATATATTTACTACCTATCTGCCATTACTGTTAAATAGCCTATTATAAAAATGTTTTTACAGTAGAAATGTGTAAATGCTGTCTTAGACTTATGCCAATGCTGGTGTAATGAATTAGAATAAGATCCCATTCTTGGCTGCTAAGATTTTAGTTGATTCCTGGTTGGCAGCGCATACCCTGCTGTAGTAGTAGTAGTTTACGATGCATGTGCATGTTTGCTTGCAGCGAGACGTCTTCCTTGACGTGCCCGCTGTGTTGCAGACGTAACTGGCAACAGTTTGAAAATGATATGGGCGGCTGGAGCAGTGGTTAGCGCATTGCCGAGGCCACCCAGTCAACTCAGCACAGTCCACCTACACCAAGGGAGCAGTTAAAGAAGTTGCTCAAGACCACGGGTTAGTATGACTTATTTCTTGGGCCACTTTTGTTATAAAAATGCTGATTATTTTATAAAAACCTCATCCATGTTTATTTTGTACTGTGTCCATTTACATCAACTTGCCCTTACATTTATGATAGGATTTCCCTCATGGATCTTGATGGCCACAAGTCAGTGATAATGTCACTGAACATCATCGGCAAGCATCTAGCTGAACATACACGTGATGAGAGACGGGCTACACGAGTAGAGATCGTCTTACTGCTGCCAACCAGCGTTGGGAAGCAGTGTGTGCTGCAGCTTCTGTCTGGCAGGCAAAATTGCAGACAACCCTAAGGGGTTTAATGCAGAATTCCACACTACCATTTCTGACCTTTTGGGCCCTGGACAGACACAACAGAGGAGAATCTCCTGAAAAATAGCAGCAAAAAGAGGACATGGAAGAGGCGGCTCTACGTGAGCGAGTTGGTCGTGTTTTGGATGTACGGGCAGAAGTTGAAGCTTTGTGAGCCACGTGTAGCACTCTGCATGAGGCCGCACACACCTTCTTCCCACACAACAGGACGACCAGTGTGCTGCTGTACCGCGAGCGCCTAGAACTTCTCTCTCGTCGTCTTCAGCTTCTTCTACAGATGTGTTCACAGCCCCGGGACTCAGCTCTCCCAGTTGCTAGGTCAAGACTTCACAAGCTCCTTGGCATCACTAGCATCTTCAGGGGTGAGTACTTTTATTAGCTTGCCTGACACATTTTTGGCATATAGTATATGTTTATTCATATGATTTTGCGGGACCTGCATGAGGAAAATAGGATTTGCACCAATGCACGTAGCACATGAAATGCACTCTCTTTTCCAGCTGTCGAGTCTGCTGAGTTCTCTTGCTCGCGGCCAAACCTTCACCCGCTCCCTGACAGCAAGCTTCCATTCTGATCCCTCAGTACGTACAAGAACTTGGCTGCTGGAACCTACCAAGCACCTTCTGTCACATAAAATGTTGTATTACACACAAAGTAGAATTTAGCTCAGTGATTTTTTATTTGTAGATTTTTTGATGAGTTTTAATTATTCTAGTTGAATTTTTTTGTCCGGTTTTGAGTTATTGCTGTATTGTATTTGCTTTTCCATTTCGATTTGTTCTTAGTTTATTAATTTTAAGGAAAAATTCTTCAAAAATTATGCATACAGTATTGTATATCAAATATTACATATTTTGATAACATATTACTCTAATCTTCATCACCACCAGCCTAAATTTCCTTAATTTGTTTTATTCAAGCAGTGATGTAGGTGATGGCAGCAATGAGGGTGTTGTGCAGCGCTCATACAGGTTCCTCGGGCGAGGGGATGCGTGCTGCCCTTCCCATTCAAGCTCTTATGCTGCTCATGCTGGGAGTGGCCTCACTAGTCCCCACTTCTGAAAAATGACTATGCTTGCAGCATGGCCCAATAACTTTGCTCGCAGTTTCGACCCAATGCTGCGATACCCTAATGGTCCACCTCCATTCTAAGCCCCCCCTTTATCTTAATCGCAACTCCAAAGGAGTATCCTGTCTTCCTAAGGATCTGAAACTCGTGATAATTTTTTTAACCAAATGCGACTAAAAAATAAACTATTTGGTCAATTATTCTCATGTGAATGTAAGTTTTATCTCTGGTAAAACGTACCTGTTAAAAGTGCATAAATATATAATATATATTATAATGTTCAGCTTACAGTTGCATCTTGATTAGTTTAGTGAGGCTCTGAAAAGGGTTTCATAATGTTTTAATCAGTTTGTGGCTTATAATTATATTGGTAAAGTTGTTGATTTTACAAGTTTAATACTATTAAATATTTTAAGGTGATGTAATGATTATAAAAGTTTCCTTAAGTAAGTGCCCGCTGTTTTAATTATGGATGAAGAGAACTGATAAGCTTCATCTTATTTTTAATAATTCTTTGCCCGGGTTTAAGGATGCAGTGTTGTCTATTACTGTGTATATAGTCGACGAGATGCTTACTGTAGTAACTCTATACCCAGACTATACTTGACTTCCCACTATGGACATCCCCTGGTGCAATTGTCTGAACACACTTTGGTTGGTGATCCTGAAAGCTGTTACAGAACTGATGAGTAGGTGCTATAAGAATTTATCATGCCCTTTAAAAGAAATTAAAATTTATATTAATATTTAATTGAGACTAATATGATGTAATAGTGAATATATTTTACTCTTAATTGATGGACTCAGGTTGAAGAGTTGGTTAGTAATTTAAGAGAAGTGGAAGTGGTGATACTGTAGTCTATAGAAGTCTTTCAGTCATCATTAGGTAAATTTTGCATTAGCAGTAGATAAATTATCTCTGCTTAACCCAGTCGTTGAAAAATGACAAGAAAGGCATTTATAGACATGTCCACTTGCCTTGGTGTATAAATCTTTATCAGTCATTTGTGATAAGTGTTTATGCCCACTGTTGGAGCATGGTTTTTTATAAGGTTATGGTTTAGGCATTCGATATTAGGAATTGATATAAGGATATTAATTCACAAGGAAAGCAGAATATTTTAAATGTACTTAGCACTGATAATTTTATTCTTACTTGGCTAAATATCTTTGTACATAATTTTTAATGCATTAGCCTTCAAAGTTCTTTTATTTTATGTTTTTGTCTTTTCAGCATCAGTAGTAAGGTCTTGGCAGTGTGGAACAGTCGGTTAGCGTGGAACCTGACCGAATGTTTTTTGATAAAGTTAGGGTTTACGGACAATGAGAAAATCACGTCCTTAGGGGTTGTGAGCCTATTTACTTTGCACTACGTTGTGGGAGCATAGAATTTTAGGATTACAGTTATCCGTGAAACCCAGCTTAAGCACTGACAGTACACTAGCTATTTGGTATGAGGTGCATCATATGTGATGAAATGCCTTTTCTTTCGTATTGAGTCACTATTTTTTTTTTTTTTTTTTTTTTTTTAGTGTAGGGTCTAAGCTTATTCGCTTAAATGCTTTGTGATGCAAATTATTTGGTTTGGCTGGCCAGGGATTTTTTAATAAATATAACAACAAAAATTTTATGAGGTCATATGTTGAACTTTAGTGCCTGAACTAGATGAACCTAGTTTGTGCAGGCTGTGACGTTTGTGCCATAGATGTGTGACCAGCCAATAGGGATTAAGAGTGCAAATGCCTAGCCAATCAAAAACAAAATTGCCCATTCGTTGGGGAACAGAAATGCTAATGCCCAGCCAATCAAAACTGCTTCAACACCAAATCTATAGCAGCCTCGGACTTCCATCCACTAGCATCGCTTTCGCCAGTGTAGCAGAGCACGCGCTGAGGGCAGTCGTTTATACCATGGTGTGAGTTCAATTCATACAAATATATGTGTTCTTGTATAAGTGTTTTGCATATCCTAAACCTAAACCTGAGTTTGTGACCAGAGCATGGGACAAATGTGCTCTCAGATTCCTGAAAAAGTTGGGTGAAAGACATCACAGAAACCAAGCCTCTTCAAGGGAGGCTCCTTGTTGTGGTGAAGAGGCTCTTGGTCTGAGGAATTAGACCTGTCGTCTCCTTCCTCAGACCAAACCTAATTACCCCCCAATCCACCCTTCCCTATCCCATCCTCCCCTTTTTCCTTTCCTCCTCCTCCTCCCCCCCACCCCTCCCTTTTGCCCTTCCTTTTCGCCTTTGGGATTTCTCCCACAGGCACGCTAGTTCCTAGGTAGGGGAAAGGATACCGGGGTCCATCCCATTCCGTTGAGGTTCTTGGCGGTGGCGTAGTTTGCCGTGGAATCTGGATCGCCTGGGGATGTCCCGATCCCTCTCCGGTATCCCGGAGTGTAGCTTTGGGTGTCTTTCGGGCGACGGGGGTGGTGGCCGAAGGAGGTATGCTTTGTGGCGGATATCCGGCCGCCCTCTCTTTTGTCCACCAAGGTAGCTTGGCAGATGTGAGGTTGCTATCCCGGATTGCTGGTTTACTGGTATGAAGGGTAGGGTGTGGCATGGGTTTCATGCTGCATCTGCGCTACTAGCGGTGCTGAGGTCCTCTTGGGCGCGGAGGAAGATTTCCGGCCCTTTCATTCCTCCTGGGAACTATTCCTCCCCACTCCCCCCTTTTTTTATTCTTTATTTATTTTTATTTTCTTTCCTTCTTTCTTTTTTTTTCTTAAAAACGAAAAGCAAAGGAGTAACCTAACCATGGAGAACCCAATCCATGAACCCACTACCCCCGGGCCCCTTCTTGATACCGCACCCCATTCTGACCCTGCCTTGTTTTTAGACCACTCTTCGGACACTCCTAATGCCCCTGTACCTCTTGCTGGTGCTGTTTCCTCACCCGCTTCAGGTACTGGGGCTACGACTGACTCCTTCAATTTGTCTGACCTCCGCTCTCCTTTGACTATGCTTCTGGCCTCTCCCTCTATGGTACGGCAATTTTCGAATCGCCAGCCCGTTTCACGACGGACCAACTCCGGTCCTACTCCTAAATGCCAACGTCAATCTCCTGATGATGTTCCTTCATTACCTTCCCATTCTACTCGGAAACGACTGACATGTCATGCACTCCCTCTCCACGCTCAGTTTTGGACCACACAATGGACTAAATTCTTTACTTTAAGACCGACTTCTAATTCTGCCTATCTTTCTGACCATAGTACTGGCAAAGCGCTCCTGCGTCATGTTGGTAGAGATATTTCATTTCATGCTCTCAAGAGCGGTACGTGCATTGTCACTGTCCAGAATGCTACCCAAGCTCATGATCTTTCTCTCCTTTCGCATATCGATACTACTATCACTATTGAAAAACATCTTTCTCTCAATTCTTGTAGTGGTACTGTCATTCTGCCCCATACCATAGTCCAACAGAATTTCCAGTCATGTGGCAATGACATTCTTGAACAGCTGGAACTCCAGGATCTCCCAATCCTCAAAGTAGACACTTATGTCCTTCCTGCCCGCGGGCGGAGACGTTACCCTTGCAATGTGGCTTGATTAACTTTCGACAGCCGTGAACTCCCGTCCTCTGTTTGTCGCGGGACATTGGTTACAAGTTCGAAAGGTGATCCCTACACCGCAACAGTGTAGAAATTGCTGGCGTTTTGGTCATCCAGCAAAATATTGCAGATCTATAGCCGAATGCCCAGTCTGTGGTGCCGACGACCATTCTAATGCATCTTGCAGTCAACCTCCATCTTGCCTTAATTGTAATGAGGCTCACCCTTCGTACTCTCGCCGTTGCCATGTCTACTTGAATGAGCGTGAAATCCGTTGCCTCAAAGAGACAGAAGGTCCCCCTTATGCTATGGCAGTTACTCATCTCCGCCTCCAAGGAAGACTACCCCGTGTTTCTTATTCTCGTGTTTCAAAATGTCCTCCCACTTCTGGGGTCCCATCTTCTGCAGCCTCCTCTGTTGTTGCCCCTCCCATAGCCACTCCGGCATCTAATCCTTTTGCTGTCCTTGGCTCTGACGCCCCGACTACAACTCAAGTCTGTTCTCACATCTTCGCGTCCTTCCTCACAAGCCCCAGTATCGACAAGACCCCGTACGACACCTTATACCAATTGCCCCTCTACTTCTCAGAAGTCCAAAAAATCCCCAGTGCTCAAATCTTCTTTTTCCCTTCTTCCACCTCCGCACTTTACCTTTCCAGTCTGTGTGCCTAGTTCTTCCCCTCTCTCTGGCTCTATTACAAGTGTGGAGGTTCACCCTCCTCCTCGTACTATACTTTCCACCTCCGTCCCCTCCCAAGTTTCCCCCTCTTCTGCCACCTCCCAGGTGTCTGCCTCTTCTGTCCCCTCCCACACTTCTTCTACAGTTCCCTACACTCTTTCGTCCCCCTCTACTTTGGTACAGTCCATTACTGTCCCAATCTTTACTCACCCTCCTCCTTCTACCTCCAATATTGTCTCCCATACAAACTTTGGAATTCAGAAACACTGAAGCCATTTCAGAATATATTTTCCCGAGACTAAACCTTCAATGGACACTGATCCACCTCCTACTCCCTCTCCTCCATCTCCACAACTCCATTCTTCGCAATGCTCTGTTCCTTCGCTACTTGAACGTCTTCCAATGCCACCACACGTTGACTTTTCTAACCCCTCTAGTCCATAGGTGCCCTTCCCTACGGATTCCTGGTATTTTCTTTATTGCCAATCATGGCCTATTTACAGTGGAATATCCGCGACCTCAGGGGTAATCGGGGTGAGCTTCAGATGTTGCTTTCCAGGTTTTCCCCTGTTGGTGCTTGCTTACAAGAACCAAAATTACACTCAGCTGTTTTCCAACCTATCTCAGGCTATAATTTATTGTATTCTTCGGATCCTTTCTCAGATGGGACCTTTAACCCTTTCAGGGTCCATCCCGTAGATCTACGGCTTTACGTTCAGGGTCCAAACCGTAGATCTACGCCATGAGCTCAGCTCACTCTGATAAACTGTGAGTGGTACATTTGGGCCTAGATATGAGGGAATACATCTATGTGGTATGTGTGCACCACATAAAACAGATCCTGCAGCACACTGTGTATAATGAGAGAAAAAAAATGAAATCATGATTTTTCGATTAAAACAGCAACTTTGCAGTGCTTTTTCGTATGTTTTTTTATAGTTGTATTTGCGATTTCTTGGTCTCATTTGATAGAATGGAAGACATATTACAGAAATAGAGATGATTTTCATTAGTTTTAGCACTGGAAATGGCTTGAAACTGAGCTCAAAGTAGCAGAAATGTTAAATTTTTGCCGATATTCAAGAGTAAACAAACGACCTCACACGTCTAATACACGTCAGCTGGTGGGTCTAATATACATTCACAAATATGGTGATGATATTTATACAATTATTACAGTATTGCATAACAGTAAATCTTCTATTTTTTGGTGTGAGTAAAAATTCATTATGTGAATAAAAAATCAAAATGGAATTTATTTGTAAAGCCTCAAAACATAACTAATGAACAGAGGAAATGTTAGTTTAGTGCCAGGAACGCCTACATTGTTCATTCTGGACCCTATTTTGAAATTGGAATATTTTGAACTTTGTGTTAAATTGGCCAAATTAACAATTTCCGATCACTTTATTTTGTAGTTGAAACAGTTGACTTGGCGATTTCTTGTGCTCAATCGATAGAATAGAAGTAATACTAGTGAAATAGCTAAGAATTTGGTTGATTGGAATAATGTAATTGGCCTAAAATAGGAGTCAAAGTCGGCAAAATTGCCGATTCGTAAATATCGCTGACACATCAAAATTCGCTAGAGCATAATTTCGTCAATTTTCCACCAAATTTCGTACTTTTTGTTTTATTACCTTCACAAAAAGATTCTCTACGATTTCATAAGAAAAAATAACAAATTTTTTTTTTGAAAATTCTTGGACACTGGTGCGTGACTCCAGATTTGGGCCTTGGACCCTGAAAGGGTTAATGAAAGTGCCCTTCTTCTACGCAATGATATTCCGTACTGTCAACTATTTGTCCATACCTCGCTGCATTACACTGCAGCCCGTATCCACTTGACTAAGTGGTTTACAATATGTTCTTTATATCTCTCTCCTTCTCGAGCATTTTCTATCCCAGATTTTGCCTTTCTAGTTTCACCCTTACCACCACCACTTCTGTTACTTGGTGATTTTAACGCCCACCATTTCCTCTGGGGGGGGGGTCTCATTGTGACTCACGAGGCATCCAGTTGGAGGCTTTTCTCGCCTCTCGCCCCCTCCATGTTTTAAATACGGGTACTCCCACCCATTTTGATCCTCGTACTCATACTCTCTCTTGCATCGATCTATCAGTCTGCTCTTCCTCCACTGCACTAGACTTCACCTGGTCTGTTCTACCGGACTTACATGACAGCAATCATTTTCCAATCATTCTTACTTCTTCCTATTCACCACCTTTCCGTAGCCCTCGCTGGCAATTTGATCGGGCAAATTGGGATCTTTACTCGCAACTCACTGCTTTTAGTGAGGTTCCTTCTTCATCCTCCATTGATGAGCTCCTACACCTCTTCTCGACGTCACTTTATACCGCAGCTTCTCATTCTATACCCCAAACCTCAGGCAGGCATTCTCAGAAGTGCGTGCCTTGGTGGTCTCCTGCTTGTGCTTGTGCAGTACGTTTGAAACGCGCTGCATGGAGCAGGTACCGGTACAATAGAACCGCTGAGAGACTTCTTGATTTTAAGCAGAAGCGTGCGATCGCTCACCGTGTCATCCGTGTAGCTAAACACACTTGCTAGCGAGACTGTTTCCACCATCACCTCTGCTTCTTCTATGAGAGCAGTCTGGAAAAGAGGAAATTGAGTGGTAAATACTCTCCTGACCCGGCTCCTGTTCTACGGGTCGCTGGTGTTGATGTAGCAAACCCTCTCGACGTTGCCATTGAACTTGGACACATCTGGTCCGTATTTCCCGGGGGCTCCATCTATGCCCCTCGTTTCTTTCCTCAAAGTCTGCCAGAGAGTCAGTACCCTTGGACTTTTCTTCTCTCAGAGAAGAACAATATAATGTGCCTTTTACACTTCAAGAACTGGAGGCAACGCTCTCAGCTTGCCGATCATCGGCAGCTGGGCCTGACGACATTCATATTCATATGTTACAACATTTACATTGGTCAGCCCTTGTAGTCCTCTTACACCTCTTCAATCTTATTTGGGCACAAGGAGTTCTTCCCCAGCTGTGGAAATCTGCCATTGTTCTCCCTTTCCGCAAACCGGGTACTACAGGACATGATGCCTCCCACTATCGTCCCATCGCTCTTACTAGTGCAAATATAAACACATATGCAGTATAATGTGATCCTTTATTATACTGCATATGTGTTTATATTTCCACTGTGTCGGTATTTGATACCATTTATTTCCTTACTAGTGCAGTTTGCAAAGTGATGGAACGTCTCGTAAATCGACGTTTAATGTGGTATTTAGAGACACAACAGTCTCTCTGCTAGTCAATATGGCTTTCGTAAGGGCCGTTCTACCATAGACCCCTTACTACGCTTGGATACGTATGTTCGTAATGTCTTTGCGAATAATCACTCGGTTATTGCCATATTTTTTGACCTTGAGAAGGCATATGACACAACTTGGAGGTATAATATTTTGGCCTAGGCCCACTCCTTAGGCCTCCGAGGCAATCTACCATCCTTCCTTAAGAACTTTTTAACTGACAGACATTTCCTTGTTCGAGTCAATAATGTTCTTTCCCCGGACTTCGTCCAAGCTGAAGGTGTCCCTCAGGGATGTGTCTAAGCACAACACTTTTTCTCCTTTCTATAAATGATTTGGCCTCTGTTCTTCCACCCAATATTTGGTCATCACTCTATGTTGATGACTTCGCTATTGCTTGTGCAGGCGCTGACTGTCGTTTTCATTGCAGTTTCTCTCCAGCATGCGGTCGGGCCGTGTTTCCACTTGGGGGGCCCCCACGCATGGGTTTAAATTTTCAAGTACCAACACTCACCAAATTACTTTCACTAGACGCTCTGTCATCCTCCCATCATCCTTTATATCCTATGGCTTCCCCTATCCCCGAACGTGATACAGTCCCGGTTTCTAGGCCTTCTCTTTGACCGTAGGTTATCCTGGAAAACCTCACATTACCTCTGAAGGCAACTTGTCACAGCCGGCTAAACCTTAAAACCCTTGCTCATCTTTCCTGGGGAGCTGATTGTCGAACTCTGCTCCGCCTACATTCAGTCCTCGTTTTATCGAAACTTGATTATGGTGACCAGATTTATTCAGCGGCCTCTCCTGCTACTCTCTCTTAGCCCCTTAACCCCCTCCTCACAAGGATTACTTTGTGCCTTGGTGCTTTTCGCTCTTCCCCTGTTGAGAGCCCTATGCAGAACGAAATGTTCCTCCTTGTCTGATCGCCGTGATGCCATTGCCTTCGCTACTATGTACGCTCTCACGATCTCCACAATCCTTCCATTTTTAGAATGGTCACCGATATTAGTAGACATTCTTTATTCGTTTCCGCCCCCGTTTGCTCCGTCCCTTTCTCTTCGCCTACATTCACTCTGTCTTCCCTTCAGTTACCACCTTATATGTTCATGTAGCATCTCACTTTTCCCTACCCCCTGGGAAGTTCCAGCTGTTTGGGTCTTTTTCTTTCTCACCCCCCTTGCTCGAAAGCTCAACTGCCTACGGTGGCTTCCCGCTCTCTTTTTCTTGATCACTTCCACTCCCATTCTCATGCCATCGCTGTGTACACAGATGGCTCTAAGTCTTCAGACGGCGTCGGATTCGCAGCAGTGTTTCTGGACAGCTTTCGTGCGGGGGATTTACTATCTTCGGCTAGCATTTTTACTGCTGAATTGTATGCCATTCTTGCAGCACTTATTCGTATGGCATCTATGCCTGTGTCATCATTTGTGGTAGTCTCAGACTCCCTTAGTGCTCTACAGGCTATACGAAAATTTGATACATCTCACCCCCTAGTTCTCCGTATCCAACTTTGGCTACGCCGTATCTCTACCAAGCATAAAGATATTATTTTTTGTTGGGTCCCTGGTCATGTCGACGTACAGGGCAATGAACAGGCAGACACTGCTGCGCGGTCAGCAGTACATGACCTACCAATTTCCTATAGAGGTGTTCCATTTCTGGACTATTTTGCTGCAATAGCTACCCATCTTCACGCCCGCTGGCAACAACGTTGGTCAACTCTACTTGGTAACAAACTTCATTCTATTAAACCGAGCGTAGGTTACTGGCCGTCTTCTCGTCATCAGTGCCGTGGTTGGGAGACCACTCTCTCCCGCCTTCGCATTGGCCACACTCGTCTTACTCACGGGTATCTCATGGAGAGGCACCCTGTTCCTCTCTGTGAGCAGTGTCAAGTTCCAGTATCAATTAGCCACATTCTGTTAGACTTCCCTCTCTATCAACGAGCACGCAGAATTTACCTCCAACGCCGTCTTCGTTCTACTACTCTCTCTTTACCTTCCCTTCTTGCTGATGGACCCTCCTTTAATCCTGACTCTCTCATTGACTTCTTGACAACGACTGATTTACTCCACAAACTCTGATGATGATACCTTACGCACTCCCCTCAGCCCTTTCTAGCTCAGTCTCTTGCTGCCCTTTACCCTTTCACCATCCACTGCCCCGCTGTTATCCGTAACCTATTACTCATCCACCTCCCTTTTGCCACCTGATGCCCTCGCTTCCTTCCTGCCCTGCAGCTCTGTATAGCCCTTGTGGCTTAGCGCTTCTCTTTTTGATTATAATAATAATAACATAAACCAAGGAACCCAAAGAGACTTGCTTCCTTTTCCAGACTTGGTGTTGTGATCCAGAGGAAATGTCTGCAGCATTCACTGCACATGACCCACCACTGGGTAGCTGGATGCAGTATTCAAGATGCAGGCTCTGTGATGTCCAGCAAGTTCTTTCCACTGTTTTTTTTTTTTAATGTATTTTGTTTTCAAATAAAGTTCACAAATATAGCATATAGTGGGTGGTATAAGAAAATACACAGCTTTGGGGAGAAACTTCAGTTTTCTCTGAACTATGTTTATTCTTTCCTCTGAGGCTATGGGTCCACAGTCAGTTCCAGAGGATGTACCTCCCTATATTTTTTAGATTTCATAAATGTGAAAAAAATTGCCAGAGAAAAAAAAATGAAATTCCAAATGCTTTTTGTGATTTCTCACATTGTCAGGGAAAATAAATATAGATACATACACTATAGGAGTGGAGACACTTTTTTTTTTTTTTTTTTAAACATGCTGGCCATCTCACTGAAGCGGGGTGACCCTAAAAAGAACACTCACCATTTACGCTATCACTGTCTTGCCAGAGGCACGTGGAAACGACACTTTAGATGTCCCTCTAAACAGCAATTATCCCAAACCTTTCCTTTAGAGTGCAGGCACTATACTTTCCACCTCCAGGGCTCAAGTCCAGCTAACTGGTGTCCCTGAATCCCTTCACAAACCATTACCCTGCTCACACTCCAACAGTTTATCAAGTCTCAAAAACCATTTGTCTCTATCCTAATACACTTAACCCTTAAACGGTCCAAACAGATCGACGTTCAAATTCATAGTGCTACAAAAGTAGATCTACTTTTTTACATATTTTCAAATATAACCAAAAAAAATGTAGATAAAAGTTTTTTTACACGTTTTCACATGTAAAACAAAAAAAAAAATACATTTTTTTACATACTTTCAGATGTTGAAAAAACGTATATATACTGTTTGGACCAGTTAAGAGTTAAATATGCCTGCTGTATATCCAAACCCCATGCACACAAAACCTTTAGCCCATCCTTTCCTTGGATGACCCCTACCTTGCCTTCTCTCCACTACAGACTGATATACCCTCCAAGTCATCCTATTTTTGTCTATCCTCTCTAAATGACCAAACCACCTCAACAACCACTCCTCAGCCCTCTGGATAATACTTCTAATAACTCTCCTCCTGATCTCCAAACTACGAATTCTCTGTGTAATATTTACAACACACATTGCCCTCAAACACATCACTGCCACTGACCTCCTGCTGCAACACTTACAACCCATGCTTCACATCCATACTATGTTAGTGTCACTGTACACTCGCATTTCCCTCTTTGTCTCCATGGCTAATGTTCTTTGTTTCCACAGATACCTCAGTGCACCATTCACTTTTTTTCCTTTCATCAATTCTGTGATTTACCTTGTCTTTCATATACCCATTCGCTGACACATCCAATTGTAAATATCTAAACATAATCACTTCGTCAAATCTGATATTCAGTTTTTTCATTACCTAATTCGTTTGATATCATCACCTTACTCTTATCTATGTTCACTTTAAACTTCCTTGACACACCCTTTCAAACTTGTCCACTAACCTTTGTAACTTCTCTTCAAAATCTCCCAAAAGCACAGTATCATCAGCAAAAAGTAATCACCACCTCCAATTTTGTATCAAGATTCTGCAGATTTTAGTCCTACCCTCTCCCCAACACCCTAGCATTTACTTCTTTTACAACCTCATGGTGACATAATGCATCCCTAAGGCCTACTTTTATTGGAGAGTAATCTTCCTCTTTCCTACATACCCTAACCTGAGCCTATCTTCATAAACTCTTTACAGCATCAAGTAACTTGCAACTTCTGCCACATTGCTCCTTCCTTCCCTCCTGTCCACCCTATCATATCCCTTTTCTAAATCCATAAAAGCAACGAAAATTTCCCTACCTTTATCTTAATATTACAGCTAGTGGTGCATCACTGTATGGCCCTGATGGTTTAGCACTTAGTTTTGATTATAATAATAACAGCTAGTGGTGCAGTGCTGTATGACCCTAGTGGGTTTAACACTTGGTTTTGATTATAATAATAATAATCATTATAGTAGTAGGTTGGTAGACAGCAACTGCCCAGGGAGGTACTACCATCCTGCCAAGTGAGTGTAAAATGGAAACCTGTAATTGTTTCACATGATGGTAGGATTGCTGGTGTCTTTTTTGTCTCATAAACATGCAAGATCTCAGGTACGTCTTGCTACTTCTACTTATACTTAGGTCACACTACACATACATGTACATGTTTATTTATACACACTCTCTGACTTTTCTTTGATTTTATCTTAATAGTTCTTGGTCTTATTACTTTTAGTTTTATATCCATGGGGAAGTGGAATAAGAATCTTTCCTCTGTAAGCCATGCATGTTGTAAAAGCCAACTAAAATGCCGGGAACAATAGGCTAGTAACCCCCTTTCTTGTAATAATTACTAAAAAGAATAAGAACAAGAAAATTGTCAAAGTGGGAAGTCTGAATGTGTGTGGATGTTGTGCAAATGATAAGAAAGAGATGATTGTAGATGTTATGAATGAGAAGAAGCTGGATGGGGGTGGGAGAGTTTCAGTGGAGAGGAATAAATGGGATTAGGTCAGGGGTTTCAAATAGAGTTAGAGCTAAAGTAGTAGCAATAATGTTGAAGGATAAGTTATGGCAGGAAAAGAGGGACTATAAATGTATTAATTCAAGGATTATGTGAAGTAAAATAAAGGTTGGATGTGAAAAGTGGGTTATAGTAAGTGTATATACACCTGCAGAAGAGAGAAGTGTAGAGAGAGAGAGAGAATTTTGGGAAATGTTGAGTGAATGCATGGGGAGTTTTGAGCCAAGTGTGAGAGTAATGGTGGTTGGAGATTTCAATGCTAAAGTGGGCAAAAAATGTTGTGGAGGGAGTAGTAGGTAAATTTGGGGTGCCAGGGGTAAATGAAAATGGGGAACCTTTAATTCAGCTATGTGTAGAAAGAGGTTTAGTAATAAGTAATACACATTTTATGAAGAAGAGGATAAATATACAAGGTATGATGTAGCACATAATGAAAGTAGTTTGTTAGATTATGTATTGGTGGATAAAAGGTTGATGGGTAGGCTCCAGGCTGTACACGTTTACAGAGGGGCAACTGACATATCGGATCATTATTTAGTTGTAGCTACAGTTAGAGTAAGAGGTAGATGGGAAAAGAGGAAAATGGCAACAACAAGTAAGAGGGAGGTGAGAGTGTATAAACTAAGGGAGGAGGAAGTTTGGGTGAGATATAAGTAACTATTGGCAGAAAGGTGGGCTGGTGCAAGTATGAGCAGTGGGGGGGGGGGTTTGAAGAGGGTTGGAATAGTTTTAAAAATGCAGTATTAGAATGTGGGGCAGAAGTTTGTGGTTATAGAAGGGTGGGTGCAGGAGGAAAGAGAAGTGATTGGTGGAATGATGAAGTAAAGGTTGTGATAAAATAGAAAACATTAGCTTATGAGAGGTTTTTACAAAGCAGAAGTGTTATAAGAAGAGTAGAGTATATGGAGAGTAAAAGAAAGGTGAAGAGAGTGCAAAAGGAGAGCAGATGGGAGAGGCACTGTCAAGAAATTTTAATGAAAATAAAGAAAAATTTTGGAGTTAAACAAGTTAAGAAAGCCTAGGGAACAAATGGATTTGTCAGTTAAAAACAGAGTAGGGGAGTTAGTAGATGGGGAGATGGAGGTTTTGGGTAGATGGCGAGAATATTTTGAGGAACTTTTAAATGTCGACGAAGAAAGGGAGGCGGTAATTTCATGCACTGGACAGGGAGGTATACCATCTTTTAAGAGTGAAGAACAGGATGTGAGTGTGGGGGAGGTGCGTGAGGCATTACGTAGAATGAAAGGGGGTAAAGCAGCTGGAACTGACGGGATCATGAGAGAAATGTTAAAAGCAGGGGGAGGGGGGTATAGTGTTGGAGTGGTTGGTATTTTTGTTTAATAAATGTATGAAAGAGGAAAAGGTACCTAGAGATTGGCAGAGAGCATGTATAGTCCCTTTATATAAAGGGAAGGGGGACAAAAGAGATTGTAAAAATTATAGAGGAATAAGTTTACTGAGTATACCAGGAAAAGTGTACGGTAGGGTCATAATTGAAAGAATTAGAGGCAAGACAGACTGTAGGATTGCGGATGAGCAAGGTGGTTTCAGAGTAGGTAGGGGATGTGTAGATCAAGTGCTTACATTGAAGCATATATGTGAACAGTATTTAGATAAAGGTAGGGAAGTTATTATTGCATTTATGGATTTAGAAAAGGCATATGATAGAGTGGATAGGGGAGCAATGTGGCAGATGTTGCAAGTACAGTGGACCCCCGATTTACGATCAGCTCCCAATGCGACCAATTATGTAAGTGCGTTTGTATGTGTATGTTTGGGGGTCTGAAATGGACTAATCTAATTCACAATATTCCTTTTGGGAACAAATTCGGTCAGTACTGGCACCTGAACATATTTCTGGAATGAAATAATATCGTAAACCGGGGGTCCACTGTATATGGAATAGGTGGTAAGTTACTAAATGCTGTAAAGAGTTTTTATGAGGATAGTGAGGCTCAGGTTAGGGTATGTAGAAGAGAGGGAGACTATTTCCTGGTAAAAGTAGGTCTTAGACAGGGATGTGTAATGTCACCATGGTTGTTTAATATATTTATAGATGGGTTGTAAAAGAAGTAAATGGTAGGGTGTTCGGGAGAGGGGTGGGATTAAATTATGGGGAATCAAATACAAAACGGGAATTGACACAGTTGCTTTTTGCTCTTGATACTGTGCTTATGGGAGACTAAGGAAAAATTGCAAAGTTTAGTGGACGAGTTTGGAGTGTGTGTAAAGGTAGAAAGTTGAAAGTGAACATAGAAGAGAGTAAGGTGATGAGGGTATCAAATGATTTAGATAAAGAAAAATTGGATATCAAATTGGGGAGGAGGAATATGGAAGAAGTGAATGTTTTCAGATATGTACAGTGGACCCCCGCATAGCGACTTTAATCCGCGCAAGAGGGCTGGTTGTTATGCGAAATGTTCGGTATGCGAATGAATTTTCCCCATAAGAAATAATGGAAATCAAATTAATCCATGCAAGACACCCAAAAGTATGAAAAAAAAAAACTTTACCACATGAAATGTTAATTTTAATACACACAAACTGAAAAAGGCATGCACAATTACATGACACTTACTTTTATTGAAGATCTGGTGATGATTGATGGGATAGGAGGAGGGGAGAGAGAGTGTTAGTGTTTAGAAGGGGAATCCCCTTCCATTAAGACTTGAGGTGTCGAGTCCTTTTCTGGGGTTACTTCCCTTCTTCTTTTAATGCCACTAGGACCAGCTTCAGAGTCACTGGACTTCTTTCGCACAACATATCTGTCCATAGTGGCCTGTACCTCTCGTTCCTTTATGACTTCCCTAAAGTGTTTCACAACATTGTCAGTGTAATAATCACCAGCACGGCTTGCAATAGCTGTGTGAGGGTGATTCTCATCCATAAAGATTTGCACTTTCAGCCACATTGCACAGATTTCCTTAATCTTTGTAGTAAGCAACTTCTTCAATTTCTCTCTCCCCTCCTCTGAAACAGTTTCCTCAGGTCTGGCCTCTTGCTGTTGAAGTTGATCTATCAGCTCATCAGTGGTTAGTTCTTCATTGTCCTCCTCCACCAACTCTTCCACATCATCCCCACTAACCTCCAACTCCAAGGACTTTCCCAATGCCACAATGGATTCCTCAACTGGCATAATCCTCTCAGGGTTAACCTCAAACCCTTCAAAATCCCTTTTGTCTACACATTCTGGCCACAGTTTCTTCCAAGCAGAGTTCAAGGTCTTCTAGTCACTCCCTCCCAAGCCTTACCTATAAGGTTTACACAATTGAGGATATTAAAGTGCTCTCTCCAAAACTCTCTTAGAGTCAGTTGAGTTTCTGAGGTCACTACAAAGCACCTTTCAAACAGAGCTTTTGTGTACAGTTTTTTGAAGTTTGCAATAACCTGCTGGTCCATGGGCTGCAGGAGAGGAGTGGTATTAGGAGGCAAAAACTTCACCTTAATGAATTTCATGTCCCCATAAAGTCGCTCTGCCATGTCTGTAGGATGACCAGGGGCATTGTCTAACACCAGGAGGCACTTAAGTTCTAATTTCTTTTCAGTTAGGTAATCTTTCACATTGGGGGCAAATGCATGGTGTAACCAGTCATAGAAAAAGTCCCTAGTGACCCATGCCTTACTGTTTGCCCTCCACAGCACACACAAATTCTCCTTGAGGACATTCTTTTGCCTGAACGGTCTGGGAGTTTCAGAGTGATACACTAATAAAGGCTTCACTTTGCAATCACCAGTAGCATTGGAACACATCAACAAAGTAAGCCTGTCTTTCATAGGCTTATGTCCTGGGAGTGCCTTTTCCTCCTGAGTAATGTAGGTCCTGCTTGGCATTTTCTTCCAAAACAGGCCTGTTTCATCACAATTAAACACTTGTTCAGGTTTCAGTCCTTCACTGTCTATGTACTTCTTGAATTCCTGCACATATTTTTCAGCTGCTTTGTGGTCCGAACTGGCAGCCTCACCATGCCTTATCACACTATGTATGCCACTACGCTTCTTAAATCTCTCAAACCAACCTTTGCTGGCCTTAAATTCACTCACATCATCACTAGTTGCAGGCATTTTTTTAATTAAATCCTCATGCAACTTCCTAGCCTTTTCGCTTATTATCGCTTGAGAGACGCTATCTCCTGCTAGCTGTTTTTCATTTATCCACACCAATAAGTCTCTCTCAACATCTTCCATCACTTGCGATCTCTGTTTCAAAAACACAGTTAAACCTTTGGCAAGAACAGCTTCCTTGATTGCCTTTCTGTTGCCCACAATAGTAGCGATGGTTGATTTGGGTTTCTTGTACAACCTGACCAGGTCGGCGACACGCACTCCACTTTCATACTTATCAATGATCTCTTTCTTCATCTCTATAGTAATTCTCACCCTTATTCCTGTAGGGTTGGCACTAGAAGCTTTCTTGGGGCCCATGGTCACTTATTTTCCAGATAAAGCACCGAAAACACTGTAATAATACAAAATATTCCGATTGTATGCTTGGATATTACCGCGGAGGCTGGCTGGTAAACAATGCCACCGGCAGAACATGTGAGGCTGGCTGAGGGCGCACATTGGACGCATCTCGGATGAAGAGCGGTGAGCGGGTTTTTGGGCGGTATGCGAGGCAAAATTTTTGCGAAAAAAGCGAGCGGTATGCAGATTGTACGGTATGCAATGCGTACGGTATGCAGGGGTCCACTGTACTTGGGAGTTGACGTGTCAGCAGATGGATTTATGAAGGATGAGGGTAATCATAGAATTGATGAAGGAAAAAAGGTGAGTGGTGCATTGAGGTATATTTGGAGACAAAAAACATTATCTATGGAGGCAAAGAAGGGAATGTATGAAAGTATAGTAGTACCAACACTCTTATATGGGTGTGAAGCTTGGGTTGTGAATGCAGCAGCGAGGAGGCGGTTGGAGGCAGTGGAGATGTCCTGTCTAAGGGCAATGCGTGGTGTAAATATTATGCAGAAAATTCGGAGTGTGGAAATTAGAAGGTGTGGAGTTAATAAAAGTATTAGAAGGCTGAAGAGGGGTTGTTGAAGTGGTTTGGTCATTTAGAGAGAATGGATCAAAATAGAATGACATGGAGAGCATTTAAATCTGTAGGGGAAGGAAGGTGAGGTAGGGGTCATCCTCGAAAAGGTTGGAAGGAAGGGATAAGGGAGGTTTTGTGGGCGAGGGGTTTGGACTTCCAGCAGGTGTGCATGAGCGTGTTCAATAGGAGTGAATGGAGACAAATGGTATTTGGGACCTGACAATCTGTTGGAGTGTGAGCAGGGTAATATTTAGTGAAGGGATTCAGGGAAACTGGTTATTTTTATATAGCCGGACTTGAGTCCTGTAAATGGGAAGTACAATGCCTGCACTCTAAAGGAGGGGTTCGGGATATTGGCAGTTTAGAGGGATATGTTGTGTATCTTTATACGTATATGCTTCTAAGCTGTTGTGTTCTGAGCACTTCAGCAAAAGCAGTGATTATGTGTGAGTGAGGTGAAAGAGTTGAATGATGATGAAAGTATTTTCTTTTTGGGGATTTTCTTTCTTTTTGGGTCACCCTGCCTCGGTGGGAGACGACCGACTTGTTAAAGAAAAAAATAATAATAATAATACAGCTAGTGGTAGAGCATCATTGCTTGGTCCTGCATCCATTTTAGAACAGCACTTCTAGATATGTGAAAGTCTGGAAGCTTAGTAGCAACATGGAATGGGACATTTAACTGTTGAAAGTGTTGACTGTTTCTTTGCAGGCTCTTCTTCCTCATCCTCTTTAACTGTTAAGAGTACCTTCTGTCTGGAAATTCAACTCTGCCAACATTTCTTTTGGACTTCTTTCTTCCCCATCTTTAATAGTTCATTGACATCTGGCTGCATGTCTTCAGATTCCTCACCTGGCAATCTCCTTGCCAGCTGAACAATTTCCTCGACTATACTCAACTGAAAGAAATCCTCTGAAAATATTTACCACACCAGGCCGTAATTTTCTTCACACTGCATTGTTGATTTCGGCACATTATCCCATGAACCTTTGACATGAGATTAGGTATCTGAAATGTTGAATTTATGCCAGAACTCTGGCACTCCAATCACTGTCCATTACTGCAAATACTTTCAGCACCACTCAGCATGTGTGTAGATACACTTAAATGACTATTACTCCTTGATCTAGTGGCTGTATCAAGTGATGTACATATTTGGTGGTAAAGAAACACCTTAACATTTGAGTTCAAATCCTTCAACAGTTCAGGATAAGCACAGGAATTATCTAGAACATAAGGAGTATTGCAGCAGGCCTACGGGTTCATATTAGGCAGGTCCAACTCATACCTACTCGTGTACTTGTCTAACCCATCTTTAAAGCTGCCCAAGATTTTGCTTCAATGATGCTAGTCAGGAGTGTTCCACTTGTCAAGAAAATCTATCACCAAACCAATGCTTTCCTATATCCTTTCTAAATCTAAATTTTGACAACTTGAACCCACTGCTTTAAGTCCTGTCTTGGTTAGGTATTTTAAGCATGTTATTTATATCCCCTTCATTTATTCCTGTCTTCCATTTATACACCTCAATCAAATACCCCCCGAAATGACGAAGCTACCTTTTTGTTTAATGGTGTTTGAAATGGCTATTAAAAATGACTTGAGGCATAAGTTTGCTTCTTTGATCACTTGGTGGGCATCAGTGAATCTTGTTGAGATTCAATGGTTTACAATGAGGTAATTAATGAACTGAATTGCATTCAAAATACTAGTGACGAGTGTTCAAAAGAAAAATTATCAACATTACATTAGAATAACGGACACATGAAACTAATAAGACATTTACTCCAACTATGTTAGGTTTGCCAGATTTCATAACCATGTGTTAAACATGTGTCTTGTTCATCAACTTGTTAGTATCGTGTAACTGAAGTAATGCGATCATTTAACGCTATATTTAGAATAGGAAGATTGGTACTTCCGCTGTTGACCTTAGTGACTCAGGAGACAGAACCCAACAAATTTTCTATCTCTGTCTTTGTTACATTCTTCCATTTTGTATGTCTTAAACTGAAATATGCAGCAAACCATTTAACCCAGTTGAATGGCTGTATCCTTGCCTGTGGTCACAGGTGTCCGAGGATCATTCTAAAGTGAATATCCCAGTAAAACAATACCAAGCAGCAAGATATTTGGTGCTGGAGTTGGAAATTTTCCAGACAGTAATCAGTTTTCAATAACTGTTCCTTGAACTGTTAGGAAGTTGCATTTGGCAACAAATATCCTCTTTAAGGGGAGCTCCTTGTCGTGGTAAAGAGGCTACTGGTCTGAGGAATTGGACCTTTCGGTCGTCTTCCTCAGACCGAACCTAATTACCCCCCTTCCCTATCCAATCCTCCCCATCCCTCCCCTCCCTTTCCTCCTTTAACCATCCCTCTATCCCCTTCCTGTTTTCAACCTTTGGGGTTCTTCCCTCAGGCAGTCTAGTTCCTAGGTAGGGGGAAGGGAAGGGTACCACGGTCCAACCCATTCCATTGAGGTCCTTGGTAGTGTAGTTTGCCATGGAATCTGGATCAACTGGGGATGTCCCATTTCCTCTTCGGTTCTTGGGGGGCAGCTTTGGGTGTCTTTCAGGTGATGGGTGTAATTCTGGAGGCTGCGTGTCGGATTCCGGGAGGTGGTGGCCAAAGGAGGTATGCTTTGTGGCGGGTATCAGGACGCCCTCTCTTTTGTCCACCGAGGTGGCTCGGTAGATGTGAGGCTGCTATCTCAGATTGCTGGTTTACTGGTATGAAGGGTAGGGTATGGCAAAGGTTCCATGCCACATCTGCACTACTCATGGTGCTGGGTTCTTCTTGGGCGCGGAGGGGAATTTAGGGCCCTTTCATTCGTCCTAGGAGCTATCCCTCCATGTTCCCCCCCCCCTTTCATTCTTTTTTTTTTCTTTCCCTTTTTCTTTTTTCTAAAAAACAAAAAAGAAAGAAGTGACATAACCATGGAGTCCCAAATCCATGACCAAGCTCCTCCCGGGGCCCTTTTGCTACCACACCCTGTTCTGACCCTACCTCATTACAGTGGACCCCCGCCGTTCGGTGGCCGCGACTTTTGTGAAATCCGACTTTCAGCAAGTTTTTTCGGCAAAATTTAGCTTTGTGGTTCGTGATTCGGCGACCTTCTGGTACGTGTCTGCCTGTTAGCACACACACAAAGCCAGTCTCCCGCACTATTCACACTCAGTGTGCCATTGTTTACCAGCATGTGACCATCACCCCACGGGTTCATACAACACATTTCATAATAATTAATTATTTTTTGTGCTTGCAGCTTTCTTTGGGCCACCATGGGCCCAAAGAAAGCTTCTAGTGCCAGCCCTTTGGTAAAGAAGGTGAGAAACACGACAGAATTCAAGAAAAAACTCATAGCAAAGTACTAAAGTAGAGGAGGAAGAGAGAGGGGAGAATGCGCCTTCTGCAGTGATTCAGTGATTCTACAATATGTATGATACTAAAGCAGCAGGTATCAATAAAGGCTATAGCTCAGCCAGCGATAAAGTGTAGAATGAACAGTGTGCAAGTAAGTTAAGCGAGTAAGCGGTAGAAAAACAACATGAGAGTAACTCTCCAATGTTGTTGGATGTGTATAGGACTGGTGAACATACACCGCCCTTTCTTCCACCACCCTAAACCTCTCCCAACATCTCCTTCCTCAAACTAACTAATTAAACTAACATCTCCTCCAAGGTAAGTGTAAATATAAAAGCGTAAGTATAAAACTTAATATAAGTGTAAATATAAAAGGACACCAAAGGAAATATGTCACTCTTGAATTTTTTGGATTATCCTGGGTACTTTACACATATGCTGCTATGTATTTTATTCATTCTAGAATATATATCATGTTTCTATGTTATTAACCCTTTCAGGGTCCGTCCCGTAGATCTACGGCTTTACGTTCAGGGTCCAAACCGTAGATCTACGCCATGAGCTCAGCTCACTCTGATAAACTGTGAGTGGTACATTTGGGCCTAGATATGAGAGAATACATCTATGTGGTATGTGTGCACCACATAAAACAGATCCTGCAGCACACTGTGCATAATGAGAGAAAAAAAATGAAATCATGATTTTTCGATTAAAACAGCAACTTTGCAGTGTTTTTTCGTATGTTTTTTATAGTTGTATTTGCGATTTCTTGGTCTCATTTGATAGAATGGAAGACATATTACAGAAATAGAGATGATTTTGATTGGTTTTAGCATTGGAAATGGCTTGAAACTGAGCTCAAAGTAGCGGAAATGTTAAATTTTTGCCGATATTCAAGAGTAAACAAACGACCTCACACGTCTAATACACATCAGCTGGTGGGTCTAATATACATTCACAAATATGGTGATGATATTTATACAATTATTACAGTATTGCATAAGAGTAAATCTTCTATTTTTTGGTGTGAATAAAAATTCATTATGTGAATAAAAAATCAAAATGGAATTTATTTGTAAAGCCTCAAAACATAACTAATGAACAGAGGAAATGTTAGTTTAGTGCCAGGAATGCCTACATTGTTCATTCTGGACCCTATTTTGAAATTGGAATATTTTGAACTTTGTGTTAAATTGCCCAAATTAACACAATTTCCGATCACTTTATTTTGTAGTTGAAACAGTTGACTTGGCGATTTCTTGTGCTCAATCGATAGAATAGAAGTAATACTAGTGAAATAGCTAAGAATTTGGTTGATTGGAATAATGTAATTGGCCTAAAATGGGAGTCAAAGTCGGCAAAATCGCCGATTCGTAAATATCGCTGACACATCAAAATTCGCGAGAGCATAATTTCGTCAATTTTCCACCAATTTTCGTACTTTTTGTTTTATTACCTTCACAAAAAGATTCTCTACGATTTCATAAGAAAAAATAACAAATTTTTTTTTTGAAATATCTTGGACACTGGTGCGTGACTCCAGATTTGGGCCTTGGACCCTGAAAGGGTTAATATTGTTTATAATGTCAAATTAGATGAATTGTGATAGATAAATAAGCCGTAGAGATGATATTAGCGTCATATTGAAGCATAATAAACTTGCCTTCCTCTTGCCTCCTACCTACCTCCTACACCAACAAGAATCAATAAAGGTTAAGTGTGATGTTAAATGTTCATTTATCCATTTTATTAGTGCTTTATATTTATATGTCATTGTTTTCTGTATGTAAATCTGTATTTAATCTTTAAAAAAAAGATTTTTTGTTAATACTTTTGGCTGTCTGAAACGGATTAATTGAGTTTCTATTACAGTGGACCCCCGCATAGCGAACTTAATCCGTGCAAGAGGGCTGGTCGTTATGCGAAATGTTCGCTATGCGAATTAATTTTCCCCATAAGAAATAATGGAAATAAAATTAATCCGTGCAGACACCCAAAGGTATGAAAAAAAATTTTTTTTACCACAAAAAAATGTTAATTTTAGTACACACAAACTGAAAAAGGCATGCACAATTACATGACACTTACTTTTATTGAAGATCTGGTGATGATTGATGGGATGGGAGGAGGGGAGAGAGAGTGTTAGTGTTTAGAAGGGGAATCCCCTTCCATTAGGACTTGAGGTAGCAAGTCCTTTTCCGGGGTTACTTCCCTTCTTCTTTTAATGCCACTAGGACCAGCTTCAGAGTCACTGGACCTCTGTCGCACAACAAATCTGTCCATAGAGCTCTGTACCTCCCGTTCCTTTACGATTTGTCTAAAATGGGCCATAACATTGTCATTGAAATAGTCACCAGCACGGCTTGCAACAGCTGTGTCAGGGTGATTTTCATCCATAAAGGTTTGCAGTTCAACCCACTGTGCACACATTTCCTTAATTTTTGAAGTAGGCACAATGGATTCCACAACTGGCATAGGCTTCTCAGGGTTAGCCCCAAACCCTTCAAAATCTTTCTTAATTTCCATACTAATTCTCACCCTTTTTACCACAGGGTTGGCACTAGAAGCTTTCTTGGGGCCCATGGTCACTTATTTTCCAGAAACAGCACCGAAAACACTGTAATAATACGAAATATTCCGAGTGTATGCTTGAATGTTACCGCGGAGGCTGGCTGGTAAACAATGGGACGGGCGGCACATGTGAGGCTGGCTGAGGCCGCACATTGGACGCGTCTCGGACGAAGGTCGCTGAGCGGGTTTTTGTCCACTATGCGGGGCAAAATTTTAGCGAACAAAGCGTTCGCTATGCGGATTGTTCGCTATGCAAGGCGTTCGCTATGCGGGGGTCCACTGTATTTCTTATGGGGAAAATAGATTCGCCAGTCGTGAATTTCGCCAGTTGGCAGACTCTCTGGAATGGATTAATCACGAAACTCGGGGGTCCACTGTATTTGACCATTCTTCAGACCTTTCTAATGCCCCTCTATCTTCTGCTGGTGCCGTTTCATCACCAGCTCCAGGTGCCGAGGTTCCACCTGACTCCCTTGATAATCAGACCTCCACACTTCTTTGACCATGCTTCTAGCTTCTCCCTTTACAGTGCGATGGTTCTCGGATCACCCGCCCATCTCAAGTCAGACCAACTCCGGTCTCACACCTAAATGACCAAGATCATTAACCCTTTCAGTGTCGAGACCCCTGATCCCTCACTTACTCTGTCAAAAAAAAAAAAAAAAATCTTATGAAATGATAATCTTTTCCCAATGGTAATGACACCAAAAGTACAAAAATCTGATGGAAAGCTTACGAAATTACGCTAACACGAAGTTAGCGCTTTCGGTGATATTTACACATTGGCGATTTTGCCCACTTTGAGCCTTATTTTCAGCCAATTCCATTGTTCCAGTCGACTAAAATCACAGCTATTTCACTAGAACTCCATTTGTTCTATCGACTGAGTACAAGAAGCTGTCCATTTACCTATTTCAACTATCTAATAAAGTGGTCAGAAATTGGCAATTTGGCCAATTTCAAAAGACGCCAATTTCAAAATAGGGTCCAGAATAAACAAGGCAGACATTCCTGGCGCTAAAATAACATTTTCTCTGTTCATTAGCCATGTCTCCAGGCCCTTCTTATATTACTCTTGCTTTCCATTTTGAATTTTTATTCTCACAATAAATAGAAGATTTACTGTTATGCAGGCTACTGCATTATTATAATAAGTCTTTAAATAATGTCAACCCATTATGAGTGCGTATTAGACTAACCAGTTGAACACGTATTGGAGAGTGACATCATTTGTTTACTATTGAACATCGCCAAAAATCAAACATTTCTGTTACTTTGAGCTCAGTTTCAAGGTACTTTTCATCGTGAAACCAATCAAAACCATCTCCATTTCTGTAATCTTCCATTCTATCAAATGAGACCAAGAAAATAAGAATACAACCATAAATACCATACGAAAATACCACGCAATGTTGGTTGTAACCCCTAAATGGTCCAGACGTATATATATGTTCTTACTGCTAGCGCCCCAAACGTGCATATACGTTTTATTTTTCCTGCCTCCAAATTTGGCACGACTGGCCTGAGATGCCTGGTCAGAATAGAATGGGTCTTAACACTTGGTGTGCGCAGTACTAAAAACATCTGGGACCACTTAGTACCTTGCGGGAGCACCAGTTAAATCGAGCGCCAGCTAGAGAAAACAGCGCGGCAAACACCAAGGATTCACTGATGTCATGTCATATTAACACTCCCATTTTAAGAGGAAAGTGATGTTGGCCCCAAGTTTAGTGGCTTTGAGGTGGATGTGGCCACAAATGGTCGAGGAAATATCAAAAACCTCGATAATAACCCATGTGCAACATTTGTGCCCTATAATGTGCCTTTTACACTTCTAGAACTAGAGTCCATACTTTCCGCTTGCCGATCATCGGAAACTGGGCCTGACAGCATTCATATTTGCATGGAGCACTTGCATCTGTCAGCCCTTACAGTCCTCTTATGTCTTTTCAATCTTATTTGGTCTCAAGGAGTTCTTCCCCAGATGTGGAAATCTGCCATAGTTCTACATTTTCATAAATCAGGTACTTCAGGACATGATGCCTCACACTATTGTCCCACTGCTGTTACCAGTGCAGTTTGCAAGGTGATGTAAGGTCTGGTGAATAGACATCTGATGTGGTATTTAGAGACACAATAGTCTCTCCCCCCGTCAATATGGCTTTCATAGGGCCGCTCTACTATTGACCCGTTACTCTGTTTAGATACCTATGTTCAAAATGCCTTTGTTAGTAACCAATCCATTATAGCAGTCTTTTTTGATCTGGAAAAGGCATATGACACTACTTGGAGATATAACAATTGGGTCCAAGCTCACTCCTTAGGCCTCCGAGGCAATCTGCCATTTTTTCTTGCAAACTTCTTATCTGAGAGACATTTCTGTGTTTGGGTTAATAATTTGCTTTCTCCAGACTTTCTCCAAGCTGAAGGTGTTCCTCAGAGATATGTCATTAGCACCACCCTTTTCTCCTTGCTATAAATGATCTGACATCTGTTCTCCCATCTAATATTTGGTCATCACTCTATGTTGATGATTTTGCTCTAAGTTGTGCAGGTGCTGACTGTTGCATAGTAGCAGCCTCACTCCAGAATGCTGTCAACAGTGTTTCCCATTGGGACACTACTCATGAGTTTAAATTTTCTAGTGCTAAAACACAATTACTTTCACTAGACATTCAACTGTCCCTGATACTCCATTGTACCTGTATGGCTCACAAATCCCTGAATGTGATACAATCAGATTTCTTAGCCTACTATTTGACCACCGGTTGTCTTGGAAACCTCATATTACCTTCTTGAAAGCAACTTGCCACAGCCAGCTAAACCTTCTTAACCCCTTCAGGGTCCAAGGCCCAAATCTGAAGTGGTGCCCCAGTGTCCAAGAATTTTCAAAAAAAAAAATTTATTTTTTCTTATGAAATGGTAGAGATTCTTTTTGTGAAGGTAATAAAACAAAAAGTACGAAATTTGATGGAAAATTGACGAAATTATGCTCTCGCGAATTTTGATGTGTCAGCGATATTTACGAATCAGCGATTTTGCCGACTTTGACTCCCATTTTAGGCCAATTACATTATTCCAGTCAACCAAATTCTTAGCTATTTCACTAGTATTACTTCTATTCTATCGATTGAGCGCAAGAAATCACCAAGTCAACTGTTTCAACTACAAAATAAAGTGATCGGAAATTGTTAATTTGGCCAATTTAACACAAAGTTCAAAATATTCCAATTTCAAAATAGGGTCCAGAATAAACAATGTAGGTATTCCTGGAACTAAACTAACACTTTTTCTGTTCATTAGTTACGTTTTGAGGCTTTACAAATAAATTCCATTTTTATTTTTTATTCACATAATGAATTTTTATTCACACCAAAAAATGGAAGATTTACTGTTATGCAATACTGTAATAATTGTATAAATATCATCACCATATTTGTGAATGTATATTAGACCCACCAGCTGGCGTGTATTAGACGTGTGAGGTCGTTTGTTTACTCTTGAATATCGGCAAAAATTTAACATTTCCGCTACTTTGAGCTCAGTTTCAAGTCATTTCCAGTGCTAAAACCAATCAAAATCATCTCTATTTCTGCAATATGTCTTCCATTCTATCAAATGAGACCAAGAAATCGCAAATAGAACTATAAAAAACATACGAAAAAACACTGCAAAGTCGCTGTTTTAATCGAAAAATCATGATTTCAGTTTTTTTCTCTCATTATACACAGTGTGCTGCAGGATTTGTTTTATGTGGTGCACACATACCACATATATGTATTCTCTCATATCTAGGCCCAAATGTACCACTCACAGTTTATCAGAGTGAGCTGAGCTCATGACGTAGATCTACGGTTTGGACCCTGAACGTAAAGCCGTAGATCAACGGGACGGACCCTGAAAGGGTTAAAACCCTTGCTCATCCTTCATGGGGGGGGGAGAATTGTCGAACCCCCCTTCGACTGCATTCAGCCCTAATTTTATCGAACCTACATTATGATGACCAGATATGTTCTGCGGCCTTTCCTGCAACTCTTTCGAAACTCGATCCTATCCATCATCAGGGATTATGTTTATGTCTAGGTGCTTTTCACTCCTCACCTGTTGAGAGCCTCTATGCAGAAGCAGATGTCCCATCCTTGAATGATCGTCGTGATGCTCATTCCCTCCGCTATTTTGTCCACTCATGACCTTCACGATCCTTCTACATACAGGATAGTAATGAACGTTAGCAGAAGTCCATCATTTCTTTGCTGCCCCTGTTTACTCCATCCCTTTTTTCTTAGTCTTCAATCACTCGTCTTCTCTTCAGTTGCCCCCTTTACATGTTCATCTAGCATCTAACTTTTCAATACCCCCTTTGGAAGTTTCCTTTTGATTATAATAATAATGGCGACAAATATAGAATCACAATGGCTGTTTTGGTTCTCAATATTTATTGCCAAAACTACATCATTTGTAGAACACTGGACCCTCAGTTTTTTTCTTCAATACATTCCAGATAGACTGGTGAAAACAAAAATCGGCGAAAACTGAAACCATTTTCCCCATAAGAAATAACGTAAATCCAATTAATCCGTTCCAGACACCCAAAAGTACAACAACAAAAATTTTTTTTAGGTTAACCCTTAAATGGCCCACACGTATATATGTATACGTTTTTTCAACATTTGAAAGTATGTAAAAAAATGTAGATCTTCTTTCTTGTTTTACATTTGAAAATGTTTAAATGGTTTAAGTCTTACCTGAGCAACAGGAAACAAATTGTTAAGGTCAATAATACATAATCAGAACTCCTGCTGATAGCATATGGTCCCCCAGGATAGTATTCTGAATCCCTTACTATTTTTATGTTATGTGAATAACATGCCTATCACTGTCAAGTTTAAGCTTCTGTTGCAGTGAAGATCAGAGTGATTTTCTAGTCTCAGGTAAAGACCCACAAGATATATATAGCTAATGTACTATCACCGGAACAGAGTGCAATATGTAATGAAATGATCACTAAGACCTGTGGAATGATGCCTGACTGACTAATGTTATCAGAGCAGTTACAAAGTATGAGGTCAAGTATGGTGGCTGAGAACTGTATGATCATATCCTGGCTTGTATATTAACTGAGTTTAACTATTTAATCCTAGAATTTGCACATACTATGCACTTGGTATCTGCAGACATGGGAAATCTGGAAAAACAGATGGGACGTGCAACTATGACCACCCTAGAAAATGCCGTGCCCATATGACAACAGGAAAATGCAAACTCCCTTCCTGTAAGCTTTTTCACCCTGAAATGTGTACCTCTTCAGTACAGGAAAGACTGTGCTATAACTTAAATTGCCAGGCACACCATCTAAAGGGGAAAAAAGATACAAAACATCCAGGCCATGGGAAAACCTGGGTAGCCACAGCCACTCAAGATGGAGAGGTTTTTTAGTGCCAGGAAGGAAAAAAAACTGGCAGGAAATGGCAGAAATCGTACACCAAATCCAGTCATTCCTGGAATGGAACCACAGTCGATGGCCTCCACTCCAAACCAACAGATACAGATACTAATGCCGGAAAAAAAATCCCCCCCAGTACCAACAATACCACCAGTCCGATGACATTCTTTTTTGCAAATATACAGGGTCTAAAGCCAGCAACAAACAACAAAATACCTTTCATCCGTGGACTGCTTGCAGAGGCAAAGGCAATGTTCACGGCTTTCACTGAGACCCACATAAAGGATCACTTGGACAACGAAATATGGATCCCAGGTTACAACCTATACAGATGTGACAGAGTGAACAGGCAAAAGGGGGAAGTTGGCCTGTACATTGCAGAGTCACTTGTTTGCACAGAACTGCTTAATGCCTCAAATGATGTAGTGGAAGTTTTAGCAGTAAAGATCGAGAACCAAAACCTAGTCATTGTGGTAGTCTACAAGTCTCCGGATGCAACATCCCAGCAATTCCAGGAACAGCTGTTAAAAATTGACCACTGTCTGGAAAATCTTCCAGCTCCTGCACCCAACATCTTGCTCCTGGGAGATTTCAACTTAAGGCACCTAAAATGGAGGAATATAGCAAATAATATTGTTGCAGTAATAACACCAGGAGGCAGCTCTGATAAAAAACTCACACTCACATGAGCTTTTAAATCTCTGCACAAAATTCAATTAAACCAGCAAATAATAGAGCCTACTAGACTGGAGAATACACTAGACCTAAATCTTCACTAACAATGATGATCTGATAAGAAATGTCACCATATCAAAAAAATATACTCAGATCGCAACATAATTGAGGTTCAGACATGTATGCGCGGAGCCCCAGACCGACATAACGAGATTAGTCACGAGGGAGCATTCACCAAATTCAACTTCAATAACAAAAACATAAAGAGGGACCAAGTAAGCCAAGTCCTAACCGATATAAGCTGGGAAGATATACTAAGCAACACTAGCACTAACATCCCATATCATAAAAATCTTTGAAAGGGTCCTAAGAAGCAAGATCACCACCCATCTAGAAACCCATCAGTTACACAATCCAGGGCAACATGGGTTTAGAACAGGTCGCTCCTGTCTGTCTCAACTATTGGATCACTACGACAATGTCCTAGAGCACTTTGAAGACAAAAGAATTGCAGATGTAATAAAATACAGACTTTGCAAAAGCCTTCGACAAGTGTGACCATGGCGTAATAGCGCACAAAATGCGTGCTAAAGGAAAAACAGAAAAGTCGTCCGATGGCTCTATAATTTCCTCACTAACAAAACACAGAGAGTATAGTCAAAGAGTAAAGTCCGAGCAGCTACGGTGAAAAAGCTCTGTTTCCACAAGGCACAGTACTCGCTCCCATCTTGTTCCTCACCACATATCTGACATAGACAAGATGTCAGCCAAGCACCGTGTCTTCCTTTGCAGAGACACCCAATCTGCATGACAGTGTCTCCATTGCAGACACTGCAAGGCTCCAAGCGGACATCAACCAAATCTTTCATGGGTCTGCAGAAAACATTATGAAGTTCAACGATGAGAAATTTCAATTACTCAGATAGGGTTTAAACACGAGGAAATTAAATTTTTCATCAGAGTACAAAACAAATTCTGGCCACAAAATAGAGCGAAACACCAAACGTCAAAGACCTGGGAGTGATCATGTTGGAGGATCTCACCTTCAAGGACCATAACATTGTATCAATCGCATCTGCTAGAAAAATGACAGGATGGATAATGAGAACCTTCAAAACTAGGGAGGGCCAAGCCCATATGACACTCTTCGGGTCACTTGTTCTATCTAGGCTGGAATATTGCTGCACACTAACAGCACCTTTCAAGGCAGGTGAAATTGCTGACCTAGAAAATGTACAGAGAACCTTCAAGGCGTGCATAACGGAGATAAAACCCCCTAAATTACTGGGGCGCTTGAGGTTCCTGAATCTGTTTTCCCCGGGAACGCAGGAGGGAGAGATACATGATTATATACACCGGGAAAATCCTAGAGGGACTAGTACCGAACTTTGCACATGAAAATCACTCACTACGAAAGCAAAAGACTTGGCAGACGATGCAACACCCCCCCAATGAAAAGCAGGGGTGTCACTAGCACGTTAAGAGACCATACAATAAGTGTCAGGGGCCCGAGACTGTTCAACTGCCTCCCAGCAACATAAGGGGGATTACCAACAGACCCCTGGCAGTTTTCAAGCTGAAACTGGACAAGCACCTAAAGTCAGTTCCTGATCAGCCGGGCTGTGGCTCGTACGTTGGTTTTTGCGTGCAGCCAGCAGTAACAGCCTGGTTGATCAGGCTCTGATCCACCAGGAGGCCGGGTCACAGATCGGCCGCGGGAGCGTTGACCCCCGGAACTCTCTCCAGGGAAACTCCAGGCAATACCCGTTACATAACCCGTTATTTTGTTGTTGATTACAGACACTTAAGTCTCGCACTATTGTCCCACAATTGTGCTCAATTCTGGACAACACTTTTAAAAAGTTTTCTAAGAACTAATTCCTACAGGATGGTTTGGTCTTGCGCAGCAACAGTTTCAAACCATAGAATCTCAGTTTACTGTCACACAAATCAGGCCTTGGGTTGTAAGCTAAGTCATTTCTTTCATAAAAAACATACTCATCACCTTTATATTTCTATCCTAGCATTCATATTGTAATAACCTATTTTAACTGCATCATCATATCTTCATGGCACTCTGTTTAAATAAAAAAAAATGAAGACACTATAAATCACCCAAAACAAAATGGTGAGATTCATCCCAGGCCTGGGTCCAAGAAAGCATGTTGGCCAGGATGAATTAAGACAGTTTAAGACGGTAAAGCAGCTAAGGTTAAATCATGTTTATAAAATTGCTCATGATTTAATGTCGAAAATATCTTGCTGGAAAACTTGTCAAAGTTAGGAACCAAAATCACATGGTACTAGGAAAAGTTAGTTTAATATGTTTATTATGCACCCAATACCCATCTTGTGGGCAGTAGTCAAAAGATTATGGAGGCACGTAATTAGTTCAGGGACTGGGCCTCAAAGATCTGATAACTAAACAAGTAATGAACTATTTACATATTTATATCTGGTTACAATCGTAATGAACTATTTATGCGACATGAATTAGGTCACACAAACACACACACACACAAATAAAACATACTAAAACTGTATTTTTTGCAAGGTATCCTTAAAAAAAAGTGGTTATGTGTTATTTACAGTGGGCAAAGTCAGAATTTTTTTTTGCCAGAATGTTTGGTAATGCAGTAGGGCCCCACTTTACGACGTTTCGCCTTACGGCATTTCGCTAATACGGTGATGTCAAATTACAGTGGAACCTCAAAAATCGAACTTAATCCGTTCCAGGAGCTGTTTAAATTTCGAAAAGTCTGAAATTCGAAGCAATTTTTCCCCATAAAAAATAATGGAAATACAATTAATCCGTTCCACAAACCAGAAAATATTCACACAAAAAATATCTCCTTAATCTTTGAAGAAGGCACCTCATCCACTCCTTATATTAACACCTTTCGCAACACCAGCTTCCTTGATTTGTTCTTTCTTTGACAGGATAGAACCGAAGGTCGACTTGTTTTTCCTATATGTACATCCTAGCAAGCTCAACAAGTCTCACACCACTCTCATATTTCTGTATTATTTCCTTCTTCACATCTATGGTGTTTCTCACTTTCTTTACCACAGGGGTACCACTAGCAAGTTTCTTTGGGCCCACGGCAGCTTATTTCACAGTCCCACAAGCCCGGTGGCCTGGTGGCTAAAGCTCCCGCTTCACACACGGAGGGCCCGGGTTCGATTCCCGGCGGGTGGAAACATTTCGACACGTTTCCTTACACCTGTTGTCCTGTTCACCTAGCAGCAAATAGGTTCCTGGGTGTTAGTCGACTGGTGTGGGTTGCATCCTGGGGGACAAGATTAAGGACCCCAATGGAAATAAGTTAGACAGTCCTCGATGACGCACTGACTTTCTTGGGTTATCCTGGGTGGCTAACCCTCCGGGGTTAAAAATCCGAACGAAATCTTATCTTATCTTATCTTAACACAATGAAATAATCGTAAAATGCGTGAATGAGAGCGCAGGTTAGTGTTTCTCAAGCATAAACAAAGCTAGACTGCTCACGGCGCATGTGCGGGGACGCGGACAGAGCGGGCGGCAGACAGGTCCCATACCCGGCGGTCCGAAAATAGGGGCGCATTCGATAATAGGGACACAGTTTGTCCGAAAAAATGGTGTCATTTTCGAAACATTCGATATGTGATACGTTCGATTTTTGAGGTTCCACTGTATGACCTAAATTTGCTATACGACAAGCGGTCTTTCAAATACAGTGTGCCCCAACCGGTTTGTTTACATTTTCCGTTGCCACATCTATTAGTCTGGAAACTTTCAAATTTCAAGTACTCCTATTTGTGGTTGCAGGGGTCAAGTCATAGCTCCCGGCCCCGCCTCTTCGCTGATTGCTACTAGGTCCCTCTCTTCCTTTCCCATGACTTTATCATACCTCGCCTTTAAAACTATGTATGGTTCCCGCCTCCACTACGTCACTTTCTAGGCTATTCCACGGCCTGACTACTCTATGACTGAAGAAATACTTCCTAACATCCTTTGATTCATCTGGTCTTCAACTTCCAATTGTGACCTCTTGTGTCTGTGTCCCTTCTCTGGAACATCCCGTTTTTGTCCACCTTTATTATTGCGTATTTTATATGTACTCATAATCATACTTTTGTGTACCTGTACCTAAATATACTTACACAGTGCTGGTGTGCAGATACACATTAAAATCGTAAGAGTCTCTCTACTCACGATGCCAATAGTATGTAATAAAACATCACTCTTGGGCATTAAATGTCTTATTTTACATTAATGTAGACATTTTCATTAATCCATCTATGATATTTTCCCCAAAATTTATATAAAAAACATGTTACATAGCATATAAACAGATACATACACTCATAGATAAAAATTTATGTAATATGAGATTTGTATTACAAAGGGCTGTATAGGTGTGTCCCGGAAAAATTACGTTTTCTCTTAGTCAAACACTGGGGGATAACTGTAGAAAAATTATTCCTTTCATATGCCTTCACTCTACATATGGCAATTCCCAACCCTTGTGGGTTTAGCACTCTAAAAATGGTGTTTTGTATGAGAATGGGAGTGTTGCTGTTTATTCTGTAATAACTTGTACACAATGTAAGAGTATTTGTATTGTGAGGTAATTATTATAATAAAAAAAATATTGCAAGGCAAAAGTTTTACAAACTCTTACAAACATATGTGAATGAACATAAGAACATAGGTAAGGAGGTTCACTGCAGCAGGCCTGTTGGCCCATACTAGGCAGGTCCTTTACAGTCCATCCCACTAACAAAACATTTGCCCAACCCAGTTTTCAATGCTACCCAAGAAATAAGCTCTGATAACTCTATCCACTAATTTGCAAGGCCCACTCAAATCCAACCCCTCTCACTCAAATATTTATCCAACCTAAATTTGAAACTACCCAAAGTCCTAGCCTCAATAACCCAACTAGGTTACCTGGGAACGTCACGACGAACGACATCAAAGAAGGTAAGAATATTGTTGTTGGGGATAGCCAAGTTAGGTATATGGATAGGGCGTTCTGCTTGAAGGACAGGAGTATGAGACAGAGGGTTTGCTTTCCTGGGGCTGGGATGGAGGATATTGTTAGCCGTCTGGATGACATTATAAGAGGTAATGGGAGCAATCCTAATATCTGTCTCAGTGCTGGAGGCAATGATGTTGGCAGACGTAGGAGTGAAGACCTGATTAGCAGGTATAGGTCAGCAATAGAAATAATTAGGGGGAAGGGTGGGAACCCTGTCATATGTGGTATTTTGCCAAGGAGAGGAGTTGGAAATGAATGGCTGTTCAGGGCAATTGGTGTCAATTACTGGCTGGACAAATACTGTAGGAAATGCGGTAACATTCATTGACAACTGGGACCTTTCTTCTATGACAGAAATGACATGTATGCCAGGGATGGGGTTCACTTAACTAGGTCTGGGGTGGGAGCACTGGCAACTGCAGTGGAGGGAGCTCTTAGGACTTTAAACTAGGAATAGTTAGTGTTATGGGTTTTGGCAGGAAAACAGTGAAGTCCCAGTGTAGTAATATTATGAGTTTCTAGGGGAACTAGTAATAAGCAGAACGAGGTAGATATTGAAAAGCCAGTGACACTGGGTGATAAGGACAGTAATAGGTTTAGTAGAAAAACGAAATGAGCAGAAGGGTAAGAGAAAGGAGGTCTTTCAATGTTTATTATGCAATAGCCGTAGTGCTGGGAATAAGAGGACAAAGTTGAGTTAGTTGCTAGTGCAGGTAAATTGATGTATTTGCCTTAACTGAGACGGGGTTTAATTAAAAAAAGTCGGGAATGCCTGGGGAAAAGTCAATTCAGGGTTTTAAATTTTCCCAAGTAATGAAGTATCGGGAAGGGGGGGGTGGGGTGGCATTGTAGCCCGAGATCGCTTGACGTTGATAAAACAGGTTTTAAAGTCTGAAGTAACACATACAGAGCTTTTGGAAAAATTTTTCAGAGGGACTAAAAAACTGATTTTAGGAGTGATATACCTCCCCAAATTAGATAGGGCCCAAAGGGGAGCTACAATGGGGGGAAATTGTTAAGGTACAAGGCGCGAAAAATGTAGTAATTCTAGGAGTTTTTTAATTTAGTCATATAGTTTGGGAAATTTTCTTGAGGGAATTTAGAAATAACTTTTTAGAAGTAGTTCAGGATTGTTTTTTGAAGCATTTGGACAAAACCTAAAAGGGGGAAAAACCTCTTGATTTAGTCTGGCAACAAGAATCCCTTGTTAAAATTTTAGAAATTTCAGAGGAATTGGGTTCTAGCGACCATAAATAAAATTCATTTAGCTTTAAAAGGAAGACGCAGAGCGTTAATCTAACAGTCCCAGATTTTCGCTTAGCAGTTTTACGATGGGCTTGGAGAACACCTATATCTGTTACTGGGGTAACAAAGAGACTATCAATATGACGTTTTTGACAATATACATGCTGCTAAAGAACGTTTATCCAGTATAAAGAAATTAGATAAAATAGAAATGCCCCAAAATGGATGAATAATAGACTAAAATATCTATAGGGCAAGAAGGAAATTTTATGGCCTACCCAAAAGAGGTGAGGGTCACCTTATAAATCAGTAAAAAATTTAATTTTAAGGGGACATTAAAAAGGGGATAAGAAAAGCTAAAGGGGACTATAAAATTTTAAAGTTGCTGGGGATTCTAAAACAAACCCCAAAAATTTTTTTTCCAGGTTATAGAAAAAAGTTAGAGATAAGTAGGTCCCCTTAAAAAAATAATATGGGCATCTTTCTGACAAAGAAAATAAATGTGCTCGATTTTAAATAATTATTTTTTTTCGGTTTTTACCGGAAGACACTAACAAAATTCAAATTAATTTTATAGTGGGCTAGAAGAGATAAAAATGTAACATCACAGTCACTAGGAAATGGTTTTTGAAGGGAAAAGACAGACTGAAGCAAAAAATCGCCGGGTCCTGTGAGGTTTTTTTTAAGGGTTCTTAAGGAAGCAAAAGGAACTCTGTGAACATTTAAATAAAATTTTTTTTTTTATCTCTTCAAACAGGTGTAGGTCTGATATGTGGAAGATGGCTAATGTAATTCTATTTTTAAAACAGGGGGCAAGTCGTTTTTCCGTCAAATTACCCCCCAATAAGCCTGACCTCAATTGTGGCAAATTTTAGAGTCAATTATGCTGATTATAAAAAGCCATCTCGATAAGCAAGCTTGATTAATGTACTCAACCCGTTGTTGTTTAAATATATATCAATGCCTTGATGAGGGAATTACTAGTGATATGAGCAAATTCGCCGATGACACAAAAGGAGGATAATTGATTTCAAAATAGATGTTTGGGAACTTCAGGGGGATTTTAAAAAAACTATATTCTTGGTCAGAAAAATGGCGATGCAGTTCAAGGATAAATGCAAGGGTTTTGAAGTGGGAGTGTCCATAACCCTACACTTATAAATTAATGATGTAGAACTTGCCTCAGATTGCGAAAAGGGCTTGGGGGGTTTTGGTGAGCAGCAACTTTAAACAAGACAGAATGATAAGCGTCTTTAAAAAGGAAATAGATTCTGGGTTTATATCAAAAGTGTAAGCAAAAGAAATCCGAGGTCATACTGCAGCTTTATAGTCATTTGTAAGGCCCCACCAGATTTTTGCGCCAATTTTGGGCTCCATATTTGAATGGCAAATTTATTAAAAACATTTAGCGTAGGAGACTAAATTAATACATAGCATTGAAATCTTCCTTATAAAAAGATTTAAGACTCTTAATTTCATTTACTTGTTAGACAAGAAGAGGGGAGACAGATCGAAGTGTATAAGTGGAAGTAGGTATTTAAAAAGGGGATATTAATAAGTCTTTAGGTACCTCCCAAAAGAGAACCCCCCAGCAATGGGTTTAAAATTAGTAAGTTTAGATTTAAAAGGACAAGGAAAATATTGGTTGGAAATAGGGTAGTTAAGTGGAACGTCTACCCTTTTGGGTTATTGAGGCTAGGACTTTGGGAGTTTCAAAAATTTGGGTTTGGAAAATACAGGGGGGGGGTTGGATTTGAGTGGGGCTTGTACATCAGAGCTTATTTCTTTGGGGAGCATTGAAAACTGGGTTGGGCAAATGTTTTTTTTAGTGGGATAATTTTAAAAGGGCCTGCCTAGTATGGGCCCAAAAGGCCCGCGCAGTGTTCCCCCTTTTTATGTTTATTTCCCGGGGGTCAACCCCCCCCCGGCCCGGTCCCTGACCAGGGCCCCCCGGGATAGGGCCCGATCAACAGGATGTTATGCTGGGCCCAGCAGTCCAAAGTACGGCCACAGCCCGGCGATCCGGCCTGACTTTAGGGAGACTGTTCTACTCCCAAATACCCCATTTCCAAACCAATGTTTCCCCATGTCCTTTTTAAATTTAAACTTTTCTAATTTAAATCCATTACTGCGGGTTCTCTCTTGGAGAGATATCAAGACCTTATTAATATCCCCTTTATTATTACCCATCTTCCACTTGTACACTTCGATCATGTCTCCCCTCATTCTTCGTTTAACAAGTGAATGTAATTTAAGAGTCTTCAATCTTTCTTCATAAGGAAGATTTCTAATGCTGAAAAAGCTCATCAGGTCCTGGCGACTTATTTTGCTTCAGTCGATCTATTTGTTTCATAACCATTTCACTAGTGACTGTGATGTTACATAATTTATCTTCTTCAGGCCCACTATAAAAATTAATAACTGGGATATTGTTAGTGTCTTCCTGTGTAAAAACCGAAGAAAATAATTATTTAACCCTTTGACTGTCGCAACCCCAAATCCTGAGGTGTCTCCTGGTGTCACAAAATTTAAAAAAAAAAAAAAAATTATTTTTTCTTATGAAATGATAGAGAATCTTTTCCCGATTGTAAAGACACCAAAAAAACGAAATTTGATGGAAAACTGACGGAATTACGCTCTCGCGAAGTTAGCGACTTCGGAGATATTTAAAAATCGGCAATTTCGCCCACTTTGAGCCCTATTTTCGGCTAATTCCGTTATTCCAGTCAACCAAACTCATAACTATTTCTTCAGAACTCTATTCTTTCTATCGATTGAGTACAAGAAACTGCCCATTTACCGATTTCAACTACCCAATAACATGGTCAGAAATTTGCAATTTGGCCAATTTCACGAAAATTAAAAAATACGACAATTTCAAAATAAGGTCCACAATGAACAATGCAGACATTCCTGGCTCTAAAATAACATTTTCTTTGTTCATCAGTCATGTCTCCAGGTCCCTGTGATATTACTCTTGCTTTTTATTTTGAAATTTTATTCAAACAAAAAATAGAAGATTTACTGTTATGCAGACTACTGCAATACTGTAATAATTGTAAAAATTACATCAACCCATTCATGACTGCGTATTAGAAAGGCTATTGGACATTTATTGGACAATGACATCATTTGTTTACTTTTGAACATCGGCAAAAATCAAACATTTCCTGTACTTTGTGCTCCATTTCCAGGTTCTTTTTATAGTAAAATTAATCAAAATCACCTTCATTTCTATAATATAGTTTCCATTCTATCAAATGAGACCAAGAAAACGAGAATACAACCACAAATACTATACGAAAATAGACCACAAAGTCGGCATTTTAATTAAAAAAAACGGTCGGAGTTTTTTTTTTCTCATTATGCACTGCGTGCTCCAGGATTTTTTTTATGTGGTGCACACTGACCACACAGACCCATTCTCTCACATGTGGGCCTACTAGCTTTCTCCTGCCTGATTTGAAGCCGCTAGAATTTATGAGTATATATACGTCAAACACGGTACCTCGCAAACGTATATATACGGCCGCGACAGTCAAAGGGTTAAAATCATGCACATTTCGTTCACTTTGTCAGTAAGATGCCCAGAGTTATTTTTAAGGGGACCTATCTTATCTCTAACTTTTGTTCTATACACCTGGAAAAAACTTTTTGGGTTAGTTTTCAAATCTCTGGCAACTTTGATTTCATAGTCCAGTTTAGCTTTTCTTATTCCCTTTGTAACGTCCCTCTTAATGTCAATATACTGATTCATAAGATGACTCTCACCTCTGTTGATGCGCCTATAAATTCCTTTCTTATGCCCTAATTTGAGCCTATTATTCATCCATTTTGGATCATTTCCGTTTGATCTAATTTCTTTATAAGGTATAAATGTTCTTTGGGCAGCATGTATAGTGTTCAGAAAACTGTCATATTGATAGCTCTCTTCGTTACCCCAGTCAACAGATGATAAGTGTTCTCTAAGCCCATCGTAATCTGCTAAGCGAAAATCTGGGATTGTTACTGAGTTATCCCTACTATCATACTTCCATTCAATGCTAAAGGTAATTGATTTGTGATTGCTTGTGCCGAGTTCCTCTGTAATTTCTAAATTATTAACAAGGGATTGATTGTTTGCCAAAACCAAGTCAAGCAGGTTAATTCCCCTTGTAGGCTCTGTCACAAACTGCTTCAAAAAACAATCCTGAACTACTTCTAAGAAGTCATTTGATTCTAAATTCCCAGTCAAGAAATTCCAATCAATATGACTAAAGTTAAAGTCTCCTAGAATTACTACATTATCGTGCCTTGTGGCCTTAACAATTTCCTCCCATAGTAGTCTCCCTTGGTCCCTATCTAAGTTTGGGGGACGGTATATCACATCTAAAATCAATTTTTCATGCCCCTCTGAAAATTCTATCCAAACAGACTCTATATGTGTTACTTCAGACTTAATACCCATTTTTATGCAACAGTTCAAGTGATCTCGGACATACAGTGCCACCCCACCGCCCTTCCCAATATTTCTGTCTACTTGGAACAATTTAAAACCCTGCATGTGACATTCAGCAGGCATGTCCCGATTTTTCGTATTGAACCACGTCTCAGTTAAGGCAAATACATCAATGTTACCTGCACTAGCAACTAGTCACAACTCGTCCATCTTATTCCTAGCACTACGACTATTTGTGTAATATATATTTAAGGACCCTCCTTTCTCTTTACCATTCCTGCTCCTTTCTGTTATTTCACTAAACCTATTACTGTCCTTGTCACCTAGTGCCACTGGCTTTCCAACATCCACCTCATTTTGCCTATTACTAGTTCTCCTAGTACTCATATTACTACACTGGGACTTCACTGTTTTCTCGCCAAAACCCATACCACTAACTATTCCTAGTTTAAAAACCTAACAGCTCCCTCCACTGCGTTGGCCAGTGCTCTCACCCCAAACCTAGATAAGTGAACCCCATCCCTGGTATACATGTCATTTCTGCCATAGAAGAGGTCCCAGTTGTCAATGAATGTTACCGCATTTTCCTTACAGTATTTGTCCAGCCAGCAATTGTATGGGAGAGGGTAAGGTACCTAGGGACTGGCAGAGAGCATGCATAGTTCTTTTGTATAAAGGGAAAGGGGACAAAAGAGAGTGCAAAAATTATTGAGGGATAAGTCTGTTGAGTATACCTGGTAAAGTGTATGGTAGAGTTATTATTGAAAGAATTAAGAGTAAGACTGAGAATAGGATAGCAGATGAACAAGGAGGCTTTAGGAAAGGTAGAGGGTGTGTGGACCAGGTGTTTACAGTGAAGCATGTAAGTGAACAGTATTTAGATAAGGCTAAAGAGGTTTTTGTGGCATTTATGGATTTGGAAAAGGCATATGACAGGGTGGATAGGGGGGCAATGTGGCAGATGTTGCAGGTGTATGGTACAGGAGGTAGGTTACTGAAAGCAGTGAAGAGTTTTTACGAGGATAGTGAGGCTCAAGTTGAAGTATGTAGGAAAGAGGGTGATTATTTCCCAGTAAAAGTAGGCCTTAGACAAGGATGTGTGATGTCACCGTGGTTGTTTAATATATTTATAGATGGGGTTGTAAGAGAAATGCGAGGGTCTTGGCAAGAGGCGTGGAGTTAAAAGATAAAGAATCACACATAAAGTGGGAGTTGTCACAGTTGCTCTTTGCTGATGACACTGTGCTCTTGGGAGATTCTGAAGAGAAGTTGCAGAGGTTGGTGGATGAATTTAGTAGGGTATGTAAAAGAAGAAAATTAAAAGTGAATACAGGAAAGAGTAAGGTTATGAGGATAACAAAAAGATTAGATGATGAAAGATTGGATATCAGATTGGATGGAGAGAGTATGGAGGAGGTGAATGTATTCAGATATTTGGGAGTGGACATGTCAGCGGATGGGTCTATGAAAGATGAGGTGAATCATAGAATTGACGAGGGGAAAAGAGTGAGCGGTGCACTTAGGAGTCTGTGGAGACAAAAAACTTTGTCCTTGGAGGCAAAGAGGGGAATGTATGAGAGCATAGTTTTACCAATGCTCTTATATGCGTGTGAAGCTTGGGTGATGAATGTTGCAGTGAGGAGAAGGCTGGAGGCAGTGGAGATGTCATGTCTGAGGGCAACGTGTGGTGTGAAGTGAATATAATGCAGAGAAGTCGTAGTTTGGAAGTTAGGAGGAGGTGCGGGATTGCCAACCTGTTGTCCAGAGGGCTGAGGAAGGGTTGTTGAGGTGGTTAGGACATGTAGAGAGAATGGAGCAAAACAGAATGACTTCAAGAGTGTATCAGTCTGTAGTGGAAGGAAGGCGGGGTAGGGGTCGGCCTAGGAAAGGTTGGAGAGAGGGGGTAAAGGAGGTTTTGTGTGCGAGGGGCTTGGACTTCCAGCGGGCATGCGTGAGCGTGTTTGATAGGAGTGAATGGAGACAAATGGTTTATAATACTTGACATGCTGTTGGAGTGTGAGCAAAGTAACATTTATGAAGGGACTCAGGGAAACCGGCAGGCCGGACTTGAGTCCTGGAGATGGGAAGTACAGTGCCTGCACTCTGAAGGAGGGGTGTTCATGTTGCAGTTTAAAAACTGTAGTGTAAAGCACCCTTCTGGCAAGACAGTGATGGAGTGAATGATGGTGAAAGTTTTTCTTTTTCGGGCCACCCTGCCTTGGTGGGAATCAGCCAGTGTGCTAATAAAAAAAAATAATAATAATATTTTATTTTGGCATGATACATATTCTACAAAGAAATACAGTGGAACCTCTACTTACGAGTTTAATCGATTCCGTGACCTTACTTGCATCTGGATTTGCTCTTTTACAGGGTCAATTTTCCTCATCTAAATTAATTGAAAAGGAATTAATTCATTCCAGTGGAATTCCAGGCACGACAATTTTTTTTTTATTATTTTTTATTAACACATCGGCTGATTCCCACCAAGGCAGGGTAGCCCGAAAAAGAAAAACTTTCATCATTCACTCCATCACTGTCTTGCCAGACGGGTGCTTTACACTACAGTTATAAAACTGCAACATTAACACCCTTCCTTCAGAATGCAGACACTGTACTTCCCATCTCCAGAACTCAAGTCCGGCCTGCTGGTTTCCCTGAACCCCTTCATAAATGTTACTTTGCTCACACTCCAATAGCACGTTAAGTATTAAAGACCATTCGTCTCCATTCACTCCTATCAAATACTCTCACGCACTCTTGCTGGAAGTCCAAGCCCCTCGCACACAAAACCTCCTTTACCCCCTCCCCCCAATCCTTCCTAGGCCGACCCCTACCCCGCCTTCCCTCCACTACAGATTTATACACTCTCGAAGTCATTCTGTTTTGTTCCATTCTCTCTACATGTCCAAACCACCCCAACAACCCCTCCTCAGCCCTATGTAAGTAAGTAAGTTTATGGATGTTAGTTTTGGTAATCCTACACCTTCTCCTAATTTCCAAACTACAAATTCTCTGCATTATATTCACACTGCACACTGCCCTCAGACATGACATCTCCACTGCCTCCAGCCTTCTCCTTGTTGCAACATTCATCACCCATGCTTCACACCCATACAAGAGTGTTGGTACAACTATACTCTCATACATTCCCCTCTTTGGTTCCACGGACGAGTTCTTTGTCTTTGCAGACTCCTCAGTGCACCACTCACCCTTTACCCCTCATCAATTCTATGAATCACCTCATCCTTCATAGACCCATCTGCTGACACGTCCACTCCTAAATATCTGAATACATTCACAACAAAATACTTCAATAATTTCCCTAATATCAACTCTACGGCTTATTTATCTATCATAATTCATCTAATATGACATAATAAGCAATATTAATAACAAAGAAACATTATACACGTATATACTAGAATGAATAAAACACATGTCATTACATATGTGGCTAGTGGTGGTGGTGACAGTGGCCATTGTTGTTGTTGGGGTTTATAGGGTCACCACAGTGGCCATTCCTGCTCCTGACTACATGTTTAGAGAACCTAGGATAACCCAAAAAAGTCAGAGTGACTAACTGTTACACTCTTAATGCTACACTTAATTGCTACACTCATAATGCTAAACTTTTCACTGACTCCTTCTGCTTTAGTATTGTACATATAGAAGTGGTACGCTAGTACTGCCTGACCAAATCCTTAACCCTCCACCTAGTTTGTTTATCTATGATTTCCTGCTTTAATTCTATGGAAATCATCCTCTTTTTCTTCTCAGCACTGTCCTTTGCACTTGCTTTCTTAGGCCCCATGGTTAGAAACTAAGATATTTTGCAAAATAACTGCATAAGGAAAACACGAGAATTCCCTCCACCACGAGTGGAGTGGACTGAGCATTGTTTTGATATATACTGCTATCTCGTGGTGGCATTCGAAAACTCACTAATAGTATAGGATACAACAAGGTCTGCCACTGCTGTTTCATGCTGTCTGCCACTGCTGCTTCATGCTGTCTGCCACTGCTGCTTCATTTTGTCTGCCACTGCTGCTTCATGTTGTCTTCCACTGCTGCTTCATGTCTGCCACGACTGCTTCATGTTGTCTGCCACTGCTGCTTCATGTTGTCTGCCACTGCTACCTCATGATGTCTGCGCCCACTTTTTGCTAGCGTGTTGAAGAGCTTTCCAATATGTGAAAGTTGAGGGGCAGTGCCAATCGGACAGGTACTGGATGGTGACGTCATTTGTTTACCCTTGAACATTGCCAAAGAATCGAACATTTCTGCTACTTTGAGCTCAATTTTCAAGGTACTTTTCATCGTGAAACCAATCAAAATCATATCTATTTCTATTGTACATCTTCCATTCTATCAAATGAGACAAAAAAAAAAAAGCGAGAATACAACCATAAAAAAATATACTGCTACTGGTGGCCTGGTGGTTAACGCTCTCGCTTCACACGGTGAGGGCCTGGGTTCGATTCCCAGCCAGAGTAGAAACATTGGACGTGTTTCTTTCCACCTGTTGTCTATGTTCCCCATCAGTAAAATGGGTACCTGGGTGTTAGTCGACTGGTGTGGGTCGCATCCTGGGACACTGACCTAAGGAGGCCTGGTCACAGACCGGGCCGCGGGGGCGTTGACCCCCGGAACTCTCTCCAGATAAACTCTCTCCAGATACAGGAAGGCTAATGGCTGAGAAGTGAACTCCGTTATTTATGGTCCAATTTCTTTCATTTTTGGTGTACGTTAAGAAGCATCTTTCCATCATACATTGCCCAAGTTTCAATAAGATAGTCCAACAAACAACTGAGATCTAATTCCCTAGATCAAGAGCCCCTCACCAGCGTCAAGGAGCCTCCTTGAGGCCAGCTCGCATCTGGAAATTTCGCTCACTTCTGGAAGAAAAAAAATCGACAGAGCGGCTGCTCGTATCTGGAAAACCTCACAAGTGGATGCACTCATAAGTAGAGGTTCCACTGTATAACAATTGGGTGCACATGCCAAAAGCCCCTTTATATACAGAGCATTTCGGGTAAACTTACAATTAACTTATGATTAATAAGGCAATAACAGTACATATGGTCATTAGATGAATTACAATGAATACAAGAGAACTGAGTACAGTATTCTATTAGGTCATGCGGGATGACTACCAACACACTTACTCTCAATATAGACAAAACCTACTTCGTGCCATTTGGAAACAGCTTCAAATGTGCTGCTGAACATATTGATAAGTGGTTCACCCATTTCAAGACACAGAGAGGCAAAATTTCTAGGTCTCCACCTTGACTGCAGACTCAGATTCCAAACCCACATAGAGCAAATATCCAGGAAAGTCTCCAAAACAGCATCCTTTCAAAAATATGGTACTATGTACCCTAAATGGCTCTTCTTGCTCTTTACCACTCTCTCATTTATCCTTACCTCACCTATGGTATTTGTGTATGGGGCTCAACCACAGCAAATCACCTTAAACCTTTAATAACCCAACAAAAAGCTGCAGTATGATTCAATTCAATTCAAACTTTATTCTCTATAAGTATTACAATGCTGAGTTTACAGAATTTGGTTATTGTGTGGTTTACATGTAGTAAAATAATAATTACAGAGTGTACCACTAGAACGCCTAGCATGGCTAGGCATTTCGGGCAGACTTATATTAAATCTTAGGTTTAAAATGTTACAGAATTATGAGATAAGTTGGTATTATGGCTAAGTGACTAAATACTAGTTGTGAGTTTAGCAATGTGAATGCTTTTGTTTTGGCACTATACATAGTTTCAGATTACTAACTCCTGCACTAGACAGCATACTCCAAGGTTTTTCAGGACTCTTAACTTGCTTAATATACAAAACATCCACACATATTACTGTGCCTACTACATACACAGAACACTATACTCAAACATAAACCCTCCTCTCAGACTCCTCCTGGATAACTATAATAGAACACACAGCCATAATACAAGACACAAATCACTTTTTGATATCCCACGTGTCCATCTCTCCCTCTGCAAAAATGCTATGCATGTAAAGGGCCCAAAGATCTAGAATTCAATGCCAGAGCACACTAAAGGACCTCTGCCTTCAAATAAATTTAAGGCCCTACTTAGAAATCACCTCATCACCTAAAATTAACCAGACAAACACTTTACTTAATACCTACCAGTTACTGAAGTTTCTAAATAATTTAAGACTGCACAACTATATTTGATAATCTACTTCGAACTTAAAATTGTTTTAATTTCATTATTGCATTTATTTATTTATTTATTTATTTATTTTATGTCTTTGCAAACAGTACATTGAGATTTTGTATTTACAATAGTGTGTAGCAATGCAAAGAGAGCCTCTTTTATGCCTAAGCATTATGGGCCAACTTAACATTATTGGCTTACAGACTACTTAACACTAAGGATTATATCATAGTTGTACAGTAGGATAGTAATTATTTCATAGTTGTACAGTAGATTATTAATTACAGTGGACCCCCCCCGAGTTTCGTGATTAATCCATTCCAGAGAGTCTGCCGACTGGCGAATCTATTTTCCCCATAAGAAATAATGGAAACCCAATTAATCCATTTCAGACAGCCAAAATTATTAACAAAAAATAATTTTTTTAAAGATTAAATATAGATTTACATAGAGAAAACAATGACAAATAAATATAAAGCACTAATAAAATGGATAAATGAACATTTAACATCACACTTAACCTTTATTGATTCTTGTTGGTGTAGGAGGTAGGTAGGAGGCAAGAGGAAGGCGAGTTTATTATGCTTCAATATGACGCTAATATCATCTCTAAGGCTTATTTATCTATCACAATTTATCTAATATGACATTATAAACAATATTAATAACATAGAAACATGATATGTACTCTAGAATGAATAAAATATGTCATAATGTATGAGAGGAGTAAATGGTGTAAGTGTTGTTGGGTTTAAGAGCAGCCACTGAAAGAAGCCGTGTTGGTGGCGGTGGAGGCTTTGGCCACCACCACCATCATACTTAAACAATGTATGTAATTTATAAATAAGAAATATTTACATTTTAATTTATAAATAAGAAATATTTACATTTTAATTTATAAATAAGTAAGTTTATTCAGGTACACACAAATACAGTTACATACATAGATTATCATACATAGCAGCATATGTGTAAAGTACCCAGGATAACCCCAAAAATTAAAAGAGTGACATATTTCCATTGGTGTCCTTTTATATTTACACTTACATTTAGTTTTTTAGTTACACTTTTATATTTACACTTACCTTGGAGATGTTAGTTAAATTAGTTAGTGTGATGAAGGAGATGTTGGCAGAGGTTTAGGGTGGTGGAAGAAAGGGCGGTGTATGTTCAGCAGTCCTATACACATCCAAGAACATTGGAGAGTTACTCTCATGTTGTTTTTCTATCGCTTACGCGCTTTACTTACTTGCTACACTGTTAATTCTACACTTTATCGCTGGCTGAGCTATAGCCTTTATTGATACCTGCTGCTTTAGTATCATACATATTGTAGAATCACTGAATCACTGCAGAAGGCACATTCTCCCCTCTCTCTTCCTCTACTTTAGTACTTTGCTGGCACTGGACAAGCACCTAAAGTCGGTTCCTGACCAGCCGGGCTGTGGCTCGTACGTTGGTTTGCGTGCAGCCAGCAGCAACAGCCTGGTTGATCAGGCTCTGATCCACCAGGCCGCCTGGTCACAGACCGGGCCGCGGGGGCGTTGACCCCCGGAACTCTCTTAAGATAAACTCCAGGTATGAGTTTTTTCTTGAATTCTATCATGTTTCTCACCTTCTTTACCAAAGGGCTGGCACTAGGAGCTTTCTTTGTGCCCATGGTGGCTTATTTAGCAGTTGAAAGCACAAAAAACAATGAATTATTATGAAATGTGTTGTATGAACCCATGGGGTGATGGTCACATGCTGGTAAACAATGGCACAATGAGTGTGAATAGTGCGGGAGACTGGCTTTGTGTGCGCGCTAACAGGCAGACGTGTACCAGAAGTTCGCCGAATCACGAGTCCAATCACAAACCACGAAGCTAAATTTTGCCGAAAAAACTTGCCGAAAGTCGGATTTCATGAAAGTCGTGGCCGCCGAATGGCGGGGGTCCACTGTATAAGTGAATCTAATTTGTATAAGACAAAAGATATATTCATATATTCAAAAATGCTTTTTGTGAAAACAATGATTCAATTATATTCCGGTCAACAATGGCTAAAAGGTTCAAAGTGATTGTAGAAGTTATGAAGTGGGAGTACATAAGTGATTATGTGTGTACTGAGTATTTAGTCTAGGGTGATTAAATGGCTTTTGAGAAGAGTCTTAAATTGATTTTCAGACATACTGCTGATGATTGCTCAACCATTTACTCATTACTACACACTTACAGGTATTTCAATCTCAGTGTTTAAAATGTACTAAATTGTAATACTTCACATTGTAAATTGTCTTAACTTGTTCTAAATTGTAATACTGTACCTTTTATAAACGGTATCAAAAATGTTTCAATCTCATTGTTTTCAAATGTACTAAATTGTAATACTTCATATTGTAAATTGTTTTAACTTGTTCTAAATTGTAATACAGTGGAACCTCAAAATTTGAACGTATCACATATCGAACATTTCAAAAATAGAACCCTTTTCTCGAACCAACTGTGTCCCTATTATCGAACGCGCCCCTATTTTCGGACTGCCGGGTACCGGACCTGTCTGCCAGCCCACTCTATCCGTGTCCCCGCGCAGGCACCGTGAGCCAGTCTGGCTTTGTTGATGCTTGAGTGAACACTAACCTGTGCTCTCATTCAAACATTTTATGATTATTTCATTGTATTTAGTGCTTGTGAGATTGTGAAATAAGCTACCATGGGCCCAAAGAAACTTGCTAGTGGAAAGTGAGAAACACCACAGATGTGAAGAAGGAAATAATACAGAAGTGGAATGATGTCCAAATGTTTGTGGAGAAGTACCACCCTGAGCAAGCTGAAACAAGCCATCTTTGCAACAAGTTCAGTGACAGAACCATGTCCCATTTTAGGGAAATGTTAAAGAGGCGCCAGAAACAGAGGACTGTGGACAGTTATTTTGTGAGACAGGGGTCCAGTGACTCTCAAGCTGGTCCTAGTGGCATTGAAAGACAGAGAAAAGAAGTAACCCCAGAGAGGGCTTTACCTGAAGTCCTCATGGAGGGGGATTCTCCTTCCAAACACTAACCCCAACTCCCTCTCTCCTCCTCCCTATCTTCCAGATACCATTACCAATCTTCAATAAAATGCATTTTTTTGTGAAATTTTTGGGGTTTCTGGAACGGATTAATTGTATTTCCATTATTTCTTATAGGAAATATTGCTTCGATTTTCAGACTTTTCGAATTTAGAACTAGCTCCAGGAAAGGATTAAGTTCGATATTTGAGGTTCCACTGTACTGTACTGTACTTTTATAAATTCCTGTGGAACGTCGGTTTTCGTGATCAATTCATTCCAGAAAGTCTAAGAAACACCGAATTGTATGAAAACTGAAGCAATGTTTCCCATAAGAAATAATGTAGATCCAATTAATCCGTTCCAGACACCCAAAAATATTAACAAAAAATACATTTTATAGAGAATAACTATAGTTTTACATGCAGAAAACAATGAGAAATAAATATAAATGACTAATGAAATGGATAAATGAACATTTAACATCAAGTTTACCTTTATTGAAGACTCCTGTTGGCATATGGAAGTCGGCGAGGAGAGAGGGAGGAGGAGAGGTTATTGTTTGGAAGGGGAATCCCCCTCCATAAGGAATTCAGGTATCAAGGCCCTATCCGGGGTTACTTCCCTTCTTTGTCTTTTACTGGCACTAGGACCAGCTTGAGAGTCACTGTTTCCCTGTCGCACAATCAATCTGTCCAGAGAGGTCTGTTTCTGGCATCTCTTTAAGATTTCCTTAAAATGGAACAAAGCATTGTCACTGAACATGTTGCAGACATGACTTGCAACAGCTTTGTTTGGGTGATATTTCTCCACAAAACTTTGAAGCTCATTCCACTTTGCCCACATGTCCTTAACCCTTTCAGGGTCGAGAGGCCCTCTCCTAAACTTGTTCTCAGGGTCGAAAATTTTTTGGAAAAAAAAAAAAACATTATTTTTTTTATGAAATGATAGAGAATCTTTTCCCAATCATAATGAAACCAAAAGTATGAAATTTGATGGAAAACTTACGGAATTACGCTCTCGCGAAGTTAGTGGTCTCGCCGATGTTTACTCATCGGCGATTTCGCCCACTTTGAGCCCTATTTTCGACCAATTCCTGTGTACTAGTCGACAAAAATCATATTTATTTCGCTAGAACTCCATTTTTTCTATCGAATGAGTACAAGAAACCACCCATTTACCAATTTCAACTATCCAATAAAGTGGTTAGAAATTGGCAATTTTGCCAATTTCACACAAATTTCAGAAGATGCCAATTTCCAAATAGGGTCCAGAATAAACAAGAAAGACATTCCTGGCACTAAAATAACAAGTTCTCTGTTCGTTAGTCACATCCCCAAGCTCCTCTTATATTTTGCTTTCCACTTTGAATTTTTATTTTTACAAAATATAGAAGATTTAGTTATGCAGACTACTGCATTAGTGCAGAAATGGTATAAATAATATCAGCGCACTTGTGAAAGAATATTAGACTCACCAGTTGACGTGTATTGGACGCTTGGCATGATTTGTTTACTTTTGAACTTTGGTAAAAATCGAACATTTCTGCTACTTTGAGCTCAATTTCAAGGTACTTTTCATTGTGAAACCAATCAAAATCATCTCAATTTCTGTAATATGTCTTCCATTCTATAAAATGAGACCAGGAAAACTAGAATACAACCATAAATACCATACGAAAATACAGTGCAAAGTCGCTGTTGTAATCCAAAAACACGGTCAAAGTTTTTTTTCTCATTACGCACTGTATCCTGCAGGATTTTTTTTATACTGCGCACACTGACCACACAGACCCATTCTTTCATATGTAGGCCTACCAGCTTTCTCTCGCTAGATTTGAAGGCGCTAGAATTTAGGCGTTCTAGTACATCATAACCCTGGTGCATAAGCCGCACTAGTACGTCGAAAACCCTGAAAGGGTTAATCACTGAAGAAGGCACATTCTTCCCTCTCTCTTCCTCCTCTGAAGCAATTTACTCAGCTGCAGTCTGTTGCTGTTCCAGTTGAAGGTCTTGCAGCTCTTCAGTGGTTAGCTCTTCCTTGTGGCCATCCACCAACTCTTCCAAATCCTGGCCACTCTCATCCAACCCCATGGACTCGAAACTTTCTTTGCCCCCATGGTGGCTTATTTATCAGTCACACTCAATAAACAAGCACAAAAACAATGGATTGTTACGAAATGTTATCCGAACGAATGGGGTAGTGTTCACTCAACGAGAAACAACGCCAGACCAAATCAGAACACGTGGGATGCTTTGTGTGGGTAGGCAGACGCGTTTGGTACAAACCATTGTCAGTTCTACGAAAACCAAGTGGATGTACGAAAACTGGGACAAAATTTAGATGAAAAAAGTAATTGAAAACTGAATCCTACGAAAACCAGGGCATACAAAAACCGAGGTTCCACTGTACATCAAAACTGTAATTTATTTTATACTGATCTGCACTACTAGACTTATTACAGCTATACAGCATTCTAGGTATTCATTGTAACTCATCTAATGACCATATGAACTGTTATTGCCTCATTCATCTTATGTTAATTTTAAGTTTGAATTCTAAAATGGTTGTAGGTAAGACACATATGCAACAGTTAGGTATCTTTATTTTGAAACGTTTCACCTACACAGTAGGCTTCTTCAGTAGAGTACAGAAAAGTTGATAGAAGCAGAAGAGAGGTGAAGACGATGTAATCAGTCCATCACTCTTGAAGTTTTGAGGTGGTCAGTCCCTCAGTCTGGAGAAGAGTATTGTTCCATAGTCTGAAACAATATGGAGTTGAAGTGACAGGATGGAGCCTTATATACCACCAGAAGGTGAGATGTAGGCCATGCTATGCATACAAAGGGGCTTTTGGCATGCACACCCAACTATTGTATTCCCTTGTACAACAATGTATCATGTCAAAATAAACATTATTATTATTATTATTATTATTATTATATGACTTTAAAAAGTCTTGTAGATAAGATACACAATTTTGATTATTAAGTTGTCTCTGAATTCATTAATTTTATTGCATTCTATCACATAAAAATGCAAGGTGTGACAAATGTCCATCTGGCAAAGTTTACACTTATGAAGTTTGGTCTACATCGCTTAGTGGTGGTGATTTAACCTTCCAGCAATATTGGTAACCGGACGGTTACCGTTGGATATTAGATATTGGCTACCATTGGATATTCAATATTGGAGCCAGGCAGTAGTAACATCCAAGAGTCTGCTTATTTTGTTGGATGCACCCAAGGCATGTATGTAGCTCCTCATACATGACAGAATGATGATATATGGATTGACTGGTGTCAAACTCCCCCAGTCTCAAATCAGTGGAGTTCAGTTGAAGTTCTTTTTGTATTCTCAAATTGTTCACTAACAGCCCAAGATTGTAATTTACTCCCTCTTTGAAGGTATATGACTTTGCCAATTCACCAGTTCTATCATGCATCTGAAAACCAAACCAGTGTGGTACTCAGGGAAGTGAACATAATTTTGTAGTACAGACTGCCTGAACATGTAAGATAAGATTTTATTCAAATTTTTAACCTAGGAGGGTTAGCCACTCAGGATAACCCAAGAAAGTTAGTGCATCATTGTGGGACTGCCTGTCTTATTTCCACTGAGTCCTCGAGCTGGTCGAGGTCACAGGAGGAAGGAGAGCTCAGCCAGCATTGGTGGAGTGCGGACGTGTCTTCTGAAGGCTTCTCAGTTGTTTGTTGGTGGTGTAGGCCCTGTTTAGGCTCTGCTTCACCATTTTTCTTTTCTTGTGTGCATGTGTTTTTCATTGTTTTCTCTTATCAGGCGGTGTTGTTTGGCCCATTTTTGGAGGGTTTGACCGAGATGTCGTTTGCCCCTATAGGGGGAGGACCCCCCTCCAGTCCCTACTCAGTTGACAACTGTTTCTTCACTGCCGGACCATGATATGGCTATTGTGCCTCCTACTAGGATAAATAAATGGGCTCTTGAGGTTGATGACGGAGCCAGACCCCTGTCTAGCCCAAAACGCCAACCAACCTCTTGTCTAGACCGAGCTCCTTCACCCTGAATTACTCCAGACATGATGGTGGTTCTTGTGCATCCTAAGGATGGTGGTACACCCTTCACCAATCCACAGGAAGTCACTAATGCCATCAGTGGATCTCCTTTCGGTAAGGCCTGCATAGACGGGGGTGTCCAGTAACTCAGTAAGGGTACAGCCCTAAGTTTCCGGCTCCATCATAAATCTTTTCTGGCCAGAAATTTACTACTTAATGCCATTCATGTCCTGGGTAGGTTGTCTGCTGGGAAGTCCGCCCCTCAATCCTTGCTGCCGGTTGCTGTTACGGCAGAGTTGGACCGATGTCCTCGTCCCTCTCAGATGAGGAGACCCACTCTGAGGGGGTCCACGACTTAGGCTTGAGGGAGGTTTGGAGCCTCTTGACTCATCCTGCCATGTCTTGTATGGTTTATGTGTGTTTCTCAGGTGCTCTCCCAAGATTTGTGACTTTTGGCAAGCTAAGGTTTCCAGTTCTTCCTTATACTTTTCCTCTACTCTGGTGCCTGAGTTCGCAGCAAACTCGTCTATGCGAGTGAGGTGTATGGCTTGGCCTATTCCTCCTCTCTTCGCTGCCTAGACATTCTCCAGAATTTGGCCATCCACAGTATGTATGCTGGGGGTGTTCCCCTCCATCCCCGTTGCAGCCGTGGAAGCAGATTCTGGGATGGTCCCCCTCTCATCGGTGAGAACGGCGAGGGACTGTTTACGACTCCATCATATGGCCTCTCTGCCTTGTACTCACCCCTGCCGTCTCTCTCCACGAACGTGGGGAGGCAGCCCGTCCCCCCTCAAAGTTTATTCTCTATAAGGATTACAATGCTGAGTTTACAGAATTTGGTTATTGTGTGGTTTACATGTAGTAAAATAATAATTACAGAGTGTACCACTAGAACACCTAGCATGGCTAGGCATTTCGGGCAGACTTAAATTAAATCTAAAGTTTAAAATATTACAAAATTATGAGGTAAGTTGGTATTATGGCTAAGTGACTAAATACTAGTTTGTGAGTTTAGCAATGTGAATGCTTTTGTTTTGGCACTATACAGTTTCAGTATTGGAATATCACAGGCCAACTTATGACTAGTTAAGATTCATTATTTTGAGATTGAGATTGATATTTCTGTTTATGGTCAAATGAGTGAGTGAGTGTAAGTGTTAACCACCAGGTGGTATTCGTGTAATTAGTTGACAGGGTGTATCAGGGAGATAAGATGTTTTCTGATGGTAGTTTTGAAGGTGATGAATGTGTCTGCAGTTTTAGAATTTTCAGGTAGGGTGTTCCAGATTTTAGGGCCTTTGACATACATTGAATTTTTGTAAAGGTTTAGTCGGACACGGGGAATGTCATAGAGATGTTTGTGTCTGGTGTTGTGCCTGTGGGTTCTGTCGCAACTATCAAGAAAGTGTTTTAGGTCAAGGTTAATATTGGAATTTAAGGTCCTGTAGATGTAGACTGCACAGTAGTAAGTGTGGATGTACTGAACAGGGAGTAAGTTTAGATCTATGAAGAGTGGGAGGGTGTGTTGCTAGGGATGGGATTTAGTGATTATTCTTACTGCGGCTTTTTGTTGGGTTATTATTGGCTTTAGGTGTGTTGCTGCAGTTGAACCCCAAGCACAGATAGCATAGGTGAGGTATGGATATATAAGTGAATGGTAAAGTGTGAGAAGGGCAGTTTGCGGCACGTAGTATCGTATCTTGGAGAGGATCCCAACCGTTTTGGATACTTTTTTGGTTATGTGTTGGATATGGGTGCTGAAGTTCAGGTTGTTGTCAAGGTATAGGCCTAGGAATTTGCCCTCATTATGCCTGGCAATTAGAGTGTTGTCGATCTTAATGTTAATTTGCACATCTCCTGCTCTGCTACCAAACATAATGTAGTAGGTTTTGTCAGTGTTAAGCATAAGTTTATTGGCTGTCATCCAAGTCGATATTTTGATCAGCTCCTCATTAACAATGGTGTTGAGGGTGGCAAGATTAGGGTGAGAGATGACATAAGTCATGTCGTCAGCAAAGAGAATGGGGTTCAGGTGTTGAGATACGTTTGGAAGATCATTGATGTATATGAGGAAGAGCAGGGGACCAAGGACACTTCCCTGCGGAACTCCAGTATCAAGTGGCTGTGTTGTTGATGCTGTGTCTTTAATGGTGACATACTGATACCTGTTAGTAAGGTAAGATTTGAAGTATGCAAGCGCATGGCCTCTTATACCATAATGGTCAAGTTTGTGGAGTAGGATGCTGTGGTCTACTGTGTCAAAAGCTTTTCTTAGGTCAATAAAAATTCCTAGTGGATATTCCTTATTTTCCAATGCTATGTAAAGCAGATCTAGCATTTTTATGATTGCATTGTTAGTGCTTTTATTTTTCCTGAATCCAAATTGGCAGGGGTTGAGTATGTTTTGTGCCGTTATAAATGAATATAGTCTCCTGTGCACGAGTTTCTCAAAGATTTTGGATAGCAATGGTAAGTTTGATATTGGCCTATAGTTGTTTAAATCTGTAGGGTCACCACCTTTATGTATTGGTGTAACCCTTGCCGTCTTGAGTAGTTTCGGGAACGTGCTAGTTTCTAGTGACTTGTTAAAAAGCAATGAGATAGCATGCGAGAGGACATGGGCCGCTCTCTTGTACAATAATGGTGGGATATGAGACAGATTCCCTGAGTTATTTTTAAGTGACTTTATAATCTTGGTGACTTCCATGGGCTCAGATGGAGCAAGATAGAAGGAATTTGGGAAATTCCCATCTAGGTAGTCCCCGGCATGGGCATTGGTGCGTGGGATTTTATTGGCGAGATTAGAACCTATGGTTGAGAAGAAGTCGTTTATCTTGTTAGCTGTGTAAGTGGGATGCAGTGGTGTTTCATTAGGTTTAGTTAGGGCAATATTCTTGGTTTTTTTCAGTTTGTGGGTCCCTAGAATCTGAGAGAGTGCTTTCCAGGTCTTTTTTATATCTCCTCTTGTGTCAGTGAATCTACTGGAGTAGTATAGTTGTTTGGCTTTCTTTATTACTTTGGTGAGGACTGATGAATAGTGTTTAAGAATATCTTTGTGTATTAAACCCTGTCTATATTGCTTTTCATACTGGTGTTTCTTATCAATGGATTTCAGAATGGTGCTGGTTAGCCATGGGCAACCAAGCCGTTTGTTTGTGATCTGTTTCGTTTTTATAGGATAATGTTTGTTGTATAGTCTAAGTAATTTGTTAAGAAAAATGTCTGTCCAGTCATCAATACCATTGGCCTTGGAGAATTCTGTAGGCCAGTCAACAGTCTCTAGGTCAGCTGTGAACTTCCTTATTGAGGCCTCATCATGGAGTCTAAATGAAACTTTGTTGTATTCAAGTGGTGGTTTACTAATGTTTGTCAAGAGGAAGGTAGGGTAGTGGTCTGTAGTGCTATCTGTGATTATCCCTGATTTAAGGGGGGCTAGTATATTGGTCCATATGTGGTCTATTATGGTTGCACTTGTTTCAGTGAGCCTGGTTGGCTTAGTTATTGTTGGTATGAGAAGTGTGTTGTTCATATTGTTGATGAAATCAGTTACAGGCTGATCATCTAGTAGGCCAAGGTTGATGTTGAAGTCTCCAGCTAAGAGAAGGTGGTGCTTATTCATTTGTCTGTTTGTTATTAGTGCCTTTAGTTTCTCACTGAAATTTGGGATGTTTGTGTGGGGTATCCGGTAAATGGCACCGATTGTAACAGGCGTCTTAAGGTTTTTTACAGTAAAATTAGCAAAAATGTATTCTCCATATTCATCACTAAAGCAAGTGGTGCTAATACAAGATAATTGGTTAGAGTAATAGATTGCAATACCACCCCCAACTTGGTATGGTCTGCAGTTGTGGATTGCTGTGTATCCTGGTAGAGGGTAGATATCTATTGTGTCCTGCTTAAGCCAGGTCTCAGTAAGAATAATGCAGAAGGGTGTCTTTAGTGATTCAAGGAGTGCCAGGAGGTCATCATAGTGTTTGCTTAAGAACCTAATGTTGTAGTTAAGTACTGATAGACTTTTAACATTGTTTAGGATAGTGCTGGCTTGTGATGGTGTGTAGTAAAAGCAGTTACTTTCCAATAGGTTTTGATTGTGTGTCAGATTATGGAGGTTTAGATCAGGGTCAACATGATCAATCATCTTCTAGGTTTAAATTATGGTTATTTATATCCTGAGTTGTGGGTTGAGTTTTAGTACTGATATCTGTAGTGGTGGGAAGTTTGGACAAGTGTATAGCTATAGCATTTTGGTCATGTAGAGTATAGTCACTAATACACATAATGGAGTTGGTGTTGTCTATGTGTTGTGCTGGAATGAGCTAAAGTACAACTAGGTATAAACTAATAATATAAAAATACAAGTTAAAAATAGCACAAGACTCTCACTTGTAATTGCACTAAGGTCTAATGTAATGACTTCGGTATAGTCTATGTATTGAGCTAGAATGAGCTATAGTACAACTAGGTTTAATCTAATAAGATAAAAATACAAATTAAAAATAGCACCAGACTCTCACTAGTAATTACACTATGGTCTAATATAATGAATTTGGTAATGACTATGTATTGAGCTAGAATGAGCTATAGTACAACTGAGTTTAATCTAATGATATAAAAAAGGCACAAGACTCTCAATTGTAATTGCACTAATGTCTTATATAAGTTGTTTACAAGAATTAGAGTATAACTAGATTTAAATTGACAAGATAAAATATGCAAGTTAAGGTAGCAAAATAATAAAAAAAAGTAGAAAAAAAAATATATGAGGTAGTTGGTACTAGTTAGCAAAAGATAGTTTAGGGCCTTGAACAATAATATAATTGAAATATACACTAATTGCACACACAATATAGTCACTAAGATATGAAAACAATCTTAGAATAGGACTTATAATATAAACTTATAACATAAAAATACAAATTGAAATGGTACTTGCAATTGCACTAGGGTCTGGTATAGGTTGTTGTCAAGATCAAGAGTATAACTAGATTTAAATTGACAAAATAAAATTCACAAATTAAAGTACCAAAAGAATAATAAGTAAAAAATAACAATGGCAATGTCTTGGTTATAATATGATAGTAAGATGGTAGACAGGTACAGAGGCACATAAGTGCAGAGGTACACAGGTACAAAGGATAATATAAAGGTTGGAGTTGAATATACAAACTTGGAAATTTGGCAACAAAATGTTATGAGAAGTATAAAATAATGATTAATGTACAAAAGTAAAACTGACTGGTAGTAAATATGGTGTTTAATAAAATTTTAGTAAGTAATAATGATTACAAAATAAGTGAAAAAGTAATGTTTATTTCTTTCAAAATTGCACTGGTAGTTATACTTGAGGTTATTTGGCAGTACAAGGTAATTAAGAGTACTCTAAGATAGTAAATGTGGTATTAAAACTGGTTAAGGTAATTAGACAAGTAATGGTTATTAAATGATGTCAAAAATGTTAAGAGTAAATTGTATTGATAGTAAAAATGGTAATTATTAATTTTAGTAAGTAATATCAATTGGTTTAGCTTTCCTTTGTGGCCAAGGCCCAATGTTCCCTGGCCTGCCTCACACTCCCTGCACCAGTGATGACTCCCTTCCCTCTCCACTCTCTGGTCCCCCCTTGGATGGACCTGGCAAGGTACATCCACCTGGATTGGCCCTCCAGGAACAGGGAACCCCCTCAGTTAGCTGCATTTCTCTTTTAAGAGTTTCGTTCTGTCACGTATGGTTCTTCATTCTCCATCTACATGGACAGCTCAGCACAGACTTTCCCCCCTTCTACATCTTCTGCGACCTTCTTTGCTGATCTCCCTCTGTGTCAAACCTGGCGGTTAGACCCTGCTCACTCGATCCTGGCAGGAGAGCTCTTCGCCATTCACTATGCTCTGATTTTTGTCCTTGCTCACCTTACCCCTCAGCCTTTGGTTCCCTTCTCTGATTCCCAATCTTCCCTGGCACTTTTGTGCTCTGCCCGTCCATGGTCTCTATGCGTCCTCGTCTGACAGACGCAATCTCTTCTGCATTTCTTGCAGAGTCCAGGTTGGAGCATCTCCCTTCAGTGGGTACCTGCCCATGTTGGCATTCGGGGCAATGAAGTGGCAGACCGAGTGGCCTCCCTCGCACACACACTTCCTACCATTACCCCTCTTGTACTGGGCCGCAGTGATTTCACGAGGACTGTTTTCAAGGAAATCCGCCATTTGTGGCAGGAGGACCTGGTACGTTCCCTCTCTTCTTCGGCATTGAGCTCTGTCCGATCTTTCAATGGCCCCTGCCCTTGGGCTTGCCATCCCAATTGCTCAGTGGATGTTGCACTGACTCACCTCTGGGTGGTTAGGCACTTACGACTGGCAACTCATCTGCACTGCCTTCGGATGGACTCTCCGAACTGCCCATGGTGTCCCTCACAGCCTGAGACAGTGGAACACTTCCTGCTGTGGTGCCCATGTTACCACTCTGCATGGACTATTCTCCATGTGACCTTGCGCACATTTGGGGTACAAACTTTAATTCTACCTCTCCTTCTCAATGGAGGGGGGTTTGACCCTCCAGACCGTCAGAAGATCTTGGCCTGTACCTGCTCATTCTTGCTGGCTTCAGGGCACATCAGGGACATATAATACTCAGTTATTTGTCAAACATACTTCCACTTTGGTCGAGGTTCCTTCTCCGAGTACTGGAAGGCCAGGCTCGATACAGCGTATGCTGTCAGTGGCCCTATAAACCCCAACAACACTAGAGTCCTCAATCTTGTCCCCCAGGTGTGACCCACACCAGTCGACTAACACCCAGATACCTACTTACCAGTCCTAGCATAAGCATGATTTCCACACAATTTAGCTTAGATTTTTTTTTCTGATGATATCATGACTGATTTTTACTGTATTTAATAGCTAGGCTGCTAACAATAAAATATTACAAGGATTCTCATGCGAATATGTCACCTTGACTTTTTTGTGTGTGTGGGGAGAGGGGCGGGTTTTTTCTAGTTAATTTACATGCATTACTATGCAAGACTAATTATCACTGCCTAAAACATGCACAATCGTGCTTACCTGTAATTCTACCTAAATAAAATTATTCAGGTGAGAGCGAGACGTCCTGTAGTCCAATGCTTATGGGGGACCGTCCTCTTGGGTTCTGGATCTAGGTTCAGGACCCTGTGGCCTGGGTCCTGTCCTAGTACTTGGGTCTTGTCCTGGAACCTGGGTCTTGTCCTGGGACCTGGATCCTGTCTTCTTACTTGGGTTCTGTCTCGGGACCTGGGTTTTGTCCTGGGATCTGGAGTTTGTCTTTGGACCTGGTCTTGTGCTGGTACTTGGGTCTTGTCCTGTGACCTGGGCTGTCCTGTAATTTGGTTAGTCCAGTAACCTGGATCATCATATTGGCATCCCATGGCTTAGTTGGCAACGCTCTCGCCTGAATGAGTGTCCATAATAACAATAATAACTCAACAAAAAGCCGCAGTAAGAATAATCACTAAATCCCATCCCTGGCAACACACCCCCCCACTCTTCATAGACCTAAACTTACTCCCTGTTGAGAACATCCACACTTACTACTGTGCAATCTACATATACAGGACCTTAAATTCTAATATTAACCTTGACCTAAAATGCTTTCTTGATAGTTGTCACAGAACCCACAGGCATAACACCAGACACAAACATCTCTATGACATTCCCCGTGTCCAACTAAACCTTTACAAAAATTCAATGTATGTCAAAGGACCTAAAATCTGGAACACTACCTGAAAACTCTAGAACTGGAGACACATTCATCACTTTCAAAACTACAGTTAGAAAACATCTTATCTCCCTAATACACCCCATCAACTAACTACATAAAAACCACCTGGTGGTTCACACTTACACTCACTCACTCACCCATATGACTATAAGCACAGAAATACGTATCTTAATCTTAAAATAATGATTCCTAACTAGTCACAAGTTTGCCTGTGATACTCCAATATAGAAACTATGTATTGTGCCAAAACAAAAGCATTCACATTGCTAAACTCACAAACTAGTATTTAGTCACTTAGTATTTAGTCAACTTACTCCACAATTTGTTATAATTTAGGGTTAAGAATTAATCTAAGTTTGCCAGAAATGCCTAGCCATGCTAGGTGCTATAGTGGCCCCCTATGTAATTAGTATGGAAAATTGCATTTATCTGAATGTAACTAATTATGTACATAACAGTAAATGATAACAAAGATAATTATTATTTATCAATGTTACATAGACAAGTAGGAATTTGGGACACCTAGGTCGCAAAAAATGTCCCCCTTCGATACCTACCACTGTCATAACCACAAGTTGCTCTGGACCTATTAATTAAATGAAATATACATACACCAGGAATACTGGTAAATATATAAATTTGTGGACTGTATATTAAAAATAATAAATGGTTATATATATATACACAATTACATAACAGAAGGAAAATATATCTTAATATCACTCACCAATTTGACTGGAGATTAATGTGTATCATACTCAGAAAACCTCATACTAAATCTATGAAAATAATGCTGGCCAGAATTACACACAAATCTAGAGAGCTTATCTGAGGTTCCTGGAGCTGTCTTGTCCAGTCGTCTGATATCTCAAGTTATGCAGGAATGCACATCCACCAATTTTGCCTCCTATTTGAGAGGTGTCAACACAATTTTAACCTCTAGAGCACGAAAAATTCTTCCCATTACACCAACGTTTGTACAAAATTCAAAACCATAATGGCGAGTCTCCTTCTGCGCAGGCGCAGCTTCCCGTTTTCGATTACATAAATTTTAAATACAGTATGGCCATCTATTTACATTTAATAACTACTGTATTTCTGGAAAATATATAGTATTTTCCACAATTAGTATTTTATTACATGTAAACCACACGATAACCAAAATCTGTAAACCCCGCATTGTAATTCAATTCAATTCAATTCAAGTTTATTCTCTATAAGGGTTACAATGTGGGGTTTACAGGTTTTGGGTATTGTGTGGTTTACATGTTATATTATTATTATAATCAAAAAGAAGCGCTAAGCCACAAGGGCTATACAGCTTTACATGTTATAAAATACTAATTACAGAGAGGGCCACTAGGACACCTAGCTAGGCATTTCGAGCAGACTTAGATTAATTCTTAACATTAAATCCTTACAGATTATGGTATTAAGGCTAAGTGACTACATCATAATTTGTGAGTTTAGCAATGTGAATGCTTTTGTTTTGGCACAATACAGAATAGAGAATAAACTTTGATTCCCAACACGGGTGGAAATGCTGGGGGGCGTGTTTCGTTACACCTGCTGCCCCTGTTCAGTAAGTAGGTACCTGGGTGTTAGTGGACTGGTGTGGGTGGCATCCTGGGGGACAATACTGGAGAACCACAACGAAAATAAGACTAGACAGTCCTCGATGACGCACTGACTTTCTTGTGTTATCCTGGGTGGCTAACCCTCCTGGGTTAAAAATCCGAATAAATCTTATCTTATCCAGGGACAAGATAAGATTTGTTCGGACCCCTGGTTCAGGGACCCTGGGCCCCAGGGACCACAAACACGGGCCCCTCACCCTACCAACTCTCCCCTTACATAACCTAAATACAGATTATATAAACAAACTTATCACCGGACAATAATTAAAAAAAAACATAAATTACCAAATAAAATCAACTTACCATCGAGGCGATGTATCAATTTCAACACTGATAACCAGTGAGCTACCCAAGGCAAATTAATAAAGAAATTTGCAATAGAATTTTGTGGTTAAGACGAGCCTGATTGAAGGTGTGTTGGCGGCGTTGTACACAGTAGTGTTGTTAATGTTTCACCTGTGAAATTATATTATGTCACGAGATAACAGGTAAGTGTGTGTGTTAGATTATCATAGTTTATGTCTGGGTTGGTCTCCAGAGGAAATATTGAGGTAGTAAGTCCATATTGAGTGGTAAGTGGTGGTACTGGTACCATTATATATATCTTCCTAACCTGTTTTCTTCTTTATATTTGACTGATGAAACGTGCTGTGTAGGCGAAACGTTTCACCTGTTGTATGTTTTTCTTAACCTTTCCTCACTACTTCAATGGAACTCTTAGTAATCGTTAAGGATTAAGGATTTTATTTCGTTGCATAGTTTGTAATGTGTAATTATAATTTTGATTTGCTAAGTACAAGGACTGTCACTAGCATGCCGGAGCTTGATGATCAGGCACGCTAATTCTCATGCTTAACACACTATTTAATACTAGACATATGTAATATGGTTGGTTTGAATTGTACAATCTTTAAATAACAAAAAAAAAAAGGCACAATACCATGACTGGAACAATACATAAATAACCTGCATATAGAAGAGAGGAGCTTACCACGACGTTTCGGTCCGACTTGAACCATTTACAAAGTCGGACCAAAACGTCGTAAGCTCCTCTTTTCTATACTCACCTAGTTGTACTCACCTAGTTGAGGTTGCAGGGGTCGAGTCCAAGCTCCTGGCCCTGCGGGTTATTTGTGTATTACACATCGTTTTTTTATATTTCAGCAGAGGTAGTTAGTGGTTTAGCAGTAATTAAATTTATAATTGACATGAACTGATTAAGAGGTTGAAGTATTATATTATGGCACATTTTACATAATGAGATAAATAAGTAAGTTTATTAACATACAGGTGCACATAAATACAGTTATATAAATTATCAATTATCATACATAGCAGCATATATGTAAATTGCCCAGAATAACCCAAGAATGTGAGACAAGGTGACTTAGTTTGCATTTTGCTACAAGTAATGTACAGTTTACAGTGGACCCCCGCATAGCGACTTTAATCCGTGCAAGAGGGCTCATTGTTATGCGAAATGATCGGTATGCGAATGAATTTTCCCCGTAAGAAATAATGGAAATCAAATTAATCCATGCAAGACACCCAAAAGTATGAAAAAAAAAATTTTTACCACATGAAATATACATTTTCCTACACACAAAGAGAAGGATACATGCACAATAGTAGAGTAGTACATGCACAATATATATTGTGCATGTACTACTCTACTAAATGAAGAATAAATGACACTTACCTTTATTGAAGATGCAGCAATGACTGATGAGACACTGTGTCCTGGGAGTGCCTTTTCCTCCTGAGTACTGTAGGTCCTGTTTGGCATTTTCTTCCAGAACAGGCCTTATCACACTGTGTATGCCACTACGATTCTTAAATCTCTCAAACCAACCTTTGCTGGCTTTAAATTCACCAATATGAGCACTAGTTCCAGGCATTTTTCCCTGTTCACCTGGGTGTTAGTCGACTGGTCTGGGTTGCATCCTGGGAGACAAAATTAAGGACCCCAATGGAAATAAGTTAGACAGTCTTCAATGACACTGACTTTTTTGGGTTATCCTGGGTGGCAAATCCTCTGGGGTTAATTGTTTCTTGGTATTCTCAATAAGCCACACCAACAACAGTGCTACAGCAGCAGCAGCAGCAGCTGACAGTGCTACAGCAGCAGCAGCAGCTGACAGTGCTACAGCAGCAGCAGACGATGCTACAGCAGCAGCAGACGGTACTACAGCAGCAGCTGACGGTGGTACAGCAGCTGACAGTGCAGCAGCAGCAGCAGCAGCTGACAGTGCTACAGCAGCAGCAGCAGCTGACAGTGCTACAGCAACAGCAGACGATGCTACAGCAGCAGCAGACGGTACCACAGCAGCAGCTGACGGTGGTACAGCAGCAGCAGCTGACAGTGCAGCAGCAGCAGCAGCAGCAGCAGCTGACGGTGGTACAGCAGCAGCAGCAGCTGTACCACCAATAGTAGCGATGGTTGATTGGGGTTTATTATACAACCTGGCCAGCTCGGAGACACGCACTTCACTTTCATACTTATCAATGATCTTTTTCTTCATCTCTATAGTAATTCTCACCCTTATTGCTGTAGGGTTGGCACTAGAAGCTTTCTTGGGGCCCATGGTCACTTATTTTGCAGATGAAATCACCAAAAACACTGTAATAATACGAAATGTTCCGATTGTATGCTTGGATGTTACCGCGGAGGCTGGCTGGTAAACAATGCCACCGGCGGCACATGTGAGGCTGGCTAAGGGCGCACATTGGACGCGTCTCGGACGAAGAGCGGTGAGCGGGTTTTTGAGCGGTATGCGAGGCAAAATTTTTGCGATAAAAGCGAGCGGTATGCGGATTGAACGTTATGTGATGCGTACGGTATGCGGGGGTCCACTGTATATAATTTGTTACTTTGGGAAGATATTAGCAAATATTAAAATTATTTTTGTGGTGCACTGTGTCTTGAGCTAATCAGTGCTTAGTTGTGCTCGCTGAAATGTAAAAAAAAAAATGCCAGTGCTGTGGCCAAGGTAAGGTTAAGTTACCTTATGGTATTTTATGTTCGGTTAGGTGCATTTCCTTAGATTTGCTTACAGACATTATTTCAGAAAAGTGGAATACAGTACAGTATGCAATTTACATTGGAGTGACTGTCATTTATAAACTATAGAAATCCCCTTGTTATGCAGAGCATTTTGCACAGCCTTGAAATTAACTTATAATTGCTAGACAATGAGACAAATATAATAGCTTATTAGAATGGTATAGTGTGCCGTATTTGGCATTTAAATACTACTATGACAATTTGGGATGTGAATAAAATATTTTGAGATTAATACTTGTTGAAACAAATTGGTGATAGTGTGAACCTCAATATGATGCAAATATAATTCACCAAATGATACACAACGTTTAAACAGACACTAAGTACGGTTTAAGTCAGATTTAGGAGGTGTTTTTTTAACAATATTTTTGAAGTTCGTGTATGAAGGGGAACTTTTGTGCATCTGGGTTCTTCATATGGAGTTCCTGTATAGATTGAGCTGAGTAAGAGAGAGAGAGAGAGATCAGATAGAGAGAGAGAGAGATAAGTTGGAGAGAGAGAGAGATAAATTGGAGGGATATAGAGATAAGTTGGAGGATAGAAAGAGATGGATGGATGAATATTTTATAATTCTGATAAAAAAAAATTACATTACTATATATTGATATACAGTGCTCATTTTTTGTTAGACTATGAATACTTTTTAAATTAAGTAAGCTTAATTAGGGGTCAGTTTGCCATTCCTTTTACAAGCTCCAATTTTAAGTGTAAGTTATTAATTTATACACATAGTAGTGTTATAATTTAAAAATTGAGTACTATTATACCCCAGTAAAGCCGAACAGTATACCAGTATATGATTTACAGTGGAACCTTGGTTTTCATCATTAATTCGTTCTAGAAAGTCTGACGAAAACCAAATTCAACGAAAACTGAAGCATTAACATCACTTTTACCTTTATTAAAGATTCTTGTTGGCGTATGGAAGACGGTGAGGAGGGGAAAGGGAGGAGAGGTTATCTCTACCACCATCACTACCACCCTCTTTCACAATCATCTCCACCCTCTACCACCATCACAACCTCTACCACCATCACTACCACCTTCAACTACCATCACTACCACCCTCTACCATAATCACCACCACCATTACAACCACTACCACCATCAGTATCACCTTCTACCACCATTACTACCACCCTCTACCACAATCACTACCACCCCCTACCACCATCACAACCTCTACCACCATCACTACCACCTTCAACTACCATCACTACCACCCTCTACCATAATCACCACCACCATTACAACCACTACCACCATCAGTATCACCCTCTACCACCATTACTACCACCCTGTACCACCATCACTACCACCCTGTACCACCATCACTACCACCCTGTACCACCATCACTACCACCCTCTACCACCATCACAACCTCTACCATCACTACTACCTTCTACCACCATTACTACCACCCTGTACCACAATCACTACCACCCCCTACCACCATTATAACCACTACCACCATCACTACTACCCTCTACCACACTCACTACCACCCTCTACTACCATTACAACCACTACCACCATCACTACCACCCTCTACCACCATCACTACCACTACCACCCTCACCATCTACCACTTACCACCATCACTACCTCCACTAACCACCCTCTACCACCATCACTATACATACCCTCTACCACCATCACAACCACTGCCACCCTCTAACCACCATCACTACCACCATCACTGCCACCCTCTACACCACCATCACTGCCACCCTCATACCACATCACTCCACCCTCTACCACTGTCACTACCACCCTCTATCCACCATCACTACCACAATCACTCACCACCCTTACTACCACCACTCATCACAACACCCTCATACCACCATCACTACCACATCACTACCACCCTCTACCACTATCACTACCACCCTCTGCCACAATCACTACTGCCCTCTACCACCATTACAACCACTACCACCCTCTACCACCATCACTACCACCTTCTACTACCATCACTACCACCCTCTACCACCATTACAACCACTACCACCCTCTACCACCATTACAACCACTCCACCATCACTACCACCCTCTACCACTATCACCACCACCCTCTACCACCATCACTGCCACCCTCTACCACCATCACTGTCACCCTCTACCACCATCACTACCACCCTCTACCACCATCACTACCACCCCTCTACCACCATCACTACCACCCTCTACCACCATCACTACCACCCTCTACCACAATCACTACCATCATCACAACCACTACCACCCTCTACTACCATCACTACCACACTACCACAATCACTACCACCCTCTACTACCATCACTACCACCCTCTACCACCATTGCTACCACCCTCTACCACAATCACTACCACCCTCTACCACAATCACTACCACCCTCTACCACCATTACTACCACTACCACCCTCTACCACCATCACTTCCACCCTCTACCACCATCACAACCTCTGCCACCATCACTACCACCTTCTACCACAATCACTACCACCCTCTACCTCCAGTACAACCACTACTACCCTCTACCTCCATCACTGCCACCATCACTACCACCCTCTACCACAATCACTATCACCATCACTACCACCCTCTACCACCATCACTACCACCATCACTACCACCCTCTACCACCATCACTACCACCATCACTACCACCCTCTACCACCATCACTACCACCCTCTACTGACGAGAAACAAAGCCAGACTGACTCAGAACTCATGGGATGCTTTGTGTGGGCACGGGCAGACACGTTCAGTACGGCGGACTACTGTCAACTCGATGAAAACCGAGGTGATGAACAAAAACTGGGACAAAATTTTGACGAAAAAAAGTCGTTGAAAATCGAATTCGATGAAAACCAGGACAAACGAAAACCAAGGTTCCACTGTATTTCTATTGTGATCAATGTTGTTTTGCATCATGTTTAGACACATGTACAAGATAGTGACATTTTTCTTCTTAGAAGGCAACAACTGTTTGTATGTTATACCAAAAAATTGATATACACTGCATATTGACTACTACTATTGTAGCATATGTTAAAAATACTGTACGTACTGCAAAAAGCCACTGTTTTTTCTTTTGCAGCTCCATCAATTAGATACCCCTTAGTTTACCTTTAGTCTTAAATTAATTTATGCTGTTACAGTACTGACCTTTTACATGATTAAGTGACTCATTCCAGTCTTGTATAATTGCATAGAATAAAGTATTTAAAACCTGCATGTATAAAATGGATACAGTACTGCAAAACTGTATTCACTTTCTCTGGCACTGCACAGTTCTAATATTTTTTCATCCCTAACCCTTGCCTCAATATGTTAAGGCAAGTTAGTTCTGGCATAAGTTCTTAGTCATTTATTTTTTATAATTTTAACTTTCAGTTATAGAGCAGTTTTAGCATGTCTGATTTTTACAGTTCATCCTGGCCTATGTTTCCTTGCACCTTTGTCCAGGATAAATCTTTTGATCTCATTTCTTAATAACTTGCAGTTTGTTTTTCAGATATTTTGTTAGACCAGATTACCATGATGAACAGGAGTAATCTGCATGACATTGTATAAGAGCCAGACATAGGGTCTTGCATGCCTTGGTTGGTAAGCACTGTCCCTGCATATAGAGGATTTTCACCCTGGCATTCACTTGTGGGAAACTTTAGGGAACTTTAAGACCCTTCAAGCTTCACCACATCTTGCCAAGGGTTAAAAGTAGGGGGCTACTCGACGAACCAGTTACCCAGCTCTTAAATCTTCCCAGTACCTCTGCCAGGACTCCTAGACTAGGTCTAAGACTCTCAACTGGAATGGTGCATAGGTAAGAAATGTTGTCAGTCTTATACTACAAAAGAAAGAGCCTCTTATCTAGATCAGACACTTTAGCCATAGACATAAATGTAAATTCGCATTGAGTATAAGGTGGTGAAGATTACTAAAGGCTATGTTATCTTTACTACATGACGAATACCAAAAGATAAACAAGCGCTTGCTGACGGTATATATCCGCTAGATTTATGGTTTATTATTTTAACATTATTTGGCTACATTTGAATCTGTTGTTAAATATTTTGTTAATTGTTTAGTTATTAATTAGTTAAGTCTACATTACTGTGTTAGGATAATAAAGTAATTAGCCAATTGTATAATACACAATATTATTGTTAGTTTATTAAATTTGTATATTCACATCACATTAACCCCTTGACTGTCAAAACCCTAAAAACTGAAGTGCCTCCTAGTGTCGCAAAATTTCAAAAAAAAAAAAAAAAAAATTATTATTTCTTATGAAATGATAGAGAATCTTTTCTCGATGGTAATGACACCAAAAGAACGAAATTTGATGGAAAACTGACGGAATTACGCTTTCACGAAGTTAGAGACCTCGGCGATATTTACAAACCGGCGATTTCGCCAACTTTGAGCCCTATTTTCAGCTAATTCCGTTGTTCCAGTGGACCAAACTCATAGCTATTTCTTTAGAAGTCCATTTTTTCTATTGACTGAGTACAAGAAACTGCCCATTTACTGATTTCAACTACCCAATAACATGGTCAGAAATTTGCAATTTGGCCAATTTCACGAAAATTAAAAAATATGACAATTTCAAGATAGGGTCCAGAATGAACAATGCAGACATTCCTGGCTCTAAAATAAAATTTTCTTTGTTCATCAGTCATGTCTCCAGGCTCCTCAGATATAACTCTTGCTTTCTATTTTGAATTTTTATTCAAACAAAAAATAGAAGATTTACTGTTATGCAAACTACTGTAATATTGTAATAATTGTATAAATAATGTCAACTCATTCATGACTGCATATTAGAATGGCTAGTTGGACATTTATTGGACAATGACATCATTTGTTTACTTTTGAACATCGGCAAAAATCAAACATTTCCCCTACTTTGAGCTCCATTTCCAGGTTCTTTTCATAGTAAAACCAGTTAAAATCACCTCTATTTCTATAATATGTTTTCCATTCTATCAAATGAGACCAAGAAAACAAGAATAAAACCATAAATATTATACGAAAATAGACCCCAAAGTCGGCATTTTAATTGAATAAAGAACTGTCGGGAGTTTTTTTTTTCTCATTATGCACTGTGTGCTGCAGGATTTTTTTATATGGTGCACACTGACCACACAGGCCCATTCTCTCACATGTGGGCCTACCAGCTTTCTCCTGCTTGATTTGAAGCCGCTAGAATTTATGAGTATATATTCGTCAAACACAGTGGCTCGTAAAACATATACAGGATATACGACCGAAACAGTCAAAGGGTTAATGTAGTTGGATCAGCATTCAGACTGCTCGAGACGCAATTTTGGTTTGTTCATTCGTGGTAGGATCAAACCATTGAAAAATAATTTAATTTTTTTTCTTCAAACAAATCAGTTAAGTATTATTTTCAAGAAATAGTGTTTTTATTTATTTAGCTCTGGAAAAATAGCATTTTGTACACTCTAAGAGAAGCCCTTTGTAAAGTACTGTACAGTATACTTGCAAGCTATTTAATACTTGTACAGTTATTCGGGTATGGATTATAACATGTTATCTAAGTAGGGATGCTGCAGTTGCAGGGTCATTTGAATTGTGATGTCTGCATACTTCAGGCATGGCAGCTATTGAGTGAATTATGGTGAAGGTTTTCTTTTTGGGCTACCCTACCTTGGTGGGAGATGGGAGATGTGGTTTAAAAATAAAAGTAGTGCAGTAAACCCTCTTACAGTGCATTTTCACGTGGACTTTTGTCCACCAGACACATGGTCTGTATAAAGAGAAGAGAATATTTATTGTGCAACAATATGAAGCATCCACTAAAGTTCAGTATCATACATTATCAAAATCACTCTGTCATTACATTATTATAGCTACTCTGCCTGTTTCTAGAATTGTGGAACATGGTGGAGATTGATAATAAAGAATGAAAAAGTGTTTAAAGAAGGAAATTGTTCTGGTGTCTGGTGTCATTACTTTAATATATCTACTCTGCCTGTTTCTAGAATTGTGGAACATAGCGGGGTTTGATAATAAAGAATGAAAAAGTGTTTAAAGAAGGAAATTGGTGGTGTCTGGAATATGACCTTATATTTTTTCCCATATGTTCTTCACTTTGCTTGATGCTGTTTTACATAATGCCAATTTTATGAAATGTAATCCACACATTATGGGAGGATTTACTGCTCAGTAGAAAATAACTGCTGTATATTGAGAGAGGCATAACAGAAGGCAGCACCAATTTGAACTGCTTCATAAACATGAAATTGCAGTGCTGGTCAATAAGCTCTAGTTGGATGTTCAGTGAGACCATCAGTGACAAAATAAAATGCTAGGTACACTAAACACTAGTAGTATTTATTGTTTTTCAGTGATTTTGCAACACTTTTAATTAGTAGAGTGGGTTTTGTTGTTTATGCCCTTCAATAGGGTATGCAGTTTTATCTTAGGCAGAGCAAGCCCTGCCTCCAGCATTCTTCTACTCACGACAAAGACACAAATTTTTTCCTTGAGTAACTTTAGTCTGTGGGACCTTCATTGGATTTCTCTTGGAAAACTTTGGTTTGGTTCCATCACCTCTCCCCAAAATTACTTGGTTGTTAGCCCAACTTAATTATATGTAAATGCAATGGCATATGTTTGCATCCGTTGTGACATTTCTCATGTTCATAGTAAGTCCTTGGGTTCTAAGTGTTATTTATTCTTTTATTGTTTCATGTTTTCATATTACTGATCCCACATGCTTAAATTTCTTGACTTCTTCCAATACCTTGTCACTAATTTGCATCTTAGACTCCATCAAAGCTTGGCTGTATGTCCTATGAAGTAGAAGGAAACATCGCATAGTTTTCTCATTGTAAGAAAACCACTGCTCTTATTTCATTTACATTTACTTTTGGTTTATGAGGTCTCTTCTTCACTGGATGAAAATATGTGGAGTACGTATATAAAATTAACCCAGGATTTTTTCTGCTGTTACTTTTTTTCAGTGTAGGTTATGACCTTTTTATTTTTTTACATTTATCTTTCATATTAGGCGCAGGAGATCTCGAAGCCGTTCTCGGAGTCCAGACCGCAGAAGGTCAAGGTAAGTTTGATTCCTCATGACTACATAATAAAGTTATTCTAATGTTATAAGGTACTGTAGCACATCTTCATTTACATGAAGGAATAGTTTTTTAAAGACACAACTAATTCACTGGGAGGAGAAGAAACTTTAGACTGTTTTGGTTTGTCGTGAACCATTGTCAGGTCATGATTTACTATGATCAGGTTATGATTGACAACATGGTTCAAGATAGACCATATTGTGAGTTAGGAATTGTTCCAGCCACAGTAGTGTACAGTAGTGCATCTACTGTATTACGGTACAGCATACCCCTTGTTAATGCAAAATTGGTCTGTAAGATTTATAAAAAGCACTATATCAAATACCATCATAAACCAGTTTATGCAGAAGAGCCCCTGACCATATGTACTGTACCATAAAGTGTGGACAAAAAGCATGGAATGAGTTTTGCATGGAATCTCAAGATTGCTGAGTAGTGGGATATTTTCCTCTCCATGCCAGATTGGGCCTGGGAAAAACCCAGCATCACATATCAATGTACTGCCTCCAGTTGCTTTCTGGAAGCATTGGCATTCCTTATTCAGTGTGATAATCAAATGATTTTGGACATTTTCATTATCCCTTCTCATCTCTGGATTTTAACCATGACATCCAAAAGGAATACTAATGAAGTTAGAAGTGTAGAGAAGAAAAGTAAGGGTGAAACTGATTGTTTCAATGAAAATTAAGATATGCTTCAAGACAGTGCACTTGCCATGTAGTTGCATGCTCCTTTGATTTCAGAAAATCAACAGTTTGTACCATTAGAGACTGAGAAGAACATGACAGCTTGCTCAATAAGTAATCCAGTTTGTGATTTGCTGAAATGAATGACAAATAGGTCAGTACAGCTAAATAACACTGAACAATTACTGAATGTGTGGATTGAGGAGAAACTATGGAAAAGTGCCCCACTTAGTGCTCAGATAATAAGGCATGATGCCATATCATCCTTTTAAACTGTGAGAGAGAAGGAAGGAAAGCCTTCTCAACTGTGTTCATATATTTAGTACTGGTTGGTTTGTGATTTAAAAACCTCATTTGGCTGCCTGGAAATGTTTAATGGCTAGAGTGCATCAACTGATCACATTGCCTCAGGAAATTTCTCTGCCAAGTTTGTGCAAATTATTTCTGAAAATGGTTACAGTCCTGACTAGACAAGCTTATGTTGAATGAAAATGCCATCAAGAGCTTACATTAGCAAGCAAGAAAAATTTGCATCCGAGTTCAGGGCAGCGGTGTATGTACTAGTTCAGCTTGCTTTTCAGTGCTAATGCACCAGGTGATTTCAAGTGTAAGCCTTTGTTAATTTATCATGTACAGACGCTCAGTGCAGTATAAGGACAAGGCAAGACTGGTTAGCTTGTTATTTGGTGGTCATACAAGGCATTATAGTTGACTGGAGCCCTGTTTGTTGAACGGTTGATAGTTCCCATTGTCAGTGAGCCTGGCCCATGGCCAGGCTCCGAGAATAGAGCAACTCTCGAAACTCATCAAAGGTATATCCTGAAATCTTACATTCTGTGGACCTACACACACATCAAGAAGCAGCTACAACCAGCATTTAAAGTCTGCTAAAGTTGCCTGCTTTAACTCTTAAAACCATTTTATATATATATATATATATATATATATATATATATATATATATATGTGAATGTTTTCAGATACTTGGGAGTTGACGTGTCGGCGGATGGATTTATGAAGGATGAGGTTAATCATAGAATTGATGAGGGAAAAAAGGTGAGTGGTGCGTTGAGGTATATGTGGAGTCAAAAAACGTTATCTATGGAGGCAAAGAAGGGAATGTATGAAAGTATAGTAGTACCAACACTCTTATATGGGTGTGAAGCTTGGGTGGTAAATGCAGCAGCGAGGAGACGGTTGGAGGCAGTGGAGATGTCCTGTTTAAGGGCAATGTGTGGTGTAAATATTATGCAGAAAATTCGGAGTGTGGAAATTAGGAGAAGGTGTGGAGTTAATAAAAGTATTAGTCAGAGGGCAGAAGAGGGGTTGTTGAGGTGGTTTGGTCATTTAGAGAGAATGGATCAAAGTAGAATGACATGGAAAGCATATAAATCTATAGGGGAAGGAAGGCGGGGTAGGGGTCGTCCTCGAAAGGGTTGGAGAGAGGGGGTAAAGGAGGTTTTGTGGGTAAGGGGCTTGGACTTCCAGCAAGCGTGCGTGAGCGTGTTAGATAGGAGTGAATGGAGACGAATGGTACTTGGGACCTGACGATCTGTTGGAGTGTGAGCAGGGTAATATTTAGTGAAGGGATTCAGGGAAACCGGTTATTTTCATATAGTCGGACTTGAGTCCTGGAAATGGGAAGTACAATGCCTGCACTTTAAAGGAGGGGTTTGGGATATTGGCAGTTTGGAGGGATATGTTGTGTATCTTTATATGTGTATGCTTCTAGACTGTTGTATTCTGAGCACCTCTGCAAAAACAGTGATAATGTGCGAGTGTGGGTGAAAGTGTTTGAATGATGATGAAAGTATTTTCTTTTTGGGGATTTTCTTTCTTTTTTGGGTCACCCTGCCTCGGTGGGAGACGGCCGACTTGTTGAAAAAAAAAAAAAAAAAAAAAAAAAAAAAAAAAATTCAGGGAAACCGGTTATTTTCATATAGTCGGACTTGAGTCCTGGAAATGGGAAGTACAGTACCTGCACTTTAAAGGAGGGGTTTGGGATATTGGCAGTTTGGAGGGGTATGTTGTGTATCTTTATTGTGTATGCTTCTAGACTGTTGTATTCTGAGCACCTCTGCAAAAACAGTGATAATGTGCGAGTGTGGTGAAAGTGTTGAATGATGATGAAAGTATTTTCTTTTTGGGGATTTTCTTTCTTTTTTGGGTCACCCTGCCTCGGTGGGAGACGGCCGACTTGTTGAAAAAAAAAAAAAAAAAAAAAAATATATATATGTATGTATATATATATATTTTTTTTTTTATATAATTTTTCAGGATGGCAACCCTGTTTATCTTGTATGTTCTTTACTCCAGTTAATTGTAATCTGAGTAAAGCACCAATTTTCAGGTAATATAACTAGTGTGTTATTCAGGGATGTACTGTATATAGAACAGTACTTACTTTTTTTTTATTAACATATCATCTGTTTCCCACCAAGGCAGGGTGACCCCAAAAAGTAAGCAAAACCCCCCAAAAAAGAAAAAACTTTCATCATTGCTCAACACTTTCACCATCATCCATACATAATCACTGTCTTTGCACAGGCGCTCAGATACGACAGTTTACATGTCCCTCCAAACAGCCAATATCCCAAACTCCTCCTTGAAAGTGCAGGTATTTTACTTCCCACCTCCAGGACTCAAGTCCAGCTAACCAGTTTCCCTTAATCCCTTCACAAAATATTACCTTGCTCACACTCCTAGAGCTTATCAGGTCCCAAAAAGTATTCATCTCCATTCACTCCTCCCTCATCCCCTCCCTCCAACCTTTCCTAGGATGACCCCCTACCCTGCCTTCCTTTCCCTACAGATTTATATGCTCTTTCAAATTCAAAATTCAAAATTCAAAATTCAAAATTCAAAAATTTATTCTCTATAAGGATTACAATGCTGAGTTTACAGAATTTGGTTATTGTGTGGTTTACATGTAGTAAAATAATAATTACAGAGTGTACCACTAGAACACCTAGCATGGCTAGGCATTTTGGGCAGACTTAAATTAAATCTTAAGTTTAAAATATTACAAAAATTATGAGGTAAGTTGGTATTATGGCTAAGTGACTAAATACTAGTTTGTGAGTTTAGCAATGTGAATGCTTTTGTTTTGGCACTATACATAGTTTCAGTATTGGAGTATCACAGGCCAACTTATGACTAGTTAAGATTCATTATTTTGAGATTGAGATTGATATTTCTGTTTATGGTCAAATGGGTGGTGAGTGTAAGTGTTAACCCCCCAGGTGGTATTCGTGAATTAGTGAAGGGGTATCGGGGAGATAAGATGTTTTGATGGTAGTTTTGAAGGTGTGAATATGTCTGCAGTTTTAAAATTTTCAGGTAGGGTTTTCCAAATTTTAGGGTTTTGACATCTTGAATTTTTGTAAAGGTTTGTCGGACACGGGGAATGTCATAGGATGTTTGTGTCTGGTGTTGTGCCTGTGGGTTCTGTCGCAATATAAAGAAAGCGTTTAGGTCAAGGTTTTTTTGGAATTTTAGGTCCTGTAGAGTAGATTGCAGAGAAAGTGTGGATGTATAAACAGGGAGAAAGTTTAGATCTATGAAGAGTGGGGGGGTTTTGCCGGGGGATGGGATTTAGTGAATTTTTTACTGGGGCTTTTTTTTGAGTTTTTATTGGCTTTGGTGTTTGTGCAGTTAAACCCCAAAAGCACAGATAGTAGGTGGGTATGGATATATAAGTGAATGGTTAGTGAGAGAAGGGGCATTTTGCGGCCTAGTATCGTTCTTGGAGAGGACCCAACCGTTTTTGGATATTTTTTTGGTTATGTTTTGGGAATGGGTGCTGAAGTTCGGGTTGTTGTCGAGGTATGGCCTGGGAATTTGCCCTCATTAGCCTGGCAATTAGAGTTTTGTCGTCTTAATGTTAATTTTTCGTCTCCGCTCTGTACCAAACATATGTAGAGGTTTTGTCAGTTTAAAGGGAAAAATTTATTGCCCGTCACCAAGTCGATATTTTGATCAGTCCCCTTAACAATGGTGTTGGGGGGCAGTTGGGTTTAGAGATGACATAAGTGTGTCGTCAGCAAAGGGGAAAGGGGTTTAGGGTTGGTACGTTTGGAAGATATTGATGTATATGAGGAAAGAGCAGGGGGCCCGGGCACTCCTGCGGGAATCCGTATCAAGGGCTGTGCTGTTTATGCTGTTTTCTTTTAAAGGGACATATGATACCTTTAGTAAAGGGAAAAATTTGAAATTTTGCAAGCGCTGGCCCCTTATACCATAATGGTAAGTTTTTGGGTAGGATGCTTGGTTTACTGTGTCAAAAGCTTTTCTTAGGTAAAAAAAAATTCCTGTGGATATTCCCTTTTTTTCCAAAGGTGTAAAGCAGTCTGCATTTTTTTGATTGCATCGTTGTGCATTTTTTTTTCCTGAATCCCAAATTTGGGAGGGGTTGGTTTGTCTTGTGCCGTTTTAAAAGAATATGTCTCTCTGAACATCAAAAGGTATACAATCTGACAGGTTGTTAGGTAAGAACATATGCAAAAGTTAGACCACTTTATTCCGAAACGTTTCGCCTACACAGTGGGCCCTTCTTCAGTCGAATACAGAAAGTAGGCAGGAACAGTAGAGATGTGAAGACGATGTAATCAGTCCATCACCCTTGAAGTGTAGAATTTGAGGTTGTCAGTCCCTCGCCTGGAGAAGTTCAGTTCCATAGTCAGGAACTTCTGAAGATCAAGCGACAGTGCGGAGACTTAAATACTGTCGGAAGGGGGAGTGCAGAGTAGTAGTAGTAGTAGTAGTGGGAGTTGAAACCACTGAAGGTCATGTCCCTCTCAGATCCAACACTTTCACTTGAAAAGCTTGACCAAGGTGTTTTCTGTACCAAGATGCCATGTGTTGCAGTGTCTGACAAGATGAACATCAAAATGGTATCAATATCGACAGGTTGTTAGGTAAGACACATATGCAACAGTTAGGCAACTTTTTTCCCGAAACGTTTCGCCTAACAGTAGGCTTCTTCAGTCGAATACAAAAAGTAGGCGGGAACAGTAGAGATGTGAAGACGATGTAATCAGTCCATCACCCTTGAAGTCGTAGAATTTGAGGTTGTCAGTCCCTCGGCCTGGAGGGACTGACAGTCTCCAGGCCGAGGGACTGACAACCTCAAATTCTACGACTTCAAGGGTGATGGACTGATTACATCGTCTTCACATCTCTACTGTTCCTGCCTACTTTTCTGTATTCGACTGAAGAAGCCTACTGTGTAGGCAAAAACGTTTCGGAATAAAGTTGTCTAACTGTTGCATATGTGTCTTACCTAACAACCTGTCGATATTGTATACCATTTTGATGTTCATCTTGTCAGACACTGCAACACATGGCATCTTGGTACAGAAAACACCTTGGACAAGCTTTTAAAGTGAGAAGTGTTGGGATCTGAGGGGGGACATGACCTTTTCAGTGGTTACAATCTCACTACTACTACTACTACTACTACTCTGCACCTCTCCTTCCGACAGTATTTAAGTCTCCGCACTGTCGCTTGATCTTCAGTAGTTCCTGGACTATGGAACTGAACTTCTCCGGGCCGAGGGACTGACAACCTCAAATTCTACGACTTCAAGGGTGATGGACTGATTACATCGTCTTCACATCTCTACTGTTCCTGCCTACTTTCTGTTATTCGACTGAAGAAGCCTACTGTGTAGGCGAAACGTTTCGGAAAAAAGTTTCTAACTGTTGCATATGTGTCTTACCTAACAACATTAGTCCCCTCTGAAACAAGTTTCTAAAAGATTTTGGATAGCAATGGTAAGTTTGATATTGGCCTATAGTTGTTTAAATCTGTAGGGTCACCACCTTTATGTATTGGTGAAAAACCCTTGCCGTCTTGAGTAGTTTGGGAAGGTGCTAATTTTAGGACTTGTTAAAAAGTAATGAAAATAGCATGCGAGAGGACATGGGCCGCTCTCTTGTACAATAATGGTGGGACATGAGACAGTTTCCCCTGAGTTATTTTTAAGTGACTTTTTAATCTCGGTGACTTCCATGGGCTCATTTGGGAGCAAGATAGAAGAATTGGGAAATTCCCGTCTAGGTAGTCCCCGGCAAGGGCCCATTGGTGGGGATTTATTGGCGAGATTAGAACCTATGGTTTGAGAAGAAGTCGTTTATCTTGTTAGCTGTGTCAGTGGGATGCAGTGGGTTGTTTCATTAGGTTTAGTTAGGGCAATTACTCTTGTTTTTTCAGTTTGGGGTCCTAGAATCTGAGAGGGGTGTTTTCCATGTCTTTTTATATTCCTCTTGTGTCAGTGAATCTACTGGAGTAAGTATAGTTGTTGGCTTTCTTTATTACTTTGGTGAGGATGATGAATAGGGGTTAAGATTTTCTTTGTGTATTAAGCCTGTCTAAAATGCTTTTCATATTGGTGTTTCTTATCAATGGATTTCAGAATGGTGCTGGTTAGCCATGGGCAACCAAGCCGTTTGTTTGTGATCTGTTTCGTTTTTATAGGACAATGTTGTTGCATAGTCTAAGTAATTTGTTAAGAAAAATGTCTGTCCAGTCATCAATCCATTGGCCTTGGAGAATTCTGTAGGCCAGTCAACAGTCTCTAGGTCAGCTGTGAACTTCCTTATTGAGGCCTCATCATGGAGTCTAAATGAAACTTTGTTGTATCAAGTGGTGGTTTTACTAATGTTTGTCAAGAGGAAGGTAGGGTAGTGGTCTGTAGTGCTATCTGTGATTACCCTGTTTTAAGGGGGCTAGTATATTGGTCCATATGTGGTCTATTATGGTTGCACTTGTTTCAGTGAGCCTGGTTGGCTTAGTTATTTTTGGGTTTATGAGAAGTGTGTTGTTCATATTGTTGATGAAATCAGTTATAAGGCTGATCATCTATAGGCCAAGGTTGATGTTGAAGTCTCCAGCTAAGAGAAGGTGGTGCTTTTCATTTGTCTGTTTGTTATTAGTGCCTTTAGTTTCTCTCTGAAATTTGGGATGTTTGTGTGGGGTATCCGGTAAATGGCACCGATTGTAATAGGCGTCTTAAGGTTTTTTACAGTAAAATTAGCAAAAATGTATTCTCCATATTCACACAAAAGCAAGTGGTGCTAATACAAGATAATTGGTTAGAGTAATTGATTGCAATACCACCCCCAACTTGGTATGGTCTGCAGTTGTGGATTGCTGTGTATCCTGGTAGAGGGTAGATATCTATTGTGTCCTGCTTAAGCCAGGTCTCAGTAAGAATAATGCAGGAGAAGGGTGTCTTTAGTGGTGTCTTTAGGGTGTCTTCAAGTCATTCTACTTTGTTTCATTCTTAATAAATGATCAAACCACCTCAACAACCCCTCTTCGGCCCTATGACAAATACTTTTAGTAACTCCACACCTCCTAATTTCCACACTACTAATTCTCTGCATAATATTTACACCACACATTGCCCTTAGACATGATATCTCCACTGCCTCCAGCCTCCTCCTTGTTGCACCCACATAAGAGTGTTGGTACCACTATACTCTTGTACATTCCCTTTGCTTCCATGGCTAACATTTTTTTTGTCTCCATGGATACCTCAAAGCACCACTCACCTTGTTTCCTTCATCATTTCTATGGTTAACCTCATCCTTTCATAAACCCATCTGCTGACAAGTCAACTCCCAAATATCTGAAAACATTCACCTCTTCCATACTCCCTCCCTCCAAGGTGATATCCAATTTTTCTTTATCTAAATTATTTGATACCCTCATCACCTTACTCATATCTGTGTTCACTTTCAACTTTCCCTTTATACACCCTCCCAAACTCATCCACTAACCTTTGCAACTTTCCTTTAGAATCTCCCAAAAGCACAGTATCATCAGTACTTATATGGTAGTTAATTTTCCTGTATGTGATTATATTTGCTGTAATGTGGGATGCAGTGCTGTACATATTCACATTCCTTTAATAATTTTCATTAATGCTGTATAGTCGTGCAGTTTAGTTACATTTCCCACTGCATTATGATGGTAGTGGGTAACTAGACTTGTTTAAATTTTTGTGTATATATGGCATTCACTATTCACCTTTGGTATAATGTTCAACACTTGTAACATTACTTTAAATATTTATAGCAGATATTTGTCTCATGATATTTTGTTATTTGCCAGAACTAATACTTGTGTCAACAGATCCCGAGACAGGGATAGGGACAGAGACAGGGATCGAGGTAGATCACGGCGATCCACGATCCAGAGACCGCCACAGGTCGCGCAGTAGAGATCGGAGACGGTCAAGATCTCGTGACAGACGTTCAAGATCGAGAGACAGATCTAGGTCACGTGAAAGAGAAAGGGATAGGAGGTCAAGATCTCGTGACAGAGACAGGAAGAGGAGTAGGAGCAGGTCAAGAGACAGAGATAGGAAGAGGAGCAAGAGAAGCAAGTCACACTCTCCAGCCAAGGTCAAGCCAGTTTTACATCCTCCAAAGCCTCAAGAGCCAACACCTGCAGAACCTAAGGATGAGGAGGAGACAGGGCTTGACTTTGACCCTTCTAAAGTAGATAAGGTCAGATTTTGTACTGTTACACTGTCAAATACAATTTTAAAAGGCATTATTCATATACTTAATGTTTTAAAAATTTTATATATATTTCAAACACAACTTTTTTCTAAGCATGTTCACTGGATTTACCAAACCTTTCTCTGTGATACACATTTATATCATCTTTATTAATACCATTAGAGTGATATTTAACCCTTAAACGGTCCAAAGAGATCAACGTTCAAATTCGTAGTGCTACAAAAGTGGATCTACTTTTTTTTATATATTTTCAAATATAACAAAAAAAAATGTAGATAAAAGTTTTTTTTACACGTTTTCAAATGTAAAACAAAAAAGAAGATCTACATTTTTTTACATACTTTCAGATGTTGAAAAAACGTATATATACGTTTGAACCATTTAAGGGTTAAAGAAAGTCAACAACATGAACGTATGCAGTGACACAGCTTGGTCAAAAATCAGTCTAAAATGTTTTGGTAAATATTCTCAGTGGATCATTAAACTTACTCGACCTCGTACCCTTTTCCTCAGTACATCTTTGCAGGCAGGAGAGACATGATTATATACACTTGGAAAATCCTAGAGGGATTAATACCAAACTTTCACATAAAAATCACTCCCTATAAAAGCAAAAGACTCAGCAGAGGATGCAGCATCCCCCCATTGAAAAGCAGGGGTGCCACTAGCATGATAAGAGGCAACACAATAAGTGTCAGGGGCCCAAGACTGTTCGCTGCCTCCCAGCATTCATAAGGGGGATTACCAGTAGACCCCTGGCTGTCTTCAAGAAAGCACTGGACAAGCACCTAAAGTCAGTACCTGACTAGCTAGGCTGTGGTTCGTGCGTAAGGTTGCATGCGGCCAACAGTAACAGCCTGGTTGATCAGACCCTGATCCACCATGAGGCCTGGTCACAGACTGGGCTGCGGGGGGCATTGTTCCTCGAAACCCTCTCCAGGTATACCTTATGTATAGGGAAATTCTGTACTTCAGCATGAACTATCAGTATATGCCCATTGGGAACTGAGGGGCAAAACAGTACACTTGTATGAACCACAAGATACACTTTGTTGACTAGAAAATGAGTTTGTCATCTCCAACCACAAGTTTTTTCTATTTGTGGTACTGTATAAAAAATGTCATTAAGCAAAACATACTTTTGTTCATTAAGTCATGCAGTTCTTGTTTTACCTAAATTTCAAATTTACATTTGATTCCCTAATTAATTTATTAAATGCTCTCTCATATCTTAAATTAATTCATGAACTTTCTGATTAGGGATATATGTTCATATTTCATTATTCCAAGTTACTAAATCTTGTTGGTAACCTAGAAATAATTATTAGCAATTTTAATTGTGAAAAAGCCTAGTGTTGACTTACTGTTCTATTTATCATTGTGTGGTATGTTCTAGATTTTAGAGACAGTGTCTTTTTTCTTATGCTTGTACAGGTCCTCCATCACAAATCCTGCATCATTGGGACCTGTAGTGTGCCGGATTACTGAGTTTGCCGAATTACAGAGTGGTTAGGTTAGAATACACTTAATAAAATTAACCAACTTGACTTACACAGTTCATTGAACATCGGCAAAAATCGAACATTTCCACTACTTTGAGCTCAATTTCAAGTACTTTTCGTCATGGAAAGCAATCAAAATGATGATGTTTCTGTTTACAGTGTGTCCCTTGCTTTTCGTAGCTCTCGGGAATCATAGATTTCGAATCATAGGGATATGTTAGTATTTATAAACATTGGGCTCATAATAATAGGTTGACTAATGAAAGAGTAGTTCGTCCGGGACGCGTTACGCACGGTGTGAGTGAGCCGGGGCGGCCTCCCTACCCAGCCAGTCTGGCATTGTTTACCAGTGAGCGAAGGTCCCCCTCACGTACTCTACGAAATATTCATAATGTACTTGTATTCCACTCTTTTGTCCTTGAAGTACTAAATAAGCTACCATGGCTCCAAAGAAAGCTCCTTGTGCCAAGCCTGTGGTAAAGAAGGTGGCAGCAAAGCATTAGCTAAGAACTATAGACCAATAGGATTCTGACGTCCCACATCATAAAATTCTTTGAAGAGTGATAGAAGCAGGATTGCAAAATCACCTGGATTCCCAAAATCTGCACAATCCAGGGCTAAATGGGTTGGCAGGTCCTCCTGCCTCTCACAACTACTGGATCACTATGACATGGCCTTGGATGCACTGGAAGAAAATCAGAATGCAGATGTAATATACACAGAATTTGGCAATGCCATTTGACAAATGCGATCATGGCGTATAGCCATAAAATACATGATAAAGGAATAACTGGGAAAGTGGGAGGGAGATGGATCTTCAACTACCTAACAAATCGAAACACAAAGAGTAGTGGTAAACAGTGTTAAATCGGCGGCTGCCCATTAAGGGAGAGCTTGTTCCACAGGCAACAAAGTACTCGCCCCATCTTATTCCTTATCCTCTATCAGACATAAAACTGAGATATTCACACAGCACCGTATCATCCTTGCGGATGATACTAGGATCTGCATGAGGCTGTCATCTGCTGAGGTCGTCGGTTAACTCAAGAAGATTATAAAACAAAAGTTTTCCAGTGGGCAACGGTAAACAATATGATGTTCAATGAGACAATTCCAAACTACTCCGTTATGGAAAACTGGAGGAGATAATAACTAGAGCAGTGTTACTACTGACTCCGGCCATACAATAGAGCGGAAAAAATGAATGTAAGGGGACCTGGGGAGTAGTAATGTCTGAGGATCTCCTTTCAAGGGATACAACAGTGCCACGATCGCACGTGCAAAGAAATGATAGGATGGATAATGTGAACTTTCATACGAGAGATGCCAAGCCTTGATGGATCCTTTCAAATCATTGTTCTCTTAGGCAGGAATACTGCTGTTCATTAAACATCTCCATACAAAGCGGGTGAAATCGCAGATTAGAGGTGTACAGAGATCCTTTACTGCACGTATTAGTTCTGTAAAGCACCTTAATACTAATGGGAACGCTTGGAAGCACTTGATTGTACTCGTTGAGACGCAGGTGGGAGAGATATTCATAAATCTCCACTTGCGAAAAGTTGAAGGAATGGTCCCAAATCTGCACACAGGAAATCCTCCCTACGACAGTAAAAGACTGGGCAGGCGATGCATATGCCGCCAATAAAAAGTAGGGGCGCCATTGGTTACACTAGAGAAACACCATAGGTGTCCAGGGCCAAACTGTTCAACAGCCTCCCATCAAGCATTAGGGGAATTGCCAATAACCCCTGGCTGCCTTCAGAGAGAGTTGGACAGATTCCTAAAGTCAGTGCCGGTTTCAGCGGGGCTGTGGCTTGTACGTCGGGACTGCGTGCGGCCAGCAGTAACAGCCTAGTTGATCAGGCCCTGATCCATCGGGCGGGAGGCCTGGTCATGGACCGGGCTGCGGGGCGGGGCGCTGATCCCGGAATAACCTCGGTAACATAAGATTTGATTTAAGAAAAAAACACATCATTGAACTTATGAAAGTGGCACATGTGCGGCCGAACTGTCCTGGATATGTATGAGAAACCCTACACAACATATGTTCATATGTGGCCCGCCACCTGGCCCTCAAGGATGCTGTGTTGCAAAGGGGGTAACGATGCTGACAAAATGAGATCACCAGTACTCGATGAGGTTGAGAAGTGATTTACTGGTGTGGATAATAATGAGAAACAATTAGCAGGTGATACTCTTTATGTCTTCTAATTATTTGTGAAAGGTCTAGGCAGTTGCACAACGATCTAGTAAAGAAATTGCCTGCAAATGTGGTTGATTGTGAGTAAATTAAGGCCAGCTAAGTTGAGTTTGAGAGAGTTAAGCAACAGTTCTGGCATACACAGTTGTGGTAAGCTTGGTGAGGTTTTCCCAGTTGGCCACTAGGTTGGCTGAAAATTATGTGCCTGAATTCAAGGAGTACATAGAGGCTGAAGGACTGAAACCTAGAAACAAGTGTTCAATTGTGATGAAACAGGCCTCTTTTTGGAAGAAAATGCCAAAGAGGTCCCTTCATTACACAGAGGGAAAGGCAATGCCCAGGCACAGCTATGAAAGACAGGTGTTGCTAAGTTCTGGGCTAATTAGTGGGGCTTTCAAGTGAAAGCCATTACTAGTGTACCATTCTGAAAATCCCAGCGTGTTCATGAAAACAATGTTATGAAGAGTAAATTGTGTGTGTTTTGGAAAATCTAATAGTAAGGCATGGGTTCGAGGGAAATTTTCGTTCGAGTGGTTCAATGAAGTGTTTGGCCATACTAGTGTGAAGAATTACCTCCTGGAAAAGTATTTGGTCTCAAGTGCTTGCTAGTATGGACAATGCACTCTGCTCATCCTCCAAACTTGGATGACCTAATTTTCGAGGAGTTTGGGTTCATCAATAGTAAAGTTCTTGCCCCCGGAAACCCTCCTTACTCCAGCCCATGACCAGCAGGTCTTGCAAAACTTTAAAAAATCTACACAAAGCAATGTTTCAGGTGCTTGTCTGTGACCAAGACACTCATTGGACCCTAAGGGAATTTTGGAGAGGAGAACACTTCAGCTCCTCCATTGTATAAACCTTATAGGTATGGCTTGGGAGAGTGACTACCAGGATTTGAACTTGCTGGAGAAAATTGGTGGCCAGAGTGTGTCACAAGAGGAATTTTGAAGGGTTTGGGACGACCCTGATGAGCCATGTCTGTTGTTAAATCAATTGGGCACTGGGGAGTTCTATGGGTTGGATATGTGAGTTTGGAGGATGTGGAAGAGTTGGTGGAAGACCGACACGAAGAGCCTCACCACTGAGGAGCTGCAAGAGTTCAGCAGGAACAGCCTCAGATCGCATCTCAGAATCTTGCTGCAGAGAGGAGGAAGAGAAGAGAGAGTTGGAAGAAGGTTGCCTTCTTCAGAAATTAAGAGATTTTGCTATGTGGGGTAATGTGGGAAAAGCTTTATGGAGAAATCACCCTGACAAGGTGTTGCAAGCCATGTTGGCAAACATGTACAGTGACAAGTTTGGGCATTTTTAGGGGAAGTGTTAAAAGAGACGCAGAAACAGAGCTCTCCTCCACCAGTTATTTTGCGAGACAGGACTCAGTGATTCAAGTTGGTCTAGTGGCATTAAGAACAGAGAAGAGAAGCAACCCCAGAAAGCAATTGGTACCTGAGTGTTGCTGGAAGGGATTCCCCTTCCAAATGGTAAACAATCCACTCTCTCTTCTCCAGTCTCCCTACACTAAGAAGAAGCTCCAATAAGGTAAGTGTTATGCTGTTAATGTTTCATTCATCATTTACATTGTATTGTTATGTACTACATCTATATTCATGTAAAAAAGAAAAAATTTTTGTTTTAATACTTCTTGGTGTCAGGAATGTTTAATTGTATTGACTTTTTTCTTATGGGGCCCCTATATACGCAAATCGTAGATTTCGATAATAGTAGGCAACTCCAGGAAGGATTATATACGAAAAACGAGGGAACCAACTGTATATCTTCCATTCTATCAAATGCGTCCAAAAAATGAGAATACAACCATAAAAACTCGAAAATAATACTGCAAAGAGGCAGGTAATGGCTGAGAAGTGAATCCTTATTTATCGTCCGTCTTTTTTATTTTTGTTGTACGTTAAGAAGCAATCTTTCATCATACATTGCCCAAGTTCTCAGTGAGATAGCCAACAAAACACCCGAGAAAAAAAAATATTTACCAAAAATCCATATGTGCAAGCCCAAGCCAGGTACTGGAAATAGCCACTTTGTATGACTTTTCCCCTGGGTTATCCTAGGTTCTCATATACATTTACACTGCTATGTATGATAATCTATGTAACTGCATTTGTGTATATCTGAATTAACTTATTTACTTTAGTCTGTCAAACTGAGTACAAGGAAACTTGCCCATTCCTTATTTCAACTACCCATTAAAGTGGTTAGAAGGAAAATTGGCAATTTGGCCGATTTCACACAAAATTTCAACAGAGGTCAATTTCAAAATAGGGGACCAGAATCAACAATGCAGGACATTCTGGCACTAAAATAACATTTTCTCTGTTTATTAGTCATGGCTACAGGCCCCTCTTATATTACTCTTGCTTACCATTTGGAATTTTTATTCACAAAAAAAATAGAAGATTTATGTTATGCAGATTACTGCATTATTGTAATAATTGTATGAATAATGTCAATCCATTCTTGACTCCGTACTGGAATTTAGACTGGCAGGCAGACAGGTATTGGACGGTGACATCATTTGTTTACTCTTGAACTTCACTAAGAATAGAACATTTTCGCTACTGTGAGCGCAATTTCAAGGTACTTTTCATCATGAAAGCAATCAAAATCATATCTATTTCTGTAATATATCTTTCATTCTATCAAATGAGACCGAAAAAATGAGAATATAACCATAACAACCATACAAAAATATACCGCTAAGCGGCCGCTAATGGCTGAGAAGTGAACTCCGCTATTTATGGTCTAAGTAAGTAAGTAAGTTTATTCAGGTACTATACACAAATACAGTTACATAGAATTATCATACATAGCAGCATATGTGTAGAGAACCTTGGATAACCCAAAAAAGTCAGACAGAGTGACTTATTTCCATTGGGTCCTTTTATCTTATTAATGTAATATGAAGGTTATAATATTTTCTTATTATTCTATAATGAAGATAACATCTTGTTATCATACTAAAAAGACTATCTACTACACAAGGGTCATTAATACTATCTACAACACAAGGGTCATTACTAGGAATAAGGTAAAATTTACACGTATGTTAGCTAAAAAATAGAAAATCATTCCCCTCCCTTTCTGTAGGTACATTCATCAGACACCTTTTGGCACTCTTCTTGAACTGGTTCATGCTGTGACTGGCTTTGACGTGTGTGGGTAGTCTGTTCCATTCCTTTATTGCTGTACAATAAAAGGTGTTTGAAGCCTGGCCAATGACTGTGGGTACTACAAAGTTGTGCTCTCTCCCCCTAGTACTATGATTGCTTTGGTTCCCAACCTTGACAGAATTGACAGCAAGATATTCTGGACACTGTTTGTGAGCAATTTTATGAACATGATTTAGCTTCAGTTGTTTTACTCTGTCTTCAACATTCAGCATATACAACTGCTGTAATTCATCCTGGCCTACATGTTCTCTTGGTCCCAGCACCAGGATGAATCTTACGATTTTGTTCTGGGTGATTTGCAGTCTATCTTGCAGTTTTTTTGTCAAGGCAGAGTACCATGAAGAGCAAGCGTAATCCATATGGCATTGTATAAGGGCTAGACATAGGGCCCTGCGAGCCTCAGTAGGTAGACACTGTGCTTGTCTATACAGGAACTTCAGTCTGGCTTTCGCTTTCTTTACTACGCTGTTCCCTATCAATTCTCCTGACATGCATGGGTCAAAGGGGATTCCCAGATATTACACTGGACATTAAAATTATTTACCCTTCTCAGTTTGTTTCGTGCCAAAGAGAATGGCTTCAGTTTTCCTGAGGTGTAATGATAGTTTGTTGTCTACTAACCATTTGCTGCAGGACTCCAGTTCCAGAGTTAAAACATTAGCTATATCTTGTACGTGAAGAAGTATCTTTCCATCATACATTGCCCAAGTTTGAATAAGATAACCCAACAAACAACTGAGAAAATAATAATAATGTAATAATAATATTAATAATATCTTTATTTACTACACGTACATGTACAAGGTATACAGGCCTAGCTGACTTCAGTGACATACTACTGTATAGAAAGGCACTTGTTATGCTCAGTATTTCAAGAAAATTAGGTCAGTGTCCCAGGATAACACCCACGCTAGTCGATTAACACCCAGGTACCCATTTACTGATGGGTAAACATAGACAACAGGTGTAAAGAAACACGCCTAATGTTTCTACCCTGGCTGGGAATCGAATAGTATTTACCAAAAATCTTATATGGCTAACCCAAGCCAGGTACTAAAAATAAGCCACGTTGACTTTTTTGGGGTTATCCTAGGTTCTCTACACATATGCTGCTATGTGTGATAATCTATAGAGAGAAAATAACTTTTTTGTTTCATGTTTATGGTGGAGTACGAGTGTATATCATAGTTAGCCCTGTGCTATACTCCGTTTTCTTTAATATAAGCCCCCAAGACAAGGATAGGAGAAGTAAGTAAGTTTATTCAGGTATACACATACAGTTACATAGAATTATCATACATACAGCATATGTGTAGAGAACCTAGGATAACCCAAAAAAGTCAGACAGAGTGACTTATTTCCATGGTATTTGTTTACCATATCCTCTTCATAACTCTGTCGAACTGCTCGGTGTTATGCCAAATATTATTCATTCTGGAGTATTTAACATGTTTTATGTTATTTATATTGTTTCTTATGTCATATTAGATCAATTGTGATAGGCAAATAAGCTGTAGTGTTGATATTGGCGTAATAATAAAGCATATTCTCCTGCTTCATGAGACTGAGCTCATGGCAACTGACAGTGGCTTCAAAGCCACCTTATCTTTAATGGATAATATACTGTGTAGGTACTTTACATAATGAGAAGCATTTCTTTTATTCATTGGAACCATGGCTATGGCTAAAAGTAAGCAGGTTAAAACAATAAATGGAGAAAAAGAAATTGGAATGACTTATGCAGCAAATAGCACCACAAAACAGTACCAGCAGGTTGGTGTGGCAACCCTGGAAATTTGAAATTATGCTATCCAAAATTAGTGCCGAATAACTGAAGGAACCGAATAACTGATTGCCGGATTTGCGATGTCGGACCTGTATGTGTTAAAGGGTGAAATGGCACATTATGTATCAATTCATTGTAGAGTGATTGTATAGAGCACAATATTTTAATTAAATACAAGTCATGAAGCATCTCACACTGTACCAATCGCAGTGTTAAATGTGCATTAATACAATTGCCATAATTTTGCAGGAGGAGGCTGAAAAGCGTCTTGAAGCTGAAATGCAGAAGAGGAGGGAACGCATTGAAAAGTGGAGAGCAGAGAAGAAGAAACGGGAATTGGAAGCAACAAAGAAAGAAGCAGAAAAGGGTACTTTAGGAGCTAATGTGCCCAAAGTATCAATAAAAGCCTGGAGTCTAGAAGATGATGAGGAAGAGGAGGAGGTTGAGAATAAAGAAGGTGATGGAAAACTAGAAGAGGTATGAAGCACCAGCTTACTAAGTTCTTACAAAATTTATGATCTCTAGCTTAGCTCTTATTAATAGCAATCTGTATAATGTTAAACATTTTAATTTTGATATAAGAGCTCTGTATCTTGAAATTTGGAAAGAACTACCAACTGTGAGTCACCATATGTATTGTAGTGCTTACATATCAGGAGGTGCTGTTAATCATGTAGGTCAGGGTTGAATAAACTTTGATGTGAATTAACCTTGACTTGACATTATAGATATTCCATGATATTATCCAATTTCAGCATGCCATTACTCAAATTATCAGACATCTAGGTGAGTATATAGGAAGTGCATTTGTCTCGGACTCAGCAGATGGAGGATCAAGCCTCCACCACGTTGTGCACTATATGGCCCACATGGGTTTAGCACTTGAATAAAACATAAAAAAAATACTCAAATTATCATATTTCTTATCATGTAACATGAATTTTTTTTTCCCCATAACCTTGTGTCTTAAACCTGTGTCTTGCATGGCCCATGTAATTTTTTTAACACATCAGTCATCTCCTATAGGGTATGATTATTTGAACTTAGTTTTATCTACAAAAAACAAAATTGGGTTGGGGCAGGTGTAAAGATGCACTTTACATGGCAGAAAATATAGTAATACAGCCTCTCCTCACTTAGCGATGGAGTTCCATTCTTAAGACCATGTCAGTAAACGATTTCATTGCTAAGTGAGGAGCATACTATAATGGTAGTGGGTTTGTGTCAACCATCTTTGATATTGTTTTAATGTCACCTTTGCACCATCTATAACATTTGTTGTATATTTTTCAATGTTTATACAGTAGTGCACTGTATACTGTAATAAACAGAATAGAGAAAATCAGCTCTAATATACATTATTTAGGTATGCTTACTAGTCAGAGAGGCCATCGTAAGTCCGGGTCATCGGTAAATGAGTACTTCACTAAGTGAGGAGGGGCTGTAGTATGTTTCAACTGGTATGTTCTCACCTGTATGTGGGCAGCTCTTGGCCCTGCCTTTCAACTTGCCACTTGCCAGATTTCCTCCCTCTATACCTGCTCTTTAAAACTATATACAATCTGTCCAAGATCTTGGACTTCCTTCCCTTCCCCTCAGATACTTTCTTTACCACTCTCAAAGAATGATTCTCTTTAAGAATATTTGCTGCAAAGTCTGATGATTATTGTTTCCTTGAAAATTTAATGGTAATACGGATTGTCTTTCTGTTTCAGGAAGATGAAGTTGATCCTCTTGATGCATTTATGTCTGGCATTCAGGAAGAAGTGCGAAAAATTAATCGTGTAGATATTAGGGGTGGTGTAAGACGTGGAGTCAAAACAAACGGTACACCTACATGTTTTATATAGCATATTTAGGTATCCCTGAAGGGGGTGTCTTTACATAGTTCTTTCTCCAAGCTTGTTACAGTAAACCCTTTATTTAATGGACTGATTGGGAGGAGCAGGTGGTCAGTAATGGCAGTTGTGGTGAATAGAAAGAAGTATATTTTGCAGTGATTGTAACAATTTTGAATTATTCTGTGACCAAAGGACTTTGTCCATTGTTTCCAAATATATTGAAACAGCCCATTGTGTTTCATATTTCTGAAGTCCATTAAATGGATGATTTACTGTATTTATAACATGAGAATGCCTCATCTGATCAAATTTTCAATTCTGACATACTGTAACTATGAAAAGATTCATGAAACTATTAGTATATGCAGAGGTAACCTCTGGTCACTTTTATATAGATCATTTTCAAATTTGGTTTTCTTGTGATAGCTTGAGAAAGCTCCTTTCTGATCAGCTTCAAACTTGCAGCACTGATGTATCCTTCCTAGAAGAAAGCTGAAATTGAGTATGGGGGTGCCAATTTGAAAGTTTTATTTGTTAAAATGGACCAAAATAACTTTAGTATGCCTCTTTTGAACAGATTCAATTTTTAATGGTTGTTGCTTCACATGGACAGTTTAGTACATACTTAGTAGGTTTAGACTTCTTAGATACAAATTGGCCAGTTACCTAATTTAGTTAGTAAACTTGGAATTGTTGCTTTCTGTGAAATAACTGAAGAATGTGTGTTGCTAACATGGGTGATTGTGTGTGTTGCTTTAGTAGGGATTGTGTGCATGGTGTTAGTATGTGTGTATGCAGTGTTATTGTAGATTGTGTATTACATTAGTACAGATGATTGTATGTATGGCACTAGCACAAATCATTGCTTTTCTGTTGCTAGTGTGGATGATTGTGTGTATGATTCTAGGATGTATGTGTGGATGAGTTTAATGATTATTACAAAAAAGCTTCTATATACACCACAGTTGTACTGCAGGTAGCTATATTGGGTTGAGGTAGAAAAAGTTGCTTTATTAAGTTGTAATAAAGTACACAGAACGAATGATGTCCCAGTAAGTTTGTTCTGCACCATATCTCATTTCTTTAGTTTAGTTGCATAATTATGGGTAATTTTTAAGAGTATAAATGATAGAATTTTATTTTAACCCATTTACTGTCCAAACCCTTAAAGTTAAAAGTACTCACTGTCCACATTTAAAAAAAATTCTTTTGAAATGGTAGAGAATTTTTTTCTGAAGGTAATATTGCCAAAAGTACAAAATTTAATGGAAAACTTAGGGAATTATGCAGGCACGAAATTAGCAGCCTGGGTGCAATTTACGCATTGGTGATTTTCCCCACTTTGAGTCCTATTTTATGCCAAATTCCACTGATAAATTCAACAATATCTTGCTTGTATGCCTTCCTTTCTATCAATTTCGCACAAGAAAGCACCACTCAACTACCAAAACTATCCTATTAAGATCACTGAAGTCTAATTTGGCTAATTTTACACACAAAAAACTATTTAAAAATAGAGTCCAAAATGAACACTAAACATTCCAGACACTAAAACAACATTTCCTCTGTTCATTAATCATTTCCCCAGGCCTGTCCACTTGTCTTCCATTTTGAATTCATCATTGCACAAGAAATCAAAGACTTACCCTATTTCTCAGATAATAAAATATAACCAGGAATGAATGGTCATGGTTTAGTAGTCCCACTAATGGAATCAAACCAAGTAAAAACCCATGAAACAGACCAGTGGGGTATAGAAGGGCCTTACCTTCTGAAAATTTGGCAAAAATTTCCACTTCTTTGATATCACTTTCAAGTTACTTATGGTCCTGGATGCAACCAAGATCATCTCTGTTTTGGTAGTATATCTTACATTCTCATTATGAAATGATACAAAAAAAAAAAATTGCCATTCTCAGTTTATCTGAGTGAGCTGAGCTCAAGGCATAGATCTATGTAAGGGACCCCTGGCATCAATAATGTTGATCTACAAGAAGGACAGTGAAAGGGTTAAGAAAGAAAGCTGTAAGTACATCTTGTGTTTGTTGTTGCCTGCTAATTCATGTAGTATATATTCACAAAGACAAGCTTGGCCCAGGTCCGGGTTGTAAGAGAAAAAACTTTAAACCTGTCAAAGTTATATCATTGGTACAGTCAGTAATACAGTGATATAAATTTATACAGTTTAAATTTTCCTCTTATTTACAGTATTTGGAAATGAAACTGGTGGAATGAAGAAGCCAGTTATTATTATGGGTATGGCTAAGAAAGTTAATGCCAAAAAGAAAGGAGAGCTGATGGAGCAAAATCAAGATGCATTAGAATATTCATCTGAAGAAGAGGGAGAAGATCTAAAAGACACCATGGCAAGCATAAATTCTAAAGGAAAAAAGGTGATGTTGGTCATTAACTCTGTTTTAGTAAATTGTAATGATTTTTGAAAGATGACCATACTTGGAATCATTTTCCTCACATATCGCCCACTTTTCATCTTCCACATCTTAGGTGAGTCATGAGTCTAAAGCAGATTAATGAAACATTTGTTGAATAAATCCACAAATAATTGTTGGGCCCCTAGTATATATGGAGTAACAACCATTAAATAAAAACACCAGAATATGTAGAACAGTACAGCAGTATTATTTAAACTCCTGCCAAAAAAAAAAAATGGTATATGGAGCATTTGTTGGTCTTTATTGTAGCTTTGTGGTTTTACTAGTGGGACTTTGATCAAACTTTCTAATTAATTATTATTATTATTCTTTCAAGAAGCTAGCCATATCCCACTGAGGCAGGGTGGCCCAAAAAGAAAAACGAAAGTTTCTCTTTATAAATTTAGTAATATATACAAGAGAAGGGGTTACTAGCCCCTTGCTCCTGGCATTTTAGTTGCCACTTACAACACTCATGGCTCACGGAGGAAGAATTCTCTTCTGCTTCCCCATGGAGGAATAAACAAGAAGATCTAGTAAGAAAATAGAAGAAAACCCAGAGGGGCATGTGTATATACATGTATATGCTTGTCTGTGCATGTGTAGTGTCTCCTAAGTTTAAGTAGAAGTAGCAAGACGTACCTGAAACCTTGCATGTTTATGAGACAGAAAAAAGACACCAGCAATCCCGTTACACACTCACTTGGCAGGACGGTAGTAGCTCCCTGGGCGGTTGCTGTCTACTAACCTACTACCTAGAATTCTAATAAATTACCCTCAATTTAAGGCCCTCATTTTAACAGCCTTTCTAAATACAGGGCACAATCCACCGGGTGATTTAATTCAGAAACGATGGATCAAATCCATTAGTTACTGAACTGTCAGTAACTGTTATGATCACCATAAAGGAATATCATTTCTGTCTACCACAATCACCATTACCAGCCACCTGCCCCTCATTATGCCTCCTTTAAATCAAGGGTTTACTGTACTTGGATGTTCCTCTAGAAATTACTGTTTTAGTTTATTTGATAGTTTGATATTGTAGAAGAGTATAATTAGGGTGGAAGGCAATCTGGGAGAAGATTCACATGTCCAGTCTGACTAGAGATGGGACTTACATCCACTGCGAGTCATTCACACAGTAAATGCTTGATTGTTAGTTCATTATTATTTGGCTACAAAAATAAATGATATATTCACAAAATTATCCAGCCATTGTTGGTTATTCTTGAATCACAGTTCTTTATGCTGGTATGTAGTTACATTATACTGGCTCACTTTTTCATTTCAGGAGTTGGTGAAGGTTGACCATACTACCATAGATTATGTACCATTCAGAAAGGACTTTTATGTGGAAGTGCCCGAGATTGCTAACATGACAAAGGAGGAAGTTGATGCATACAGGTATTAAATCAGATGGTCTTGTTAGATCCTGTTGGTCTGTGTAGCTGATTATCTTTTTTCAATATGCTGGCTGTCTCCCACCGAGGTAGGGTGACCCAAACAAGAAGAAACACTTTAAACATCACTCACTCCATCATTGTCTTGCTAGAAGCATGCTGATACAGTTCGATACTGCAAATATCCCCACCCCTCCTTCAGAGTAGAGGCACTGTACTTTCCACCTCCAGAACTCAAGCCCATAACTGGTTTCCCTAAATCCCTTCTTAACCCCTTGACTGTCGTAACCCCAAATCCTGAGGTGTCTCCTGGTGTCGCAGAATCCCCCCCCCCCAAAAAAAAAAAAATATTCTCAGGAAATGATAGAGAATCTTTTTCCGATTGTAATGACACCAAACGAATGAAATATGATGGAAAACTGACGGAATTACGCTCTCGCGAAGTTAGCGACCTCGGCAATATTAACGAATTGGCGATTTCGCCCACTTTGAGCCCTATTTTCGGCTAATTCCATTGTTCCAGTCGACCAAACTCATAGCTATTTCTTTAGAACTCCATTTTTTCTATAGACTGAATACAAGAAACTGCCCATTTACTGATTTCAACTACCTAATAATGTGGTCAGAAATTTGCAATTTAGCTAATTTCACGAAAATTAAAAAAATATGACAATTTCAAAATAGGGTCCAGAATGAACAGTGTAGACATTCCTGGCTCTAAAATAAAATTTTCTTTGTTCATCAGTCACGTCTCCAGGCCCCTCTGATATTACTCTTGCTTTCTATTTTGAATTTTTATTCAAACAAAAAATAGAAGATTTACTGTTATGCAGACTACTGCAATATTGTAATAATTGTATAAATAATGTCAACCCATTCATGACTGCACATTAGAATGGCTAGTTGGACATTTATTGGAAAATGACATCATTTGTTTACTTTTGAACATCGTCAAAAATCAAACATTTCCCCTACTTTGAGCTCCATTTCCAGGTTCTTTTCATAGTAAAACCAATCAAAATCACCTCTATTTCTATAATATGTTTTCCATTCTATCAAATGAGACCAAGAAAACGAGAATATAATCATAAATACTATACGAAAATTGACCACAAAGTTGGCATTTTAATTAAAAAAAACGGTCGGATTTTTTTTCTCATTTTGCACTGCGTGCTCCAGGTTTTTTTTTATATGGTGCACGCTGACCACACAGAGCCATTCTCTCACATGTGGGCCTACCAACTTTCTCCTGCTTGATTTGAAGCCGCTAGAATTTATGAGTATATATACGTCAAGAACGGTGGCTCGTAAGACGTATATATATGACCAAAACAGTCAAAGGGTTAAATGTTACCTTGCTCCCACTCCAGCACATCAAGTCATAAAAACCACTTGCCTCCACTCACTCCTGTGTAGTATGTCTAAGCCCCTTGCACACAAAACCTTCTTTACCCCCTCCTTCTAACCTTTCCTAGGGCAACCCCTACCCCCTTTCCTTCCACTACAAATTTATACCCCCTCCAAGTCATCCTATTATTGTCCATCCTCTCTAAATGTCCAAACCACCTCAACAATCTCTCCTTAGCCTTCTGGTTAATGCTCTTAGTAACCCTGCACTTCCTTCTTTTCTCCAGATTACAAATTCCCTGCATAATATTTACATCACACATTGCTGTCAGACACAGCATCTCGACTGCCTCCATAAACAGGAGCATGTTAGACAGGAGTGATTGTAAACAAGTCGTTTTTAATGAATGTGCTGTTGGAGTGTGAGCATGGTAACACATATGAAGAGATTCAGGAAAACCAATCAGCTGCACTTGAGTACTTGAGGTGGGAAGGGCAGTGCCTGTACTCAGACTGAATGAGGGATGAGGATGTTGCAATTGGAAGGCAATCTGACTGATGACAGCACACTTTAGGAAAGACAGTGAGTGAATTAAAGGTAGTGAATGTGTTTTCTTCTATTCAAGGCTTTTGTATAACAAGCTATAAAGCAGAAAAAATGGCTTAATTACATATCCTTGTAACCCATGGAGAACTTGAACTCACTGAGTGAGAGCAAGCCAAGCATCTTTGTTGCAACATTCACAACCCATGCCTAACAATCATAAAAGTATTGGTACCACAATACTCCCATACATTATCCTTTTTGCCTCCATGGATAATGTTTTTGTCTCCACAGATGGCTCAATATATCACCCATCTTTTTTTTCCCTCATCATTTCTGTGATTCACCTCATCTTTCATAAACCACTCCCATGTATCTGAACACATTCATTTCCATCATACTCTCTCCTTCCCTCCCTCCAAATTCTTCATAATATTCACAATACACACATTGTTCTTAAACATGACATTGTCACTGTCTCTAGCTTCCTTCTCATGACTTAGAAGTTATGATATTATATTGTACTCTGTATTGTGATAACTTATGAGAATTGGTAAAACAAAGATGCTTGGCTTGCTCTCACTCATTAAGTTCAACTTCTCCAAGGTTACAAGGATATGTAATTAAGCCATTTTTTCTGACATTTTTTTCTGCTTTATAGCTTGTTATACAATAACCTTGAATAGATAATTTTATTTTGATTTGGTGATACTAAGGGAGGTTGGAATTTTATTGTGTTTATTTATTTTTTAACTCAGCAGCACTCTCCTGTCAGAGCAGAGTGACCCAAAGAAGAAAACACATTCACTATCTTTAATTCAGTCTCTTTCCAAAAGTGTGCTGTCATCAATCAGATTGCCTTCCAACTGCAACATCCTCATCCCTCATCCAGTCCCACCTCTAGGACTCAAGTGCAGCTGACTGGTTTTCCTGAATCTCTTCATATGTGTTACCCTGCTCACACTCCAACAGCACATTCACTAAACACTACATGTTTTCATTCACTCCTGTCATACATGCTTTTGTTTATTTTTTATATTCCAAATTCTATAGCCTCATAATCCTTGCACATTTAAGAATAAGACAAACACATGCAACCCAATCCCAATTCAGTGGACCCCCGGTTTACGATATTATTTCATTCCAGAAGTATGTTCAGGTGCCAGTACTGACCGAATTTGTTCCCATAAGGAATATTGTGAATTAGATTAGTCCATTTCAGACCCCCAAACATACACATACAAACACACTTACATAAATACACTTACATAATTGGTCGCATTGGGAGCTGATCGTAAACCGGGGGTCCACTGTACATATATATTTCTGAGAAAATATTTGCTATGTCATCCTCTGGAGGATATACCTGGACTCCTCACATACAAGCATGAAACATGGTACACAGAAACATATAACATGAATTACAAAATTTGAATTTGACAGTCTAGTAGTGAAGATGAAAAATGTTATGTGCATAAGGTAAATAAGGAACTAGCCTCCAGTGTTGAAAATGTTCTTCATGTTATAACCAAAAATAAAGTTGATACATAGTTCAGTATAGCAGGGAAGTCTGTAAATAAACACTGCTGGGTCATATAATTTGGATTTTTTTTTTTTTTTTGTCAAGGATGAAAGTAAAGAAATCAGATGACATTAGGTAATTATAATGTATTTTCTTCTTCATGTACAGTATGCTATCTTACAAAACTTATCGTGTTACGTTAAATCCGCCATACGAAGCATTTGAACGCAAAAATTTTGCCTGGCCTCACGATAAAAAACTCGCCTTACGTGATTCGTCCGGGACGCGTCCCACGTGTGACCTCAGCGCCAGTGTTTACAAGCCAGCCAGTGCGGTCGCATCTACGCATACATTCGGTACATTTCACATTATCCCAGTGCTTTTAGTGCTTGTAACTGCAAAATAAGTCACCATGGACCCCAAGAAAGCTTTTAGTGCCATCCCTGTGGTAAAAAGGGCAAGAATTAATATGGAATTGAAAAAAGAGATTAAGGAAATGTGTGCAAAGTGGGTTGAACTGCAAACCTTTACAGATGAAAATCACCCTGACACAGCTACTGCAAGCTGTGTTGGCAACCTGTACAATGACAATGTTATGGCCCATTTTAGGAAAGTCTTAAAGGAACGGGAGGTACAGAGCTCTATGGACAGATTTGTTGTGCGACAGAGGTCCAGTGACTCTCAAGCTGGTCCTAGTGGCATTAAAAGAAGAAGGGAAGTAACCCCGGAAAAGGACTTGCTACCTCAAATCCTAATGGAAGGGGATTCCCCTTCTAAACAATAACTTCCATACTCTCCCCTCCAATCCCATCAATCATCACCAGATCTTCAATAAAGGCAAGTGTCATGTATTCTATTCTTAGTAGAGTAGCATTTGTGCATGTCTTCTTCAGTTTGTTTGTATGAAAATTAATATTTCATCTGGTAAAAAAAAAAAATTTTTCATACTTTGGGGTGTCAGGAACGGATTAATTTTATTTCCATTATTTTTTATGGGGAAAATTAATTCAGCTAACAATAATTTCGGCTTACGATGAGCTCTCAGGAACGGATTAATATCGTAAGGCGGGGGTCCACTGTATATCCAAAATTGATTAGCTGGTACTATGAATGTCTTTCCAAGCATTATTCAATTTTGGATGTAATTTTGCAGTTGCATTAGCAATATTAACTATGTAAAGAAGCTTTTTAAGAGAGCTAAGTGACTGTAATGTATTTTTGATTTACCTGTAACCATTATTTGATCCATTATACCATTTTGTTTTGCAAGGGCGGAGTTGGAGGGCATCAAGGTCAAGGGTCAGGGATGTCCAAAGCCAATTAAAACCTGGGCCCAATGTGGAGTCAGCAAGAGGATCTTAGATGTGTTGAAGAAGAGTAATTACGAGAAACCAACACCAATTCAAGTACAAGTAAGATAGTCTACCATCTTAATTATTAAGACCCATCTCTGCAAAATTGTAATCAGAATGTATTCAGATATTTAGGAGTGGAAGTGTCAGCAGATGGGTCCATGAGAGATGAGGTGAATCATAGAATTGATGAAGGGAAAAAGGTGAGTGGTGCACTGAGGAATCAGTGGAGACAAAGTATTTTGTCCATGGAAGCAAAGAAGGGAATGTATGAGAGTATAGTTATGCCAATGCTCTTATATGTGTGTGAGGCATGGGTGGTGAATGTTGCAACAAGGAGAAGGCTGGAGGCAGTAGAGATGTCATGTCTGAGGGCAATGTGTGGTGTGAATATAATGTAGAGAATTCATTGTTTGGAAATTAGGAGTTGGTGTGGGATTACCAAAACTGTTATCCGGAGAGGTTGTTGAGGTATTTCAGACATGTAGAGAGGATGGAACAAAATAGAATGACTTCGAGAGTGTATAAATCCGTAGTGGAGGGAAGGCAGGGTAGGGGTTGGCCAGGACAAGGTTGGAGGGAGGGGGTAAAGGAGGTTTTGTGTGTGTGGGGCTTGGATTTCCTGCAAGCTTGCGTGAGTGTGTTAGATAGGAGCAAATGGAGACAAATGGCTTTTAGGACTTGACATGCTGTTGGAGTGTGAGCCATGTAACATTTATGAAGGGATTCAGGGATACCGGCAGGCTGGAGATGGGAAGTACAGTGCCTGTACTCTGAAGGAGGGGTGTTAATGTTGCAGTTTTATAACTGTAGTGTAAGCACAGCTCTGGCAAGACAGTGGAGTGAATGATGATGAAAGTTTTTATTTTTCGGGCCACCCTGCCTTGGTGGGAGAAGGCCGATGTGTTAATAAAAATAAATAAATACTAAACATTTTGTCATTGAGTGTTGTTGCCACCATACTTTCGTACATTCTCCATTTTCCTCCGTGGATAATGTTCTTTGTCTCCACATATGCCTTAGTACACCACCCAATTTTTTTTTCATCAATTCTATTGTTCACCTCGACTTTCACAGACTCATCTGCCAGTAAGTTCACTCCCAATTTTTTTTTTTTTTTTTAACAAGTCGGCCGTGTCCCACCAAGGCAGGGTGACCCAAAAAGAAAGAAAATCCCCAAAAAGAAAATACTTTCATCATCATTCAACACTTTCACCTCACTCACACATAATCACTGTTTTTGCAGAGGTGTTCAGAACACAACAGTTTAGAAGCATATATGTATAAAGAGACACAACATATCCCTCCAAACTGCTAATATCCTGAAACCCCTCCTTTACAGTGCAGGCATTTTACTTCCCATTTCCAGTACTCAAGTCTGGCTATATAAAAATAACTGGTTTCCCTGAATCCCTTCACTAAATATTGCCCTGCTCACACTCCAACAGATCGTCAGGTCCCAAATACCATTCGTCTCCATTCACTCCTATCGAACACGCTCATGCACGCCTGTTGGAAGTCCAAGCCCCTCGCCCACAATACCTCCCTTACCCCTTCCTTCCAACCTTTACGAGGACGACCCCCACCCCGCCTTCCTTCCCCTACAGATTTAAATGCTCTAAATGTCATTCTACTTTGGTCCATTCTCTAAATGACCAAACCACCTCAACAACCTCTCTTCAGTCCTCTGACTAATACTTTTATTAACTCCACACCTTCTCCTAATTTCCACACTCCGAATTTTCTGCATAATATTTATCCCACACATTGCCCTTAGACAGGACATCTCCACTGCCTCCAACCACCTCCTTGCTGCTGCATTCACAACCCAAGCTTCACACCCATATAAGAGTGTTGGTACTACTATACTTTCATACATTCCCTTCTTTGCCTCCATAGATAACGTTTTTTGTCTCCTCGTATACCTCAACGCACCACTCACCTTTTTTCCCTCATCAATTCTATGATTAACCTCATCCTTCATAAATCCATCTGCTGGCACGTCAACTCCCAAGTATCTCAAAACATTCACTTCTTCCATACTCCTCCTCCCCAATTTGATATCCAATTTTTCTTTATCTAAATCATTTGATACTCTCATGACCTAACACTTTTCTATGTTCACTTTCAACTTTCTACCTTTATACACACTCCCAAACTCATCCACTAACCTCTGTAATTTTTCTTTAGAATCTCCCATGAGCACAGTATCATCAGCAAAAAAACAACTGTGTCAATTCCCATTTTGTATTTGATTCCCCATAATTTAATCCCACCCCTCTCCCGAACACCCTAGCATTTACTTCTTTTACAACCCATCTATAAATATATTAAACAACCATGGTGACATTACACATCCCTGTCTAAGACCTACTTTTACCAGGAAATAGTCTCCCTCTCTTCTACATACCCTAACCTGAGCCTAACTATCCTCATAAAAACTCTTTACAGCATTTAGTAACTTACCACCTATTCCATATGTACACGTACTTGCAACATCTGCCACATTGCTCCCCTATCCACTCTATCATATGCCTTTTCTAAATCCATAAATGCAATAAAAACTTCCCTAGCGTTATCTAAATACTGTTCACATATATGCTTCAATGTAAACACTTGATCTACACATCCCCTACTCTGAAACCTCCTTGCTCATCCGCAATCCTACATTCTGTCTTACCTCTAATTCTTCAATTATAACCCTACCGTACACTTTTCCTGGTATACTCAGTAAACTTATTCCTCTGTAATTTTTACAATCTGTTTTGTCCCCCTTCCCTTTATATAAAGGGACTATACATGCTCTCTGCCAATCCCTAGGTACCTTCCCCTCTTTCATACATTTATTAAAGAAAAATAGCAACCACTCCAACACTATATATCCCCCCTTGCTTTTAACATTTCTGTCATGATCCCGTCAGTTCCAGCTGCTTTACCCCCTTTCATTCTACATATTGCCTCACGCACCTCCCCCACACTCACATCCTGTTCTTCTTCACTCCTAAAAGATGGTATACCTCCCTGGCCAGTGCATGAAATTACCGTTTCCCTTTCTTCGTCGACATTTAAAAATTTCTCAAAATATTCTCGCCATCTTCCCAAAACCTCCATCTCCCCATCTACTAACTCCCCTACTCAGTTTTTAACTGACAAATCCATTCGTTCTCTAGGCTTCTTAACTTGTTTAACTCACTCCAAAATTTTTTCTTATTTTCATTAAAATTTCTTGACAGTGTCTCTCCCACTCTATCATCTGCTCTTCTTTTGCATTCTCTCACCACTCTCTTTACCTTTCTTTTGCTCTCCATATACTCTACTCTTCTTATAACGCTTCTGCTTTGGAAAAACCTCTCATAAGCTAACTTTTTTTTCTTTTATCACACCCTTTACTTCATCATTCCACCAATCACTTCTCTTTCCTCCTGCACCCACCCTCCTATAACCACAAACTTCTGCCCCACATTCTAATACTGCATTTTTAAAACTATTCCAACCCTCTTAACCCCCCCACTACTCATACTTGCACCAGCCCACCTTTCTGCCAGTAGTTGCTTATATCTCACCCGAACTTCCTCCTCCTTTAGTTTATACACTTTTACCTCCCTCTTGCTTGTTGTTGCCATTTTCCTCTTTTCCCATCTACCTCTTACTCTAACTGTAGCACAACTAAATAATGATCTGATATATCAGTTGCCCCTTTATAAATGTGTTCATCCTGGAGCCTACCCATCAACCTTTTATCCACCAATACATAATCTAACAAACTACTTTCATTACATGCTATATCATACCTTGTATATTTATTTATCCTCTTCTTCATAAAATATGTATTACTTATTACCAAACCTCTTTCAACACATAGCTGAATTAAAGGCTCCCCATTTTCATTTACCCCTGGCACCCCAAATTTACCTACTACTCCCTCCACAACATTTTTGCCCACTTTAGCATTGAAATCCCCAGCCACCATTACTCTCACACTTGGTTCAAAACTCCCCATACATTCACTCAACATTTCCCAAAATCTCTCTCTCTCTCTCCTCTACACTTCTCTCTTCTGAAGGTTCATATACGCTTACTATAACCCACTTTTTACATCCAACCTTTATTTTACTCAACATAATCCTTGAATTAATACATTTGTAGTCCCTCTTTTCCTGCCATAACTTATCCTTCAACATTATTGCTACTCCTTTAGCTCTAACTCTATTTGAAACCCCTGACCTAATCCCATTTATTCTTCTCCACTGAAACTCTCCCACCCCCTTCAGCTTTGTTTCACTTAAAGCCAGGACATCCAGCTTCTTCTCATTCATAACATCCACAATCATCTCTTTCTTATCATTTGCACAACATCCACGCACATTCAGACTTCCCACTTTGACAATTTTCATCTTCTTATTCTTTTTAGTAATTATTACAGGAAAAGGGGTTACTAGCCCATTGTTCTCGGCATTTTAGTTGTCTTTTACAACACGCATGGCTTACGGAGGGAAGATTCTTATTCCACTTCCCCATGGATATAAAACTAAAAGTAATAAGACCAAGAACTATTAAGATAAAATCAAAGAAAACTCTGATGAGTGTGTATAAATAAACATATACATGTATGTGTAGTGTGACCTAAGTGTAAGTAGAAGTAGCAAGACGTACCTGTAATCTTGCATATTTATGAGACAGACAAAAGACACCAGCAATCCTACCATCATGTAAAATGATTACAGGCTTTTGTTTCACACTTGGCAAGATGGTAGTAACCCCCTGGGTGGTTGCTGTCTACCAACCTACTACCTGAACATATTCACTTCCTCTGTACTCCCTCCTTCCAATCTAATATTCAGTGTTTCATTACCTAGTTCTTTTCTTTGTTCACTTTTAATTTTTTTTACATACCCCCCAAATTTGTCTACTATTCTTTATAACTTCTCTTCAGAATCCCCCAAAAGCAGTGTCATTGGCAAAAAGGAGCTGTGACAACTCCCACTTTGTTTCAGATTCTGTATATTTTAATCACACACCTCTCCCCAACACCCTAGTATTCACGTCTTTTACAATTCCATCTATAAATATGTCAAATAATCATGGTGACATTACACATCATTGTCTTAAGGACTACTTTTACTGGAAAATAGTCTTTCCTGCTTACCCTAACCTAAGCCTCACATTCCTTATTAAAATCTTAATTGTTTTCAGTAATGAACCACTTATTCCATACCTTAACTCACGAAATCGTAATGACACGATTGCAAACAAACCATACCATGGACGGGGATAGAACCCAGCGACCAGAGAGTCTCAAAACTCTAGACCGTTGCGTTAGCCACTGGGCTAGCTAGCCATAATAAGATTCATCCAACTAGGTATATTTCTATACCATAGGAAGGTTAGCATAGGCACCGCTGTGACCATAAATGCAAGTTTTTACCGACGAATCTCCAGCTAGCATGGCCATGACGAACTCTAGCTCAAGTCCTCTCAAAGCCGTCAACATGGTTTGTTTGCAATCGTGTCATTACGATTTCGTGAGTCATGTTGATGGCTTTGAGGGGACTTGTGCTAGAGTTTGTCACAGCCATGCTAGCTGGAGATTAGTCTGTAAAAACTTGCATTTGTGGTTGCAGTGGTGCCTATGCTAACCTTCCTATGGATGAATCTTATTGTGGCTAGCTGGCCCAGTGGCTAACGCGACGGTCTGGAGTTTTGAGACTCTCTGATCATGGGTTATATCCCCGTCCATGGTATGGTTTATTCCATACCTTGCAACACCTGCCACATTAATTCCCTATCCGCCCTATCACATGCCTTTTCTAATTCCATAAATGCAAAGAAAGATTCCTTACATTTATCTAAATATTGTTCACTTATATGCCTCAGTGAAACACTTGGTCTACACCTCTCCTATTTTTTCTAATGCCTCCTTGTTCATTTGCGATCCTGCTCTCAGTCTTACCCATAATTCTTTCAATAACGACTCTACCATATACTTTACCTGGTATACTCAACAGGCTTATTTCCCTATTATTTTTGCACTCTTTTTGTCCCCCCCCCTTTCCTTTATACAAAGGAACCATACATGTTCTGTCAATCCTTAGGTACCTTCCTCTCTTTCATACATTTATTGAACAAAGGTACTAACCACTCCAAAATTATATCCTTGCCTTCTTTTAACACTTCTGTCTGGATCCCATCAGTCCCAGCTGCTTTACCTTTATCATTTTACCCACTGTCTCACACACTTTACCCATTCTCATATCCGGTTCTTCCTTAACCCTTTGAGGGTTTCGGCCATACTAGTACGGCTTACGACCCAGGGTTTTTGACGTACTAGTACGCCTAAATTCTAGCACCCTCAAATCTAGTGGGAGAAAGCTGGTAGGCCTACATATGAAAGAATGGGTCTATGTGGTCAGTGTGCACAGTATAAAAAAAATCCTGCAGCAGGCAGTGCATAATGAGAAAAAAAAACTTTGACCGTTTTTTTTAATAAAACAGCGACTTTGCACTGTATTTTCGTATGGTATTTATTGTTGTATTCTAGTTTTCTTGGTCTCATTCTATAGAATGGAAGACATATTACAGAAATAGAGATGATTTTGACTGGTTTTACAATGAAAAGTACCTTGAAATTGAGCTCAAAGTAGCAGAAATGTTCAATTTTTACCAAAGTTCAAAAGTAAACAAATCATGCCAAGCGTCCAATACACGTCAACTGGTGAGTCTAATATTCTTTCGCAAGTATGCCAATATTATTTATACCATTTTTTACACTAATGCAGTAGTCTGCATAACAGTAAGTCTTCTATTTTTTGTGAGAATAAAAATTCAAAGTGGAAAACAAAAGAATGTAAGAGGGGCCTTGAGACGTGACTAATGAACAGAGAAAATGTCATTTTAGTGCCAGGAATGTCTTTCTTGTTTATTCTGGACCCTATTCGGAAATTGGCATCTTTTGAAATTTGTGTGAAATTGGCAAAATTGCTAAATTCTGACCACTGTACTGGATAGTTGAAATTGATAAATGGGTGGTTTCTTGCACTCATTTGATAGAAAAAATGGAGTTCTAGCGAAATATTCATGTTTTTTGTCAACTAGTACAGTGGAATTGGCCGAAAATGGGGCTCAAATTGGGCAAGATTGCCGATGTGTAAACATCGCCGAGACCGCTAACTTCGCGAGAGCATAATTCCGTAAGTTTTCCATCAAATTTCAAACTTTTGGTGTCATTATGATCGGGAAAAGATTCTCTATCTTTTCGTAAGAGAAAATTATTTTTTTTTTTTTTAAATTTGGCCGACCCTGAGAACGAGTCTCGGAGAGGGCCTGTCGACCCTCAAAGGGTTAATCCTAAAAGATGTTATACCTCCCTGACCAGTGCATGAAATCACTGCGTAGCTTTCTTCATCAATGTTTAACAGTTCCTCAGAATAATCCTGCCATCTTCTCCATACCTCCACCTCCCCATCTAATAACTTCCCTCATCTACATTTGTTCCCTAGGCTTTCTCACCCAATTAATCTCACTCCAAAACTTTTTCTTATTCTCAGCAAAATTTTGGACACAACCTCACCCACTCTCTCATTTGCTCTTTTTTTGCACTCCCGCACCACTCTCTTAACCTCTTTTACTCTCCTTATCATATCTCATACTTATTTATCCTCTTATTAAACCTCTTTGTATACAAAGTTCAAAGGCCCATTATTTAGCAATTTCTCTTGCTTCTTGACTTGTCTTAGCAAAGAAATTTTATAGTTAGACATACAGTAAACCTGCAATTTAATGGAATAATAGGGAAAAGAGGGTGGTCAGTAATAAGGATTGTGATGGATAGAAATGAGGGTGTTTTGCCATGATCATGACAATAATGGATAATTCTGTAATCAGCAGATTTTGTCCATTATTTTTTTGATCAACTGACTCCATGGATATTGTCCTATATTTTTGAAGGGAATGTATGAAAGTATAGTGGTACCAACACTCTTATATGGGTGTGAAGCTTGGGTTGTAAATGCTGCGGCGAAGAGGCAGCTGGAGGCAGTGGAGATGTCATGTCTAAGGGCAATATGTGGTGTAAATATTATGCAGAAAATTCGGAGTATGGAAATTAGGAGGTATGTAGTTACTAAAAGTGTTAGTCAGAGGGCTGAAGAGGGATTGTTGAGGTGATTTTGTCATTTAGAAAGAATGGAACAAAGTAGAATGACTTGGAGAGTGTATAACTCTGTAGGGAAAGAAAGGTGGGGTAGGGGTCGTCCTCGAAAAGGTTGGAGGGAAGAGGTAAAGGAAGTTTTGTGGGCGAGGAGCTTGGACTTCCAGCAAGCATGCGTGAGCGTGTTAGATAGGAGTGAATGGAGACGAATGGTTTTTGGGACCTGATGAGCTGTTGGAGTGTGAACAAGGTAATATTTTGTGAAGTTATTCAGGGAAACCAGTTAGCCTGACTTGAGTCCTGGAAATGGGAAGTACAATGCCTGTATTTTAAAGGAGGGGTTTGGGATATTGGCAGTTTGGGGGGACTTCTTTACTGTTGTATCTGAGCGCCTCTGCAAAGACAGTGATTATGTATGAGTGATGGTGAAAGTGTTGAATGATGATGAAAGTATTTTTCTTTCTTTTTGGGTTTTTCTTTGTTTTTGGGTTACCCTGCCTCAGTGAGAAATGGCCAATGTGTTAAAAAAAAAAAATTGAAGTCCATTAAATCAAGTGTTTAGTGTATGTGCAGAAAAATAATGATAAATATTTGTTCTTACTAATGTCAGTGTAAGGATTTTACCACCAGTTTGATCTGAATACATACATAGTTACATTATTACTGAGAGTAACGTTATACAGTGGACCCCCGCATAACGATTACCTCCGAATGTGACCAATTATGTAAGTGCGTTTGTACGTGTATGTTTGGGGGTCTGAAATGGACTAATCTACTTCACAATATTTCTTATGGGAACAAATTCGGTCAGTACTGGCACCTGAACATACTTCTGGAGTGAAAAAATATCGTTAACCGGGGGTCCACTGTATATTGCAACTCTATTGTTTTTATTCAACTTAATTTCATTATCAGGCTATTCCAGCCATCATGAAAGGTAGGGACGTCATAGGGATTGCCAAGACTGGATCAGGAAAGACACTGGCATTTCTTCTCCCAATGTTTCGGCATATTGTGGATCAGCCGCCACTGGAGGATACAGATGGTCCTACTGCCATCATTATGACTCCCACTCGTGAACTCTGCATGCAGATTGGCAAGTACTACTAATTGGTTTTTTATCTCCACCTTGTCCTTCCTAAAATATACTGAAATGCATTATATAAAGTCAGTTGCTCTTATTTTTTTAAAGACTAATAGGCCAATAAAATTTAAGTCATGATGGTGAATATAAAATAGTGTTATAAAAGTGTTTTGGTTTTTAGCTTATGTATTTTATATTATGTGCATAGGGATTATCCTTGAGAATATTATATTTGACACTGATTTAAGTACTATTATCACTAAAGGCTAACAATTTGTTTTCTTATCTTTTTAATAAAAAATGTATTTATTAATTTAGTATAATTTTATAAGAGTTTTATAAATGCACAGCATTCTACAAAATAGTTAACTGATTTGAATCAAGGATCACAACTAATGTATGTTGTATCACTTCATTATTCATTTGTGTTTGTTCTGGCATATATGCATTATGCAGATTGATTGAAGTCACTGTAAACTGTAAAACCCTTGTTTATAACATGGTAGACAATTATTTTTAACAGGTAAAGAGTGCAAGAAATTTGCCAAAAACAACTTGAGAGTATGCTGTGTCTATGGTGGTACAGGAATATCAGAGCAAATTGCTGAACTTAAACGTGGTGCAGAAATTATTGTGTGTACTCCTGGACGAATGATTGACATGTTAGCTGCTAATGGTGGACGAGTCACTAATCTCCGCAGAGTCACATATGTTGTGCTAGATGAAGCAGATCGTATGTTTGACTTGGGATTTGAGCCGCAGGTTGGTTGAATTTGTGAATTTTTACTATGTTAATTTTATAGTCCTAGGTAGTAGGTTGGAAGACAGCAACTGCTCAGGGAGGTACTACCGTCCTGCCAAGTGATTGTTTTACATGATGGTAGGATTGCTGGTGTCTTCTTTCTGTCATAAACGTGCAAGATTTCAGGTACATCTTGCTACTTCTACTTTAGGTCACACTACACATGCATGTACAAGCATATATATACACACCCCTTTGGGTTTTCTTCTCTCTTACTAGTTCTTCTTCTTGTTTATTTCTGCTTGCCTCCATGGGGAAGCGGAAAAGAATTCTTCCTCCGTAAGCCATGTGTGTCATAAGAGGCAACTAAAATGCCGGGATCAAGAGGCTAGTAACCCCTTCTCCTGTATTCATTACTAATTTTAAAAAAAGAAACTTTTGTTTTTCTCTTTGGGCCGCCCTGCCTCGGTGGAAAACGGCCGATTTGTTAAAAAAAAAAAAAAATATAGTGTCTTGGAGTGCAGCCTCTAAGTTGAAAACTACCCATAGAATTTCTTGAAAATGTGCTCACTGGATTTTCCACATCCAAATGCCTTTTTTTTTTTAAAGCATTCTTTTTGAATGTCACTATTAATGTTATTGCAATATTTTAAGAGCTTTGACCTCTGAAGCCCAAAATGAGAGCAAATCTAAAATGGAATTTATAATACAGACAGCATTTAGTGGTACTGAACCTAGTTTTTGGACCTGAGGCCTCAGGGAATGTAAACCCTGAGAACATGTGAGTAGCACTGTGTAAATCTGTGGGTTGGTTTTGGGAATTTCCTAGGAAAGGTTGGAAGGAAGGTTTGAAAGAAGTTTTGAGAGATAGAGGCTTGAACATCAAATAGCATATTAGATTGGAGTAATGGGAGGCAAGTGGTTTTTGTAATTTAATATACTGTTGAAGTGTGGGCATGTTTAATATTAATGAAGGGATGCACAAATAACCCGCACATAGGAGAATGAAACTTACGATGACATTTTGGCCCGATTGGTTGGACCGAATCATGTTATAAGTTTCATTCTCCAGTGTGTGGATTATTTGTATATTGTATATTATCATTAGATTATGATGTCTTTACCCTTCTGGAATGAAAGTGATAGTGACTGTTTTTAATTCTTTGGGTCACCCAGCTTGATTGAAAGTGGCTGTGTTAATTTTGTATATAAAACCTATCGTATGTGAACAGCTTTCTGTAATTTATAGTCATAGTAAATGAAGTCATTGGTTATGCTCTTGGTCACAAAGTATAATTCTTGATCTACTAGTCATTTAAAATTTTTGTAGTATTTTTCATATAGTTCTCATCCTTTAAAAACTTTAAAGTTATTTTAGATTTTTAGAACAATGTGTTTTTAATCTTTATCAATTTTTTCAGGTTATGAGAATAATAGAAAATATTCAACCTGCTCGTCAGACAGTCATGTTCTCAGCTACGTTCCCGCGACAAGTAGAAGCACTAGCCAAAAAAATACTTACTAAACCAATTGAAATAATGGTAAGTCATGATATTAATTTACACAATTATCTTGGAGTGCCCCTATATAAGGACACCTCTGTTCTTTACATATAGTGTACTTGAATGATTTGAGTTTGTCCTGGACTATGTTACAGTCTTCATTTCTTCTATTCTTTCAAAGCGGATCAACTGAAACTTGTCCTCGTTGAACAACATAGTGTGATCTGAGGCCCACTAAGAGACTTGGTTTATATCTGCCTGAAGATTTACTGTATCTTTGACGGACACCACTCGCATGAAGATTCTGGTGTCATCATCAAAGGATGTTATGATGCTATGATTTATGTCCTACAGTTATAGACCTTCCTAAAATAAAGGGTTATATAACTACAGTGTAAACCCCTTGGTGGAAAAAATTTTGTTTGCTGGAGTGGGGAAAGAATCATTCTTATGGTACTGGAGAAATAATGAATTGGTGGAATTATGCAAAATTTTCATTATACGTATCCTTGATTCCAATAGATATCTATAATGATCTTTCTTTAGCTTTGTGTCCCAGAATGTATCTTTGCTAGTCATTTATCAGAAATTATGGAGTATGTCAGACAAATTATTTGCTTATACACATAAAAAACAGTCTTTAATTATTTTGTTAGAAATATAAACTTTTTTATGCCATACACTCTTAACATTATTATTATTCTGTAAAGACCTATAATTTGGCACCACCACCACCGCCGTTACCATCGCTGTCTATCCCTCCCCCTCCCTTCCTAGCCTGTCTTCTGTTTTTTTTTCTGCCTTTTCTTGTTCAGTTTTAACAAGATAATGATCCAAGATGGTTCAGTACATCTAAAATTTTCTCTCTTTAGTGTGTACTAATTTATTGAAATAAACTGCATAGCAGCATTAAAAAGCAAAAAAAAAAAAAACATTACAGGCATCCTAATTTAACCCTTAAATGGTCCAAACGTATATATACGTTTTTTCAACATCTGAAAGTATGTAAAAAAATGTAGATCTTTTTTGTTTTACATTTGAAAACGTGTAAAAAAAACTTTCATCTACATTTTTTTTTGTTATATTTGAAAATATGTAAAAAAAAGTAGATCTACTTTTGTAGCACTACGAATTTGAACGTCAATCTCTTTGGACTGTTTAAGGGTTAACAAACAATTCAGGCACCTTGGTTAACAAAATATTGTCATCAGCCTGCTTTAACAAATAATACAGGCACTTTGATTTAACAAATATTTAATTACTACATTTTTAACAAACATTTCATTCACTCAGTTTAACCAACATTTTCATGAACTAAAATTAACAAACTTTACACTTACTGAAATTTAACAAACATTACAGTAACTAACTAAAATTTAACTCACAATGCAGTAACTGTTTTAGGCAACCCAATTTGATGAACATTAAAGTCACTACTGTTTGACAAACATTGCAAGTCACCTTGATTTAACTAACTTAGAAGCACACTAATTTCTCTGCATATCTCATGTGAGCAATTGTAATCTCTGTTTATTTTATTTTCCAATATTTTTGAAATGATAAATATTGTATTACTTGACCTGTTCCAGGTTGGGGGAAGATCTGTTGTGTGCAGAGATGTGACACAGGAGGTTGTACTTCTTGATGAAGACCAGAAATTCCTTAAGCTGTTGGAGATCCTTGGACAATTTTATGAGCGTGGTCAGACCATCATCTTTGTTGACAAACAGGAGAATGCTGACTCATTATTCAAGGTGGAATTTTTAAATTAGATTTTATTTAAAACTTGGGTAATTAAAATAATAGTACCTGATAAGTGCTGCATGTTGTACCCCTGTCCTGCAGCAGTGATCTTCAGAATCACCAAGTTTTACTCCAAATATTCTCTGTTACTATCTTGGATAAAGAGTAGGTGGGGATGTTTTGGTTCAGACATGTGATGTCCTCACACTTTTGGTAAGACATTCATTAGTGAGTATTAGGGAATGTGTTTCCATCTTTGGGTCATCCTGCCCTAATTGAAAGTGGTGACTGTGGTAAGGAAAAACTTTCAATTTTTTTCTGGGGTTTTCTATACATCTCTTTCCATCCATCCCAGATTTATACATCATCATGGTCCTGCTTTTATGATTTTTGTGAGCTCTGCTTTCTAGTAGATAATTTTTCCAGAAAATGGTACTGTTTTAACTTGTGTAATCTGTACTTCTGGGTTGAATTTTGTACTTCATGACTGGGAAGGGGAGGGGGCATCTTTGAGGTAAAAGTTAACCATGCTCTGGTGCTGGGCTTGCTATTATTTGTTGTCATGTTAACCATAACAGTGAAACACTTAGGAGGAGAATTCTGTTAAACTTTGACTCACTTGCATTTGTTCAAGAAGTTATTTTTATTGGACTTGAGCTCACTTTCATTGGCTCCTGAAATCTGCTCATTGTGCTTCATATACCTTTTTCATGTCTAGGACTTTTGATGATTTGGAAGTGGGTATGAGAGGTTTCCAAAAAATCTTCCCAGAGCATTCCTCAACTTGAAAATTACAGTAGCTGACTTTGGTACAGTCACCACTGCTTTAATGGAATACTTTGCCTCTATCCTCAGGAGGTATCCCTCCTCTCTATATGAATAAACATCATCAGGAGTTACATAACCTAAATTTTATTTCTCACAGAAATAAAAACTATAATGTCTTCTGTGTGCTCCAGGAGTTGCATGATGCATTTTTATTTTTTTGTGGCACCTTTCTGGGTCCAGATAGCTTTCTGTATGCTCTTCATTTCTCTTTTCTAAAATGCCTTTAGTCTTCATATCCCTAATACATAGTCACCATATGTTGATAGTCATTTAGTCACTCAGTCTGATTTATTAAAAATTCATTAACCCATTTTTCTACCTAAATAGCAGGGATGGCTTATCTTTTTTGTCAAAATTTGTTCTGATTTGTAACAGACAATGGATATGGTATGGACTGAGATTAATATTCATTTCCCCCTTTGGTCTCATGTTTTTATTTTGCTCTCTTTTTCAATTAGGTTATGAGTTGTTATTGTAGATTTTTTTTTTTTTCAACAAGTCGGCCGCCCCTAACCGAGGCAGGGTGATCCAAAAAAGAAAGAAAATCCCCAAAAAGAAAATACTTTCATCATCATTCAACACTTTCACCTCACTCACACATAATCACTGTTTTTCAAGAGGTGCCCAGAATACAACAACTTAGAAGTATATATGTATAAAAATGCACAATATATCCCTCCAAACTGCCAATATCCCAAACCCCTCCTTTAGAGTGCAGGCATTGTACTTCCCATTTATTCACACTTATTCCATTTATTGTAATGTATTTGTTTTATCAACATTTCTCAGTTTCTACTCTGGGACCAAGTGTTTTAAAATGTGTGTAATTTTTTTTTTCTTATCCTCAACAAGTTGGCTGTCTCCCACCAAGGCAGGGTGACCCAAAAAGAGAAAATATTTTCATGATCATTCAACACTTTCACTTCACTCACACATAATCACTGTCTCTGCAGAGGCACCCAGATGCAACAGTTTAGAAGCATATATAAAGATATATAACATATCCCTCCAAACTGCCAATATCCCAAACCCCTCCTTTAAAGTTCAGGCATTGTACTTCCCATTTCCAGTACTCAAGTCCAGCTATTTAAAAATAACTGGTTTCCTGAATTCCTTTACTAAATATTACCCTGCTCACGCTCCAACAGCTCGTCTGATCCAAAAAACCATTCATCTCCATTCACTTCTATCTAACATGCTCACACATGCTTGCTGGAAGCCCAAGCCCCCCGCCCACAAAACCTCCTTTACCCCCTCCTTCCAATCATTTCAAGGATAACCCCTACCCCGCTTTCCTTCCCTTGCAGATTTATTCGCTCTCCATGTCATTCTACTTTGATCCATTCTCTCTAAATGACCAAACCACCTCAACCCCTCTTCAGCCCTCTGACTAATACTTTTTTATAACTCCACACCTTCTCCTAATTTCCACACTCAAAATTCTCTGCATAATATTTACACCATACATTGCCCTTAGACAGGACATCTCCACTGCTTCCAACCGCCTCCTCACTGCAGTATTTACAGCCCAAGCATCACACCCATATAAGAGTGGTGGTACCACTATACTTTCATAGATTCCCTTTTTTGCCTCCATAGATAATGTTTTTTGTCTTCACATATACCTCAAATGCACCACTCACTTTTTTTTTTTATGTACATCATAAATTGCTTTGATGTTATAGTGTCATAGATACTTTTAATAGAATCAGTCAATTAAGCACTTGGTCTCTGACCTACAAATAAATTCACAAACATTTATGACTGAATATGTGACTTTATAGGTACTGTATGTGATACCTAATTTAGGTGTTAAGGTTGCTACATATAAAATAATTTAACATATTTTTTCTTTTTTGTCAGGACTTGCTGAGCCACTCTTATCGGGCTCTAGTGCTGCATGGTGGTGTTGACCAAATAGATCGAGATAGTACAATCTTAGATTTTAAAGCTGGAAGAGTACCTATCATGGTGGCTACTTCTGTTGCAGCTCGAGGTCTTGATGTCAAACAGCTTATTTTGGTGGTCAACTTTGACTGTCCCAATCATTATGAGGATTATGTTCATAGGTAACTAATGTAATTGCCATGTTTCTAGTGATTAAGTAGCAGGTTGAGTAATGTATTTAAAAAATTCCCAATTTGTATGTGTTATCATAAAGGTAATTTAAAGCATATGTCAATAGTCACCCCTTGTTCAGTAACTCGACATTGGTTCATCCCAGCATTTGTTTTGTGTTTGCCTTCATAAATAGGGACGTGTTCAACTCTTAAGCTCATTTTACTTTCTACAGCATCAAATGTAAAACTATGTTGGCATGCCTATATTTTAGGTACATGAATTTTCAGCAGATGTCAGTCTTAGTCCACATCCACTGTAATGACACTTAAAATGCAAATTTGGCTACTAACTACAAATCAAGGCAATTTTGTGAAAGAGAAACCAGCCTTCTTTTTTAAGATTAACAATTAGCTGTTTACTTTTAAATACTCTAGAAGCAAGCTAACCATACCCGAATAATAATTTATACTTCAGAAAGGCATTAACAAGTTTTTGGTGTTAAAATTAAAAAATCCATCTCTCTGCTTGGTTAGAAATGTAAAGAGTTAGTAAATTCTTGTGAATTTTCAAGCTTTTTAAGCCTCGGGCTAAGTTTACCTTTGACGAGTTCTGAGAGTTTTTCTGTTCTGGAACCCGGCCATGGGCCAGTTTAGTCAATAAATATTCCTATCTTGTTTTATGTCCAACATGTGTGTATGAGCCTGTTAGATAGGAGTGAGTGGAGGCAAGTGGGCTTTAGGACATAATGTGCTGAAGGGATTTGGGAAAACTAGTTAGCCGAACTTGAGTCCTGGAGGTGGAAAGTACACTGCATGCACTGGAGGGGTGGGGATATTTCAGTTTCAAGGGGCATCTGAACTGTAATGTCAGTAAGATGGTGATAGCATGAGTGGTGGTGATTTTTTTTTTTTTTTTTTTTTTTTTTTTTTTTTTTTTTTGTCACCATACCTAAGTGGAAAGTGGTTGGTGTATAAAAAGAAAAAGTATTCTTATCCTAGCTCTCACTGTGTTGATTAAAGTGTTTGTCACTGACAATTTAGAACTGTGCAGTTGTCCTTACTATTCAGAAATTTGTTTTTGTTTTCTTGTGGTCACCAAATCAAAGAGGTATGCAGTTATTTTTACATATACTCTGCATATGAAGATTGGGTTAGAAAAAATGGCACAATAACTTTTATCTAAATGGGTTTGATTTGCCTGTTCTTGCTAGTCTAGTAGTTGATTGTGATTCACCTAAATAAGAAGGTAAAGCAAAAAATCTACCCTCATACAGGTGTTATTGCTGTTCTTGCTGCTGAACAGCGGTTTAGTGCCGATGAAGGTAGCGTAGGTAGCAATGATACGGCCGTGGACTAGTTTGGCTTTAATTGGGTAGGAGTGAGTACACAACGGGCAGTGTGAGGGAGTGACCGCAAGCCAGTCCGTGGAGGGGGAGCACTTGTGTCTATCAAGAGGGTCGGCCTAGGAGTGAGAGCGAATGGGCTGAGCCTCCCACTGACCTGGGTGAGCCTACAGAGGGCAGCACCTAAATGCCGCGAAATATGAACTAGTCAGAGCAGACGGCTAGGCTGTGTGTTCTGACAGTACAGGCTGTCTACATTTGCTCGGCCACGCACCTCGCGTCGTCCCAATGCGACAATACTGGTGGGCCCGTAGGTATAAAGGAATTACTTACACTAGCTACCCCAGAGAGGGACTGGCTTTCGCTCACTAGTAAATCAAAAATGGACATAAAAATGCAACAGGCAAAAAAAAAACTCTCCCAACCAGGGAAAGAGAAAACTGGTTTGCCCGCGCTGTTTCATCGAGGAGAGAGTCCAGAGACGTCAGCACTGGAACTAAAATCTTCTATATACAGGTTGTCCGCAGGGCTGAACATCAGTTGACCACTCGTCTACGAACGATGTTGCACCCTCACATCTGCAAACAATGACTGACAGTAGCATTTCCTAAGGTGTGACATGTGACACAGAGGGCAGCACTGCCCTGACTGTAATACAGGCTCTTTTTTTTTTATATAAAAACACTGGGTGCACATACCTACAATAATACTATATCCATGGAATTCATTACACTCTGGGTACCCTTCTAAAAGTATTTACATAATTACATGATGTTGTCCACTCTGACTCCATTATCGACTAGCTATACAATGTGTGCGCATTTATACCCATTTCTGCAAGCAAACAATTAGCATAACTAGCGTAGGAGTCAGACAAGTCAGTAGGTACGTCAATGTCACAGAAATGTACTGTTGTCCTGGGTCGCAGGCCATAAGTATGGAGCCTTACTGGGCCGTCTTCCATACCAGTAGTAGTGGGAGACGGGATAGACTGGTTGTCCCTAGCATTGGTCTGATTGTGGCGTTGCAACGCACGCAACTCCAGCTCTGCTTCGGCCTGCACATGGTCCACATACTTCATGTGATCAAGGTGAGCTTCCTTAATAGTTCCCGTAGCAATCTCCCTCACCTTGAACTTATTGCCACGGAGCTGTCGTAGGACACACTAAGGACCCACGAATTTTGGGACAAGTTTGTGCATACCTGGGGTCTGCGCTGGGTTGAGCAACATAACTTTGCAACCTGGTTCCACTTTGCTTTCCTTGGCGCGGGCATTGCGCTCCGACGTGAACCTATCAGTAGCTTTCTTAAGGTTCTCTCGTACCCGCTGGAAGACAAGCTGCGTTGTCCTCATCTTTACTACACTGGGGTTATCAGTATCGTAAGTAGGTCTAGGTGTAGCAAACAGAATTTCATATGGTAAGCGCTTGTCATAGCCATACAAAGCAAAATGAGGTGTCTCACCGATCGAGCTGTTGAGGGAGGAATTTAATGTACACTGAACATCTGGGATAGCCTCATCCCATGTAGTACAACTTGGGTTAACGGTTACTCTGAGCATGGGGACGGTTACGGTTACTTTGCGGGGACTTAGGTTTGTAACACTCCGATCGGTAGTGCCCGCATTTCTCACAGTTGAAACAAGTCACCACGCGCTTAACAGGTGAGGTTGGAGGTGGTGTTTGCTGGCGACGTTGTGCCTTGGTCCAGGAAGTCGATGACTGCTTTTTTGTATGTGACTGACTGTTGTTACTGTGGTCATTAAAGCAAAAAATCTACCCTCATACAGGGTACGTATTTCCAATGTTCTCTGAGTTTATAACGTTATGAAATTGGCAGTTAATAATTATAAAGTGGCTTGAAGAGATTAACTGCAATATAGTAAAATGAGAATAATATTAAAAACAACTCAGCTCTGTGATTCCATTATGATATTTACCATCTGGGTTTGACAGAGATTCTTTGTATCCTCAGTCATTCTTTATTCGCCACTGCTCACAGGATGAGTATGGTGTACACAATAAACTATTGGTAAGGGTCTTTAACCCGTAAACGGTCCAAACGTATATATACGTTTTTACCGCTAGTGCCCCAAACATATATATACGTTTTATGTGTCATACATTTAACATTGTCACGATAAGCCTGAGTCACCTAGACATGAGAGAATGGGTGTGAGCACTCACTGTGCACCATATTAAAATAATTGGGGATGCCTGGGTACCATATGCTCTTTTTTCCTATTAAAAAACAGCAATGTTTTTTTCTAAGAAATGTTGGGGAAGTACGGAAGTGAACGTTTATATACGTTTGGACCGTTTACGGGTTAATAAAAGATGTAGACCTTAATGCAGAAATGTCATGATAGTTTTAATTAATTTTATTGATGCAGAAGAATACGTATTAAGTTCATCATACTGTATATTAATTCTGAAAAAGCTTTAAAACATTTTAATAAGTGGCTGGTAAAGAATAGTTTAATTTATTAGAGTAATGTATTTTATATTTATTACAGGGTCTTTGATTGTTAAGGAAATATTAAAAAAATTAATAATTTTTTAAATTTTCTTTCATAGGAAGTCTTTCAGGCTCTCATCTCATTTATGTTTTTCTTAAATGTAGGTGTGGCCGCACTGGTCGTGCTGGAAACAAAGGCTATGCCTATACGTTCCTAACTCGTGATCAGCCTCGTTATGCAGGTGAAATTATTCGTGCCATGGAATTATCAGAAACACCTGTGCCTGCAGACCTTCAAGTATGTTTCAATTTTAATCTGAAGAGTTGTTTATTAATTCATGTATGTTTTATTTGGTTAATACCATTTGATTGTATGAGATAATCTTTGACTAATTATTCTTCTTTCAACAAACTGGCCATTTCCCACCTAGGTAGGGTGTCTCAAAAAGAAAAACAAAAGTTTCTCTTTTTAACTTTAGTAATGTATACAGGAGAAGGGGTTGCTAGCCCCTTGCTCCCAGCATTTTAGTCGACTCTTATGACACACATGGCTTATGGAGGAAGAATTCTGTTCCGCTTCCCCATGGAGATAAGAGGAAATAAACAAGAAGAACTAGCAAGAAAATAGAAGAAAACCCAGAGGGGTGTGTATATATATGCTTGTACATGCATGTGTAATGTGACCTAAGTGTAAGTAGTAGTAGCATGACATACCTGAAATCTTTTTTTTTTTTTTTTTTTTTTTTTTTTTTTTTTTTTAACAAGTCGGCCGTCTCCCACCGAGGCAGAGTGACCCAAAAAGTAAGAAAATCCCCAAAAAGAAAATACTTTCATCATCATTCAACACTTTCACCTCACTCACACATAATCACTGTTTTTGCAGAGGTACTCAGAATGACTCACGAAATCGTAATGACACGATTGCAAACAAACCATACCACGGACAGGGATAGAACCCGCTATCAGAGAGTTTCAAAACTCCAGACCGTCGCATTAGCCACTGGACCAGCTAGCCACAGTAAGATTCATCCAACTAGATATATTTCTACACCATAGGAAGAATACTCAGAATACAACAGTTTAGAAACATATACGTATAAAGATACACATCATATCCCTCCAAACCGCCAATATCCCAAACCCCTCCTTTAAAGTGCAGGCATTGTACTTCCCATTTCCTGGACTCAAGTCTTGCTATATAAAAACCGGTTTCCCTGAATCCCTTCACTAAATATTACCCTGCTAACACTCCAACAGCTCGTCACGTCCCAAATACCATTCGTCTCCATTCACTCCTATCTAACACGCTCATGCATGCTTGCTGGAAGTCCAAGCCCCTCGCCCACAATACCTCCTTTACCCCCTCCCTCCAACCTTTTTGAGGATGACCCCTACCCCACCTTCCTTCCCCTACAAATTTATATGCTCTCTATGTCAATCTACTTTGATCCATTCTCTCTTAATGACCAAGCCACCTCAACAACCCCTCTTCAGCCCTCTGACTAATACTTTTATTAACTCCACACCTCCTAATTTCCACACTCAGAATTTTTGGCATAATATTTACACCACACATTGCCCTTAGACAGGACATCTCCACTGCCTCCAATCATCTCCTCGCTGCAGCATTTACAACCCAAGCTTCACACCCATGTAAGAGTGTTGGTGCCACTATACTTTCATACATTCCCTTCTTTGCCTCCATAGATAACGTTTTTTGTCTCCACATATACCTCAATGCACCACTCACCTTTTTTCCTTCATCAATTCTGTGATTAACCTCGTCCTTCATAAATCCATCCTCTGACACGTCAACTCCCAAATATCTGAAAACATTCACTTCTTCCATACTCCTCCTCCTCCAATTTGATATCTAATTTAAGTTTATGAGACAGAAAAGACATCAGCAATCCTACCATCATGTTAAACAATTACAGGCTTTTGTTTTACACTCACTTGGCAAGACGGTAGTACCTCCATAAGCAGTTGCTGTCTACCAACTTACTTCCTACTTGGCTAATTAATGTTGACAGTAATTGAATATTCTTTCTTTCAATGCACCAGCTGTATCCCACTGAGGTGGGGTGGCCCATAAGGAAAAACGAAAGTTTTGCCTTTTAAATTTAGTAATATGTACAGGAGAAGGGGTTACTAGCCCCTTGCTCCCGGCATTTTAGTCACCTCTTACAACACGCATGGCTTACGGAGGAAGAATTCTGTTTCACTTCCCCATGGAGATAAGAGGAAATAGACAAGAACAAGAACTAGAAAGAATATAGAAGAAAACCCAGAGGGGTATGTATATATATGCTTGTACATGTATATGTAGTGTGACCTAAGTGTAAGTAGAAGTAGCAAGACGAACCTGAAATCTTGCATGTTTATGAAACGGAAAAGAGGACACCAGCAATCCTACCATCATGTAAAACAATTACAGGCTTTTGTTTTACACTCACTTGGCAGGATGATAGTACCTCCATAGGCATTTGCTGTCTACCAACTTACTACCTACTTGGCTAATTAATGTTGACAGTAATTGAATATCTCCTTCAGAAAAATAATGGAAAGATACTGAAATATACCAGTATTGTAACACTTAAATAATGGCATATGTCTTCTTATTTATTGCAAGTGCTTTATTTCCTTACCAAAATCAAGTTGCTAATATAAAATTATCATACCTGATTTTTTTTTTCATGGGGATAGGATATAAATTCTAGTTAGCCATACTTGATTTGTGGAGGTAAGAAATACAGTGCTGCACTCTGAGAGAAGAGTGGGGATGTTGCATTTCAGAGTCATCTGAACTTTGATATCAGCATGCTTCTGGTAGGGCAGTGATGAATGAGTGACTGTAAAAATGTTTCTTCTTTTTCGAGTCAGCTCACAATGGTAAGAGATTGCCTATTTTAAAAAAAAAAATGTGAATCATACCTTTATTGCCACTCAGACTTTTGATTTCATACCCAGTTCCTCGCTGTTCAATCCTTTATAATTCAACTTCTATACTTCACTGTTGCTATCCCAGCCATTAGAAGCATTTTTTTTCAACACACCAGCCATCTTCCACTGAGGTAAGGTAACCCAAAAAGAAACATTTTCACCATCATTCACTCTATTACTGTCTTGCCAGAGGTGCATTGATACTACAGTTCAGATGCCCCTCCAAACTGCAAATATCTCTACCCTCCTTCACAGTGCAGGCACTGTACTTCCCACCTCCAAGAATCCATGAATCCTTTTGCAAATTGTTACCTTGCTCACACTCCAACAGCTCATCGAGTCCCAAAAACAATTTGCCGCCATTCACTCCTATCTAACATGCTCACACACACCTGCTGGATGTCCAAGCCCCTCACCCACAAATCCTCCTTTAACCCCTCCAACCTTTATTAGGACAACCTCTACCCTGCTTTCACTCTACTACAGATTAATATACCCTCAAGTCCTCCTATTTTGCTCCATCTCCTCTGAATGTTAAAGCTTCCTCAACAACCCTTCCTCAGCCCTCTGGATAATACTTTTAGTAACCCCACACCTCCTCTATATCTCCAGTATTGTTTTTATTGATGTTAAGTATAACCTTTCTCCTTAAAGGTAGTGTAGTGTTGTTAATATTTTCAGTAACAATTAATTTTTCATTTACTGTACTCTCAGTACATGTCAATAAAGTACTCTTATCTGTGAAATCTGACTTAGCATTTCTTCTTTCATATTTTATTGTCATTCATACCCCATTGCCTTTTCAAGTTTTTGTGCAGCTTTTGATTGGTATGAAAATAATGTAAATTTAGCTTTGAGGTATTAATTTTCTTTTCCTTCTCAGAAATTTTATGATGAATATAAGCAGAAAATGGAGGGAGAGGGCAAAAAAGTTAAGACAGGTGGAGGCTTTCATGGTAAAGGCTACAAATTTGATGAGTCAGAGGCAAACTTTGCCTCTGAGAAAAAGAAATTTGAAAAAGCTGCTTTGGGTCTGGCAGACTCTGATGACGAAGACATTGAGCAGGATATTGATCAACAGATTGAGAGTATGCTAAACACTAAGAGGACAGTCAAGGAGATTAAGGTGGTTAGTTGTGTTCATTGTCTTTCTGTCCAGTGAGTGCATTTGTACAGCTTGTTCATCTGTCTTGTGTGGCACTTCTTCAAGATAACTTTTGTGCCTGTTAAGTTGAAATTTAAGTTTAGATGTGTGAAGCACTTGCATGTTTTTAAAAATAATATAAAATATTATTAATATAGAAATCTATCTTTACTGTTGTTGTACACTGTATATTATTATTTTCAGTTTTATTTTATTACATAGTCAGTTATTGAAGTAACCAGTAATATAAATTTTGAGATTTTTGTTTGTCATAAAAAATTAAGGCTTTAATATTTTCACAGACTACTGAGGTATCTTCATCACAAGGGGATGGATTATCAGGAATGCCTCTTGGTGGTCCTTCTGCTTCTGATAAGTTGGAACTGGCCCGTAAATTGGCTCAGCGCATCAATCTTCAGCACAATATAGGCAAAGAGGCCAAGGGTGCCAGTCAGCAAGCAGCAGAGTTTATTCTTAAGGGTGGAGCAGCTATGCAACCCACCATATCTGCCAAAACAGTTGCAGAACAGGTACATCGTGACAGTATATTTGTCAGCAACATTCTTTGTAATGAAATGCAGTAGTAAATAAGCCCTCGTGTAATGTGACTTCACCTAATGCAATTTTATTGAAATGCAATTGATGATGTATGACCAAAATTTTGATAGCACATAAAAAATCTTTATACTACACATAGTCTAAAAAGGATATCGTGAATTTTGGATAGCATCTGTAGATTTTCTCAGTCTTATTGTTGAGTCACTAAGTGGTGCCATGCTCAATTCTGAACAGCCTCCCTCCATTTTTCTAAGCGTGAAAGCAAGCCATGGCCACTAGATAGCATTTTTCTTTCCTAATTAATGTTAGAAAAGAAATTTACGTAACTATTAAATGTTTAATTTATATAAGACTTCTGTATAAAAAAGTTTGAAGAGAATATTCAGTGTGTGTTAGTATCAGGAATTGACAAAATTTTATTTTTATGCATTATTGTAATTTCACTAATTACACATTCTCATGCCTTTCATGGTGATATATTTACTCTAGCTGCAATTCAACAATTTGGTGATTGATAATAAAGGATGAAAAGGTGTTCAAACAAGAAAGTTAAGTAGTGGATGCTCAGTATTTATTCACTGAAGTGCAGGTATGACACCAGCTAATTACCCAAACACATCACATATACTAAAGATTTCCCACACCTTGCCAGATGGAGAAATAGCTTACATCTGGTTAAAATCCCAGAAGCCTTAAAAAGTGTGCCGCACACTCGCATAACAGTGTTGATACCATTATACTCGGGCACATTTCCTTTTTTTCCATAGATTGATAAAACTTTGTCTCCACAGATGCCTCGTACCACCACCCACTTCTTTTCCTCCATCTATTTTATGGTTTGCTTTGTCTTTCATAGAACCATCTGCCAGCACATCCATTCCCAGATTTTTTTCTTTTTTTTTTAACACGTTGGCCGTCTCCCACCGAGGCAGGGTGACCCAAAAAGAAAGAAAATCCCCAAAAAGAAAATACTTTCATCATCATTCAACACTTTCACTTCACTCATACATAATCACTGTTTTTTTAGAGGCGCCCAGAACACAACAATTTAGAACCATATACGTATAAAGATACAAAACATGTCCCTCCAAACTGCCAGTATCCCAAACCCCTCCTTTAACGTGCAAGCATTGTACTTTCTATTTCCAGTACTCAAGTCCGGCTATATAAAAATAACCGGTTTCCCTGAATCCCTTCACTAAATATTACCCTGCTCACACTCCAACAGCTCGTCAGGTCCCAAATACCATTCATCTCCATTCACTCCTATCTTACACGCTCACGCATGCTTGCTGGAAGTCCAAGCCCTTCGCCCACAAATCTTCCTTTACCCCTTCTCTCCAACCTTTTCAAGGACGACCCCTACCCCACCTTCCTTCCCTACAGATTTATACGCTCTCCATGTCATTCTACTTTGATCCATTCTCTCTAAATGACCAAACCACCTAAAAAAACCCTCATCAGCCCTCTGACTAATACTTTTATTAAATCCGCACCTCCTAATTTCCACACTCCGAATTCTCTGCATAATATTTACACCACACATTGCCCTTAGACAGGACATCTCTACTGCCTCCAACCACCTCCTTGCTGCAGCATTTACAACCCAAGCTTCCTACATACTCCATCCCTCCAATCTGATATTCCATCTTTCATTTCCTAGATTTTTGTTATTCTCATCTAATATATATTTAATTATTTTCTTTCAGATGGCACAGAAGTTGAATAATAAGTTGAATTATCAGCCACGTGATGATCAAGAGGAGGAGGAAGAAGCTGCAGAGGAGACTCATCACAAGTATGAGGAAGAGCTTGAGATCAACGACTTCCCACAGCAGGCAAGGTGAGAAATAGTATAGATGATCACAGATTACAGAATTTTTGAGAGAATAGACAGAGATTAAGACATGGAAGGGACCAAGACAAAGGGACCTGGAGAAAAGATAATCACAAAAATGAGAGTAAAAAGTAATTGGAAAGAATTTTTAGTGTCGTTTTTCTTTTAAGGTCACCCTGCCTCGGTTGGAGACGGCCAACTTGTTGAAAGAAAAAAAAAAAGAGTAAGGTGATGAGGGTAATGAATGATTTAGGTAATGAAAGATTGGATATCAAATTGGAAGGAGGGGGTATGGAGGAAGTGAATGTGTTCAAATATTTGGGAGTGAACTTGTCGGCAAATGGGTCTGTGAAAGACGAGGTGAACTATAGAATTGATAAAGGGATTTATGGAAACCAGTTAGCTGGACTTTAGTCCTGTAGATGGGAAGTACAGGTTCTGCACTCTGTAGGAAGGGTGAGGATGTTGCCATCTGAATTGTGATGTAAGCATGCTTCTGACAAGACAATAATTTCATGAATGCATCCACTTACCTTGGGAAATGATGGTGAAAAAAAAATTGTGGTAATGCATGCTCTTCATACAGTAAACTCTTGATATAATGGACTAATGGGAGGATTGTTCAAGCGTTTGTTAAATCAGAATAATGTTTAATAAAATAGAAAAAACTTGGGTACTCTTCTGTGAACCTCAGTTTACAGATATAAAGGAGTTTTTTTTTTTTTTTTCAACAAACCAGCCGTATCCCACCAAAGCAGGATGGCCCAAAAAGAAAAATTAAAGTTTCTCTTTTTAAATTTAGTAATTTATACAGAAGGGGTTACTAGGCCCTTGCTCCCGGCATTTTAGTCACCTCTTACAACACTCATGGCTTACGGAGGAAGAATTCTGTTCCACTATATAAAGGAGTTATAATTACAATTTTCCTAGTGGATTTTTGCTCAATATTTAAAAAAAAATTTATACTTAGGTATGTTATATTTACTGTAATTAAAGGTACAGTGGACCCTCAACCAATGGCATTAATCCGTTCCAGAGGGCTTGCCGTTGGTTGAGTTAATTTTCCCCATAAGAAATAATGGAAATAGAATTAATCCGTTACTGACATGCCAAAGTCTGATTTTTTTTTTTACATGAAATATACATTTCCTTATATGGAAAGGAATGGGACATGCAAAATAAACAATAATTAAATGCCACTTACCTTTATTGTGGAGTTGTTGATGAGTGATGTGCCAGCAGCAGGGGAGATTCAGGAATGTCTATTGCTTGGAAGGAGAATCCCCTTCCATAAAGACTTCAGGTACCAAGTCCTTTGGTGGGGTTACCTCCCTTCTTGGTTTTTTAATGCCACTAGGACCAGCTTGAGAATCACTGGACCACCCTCTACCACCATCACTACCACCCTCTACCACCATCACTACCACCTTCTACCAGCACCACTTTCGTATTTTTCTACAAACTTTTTCTTGAATTCTATTGTGTTTCTCACATCCTTTACCAAAGGGCTGGCTCTAGAAGCTTTCGTGGGGTCCATGGTGGCTTATTTAGTGGTTACAAGTACTAGAAACAGCGGAATAATCCTAAATGTATGGGAGGTACACGTGGAAACCGACCGCAACAGCTTGTAAACAATGGCACACTGACTCTTGGAGTGGCTGAGTGCACATTGACAGGTTCCATACGAACGTCGTTGGTTAAGTTTTTCGCCACTGGTTAAGGCATTTTTTCTACAGCAAAAAGCGCCATTAGATGAAATTGCCGTTGCTTAATTCCGCCGTTAGTTGAGGGTTGACTGTATTATAGCATTATGCTGATGTATGATGTGTCCTGCATCATTGCCAATTTTTGAGTTTTGTTTAAATGTTTATGTGTACAGTGGATCGTCGGTTTTCATGATTAATCCGTTCAAAAAAGTCTGATGATAAACCGAATCATATGAAAATGGAGGCAATATTTCCCATAAGAAATAATGTAAATCCAGTTACTCCATTCAAGACACCCAAAAATATTAACAAAAAATATATTTTATAAAGAATAACTATAGTTTTACATACAAACTAGGGCATACGAAAACAGAGATTCGACTGTACTTATGCTCTTCATTCATAGGAAAATACATACTTTTGCATCCTTTTATTTCCCAAAATATTTTTTAATGAGAAGGGCTCATGATATAATTTGTCTGTTTACAGGAATGGGTTAAACCATTGTTTATCTACACTTATTTTAAATTTTTGTTCTATTATTCTGAGATTTATTTACATTTCAGGTGGCGTGTAACTAGTAAGGAAGCTCTGGCCCAAATCTCTGAATATTCTGAGGCTGGAATAACAGTCAGAGGGACATTCTGTCCTGCGGTATGTACCTAATGTCCTTGTGTATTGGTAGAATATAATGCACTTTTGGTGGCAGTCTAACAGAGTATATATGTATCAGTGGTGTTCAATACGATCATTAATCTCTCGGCTCACTGTACCTACATTGATTTATCTCTTTCAGGGTAAAAATCCACCCGAAGGGGAGCGCAAACTCTTCTTAGCTATTGAATCTACTTCTGAGTTAGCAGTGTCCAAAGCCAAGGCTGAGATCATTCGATTAATACGTGAAGAACTCGTGAAACTGAGAACCAGCGCAGGTCCTGTCAAGGCTCAGGGCAGATACAAGGTTCTTTAGAAAGAACTCAGCATTTTATTTTTAATTGCTTTAATAAATTTTATATGGTTATACAGTATATAATCATATGTAGAGTTCATGAAAATTAATTAATAGGAACAACTAAGAGATGCAATTGATTATTGTAAAAATGTTTGTTTGAATAACAAATAAATAGCACACTTCAAAAATGCTTTTGATAGAAGTTCTGGGAAATTTGTTTACATCATTTGACTTAAAAGCTCTTTGCATGCTTGATATTTGGCTACATTTGGAGTTGCTACTAGTTCAATTTGGCAAAGATGAATAGATGTAAAAATTAGCACCAAAATGTATATTGGCATTTTTTTTTTACACTGGCAGTCTCTCACCGAGGTAGGGTGTTGCATGTGTACATTAATAATGGTTCAAGATTTCATTAAATGTTGATTAATTCTTATTTTTTTAATGCTTGATTATATTTGCTCATAAAGGTCTCAACAAAAAATTGGTAATCTCTCTTGGTCGTATTGCCTTTAACTGGGTTAATTTTCTTTTTTTTAATTGTAAGCAACACTTCTCCCAATTTTATTCATAGAATTTTTTAAACTTTTGTCTTTGGAATACTAAATAAGATATAAATGGTGCAAGTAAGACAGCTTTGAATTATGAAGGAACATTGCTGGTAAAAACAATACATCCATCTTCTTTTACTTCTTTCAACAACCTGGCCATATCCCACCGAGGCAAGGTGGCCCAAAAGGAAAAACGAAAGTTTCTCCTTTTAAATTTAGTACTGTATACAGTGCTCCTGGCATTTTAGTTGCCTCTTACAACACACGTGGCTTACAGAGGAAAATTTCTGTTCCACTGCCCCATGGAGATAAGCGGAAATAAACAAGAACAAGAACTAGTAAGAAGATAGAAGAAAACCCAGACGGGTGTGTATATATGCGCTTGTACATGTATGTGTAGTGTGACCTAATTGTAAGTAGAAGTAGCAAGATGTACCTGAAATCTTGCATGTTAATGAGACAGAAAAAAAAGACACCAGCAATCCTACCATCGTTTAAAACAATTACAGGCTTCCATTTTACACTCACTTGGCAGGACGGTAGGACCTCCCTGGGTGGTTGCTTTTTACCAACCTTCTACCTAGGAATACATCTATCTTCTTAGTTTTAAATATAGACAACAAAAAACAACAAACTTTTTTCTTTAAAACATGGATATTATAATAAATGGGATCAAATTTGCTTATGTACAGATTTGAAACAGATGTGAGATTACAGTTTTTGCACATTCTGAAAAATGCCTCTTGTGCCAAGCATTTCAGGCAGTCTAAAGCTAGTGATAACCTCCAGTATATGGAAAACTCATTAGATATTTATTTTTGTATAGTTTTCTTACTGTTCTTTCATTTTTTAACTTTTAGGGAGATTATTTCGTGGCAGTAGTGCACTCGTATATGTGTGTGTGCGTGTGCATGCATGCATTCAAGGTGAGGTAGAATATTTCAAGTAGATTTGTTATAGTTTTTTAACTCAGTGGCCTTTCCTGCCAAGGCAGGGTGACCCAAAGATTAAAACACATTCACCAATATTCATTCAGTCACCATTTTGCCAGAAGTGTGCTAACATTACAATTGGGTTACCCCTAAATGCAACATTTCCCCTTCCTCTCCTTCAGGGTGCAGGCACTGACTTCCCAACTCCAGGACTCAAGTCTGGCTAAATAGTTTGCATGAATTCCCTCATAAAAGATACCCTGCTCACACTTTAACAGCACATATATTAAAAGCCACATGTCTCCATTCAATCTTAACATGCTCACACAAATATGCTCACACACGCCTGCTGGACACTCAGGCTCATAAAACTCAAATGCCTCTTGTCCCCCCTCCCTCCATCTATTCCTGGAATGATTCCTTATCCCTTCTACCTTCCACTCCAGGTTTATACACCTTTTTCATTAACCTATCCCTGATCATTCTACATGCCCAAACTACCTTACCCCCTCCTCAGTACTCTAAATTATACCCTTGGCCACTCCATATTCCCTTTTAATTTCTACTCTCCAAATTCTCTGCATGATATTCACTCCATACATTGTACATTATATATTATATAGTTGTTTAATATAAAATTAATTTATTTTGCTTCGTTTGAATTTAAATAGCTAAGGCAGAATGTATTTTCTGGATAGAGTGAGACAACTTGTACTGATAGTGCATTGGTAATAAGGAATTTTCTTAGCTCACAGTCATTAATTGGTCTACTGATATAATTATGACAGGAAAGATGTGCAGTATTTTTGCTACAGTTCATACCAAAAATTGCTACCATAAACTAGAGTTTTTAATTAGGCATCGCTTTGGCCTGTTTATGCTGAAGACACTATGTTGCCAGTGGATATATAAGTGTGAGTGTGTATTGCAGTTAGCTACTTGTGCTTGTGGGAGTGCATTGAAGCTCTGGTTTGTCTCTCTAAATTAGTTTGTGAATCACTGCTACCATTATAGTAGAATCTCATTTAGCCCAGTAGATACATTCCTGAAAATTATTGTGCAACATAAAAATGTGCAGTATGTGCACTAAAATATATAGAAAACATAATTAGGCTCCAAACATCTTAAAATTATCTTATACAATGGACCCCTGGTTTTCGTCTTTAATCTGTTCCAGAAGGTAGGTCGAAATCCGAAATGGATGAAAATGGAAGTAATATTTCCCATAAGAAATAATGTAAATCCAATTAATCCGTTCTAGACACCAAAAAATATTAACAAAAAATAAATTAAGTTAGTAATAGAACTAGGCATTAAAAAACTCAATAAAAGGTAAAATATATACACAGTACTTTCATTACTTACCTTAAAATATTTGTAGTCTTAATGTAGGGCGAGAGGTAAGTAGTATTTATTTGTAGGAAGTCAGTGTAGGTAGCCAGTAGGTGTAGCCTGCCTGGGCTACAGCTACCAGCTACCTACACTGCAGCCCAGAGCCATATTATTACCATCGACATACCATGTTCACTGAGTTTAATTGTTTCTAACAGCTACCCTTAGATGCCATCATAAACAGAGGGAAAAGTAATGAATAATTCATGCCGAGAATTATAAACAAAAGCGTTACGTATTAAGGGCGGTGACTGGGCCAACGCAGATTCGTACACGTTATCTCTAATGCTGGTCCAAAGAAAACATAATGTTGTCCCTCCACCGACTACCATCCCTCCATAGCATATAAACATTGCATGTTTATGTGCTATGTAATGTGTTTCTTATATAATTTTGAAGAGAATATCATAGATGGATTAATGAAAATGTCTATATTAATGTAAAATAAGACATTTAATATGTCAAAGAGTGATTATTATTACGTATTAGTATTATTACTGTGCGGTTAAGACTAGAGAGGCACTCTTAGTGAATGAGTAACAAAGACATGTTTATATGCTATGTAATGGGTTTCTTGTATAATTTTGAAGAAAATGTCATAGATGGAAATCATGAAAATGTGTATATTAACGTAATGTGCCCAAGAGTGAGTCACAAATATATGAGCGGTCCAGGGGGACGCGTCTGGTATGGACAATTTCTGAGCGAATGTACACAACCTGAGGTAAAATTTTGCCAAAAAAAGTGGTCGAAATCCGAATTGTACGATTTCTGCACCGGATTTAATCTGGGGGTCCACTGTATATTTTTTTTATCACCAACCATTTCCCACCAAGGTATTGTGACCCAAAGAAGGAAACACATTCACCCTCATTCATTCAGTAGTTGTTTTTACCTCAGTTCAAATGCCTCTTCTACACACAATATCTCTTCCTGAATTGTAATGCAGTTTGTGTACAGTAATGCATGATTTGCCTTCCATCTTATAGCTTAGGTACTGCAGCCAACTACATTCCTGTTACTGACTGAGTAGTCAGTACATTTGAGCATGGTGGCAAATGGGAATCAATACCAGCACACCTTGTTAATACAGTGCTTGCTTTAGAGCGCTTTGCTAATACGGTGCTTTTCAATTATATTCATGTTTATTATTTTTGGTGCTTGCCTTGTTCTCAAGATGGTTTTCTTCAGTTTTCAAAAAAAAAAAAAATTTTTTACTTGCGTATCTTTTTTATAAGCTTACTGCTATTGCTGACTTAATAAATGATAGTGTAAACATGCTTTTAGCCTTTTATATGCACTGGCAAGTGAAAAAAAGGCTGTGATCACTTTATGGTGATATTTGCTTTATGGCAGTAGTCTGGAACTTAACCCACCATATTAGTGAGGTATGACTCACGAAATCGTAATGACACGATTGCAAACAAACCATACCATGGGCGGGATTTGAACCCAGCTAGAGTTTGTCATGGCCACGCTAGCTGGAGATTCGTCTGTAAAAACTTGCATTTGTGGTCACAGTGGTGCCTATGCTAACCTTTCTATGGTGTAGAAATATACCTAGTTGGACGAATCTTATTGTGGCTAGCTGGTCCAGTGGCTAATGCGATGGTCTGGAGTTTTGAGAGACTCTGACCGCGGGTTCAAATCCCGCCCATGGCATGGTTTTTTAGTGAGGTATGCCTGTACATGCAAGACTCTGCACTTGTTAATGCAGTATACTGTTAAAAACTGTACACTACTACTAATTTGGACCTTATCAGTTGATACAATATCTTCTACTTCTATACTTATTCTAAATGTACAAATGTTGAAGAACTTTGCATTATTCCCTAAATGTCCAAAAACACATTTTTTATAGGTAGTCTCTTAGATTATTGAAACCTCTCAGTCTTATTGAGTTTCTGTTGATTTGACCCTTCTTAACCATCTGTGACATTATTGGTGCCAAGTAATCACCACTGAAAGTTATTACCATCTCTGTAACAGCATATTGCTTGGCATATTTTTCCCCAAGAAACTTCTTGAAAATCTGCCAATGATATTAAAGCAGTGTTGCTGCATAGTGAGTACTGCCACTGCATGATGAATATTTTCTGTATAGTATCAATCCTTGCTAGGACTATATGTTTTAAGGTAAGTAAACTTTTGACAATTATTACATGTACAGTATGATGTATAAATTTAGAGTTTTCTAAAAAGTAAAATACTAAGAGAGCTTGGTTTTTGAACAGTGTCCTTATTCTCCTGTAATCTTGTTTTTCTTGCATTTCCACTTCTCTTTCACCATTCTATTCTTTTTAGAGCCTTCTGTCATTTGTGTGAAGGGAGTCCAAGTCTCGCCACTTTTTCCTCCCAGGAACCAGTTGGTCATTATGTGTGCTGTGCAGTGCAAAGCATACATCCATCCACAACATACTGTAAATTTGCTCATTGAAACCATTGCACATAAAATAAATGAAGTACTAAAAACAGTAAAGAAAATTGTAATAGACCAAAAATAGTAATTTTTTTTTTTTTTTTTTTTTCAACAAGTCGGCCGTCTCCCACCGAGGCAGGGTGACCCAAAAAAGAAAGAAAATCCCCAAAAAGAAAATACTTTCATCATCATTCAACACTTTCACCACACTCGCACATTATCACTGTTTTTGCAGAGGTGCTCAGAATACAACAGTCTAGAAGCATAAACATATAAAGATACACAACATATCCCTCCAAACTGCCAATATCCCAAACCCCTCCTTTAAAGTGCAGGCATTGTACTTCCCATTTCCAGGACTCAAGTCCGACTATATGAAAATAACCGGTTTCCCTGAATCCCTTCACTAAATATTACCCTGCTCACACTCCAACAGATCGTCAGGTCCCAAGTACCATTCGTCTCCATTCACTCCTATCTAACACGCTCACGCACGCTTGCTGGAAGTCCAAGCCCCTTACCCACAAAACCTCCTTTACCCCCCTCTCTCCAACCCTTTCGAGGACGACCCCTACCCCGCCTTCCTTCCCCTATAGATTTATATGCTTTCCATGTCATTCTACTGTGATCCATTCTCTCTAAATGCCCAAAACCCACCTCAACAACCCCTCTTCTGCCCTCTGACTAATACTTTTATTAACTCCACACCTTCTCCTAATTTCCACACTCCGAATTTTCTGCATAATATTTACACCACACATTGCCCTTAAACAGGACATCTCCGCTGCCTCCAACCGCTCCTCGCTGCTGCATTTACCACCCAAGCTTCACACCCATATAAGAGTGTTGGTACTACTATACTTTCATACATTCCCTTCTTTGCCTCCATAGATAACGTTTTTTGACTCCACATATACCTCAACGCACCACTCACCTTTTTTTCCTCATCAATTCTATGATTAACCTCATCCTTCATAAATCCATCCGCCGACACGTCAACTCCCAAGTATCTGAAAACATTCACTTCTTCCATACTCCTCCTCCCCAATTTGATATCCAATTTTTCTTTATCTAAATCATTTGACACCCTCATCACCTTACTCTTTTCTATGTTCACTTTCAACTTTCTACCTTTACACAAAATTCCCAAACTCATCCACTAACCTTTGCAATTTTTCTTTAGAATCTCCCATAAGCACAGTATCATCAGCAAAAAGTAACTGTGTCAATTCCCATTTTGAATTTGATTCCCCATAATTTAATCCCACCCCTCTCCCAAACACCCTAGCATTTACTTCCTTTACAACCCCATCTATAAAATATTAAACAACCATGGTGACATTACACATCCCTGTCTAAGACCTACTTTTACCGGGAAGTAGTCTCCCTCTCTTCTACACACCCTAACCTGAGCCTCACTATCCTCATAAAAACTCTTTACAGCATTTAATAACTTACCACCTATTCCATATACTTGCAACATCTGCCACATTGCTCCTCTATCCACTCTATCATATGCCTTTTCTAAATCCATAAATGCAATAAAAACTTCCCTATCTTTATCTAAATACTGTTCACATATATGCTTCAATGTAAACACCTGATCTACACATCCCTACCCACTCAAAAACCTCCTTGCTCATCCGCAATCCTACATTCTGTCTTACCTCTAATTCTTTCAATTATAACCCTACCGTACACTTTTCCTGGTATACTCAGTAAGCTTATTCCTCTATAATTTTTACAGTCTCTTTTGTCCCCTTTCCCTTTATATAAAGGGACTATACATGCTCTCTGCCAAACCCTAGGTACCTTCCCCTCTTTCATACATTTATTAAACAAAAGTACCAACCACTCCAACACTATATCCCCCCCTGCTTTTTAACATTTCTGTCATGATCCCATCAGTTCCAGCTGCTTTACCCCCTTTCATTTTACGTAATGCCTCACGTACCTCCCCCACACTTACATTCTGCTCTTCTTCACTCCTAAAAGATGGTATACCCCCCCTGACCAGTGCATGAAATTACTGCCTCTGTTTCTTCCTTAACATTTAAAAAGTTCCTCAAAATATTCTCGCCATCTTCCCAATACCTCCATCTCCCCATCTACTAACTCCCCTACTCTGTTTTTAACTGACAAATCCATATTTTCCCTAGGCTTTCTTAACTTGTTTAACTCACTCCAAAATTTTTCTTATTTTCATTAAAATTTCTTGACAGTGCCTCTCCCACTCTATCATCTGCTCTCCTTTTGCACTCTCTCACCACTCTCTTTACCTTTCTTTTACTCTCCATATACTCTGCTCTTCTTATAACACTTCTGCTTTGTAAAAACCTCTCATAAGCTACCTTTTTTCTCTTTTATCACACCCTTTACTTCATCATTCCACCAATCACTCCTCTTTCCTCCTGCCCCCACCCTCCTATAACCACAACTTCTGCCCCACATTCTAATACTGCATTTTTAAAACTATTCCAACCCTCTTCAAACCCCCCCACTACTCATCTTTGCACTACCCACCTTTCTGCCAATAGTCGCTTATATCTCAACCCGAACTTCCTCCTCCTTAGTTTATACACTTTCACCTCCTCTTACTTGTTTGTTGCCACCTTCCTCTTTTCCATCTACCTCTTACTACTAACTGTAGCTACAACTAAATAATGATCCGATATATCAGTTTCCCCTCTATAAACATGTACATCCTGGAGGCTACCCATTTAACCTTTATCCACCAATACATAATCTAATAAACTACTTTCATTACGTGCTACATCATACCTTGTATATTTATTTATCCTCTTTTTCATAAAATATGTATTACTTATTACCAAATTTCTTTCTACACATAGCTCAATTAAAGGCTCCCCATTTACATTTACCCTGGCACCCCAAATTTACCTACTACTCCCCCCATAACATTTTTAACCCACTTTAGCATTAAAATCCCCAACCACCATTACTCTCACACTTGATTCAAAACTCCCCACGCATTCACTCAACATTTCCCAAAATCTCTCTCTCTCCTCTACACTTCTCTCTTCTCCAGGTGCATACACGCTTATTATAACCCACTTTTCACATCCAATCTTTATTTTACTCCACATAATCCTTGAATTAATACATTTATAGTCCCTCATTTCCCTGCCATAGCTTATCCTTCAACATTATTGCTACTCCTTCTTTAGCTCTAACTCTATTTTGAAACCCCTGACCTAATCCCATTTATTCCCCTCCACCTGAAACTCTCCACCCCCTTCAGCTTTGTTTTCACTTAAAGCCAGGACATCCAGCTTCTTCTCATTCATAACATCCACAATCATCTCTTTCTTATCATCTGCACAACATCCACGCACATTCAGACTTCCCCACTTTGACAATTTTCTTCTTCTTATTCTTTTTAGTAATCTTTACAGGAAAAGGGGTTACTAGCCCATTGTTCCCAGGCATTTTAGTTGACTTTTACAACACGCATGGCTTACGGAGGAAAGATTCTTATTCCACTTCCCCATGGATATAAAAGGAAAATTAATAAGACCAAGAACTATTAAGATAAAATCAAAGAAAACTCAGATGAGTGTGTATAAATAAATGTGTACATGTATGTGTAGTGTGACCTAAGTGTAAGTAGAAGTAGCAAGACATGCCTGTAATCTTGCATATTTATGAGACAGACAAAAGACATCAGCAATCCTACCATCATGTAAAACAATCACAGGCTTCGTTTTACACTCACTTGGCAGGACGGTAGTACCTCCCTGGGTGGTTGCTGTCTACCAACCATCAAATCAAGCACACTAAAAGATTTTTCTACAGTGAACATATCGATGCTGAATCATAATCGATTATTCAGCACTGATGGGAGAAGGTTCACCAGATTTTCTAAAACTCGAAATAGTGCAAATTTTTTTTTTTTTTTTCATATTCATATTCAGAATTTTCTACAAAGCATATCTCTTTAAATTTATGACTAGGTCTTAGGCAGCAGTTTTCTGGCCAGTACTGGATTATGCAGCATTTTGCTGGATAATGTTTGAGGCCGAATAATTGATCACCAGAAAAATCAGTGATTTATTGCGTTGCAGTTTTATAACTGTAGTGTAAGCATGCCTCTGGCAAGACAGTGATGATGAAAGTTTTTCTTTTTCGGGCCACCCTGCCTTGGTGGGAAATGGCCGATGTGTTAATAAAAAAATAAAAAGTTGATGTCATCCCACAAACTTTATAGAGAGGAGCAGGATTTCTTGCAGTGTCCATAGTCAAGGGAGCTGTGCCCTGTCCTCACTTGGCAAGTAATCATTTTGCTCTTGAATGTTCCTGTGGAAAAAAGAAGGCCAAGCACCCAATGTTCTGCTGAACCCTGCAAAGCCAGCTGCTTGTTTGTGATGCTCATTGGTACCACCACATTTCCATTACATAATCCTGTAGTTAGCGAAGGAAAACACTGTTGCATTTTCAGATGTAAGATGAGTATTAAAGTTATATCATTGTTGCTGTTGGTCATTCTTCCATTACCAACTTTTAAAAGGTCTTATTATTTTTTGTTTTTCACTTTTTTGAAAGGGAAAGTGAATGAATCAAGTTAGTCCACATTTAATGCAATATCATAAATATATCTTTCTTTCAACACATCGGCCGTATCCCACTGAGGCAGGGTGGCCCAAAAGGAAAAACAAAAGTTTCTCCTTTTACATTTAGTAATATACACAGGAGAAGGGGTTACTAGCCCCTTGCTCCTGGCATTTTAGTCGCCTCTTACAACACGCATGGCTTACGGAGGAAGAATTCTGTTCCACTTCCCCATGGAGATAAGAGGAAATAAACAAGAACAAGAACTAGAAAGAAAATAGAAGAAAACCCAGAGGGGTGTGTATATATATGCTTGTACATGTATGTGTAGTGTGACCTAAGTGTAAGTAGAAGTAGCAAGACATACCTGAAATCTTGAATGTTTAAGAGACAGAAAAAAGACACCAGCAATCCTACCATCATGTAAAACAATTACAGGCTTTCGTTTTACACTCACTTGGCAGGACGGTAGTACCTCCCTAGGCGGTTGCTGTCTGCCAACCTACTACCTAGAATCAAATATATATATATACAGGTCTCCCTCAACCTTCACGTTTTCAACTTTCACGGGCTTCACACATTCGCGAATTCCCAGCCGCCAAATTCCCAGCCACTAAATCATATTTAAGTTTCCCGCCACCTGCGAGTCCCTACTACTCTCCCTCCGACCCCGGCAACTGGCAGCCAGCCCTCCCACCACTCAGTGTGGTGAGTTTTTGTTTGTTCATTATTTGCTATTAAACTACAGTATAAATAATGTAAACCCATTTTGGGAGATTTTGGGAGATGTTAAGTGAATGTATAGGAGCCTTTGAACCAAGTGAGAGAGTAATTGTGGTAGGGGACTTGAATGCTAAAGTAGGAGAAACTTTTAGAGAGGGTGTGGTAGGTAAGTTTGGGGTGCCAGGTGTAAATGATAATGGGAGCCCTTTGATTGAACTTTGTATAGAAAGGGGTTTAGTTATAGGTAATACATATTTTAAGAAAAAGAGGATAAATAAGTATACACGATATGATGTAGGGCGAAATGACAGTAGTTTGTTGGATTATGTATTGGTAGATAAAAGACTGTTGAGTAGACTTCAGGATGTACATGTTTATAGAGGGGCCACAAAATATATCAGATCACTTTTAGTTGTAGCTACCTTGAGAGAAAAAGGTAGATGGGAAAACAAGGAGAATAGAAGCATCAGGGAAGAGAGAGGTGAAGGTTTATAAACTAAAAGAGGAGGCAGTTAGGGTAAGATATAAACAGCTATTGGAGGATAGATGGGCTAATGAGAGCATAGGCAATGGGGTCGAAGAGGTATGGGGTAGGTTTAAAAATGTAGTGTTAGAGTGTTCAGCAGAAGTTTTTTGGTTACAGGAAATGGGTGCAGGAGGAAGAGGAGCGATTGGTGGAATGATGATGTAAAGAGAGTAGTAAGGGAGAAAAAGTTAGCATATGAGAAGTTTTTACAAAGTAGAAGTGATGCAAGGAGGGAAGAGTTTTATGGAGAAAAAGAGAGAAGTTAAGAGAGTGGTGAAGCAATGTAAAAAGAGAGCAAATGAGAGAGTGGGTGAGATGTTATCAACAAATTTTGTTGAAAATAAGAAAAAGTTTTGGAGTGAGATTAAAAAGTTAAGGGAAAGCCTAGAGAACAAATGGATTTTTTCAGTTAAAAATAGGAGAGGAGAGTTATTAAATGGAGAGTTAGAGGTATTGGGAAGATGGAAGGAATATTTTGAGGAATTGTTAAATGTTGATGAAAATAGGGAAGCTGTGATTTCGTGTATAGGGCAAGGAGGAATAACATCTTGTAGGAGTGAGGAAGAGCCAGTTGTGAGTGTGGGGGAAGTTCGTGAGGCAGTAGGTAAAATGAAAGGGGGTAAGGCAGCCGGGATTGATGGGATAAAGATAGAAATGTTAAAAGCAGGTGGGGATATAGTTTTGGAGTGGTTGGTGCAATTATTTAATAAATGTATGGAAGAGGGTAAGGTACCTAGGGATTGGCAGAGAGCATGCATATTTTCCTTTGTATAAAGGCAAAGGGGATAAAAGAGAGTGCAAAAATTATAGGGGGATAAGTCTGTTGAGTGTACCTGGTAAAGTGTATGGTAGAGTTATTATTGAAAGAATTAAGAGTAAGACGGAGAATAGGATAGCAGATGAACAAGGAGGCTTTAGGAAAGGTAAGGGGGTGTGTGGACCAGGTGGTTTACAGTGAAACATATAAGTGAACAGTATTTAGATAAGGCTAAAGAGGTCTTTGTGGCATTATGGATTTGGAAAAGGCGTATGACAGGGTGGATAGGGGGGCAATGTGGCAGATGTGCAAGTGTATGGTGTAGGAGGTAGGTTACTGAAAGCAGTGAAGAGTTTTTACGAGGATAGTGAGGCTCAAGTTAGAGTATTTTAGGAAAGAGGGAAATTTTTCCCAGTAAAAGTAGGCCTTAGACAAGGATGTGTGATGTCACCGTGGTTGTTTAATATATTTATAGATGGGGTTGTAAGAGAAGTAAATGCGAGGGTCTTGGCAAGAGGCGTGGAGTTAAAAGATAAAGAATCACACCCCAAAGTGGGAGTTGTCACAGCTGTTCTTTGCTGATGACACTGTGCTCTTGGGAGATTCTGAAGAGAAGTTGCAGAGATTGGTGGATGAATTTGGTAGGGTGTGCAAAAGAAGAAAATTAAAGGTGAATACAGGAAAGAGTAAGGTTATGAGGATAACAAAAAGATTAGGTGATGAAAGATTGAATATCAGATTGGAGGGAGAGAGTATGGAGGAGGTGAACGTATTCAGATATTTGGGAGTGGACGTGTCAGCGGATGGGTCTATGAAAGATGAGGTGTGAATCATAGAATTGATGAGGGAAAAAGAGTGAGTGGTGCACTTAGGAGTCTGTGGAGACAAAGAACTTTGTCCTTGGAGGCAAAGAGGGGAATGTATGAGAGTATAGTTTTACCAACGCTCCCTTTTATGGGTGTGAAGCGTGGGTGATGAATGTTGCAGCGAGGAGAAGGCTGGAGGCAGTGAGATGTCATGTCTGAGGGCAATGTGTGGTGTGAATATAATGCAGAGAATTCGTAGTTTGGAAGTTAGGAGGAGGTGCGGGATTACCAAAACTGTTGTCCAGAGGGCTGAGGAAGGGTTGTTGAGGTGGTTCGGACATGTAGAGAGAATGGAGCGAAACAGAATGACTTCAAGAGTGTATCAGTCTGTAGTGGAAGGAAGGCGGGTAGGGGTCGGCCTAGGAAGGGTTGGAGGGAGGGGGTAAAGGAGGTTTTTGTGTGCGAGGGGCTTGGACTTCCAGCAGGCATGCGTGAGCGTGTTTGATAGGAGTGAATGGAGACAAATGGTTTTAATACTTGACGTGCTGTTGGAGTGTGAGCAAAGTAACATTTATGAAGGGATTCAGGAAACCGGCAGGCCGGACTTGAGTCCTGGAGATGGGAAGTACAGTGCCTGCACTCTGAAGGAGGGGTGTTAATGTTGCAGTTTAAAAACTGTAGTGTAAAGCACCCTTCTGGCAAGACAGTGATGGAGTGAATGATGGTGAAAGTTTTTCTTTTTCGGGCCACCCTGCCTTGGTGGGAATCGGCCGGTGTGATAATAAAAAAAAAAAAAAAAAAAAATATATATATATATATATATATATATATATATTTATCCATGGGGAAGTGGAACAAAATTCTTCCTCCGTAAGCCATGCGTGTCGTAAGAGGTGACTAAAATGCCGTGAGCAAGGGGCTAGTAACCCCTTCTCCTGTATATATTACTAAATTTAAAAGGAGAAACTTTCGTTTTTCCTTTATGGGCTACCCCACCTCAGTGGGATACGGCTGGTACGTTGAAAGAAAGAATATACATATGTATATATATACATACACATACATACATACATACATATAATCTAGTCCTGATTATATCATGTTAAGTTCAACATATATATTATTGGGTAAATTGCATAATTATGCAAAGTAATCCACATTGAGACCCCATTGGTCTCACTATTATTAAATAAGTAGGATGCCTTACTATCTAGTGAGAAACTGTAACTCAAGACTTTAATAACTAATAACAGTGTGGTTTGTATGATTTTTCTTGGATACATCAGTAAATGGTGAACCATAGTTGTTTCTTAACTTTGGTGAAGATACTACTTTAGTATAATACTTCCTTTTAAACAATAGCATTTTGTTAAAGGTGTAATAGCCTTTTATGCTTCTCATGCATATATATTAATTGAAATGATAGAGTTAAAGAATAAAAGTCACAATACCACATTTGAAAGACTTCAGAAATAACTTCCACTGTCTGTCAAACTTTTGATATTTCAGTTCATCTTTGATAATTAAGTTTCAGTTGTAACTTCATAATGGTCCAGGATGAGATGAAATATAGTCTATGGCTTCCTCTCAAAATTGTGGGTTATGATTTATACAGAATTGAAGCAGATTTTTCACATTAGTGTTTCATAAATATTACATAGTACAGTGGAACCCCAGATTTCATCCGTTCTGGATTTGGTACGATTCGGATTTCGACCACTTTTTTCAGCGAAATTTTGCTCTGGATTTCGTACCTTGTCCCAGAAATGGTCTGTATCAGATGCGTTCGCCTGCCCGGGACGCCGCCATTCATGCGTACATGTCTCAGTCTGGCTCTGTCACTGGTTGAGTGAGCATTCATCCAAAACATTTCGCAATTATCTGTTGTCTTTTGTGCTCATTTATTGAGCGCTTGTACAAAATTGTGGCCAGAATGTGTCCTTGACAAAGATTTTGAAGGGCTTGAGGCTGACCCTGTCGACCCTATGCCTGTTGTGGAATCTATTATGTCTTTGGGGAAATCCATGGGGTTGGATGTGATTGGCCAGGATGTGGAAGAGTTGGTGGAGGACCACATGGAAGAGCTAATGACTGAAGAGCTGCAAGACCCTCATCTGGAACAGCAACAGGCCACAGCTGAGGAAATTGCTTCAGAGGAGGAAGAGAGAGAGGAGAAAGTGCCTTCAGTGATTAAGGACATTTGTGCAAAATAGAATGAGGTGCAAACTTTTGTGGAAAAATATCACCCTGACCAAGCTAATACAAGCTGTATCTGCAACATGTTCAGTGACAATACCTTGTCCCATTTTAGGCAAATCTTAGAGACACCAGAAGCAGAGCTCTCTGGACAGATTTTTAGTGCGACAGGGGGCCAGTGCCAGTAAAAGACAAAGAAGGGAAGTAACCCCGGATAGGGCTTTGATACCTGAAGTCCTTATGGAGGGATATTTCCGTTCCAAACAACTTCTGCTCCTCCTCCCTCTCCCCTCCTCACCGTCCATACTCCAACAAGAGTCTTCAATAAAGGTAAGTGCGATGTTAAATGTTCATTTATCCATTTCATTAGTCATTTATATTTCTTTCTCATTGTTTTCTGTATGTAAAACTATAGTTATTCTTTAAAAAATATATTTTTTGTTAATATTTTTGGGTGCCTGGAAAGGATTAATTCTATTTACATTATTTTTTATGGGAAATGTTCTTCAGTTTTCATCCGTTTCGGATTTAGACCAACCTTCTGGAATGGATTAAGGACGAAATCCATACTCATGTTTTACATGATAAAGTCTGTTTTCATTTTTTTTTTTTTTTTTTTTTTTTTACATTACCTGTCACTGTTTTTCCAGATTATATGATTATTAGTAGGTCACTCAGTACTCATAGCCAATAAAAAATTACATACTAAAAACAAGGTTTAAAATCAAGCAATAAAATCAGTGAACATGTATGTATATGATTTGTACAGTACTTATAAATTCTGGGGAAGGGGGTAACTAAAGTGTGCATATTAAAAAACTTTCACTAATCTCATCCAAAAAATATCTTAATGATTTAATGAGTCTGTTTTCATTTTAAAACGTTAAGTACCTGAAATTAGAGCAGTGATCTGAATAATAAAAGCACTTGATAGAAATTATTTTTCTTCATTCTTTGCTACCCACTTTCTTGTATTTGTAGGCAATTCAGTGTGAATAAGAAAATACACAGTATGATAGCCTTGTTTATTAGGCACTCATGGATAAGTTTTTCAGTACAAAGTAGTCATACATGTATGAAATGCAAATAAGCACACTTTAGTATAAACTTAATAGGCAAATTAAACAGTCTTTAAGAAGCACAATATATTTCACAAATATTACACCTATACTAGCAACAGTATTAATGACAAAACTGTGAGTAAAAGCTGTTAACTTGATATGAATATTAAGTAGTGTACATACCAGTATTGGACAGTACTGCACAGTTACATCTGTGCACTTCTAGATACCTTGTTAATATTTTTATGCAGAACCAAATACACAAAGTAAAGCTTTATATAATACAGTATAACATAGTAGTTAAGGACACATCAGCAAGCACTTATATTTTATTATGGAAACATGTTGGGCCTGGGATTGATACAAGGGGCATAAGAAAACAAGTTAAGGTTTTTAATGAAGTCAGGTGAGTTGAACAGTTGTAAGGTCATGAAGTAGCATCACTGGGCAACTTTATAAATATGGGGTACCTAGAGGCAGAGACGTTCCATGTCAGGATTACAGTTAGTGATGTGGTTAAGGTACGTTATTGATATCCTGATATACCTAAGACAGCTAAATATTAAGAACCTTCTCAGACAAACTGACATGTCTGAACCTACCATCAAATTTATTTTGGATCTTGAGGAAGATGGTCAAATTCCCTTGCTTATTCTACTATTCAGAATTGTTTTGCAGGAAACCCACTAATGAGGATGACCTGATACTAGCACCACAATATATGCACCAAGAGGGGAGTAGTGATTGGGTTCTTTCTGAGAGCTCTCAGTACATCTAGTCCTGCTTCCCTTGAGAAGTGTGTGCCTAAATATTGTTTTATCCATGGCTGTGGATGACGTGCTATAACTAGTATTACACCTAATTGCTCCCAAAGGAGGTACTTACTACATGTGGTGATGTAAGCAACGCCCTTAGATCACTAGCTGAGAGTGATCACAACAGCTACCGCCTCCATCAGAGATCTTGGAAAAAAATGGCATATTGCTAATTCACCATTGGTCATAATAATTACTCTGCCTTCACCAAAGATTCAGCAAAAAGTGCCATGCTGCTCTTTCCCCAGCATCTACTGCTGGTATCTACACTATCCCATATGGGCAGTGCAACAAGTGGTATGTATGGAGACAAGTAGAATTCCCTGTTAAAATCAAGGAATACAAATACTGTATGCGTAGCAAGGATAATCAAAGAAATGTCTGTAAGCATAGACATAAAGGGACATTTAATGAAGTAGAATAAAGCCCAGCTGGTCATAAGGGAGCTAAATTTATGGAGATGCTAGAAGCATCTTTGAAATCAGTAACAAATAAGATAGAGCAGGAAGTTCTGCCATGTTAGCACACATGCTTCTTGAATGCACTGCATTCTGCTCGCTTTGCAACAGCCATCAGTTGAACACAGGATAGAGGAGCACTGCAGTGGGGCATGCAAGGAAGGTCCTCATATTTTTAAGACTACCCATTGACTATTTGGTCATTTCGCAACTGTTCAGCTCACTTGACTTCATGAAAAACTTCAGCTTAACTCTCATGAACCTATGTTTTCTCAACCACAACTTGTCGGTATGAAATGCTAGTTTTTTTTTTTTTCAAACACTTCGGCCGTCTCCCACCAAGGCAGGGATTTTACCATTAATAACAGATATAACGGTAAACATGTGCCATTATATGTAAGAATAAATTTTTGTATTTATATCCTTGGAAAACAACAAAAGTTTTATAAATTTAATCTCAATTATTTGAATCTAATGTTTTATGGAACTAGTATTATTATACCATGTCACAGCCTCTTCAGCAGGCGAGATCCTGTAATATGGCATAATGATACTGGTTCGATTTTTTAAGTAGTGGTTTTCAATCATTTATTTGAATAACATTGTGAAATTATTATGATCAGTGTAAGGAGGGGAAGGGCTAAGAAATAGTAAAAGAACAGAAGGAAAGAGTTTGATAGGTAAGAAGAGGTAATAAATAGAGGACAGAAAAGAAATTTAGCGAATGAGGTCACGAAAGATAAAAAAAAAAATAATGATAAGCATTTGAAATTTTTTTCCTAGTGGGAATGGTCAAGGATGGAGTAAGTGTTTTTAATAACTATACAAGGGATGGTCACATGAGGTTGTATAAGGTCAGAAAAGGCAAAAGAAGGCAAAGTCACATGATAAAAGAGGCACAGGAAGAACAATGCAGGAGATTGAGATAATAGAAGACAGTGAGAGAAGCATTTAAAAGCAACAAGGGTACTTAAAAAAAAAATGGATAAATTACTTCACTGATCGGTGAACAATTTTTTTTTTTTTTTAAAGGAGGAGTCACATTTTTGCATTTTAGACATTGTAGGTGTACAAGTGATGATTTAACCAGGGAAATCAAGTTGTTATAGGTGAAGAAACAGTAAATGAGCAAGTATGTATATTAGTTATGTTCATGAAGTGGTAGCAGAGAAATATAATAATCAAAGTTGGTCATACCAGAAATAAGAAAGTGCAAAATGGTGGTGTAAGAGAATGCGATAAGGAAAACTTCTTGAATAAATACATTAAATTCATCTCTATATAGTATCTTACTGTAAAGAATGAACAGAGTCAAAATCAAAAACTTACTTTGAATTTTAGTAAAGGAAACATGGTAACTGATCATGAATGCACAAAAGTTGGAAGAAAATATTCACTGTGAATGCAAAATGAAACATTGGTATATAATGTTGAAAAATCATCTTCATCAATCTTTATTTTAACATTCTCTGTGGTGTTGTGAATCATAACTTCAATCATAACTTGGCTGTTAACCCTTAAACGGTCCAAACGTATATATACATTCTCTTGCACAGTGCCCCAAACGTATATACAGTGGAACCTCTACTTATGAGTGCATCCACGTGCGAGTTTTTCCAGATACGAGCAGCTGCTCGGTCGATTTTTTGCTTCCAGACGCGAGCAAAATTTCCAGATGCGAGTGGGCCTCAAGGGAGGTTAATTGACACTGGTGAGGGAGCTCTTGCTCTTGATCTAGGGAATTGGATCTCAGTTGTTTGTTGGACTATCTTATTGAAACTTGGGCAATGTATGATGAAAAGATGCTTCTTAACGTACACCAAAAATGAAAGAAATCGGACCATAAATAACTGAGTTCACTTCTCAGCCATTAGCCTCCCCTTAGCGGTATATTTTTGCATGGTTTTTATGGTTGTATTCTCGTTTTATTTTGTCTCATGTGATAAATGGAAGATATACTACAAAAATAAATATGATTTTAATTGGTTTCACATTGAAAAGTACCTTGAAACTGAGCTCAAAATAGCAGAGATGTTTGATTCTTTGGCGACATCAGTGGTAGACATCATGAGGTAGCAGTGTAGACATCATGAGGTAGCAGTGGCAGACATCATGAAGCAGCAGTGGCAGACATCATGAGGTAGCAGTGGCAGACAACATGAAGCAGCAGTGGCAGACAACATGAAGCAACAATGGCAGACATCATGAGGTAGCAGTGGCACAGTGTAGCATTAAGAGTGTAGCAATTAAGTGTAGCATTATGAGTGTAGCAATTAAGTGTAGCATTAAGAGTGTAGCAATTAAGTGAAACATTAAGAGTGTAGCACTTATAAGTCACTCTGTCTGACTTTTTTGGGTTATCCTAGGTTCTTCTCTACACATGTAGTCAGGAGCAGGAATGGCCGCTGTGGTGCCCCTATAATCCCCAACAACAATGGCTGCTGTCACCACTAGCCACATACCTAATGACGTGTATTTTATTCATTCTAGTGTATATATCATGTTTCTATGTTATTAACATTGTTTATTATGCCATATTACATGAATTGTGATAGATAAGCTGTAGAGTTGACATTAGGGAAATTATTAAGGTATTTTCTCATGCCTGGAATTCCACTGGAACGAATTAATTCCATTTCAATTAATTTAAATGAGGAAAATTGACTCTGCAAACGAGCAAATCCAGTTGTGAGCAAGGTCATGTAACGGATTAAACTCGTAAGCAGAGGTTCCACTGTATACGTTTTGTTTGTCATTCATTCAACATTGGCACAATAAGCCTGAGTCGCCTAGACATGAGAGAATGGATGTGCGCCATATGAAAAAAATTGGGGACGCCTGAGTACCATATGCTTTTTTTTTCTATAAAAAAAAACTTTTTTTCTCTCTCAAAATATTCGGGGCGCTACACGAGAGAACGTACTGTATATATACGTTTAGACCGTTTATGGGTTAAAACACCTCTCATGAAATGTCGTCAATAGGTGCTCTCTTCCGAGAGGCAGCTAAGAGATCCTACAGTACTGATTGTATCTTGGCCAGCTTAGACCAGCCTAATACTGGCTCTGTAAAGTGCTCTGAAATTAATATTTTAGCAATCATAATTTATAAAAGCATACAAGATTTAATCCTAGTAAGTGCCCCAGTCCCTAAGTGATTGATGATTTCAGAAACTATACATTTTACGGCAACTGATCCTTTATGAATCAAATGTGCAATTTCACAATGTTATATGTACAGAATGATACATATAGAGTTCAATGAATAGGAAAAAAGCAACCAGGCTATTCCAAGAATAGTTGAAAAAATTAAAATACAAAAATATATTTTTAAGTTGTTGGACACATTCTGTGGACAAATCATTAATACAGTACAAACCATACCACGGGCAGGGATAGAACCTGTGATCAGAGAGTCATAAAACTCCATACTGACACACTAGCCATTGGACCAGCTGGCTACAATAAAATTCGTTCAACTAGGTATATTTATACAACATAGGAAGGTTAGCATAGGCACCACTGACCACAAATGCAAGTTTTTACAGGCGAATCTCCCACCAGCGTGGCCGTGATTAACTCTAGCTTGAGTACTCTCAAAGCCATCAACATGACTCACGAAATCATAATGACATGATTGCAAACAAACCATACCACGGGCATACTAGCCACTGGACTAATCTTATTGTAGCCAGCAGGCCCAATGGCTAGCTCGCCGAATCTAGAATTTTATGACTCTCTGATCATGGGTTCTATCCCCACCTGTGGTATGGTTTGTTTGCAATCGTGTTATTAAGATTTCATGAGTCATGAAGGGACTTGAGCTAGAACTAGCTACAGCCACGCTGGCGAGAGATTCGTCTGTAAAAACTTGCATTTGTGGTCACAGTTGTGCCTAAGCTAACCTTCCTATGGTGTAGAAATATACCTAATCGGACAAATCTTATTGTAGCCAGCTGGCCCAGTGGCTAGAGCATCAGTCTGGAGTTTTATGACTCTGACCATGGGTTCTATCACTGCCCATGGTATGGTTTGTTTTCAGTCATGTCATTACGATTTCGTGAATCATTAATGCAGTACCTATACACAATTAACCCTTTCAGGGTACAGAGGCCAAATTTCAAAGTGTGCACCAGTGTCCAAGAATTTTCAAAAAGTAATTTTGTTATTTTTTCTTTTGAAATGGTAGAGAATCTTTTTCTGAAGGTAATAAAACAAAAAGTGCAAAATTTGATGGCAAATTGACGAAATTATGCTCTCGCGAATTTTGATGTGTCAGTGATATTTACGCATTGGCGAATTTGCCGATTTTGACTCCCATTTCAGGCCAATTACATTATTCCAGTCAACCAAATTCTTAGCTATTTCACTAGTATTACTTCTATTCTGTTGATTGAGCACAAGAATTCGCCAAGTCAACTCTTTCAACTACAAAATAAAGTGATTGGAAATTGGTAATTTGGCCAATTTAATGCAAAGTTCAAAATACTCCAGTTTCAAAATAGGGTCCAGAATAAACAATGCAGTCATTCCTGGCACTAAACTAACATTTCATCTGCTCATCAGTTACGCTTTCAGGCGTTACTAATTAATTCCATTTTGATTTTTTATTCACATAATGAATATTCAAACCAAAAAATATAAGATTTACTGTTATGCAATATTGTAATAATTGTATAAATAAAATCACCACATTTGTGAATGTATATTAGACCCACCAGCAGGCATGTATTAGATGTGTGAGGTCATTTGTTTACTCTTGAACATCGGCAAATTTTAACATTTCCGCTTTGAGCTCAGTTTCAAGCCATTTCCATTACTAAGACAATCAAAATCATCTCTATTTCTGTAATATATCTTCCATTCTATCAAATGAGACCAAGAAATCGCAAATACAACTATAAAAAACACTGGAAAGTCGCTGTTTTAATCGAAAATTATGGTCTCAGTGTTTTTTCTCTCATTATGCACTATGTGCTGCAGGATTTGTTTTGTGTGGTGCACACATACCACATAGATGTATTCTCTCATATCTAGTCCAAAATTTACCGCTCACAGTTTATCAGAGTGAGCTGAGCTCATAACGTAGATCTACGGTTTGGACCCTCAACATAAAGCCGTAGATTTACGGCACGGACCCTCAAAGGGTTAACAGTTGGTAAGTAAGAATGTACATTAATTAAAATATTGGTTGGATCATTTTATCCCTTTCACAATGTTCATCAGCACTATAGACTATGCCATGAATCCTAATACCACAATAAATATTACAAATGTAATTAATTGTAAATCATCTTCAGTCTGTTGATTTTCATGTTGAGCAAGCTCAGCCAGTTATTTGTAGTACAGTATAAAATCTATGTCAAGTGAAGAAGGCACAGATTCAATGCAAGGAAAAAAAAAATGATTGGTCTCAAATGAAGGCTCCCTTGATCTTGACAATCATTATCCATAATTAGTGAATATGTGGACATCAGATATTTGTTAGATAATTTTATAAATGGATCAAGTACTCTTTCAGCTTATAGTTATGCTGTAATATACAGTAAACTATTAAGATGCTATCTGTTAAGACATTTTTTGCTCTATTTTGGTTTAAAAATTGTGGCATTTTTTTCAGTTATGATGCTGTGATGTTCATTTATGATGATTGACCTAAAACGCTTTCTTGATAGTTGTGACAGGACCCACAGGCATAACACCAGACACAAACATCTCTATGACATTCCCCCATATCCGACTAAACCTTTACAAAAATTCAATGCATGTCAAAGGGCCTAAAATCTGGAACACCCTACCAGAAAACTCTAGAACTGCAGACACATTCATCACTTTCAAAACTACCGTTAGAAAACATCTTATCTCCCTGATACACCCCGTCAACTAACTACGTGAAAACCACCTCGTGGTTCACACTTTCACTCACTTACCCATTTGATTATAAACACAGAAATACGAATCTTAATCTTAAAATAATGAATCCTAAGTAGTCATAAGTTTGCCTGTGATACTCCAATATAGAAACTATGTATTGTACCAAAACAAAATCATTCACATTGCTAAATTCACAAGCTATAATGTAATCACTTAGCCTTAATACCAACTTACTCCATAATACACAAATCACCCGCACATAAAAGAGAGAAGCTTACGACGACGTTTCGGTCCGACTTGGTCCATTTACAGTCACACTAACCAGAAGTGGGGTAGGCCTTGGTCCAAATTCTCTCTCACTGTTACTAACTTGTCTTCTGTCTCACTCTCTCAGTATGAGCTTGAACTTCTTGGTTTTGGCCTTTCCTTTGCCACTTCACCTGCCCCTCGCGCTGGTATTGCCCTGATTAGCTCTTTTGATTCCTTTCGTCAATCTCGCTCCCGTAATCTTCCTGACTTGTCCACTTTTCGTGGCGCTCTCCTTCCTGCTCTTGTTAGTCTGTTTTCTAAGAATCACCACCTTCCACGCCATTACCAACTTGCCCTTTCTTCTCTTAAATCCAACACTAACATTGTCATACTATCTTCTGACAAAGGTAATTCGTTAGTTATCCTTGATTGCGAGGATTACCTCCGTAAAGCTGATGTCTTGCTCTCTGACTCACGTACCTACACTCCTCTCGTTTCCAACCCTCTTGATCGCATCAAGAGAACTTTCAACAAGAAATTAAGGACTCTCTCCGACCTCTGTCCTCCTGACTTTGACCTTGTTCAACGGTTTCGTGTCATCTGTCCCTCTCTTCCCTATTTCTATGGCCTTCCCAAAACTCATAAACCTGATATTCCTCTTCGTCCTATCATATCCTCTAGAGGTTCTGTCTCTTATTCTCTTGCTTCTTGACTGGCCAAAACCCTCACTCCCTTCCTTGGTACTTTTTCTCCTGCCCACCTCCGTCACTCTCAAAACTTCATTGAACGGGTTTGCTCTCTCCCAACCTGTAAGATGCTTAAAAAACCATACCCCCGGCCGGGATTGAACCCGCGGTCATAGAGTCTCAAAACTCCAGCCCGTCGCGTCGGGTTCAATCCCGGCCGGGGGTATGGTTTATTTGCAATCGTGTCAATACGATTTCTTGAGTCATGTAAGATGCTTAGTCTTGATGTTGAGTCCCTCTTCACCAATGTCCCTCTTGATGATGTCCTTGATTTCCTTAGAGAGAAGGCCCATGAAGGGTTTCTACATCTCCCTATACCTACTGATGTCTTTCTTGATCTTATCCGCCTCTGTGTGGACTCTAATTCCTTTTCCTTCCAAGGGAAATATTATTCTCAAACCTTCGGTGTTGCTATGGGCTCTCCTCTCTCTCCTGTCCTTGCTAATTTTTACATGGAATACTTCGAGACTGTTGTTCTTCCTACCCTTGATGTGCAACCTTCACTCTGGCTCCGCTGTGTGGACGACATCTTTGCTCTGTGGCCTCATGACTCCAGTCTCTTCCAACCTTTTCTTGAAGCTCTTAATAATCTTGCCCCTTCCATTAAGTTTAAAGCTGAATGGGAATCTAATTCCTTGCTTCCTTTCCTTGATGTCCATGTCCACCGCTCAGATACAGGTTTTTCCTTTTCCGTTTACCGAAAACCTATGCACAGTGGCATGTACATTCACTACTTTTCCTATCATGCTTCCCCTGTCAAGAAAAGTGTTCTTATCTCCCTCTTTCTCCATGCCCTCCGCATCTGTGATCCTCAGTTCCTTCCAGCAGAAATTTCCACTCTTCATAATTCGTTTTCCCGTCTTGGCTACCCTTCCCATTTCATAGACTCTGCCCTCTCACGTGCTAAGCGTAATTTCTTCTCTCCCAAACTCTCTACTCCTGGGAACTTCTATCCTCTGCCTTCCCTACATTTCCGGTCTTTCTAATCTCAACAATTCTCTCCGTCCCTTAGACATCAAGCTTACCTTCCGCCAGACTAACACTCTTCGCACTAATCTCGTTCATACCTCTCCTCCCTCTACAGATGTTCCTGGTGTCTACTCTATTTCTTGCTCCTCCTGTCCTCTTCAATACTTCGGAGAAACTGGTCGATCTCTTTCTGACAGACTTAGGGAGCACAAAAATAGTGTTAGGCTTGCTGACACTAACAATGCTCTTTTCTGTCACGTCAGAGATCATAGCCATCCTATTGACTGGTCTTCTGCTAAAACTGTGTTCCCTACTTCCAACTCGAACAGTCGCCGTCTAGTTGAATCCTCTCTAATACACAACTTTCCTTGTATGAATCTTAGCCCTGGCTTCGTCTCTGTAGATGCCTTGCTCTCCCACTACATTGCTCTCCCTCTGTGGGCACCTAGCTCCCTTGCAGTGCTCCCTTTCCTTTGTATTTGACTGGCTCGTCCTCCTTATTCCCCACTTCTACCACTACCACTACCTCTTCTACTACTACTACTACTACTACTGATGAAATTGAGACACATGTGTGGCATCTGGGTGTCTTTGTTGTGGACGTTTCACCATCCAGTGGCTGGCTGGATGGCGAAGCGTCTACAATAGAGATGCCCGGGTGTTGCGCATGTGTCTTAATTTCATCTTTTTTTTTTTTTTTTTTTTTCAACAAGTCGGCCGTCTCCCACCGAGGCAGGGTGACCCAAAAAAGAAAGAAAATCCCCAAAAAGAAAATACTTTCATCATCATTCAACACTTTCACCACACTCGCACATTATCACTGTTTTTGCAGAGGTGCTCAGAATACAACAGTCTAGAAGCATAAACATATAAAGATACACAACATATCCTCCAAACTGCCAATATCCCAAACCCTCCTTTAAAGTGCAGGCATTGTACTTCCATTTCCAGGATCAAGTCCGATATATGAAAATAACCGGTTCCCTGAATCCTTCACTATATTACCGCTCACACTCAACAGATCGTCAGGTCCCAAGTACCATTCGTCTCCATTCACTCTATCTAACACGCTCACGCACGCTTGCTGAAGTCAAGCCCTTACCACAAACTCTTTACCCCTCTCTCCAACCCTTTCGAGACGACCTACCCGCCTTCCTTCCCTATAGATTTATATGCTTTCCATGTCATTCTACTGTGATCCATTCTCTCTAAATGACAAACCACCTCAACACCTCTTCTGCACTCTCGACTAATCTTATTATTCCTACTACAACCTTCTCCTAATTTCCCACTCCTGATTTTCAACTTGAGAATATTTACACGGACACAAAACATTGCTCCTTAAACAGCGTCACTCAGAGTCTAGCCTCCATACGGTCCTTCTGCTACTGTGTTCCCTACTTCCAACTCGAACAGTAGCCGTTGTTGGTCTACTATACACTTTCTGTATGAATCTTACCCTGCTTTGCTCCTGTAGTCTTGACTCCACACATTCTCCCTCGGGCACCACTCCGCACTCCTTTCCTTTCTATATTCTGGATGATTATTCCCATCTTACATAAATCCTCATCCTACACTACGTACAACTCCAATGATGAAAAACAATTGTCATCTGGTTCTTTGTTGTGACGTTTTCACCACCAGTTTGGTATCGAATTTCTACTAAATGCCGATTTGGCATGTCTTAATCATCTTGTCGGTATTATATACCATTCTTGTACTACTACTACTACCACCACCACCTCTTCCTGCCTATATATAGCCGTCCTGCTCCACTTCTGGTTAGTGTGACTTTGTAAATGGTCCAAGTCGGACCGAAACGTCGTCGTAAGCTTCTCTCTTTTATGTGCAGGTTATTTGTGTATCGTTCCAGCCACGGTATTGTGCCTTTTTTTGTTATTTACGCCATAATCTGTAATAATTTAGAGTTAAGAATTAATCTAAGTCTGCCCGAAATGCCTAGCCATGCTAGGTGTCATAGTGGCCCCCTCTATAATTAGTATTTTATAACATGTAAACCACACAATATCCAAAATCTGTAAACCCTGCATTGTAATCTTTATAGAGAATAAACTTGATTGATTGATGGGCAGAATGACAGAGGTGAAGCAGCTGGGGTAGATGAGCTTAAGACAGAAATGTTAAAAGCAGGTGGGGATAATTTTGGAGTGGTTGTCACATTTGTTCACTACATATGCATGAAAAGGGGAAGTGCTTTTATGATTTAACGTGCTGTTGGAGTGTAAGCAGGGTAACATTTATTAAAGAATTTAAGGAAACTGGTTAGTCGGACTTGAATCCTGGAGTTGGGAAGTACAGTGCTTGCACTCTGAAGGAGGGGTAAGGATGTTGTGATTTGGGGGGTCATCTGAACTGTAATACAGTGTTATAGTAGAATTCAGTTTAGTAGGAAATGGCTGTAGGTACATTTTAAGCTACCATGATACCATGAAGCTATTTCCTTTAAATTTAGAATGCTTAATGCCTTCATATGTATAGTATTTCCCATCATTTTAAGATCATACCAGTGGAAAATTTCATAAGTAAAAATAGACACTTTAACTACCATTTTTATATGTGCAATGCGCTCAACCACTAGAACCTATGTGCTGCGTTTGAATTTGGAAAAACAACAAAGGAAAACTACTCTTAATTGAACATGACCAAAATATGACAGTATCAATTCTATGGATTTATATTAAAAGATATGCCTAGGAGCAATGCTAGTGAGGAAGTTTGCATGGGTGCTTTGTAATTTTGTTACTGTAGCTGCTAATGCTACTGCTAGTGAGGGGCTCTTGATCCAAGGAATTGGACTTGTCCTTCCCCTTCCTCGGACTGCACGTGATTACCTCCCATTCTCCAGGTACTGTATAAATGACCACTATTTAATGCTTCCATCTAAATACAATGATGATGATACAGATGCTACTTCACTAGTGGCTGTGTAGAAGGTGGCTCAGTTGTTTTAAATGCCTGATTTTTTTTTTTTTTTTACAAATTGGGTTAACTTTTTTTTTATAATTTTTTTTGAAAACTGGTACCATAGTCAAAGGTATTTTTATAATGTTTTGAGTTTTTTTTCATCAAATACAGTACAGTATATTGATAGTTTGATATCCATATCCCCCCTCCTTTTCCCTTCATTACAGTTAACCTAAAATATACTGTATGTATGTAACTGATACTGGGTTGGCATTTATAGATAAAAAAATGATGTAATAAAAAATTAATGCAGTTTTTGCCACAAAGGTCTGGTAATTTATCCAGTTATTCTATAATTTACCAATTTAGTAATAAAAATCTGAAGACATATTTGCAGACATTGATCATGCAATTGCTACTGGAATAAAGAAGACTGATGATACTCTCCGATCACCCATGGAATGACTGGTATATAACTTGACTCTCTCCCTGCTGATATAAATGCTCATCATGTCGAGTTTCCCGATACTGTGGCTGTGGAGAGAGAAAACAAAGAAATACGTTACCAAGGGCCTTAGAAAATAATTAAGTGATATAAATGAAACCAACAATTATATTGTATGCCTAAAGATTATGTCTACTACTGTACTTCTGTTTATTATTTTTGTAAGTAATGACAGTTTACAACCTTACCATACTTTGAAGAGTTGCAGAGGCGAAAGAAACCCAGCGATTGGCAGAACAAGAGGCTATGACAAACTAAGGAAGACTAGAATTTTTTTTTTTCAAAACAGATATAGAACAATGGAATGATTTAAACAAGGAGGTAATGCAGTCACCACTGAAACCTAAATTTTTCTTACCTACTCTTGTGTGTGTAATAGGTCGATCACTAGTGCACTCAGCTTACACACTGAGGTCCAGGGATTGATCCCCCAGTATGGGCGGAAAACATTAAGATGTGTTTTCATAAAACACCTGCTACCCATGTTCACCCATCAGTAAATTGGATACCTGGGTGTTAGTCGACTAGTGTGGGTCGCATCCTGGGACAAAACTGACCTAATTTGCCCGAAATGCTCAGCATAACAAGCGGCTTTCTATATAGTAGTACAGTATGTCAGTTATGGCCTGTATACCTTGTATATGTACTTGTAGAAATAAAGATATTATTATTATTGTTAGCCAGTTTAATCATATTAAGGTAATTTTTTGGTAGTCAAGCTCAAAATTTATAGTTGTGGTAAAAACTATTTATATTCTGCCAAGTTGCAAGTGCAAAGCTGGATTTAATATTGAAGATAATCTTGTAATACGAAATGACCCAAAGATTATTTCCTGTAAATATACAAGAAATAATTATAATTTTTGTAGTACATGTGAAAATTCTAGCTCACCAGTTTGCTTAGGATGAATATGGTGACACTAAACACTACCATCAGTGCTTTCTTGCTTCATCCAGGGTGTTTCGTGATTTTGGACATGGTGTGCTCTGATGATGCAAATTTCTGTGAGAGCTACTATATATATTGTACAAGTTACAAATCTATAATGCACATGCCTATTTCATTTAAGTGACAGAGAAAGCCAAATGAAAATTATGGTAGATATTATGCCAGGAGGAAGGGGCTAGTAACCCCTTCTGTATGCATTACTAAAGTTAAAAAGAGAAACTTGTTTTTCTTTTTGGGCCACCCTGCCTCCGTGGGACATGGCCGATTTGTTGAAAGAAGGCGACTATGTCCAGAAAATAATTAGCAAGGGATCCCAATTTTCATTCGACTTCCTCTTGTATATACTGTACAAGGAAATGTACATGAACTAGAACATTCTTTCCTAACAGGCTTATTTTTAAAATGGAGTTTGGTACCGTATTTTTATTTTGAAATTTGAAAACAATTCTAAGTTAAAAGCTAGAAATTTAATTTAACATTGCAAGGTTGATTTTCAGCAACAATATTTCTACTGGGTTCTCATTATGATTTTTATTTTACATATTATTATTATAATGAGTGGTTTTCAGACCACAAGCTTGGAAGTGGCCATGGATTATGGACAAAATTTGCAAAAAATGTATAAGAAAAGTCTGGGCCTCTTTCAAGGAAGGTGCCTAATGCTGATGAGGGGCTCTTGATCTAAAGAACTGAGCTGCCCTACCCTTCCTTTGATCAAGCCTGATTATCCCTTTTTTCCAGCTCTATATGATGCTTATTAGTTTAGCAATTTTCAAATAGGAGAAGACACACCCAGAGACTTTCATACCATGTATAGTGATGCTGTAGCTTGCACATTGCTGTATATACAACAAATCATAGGACTGGTTGAGACACGAGTTTAATTCAAGATATGTACAATGAAATTCAATTTTAACAATTAAGTACAGTGGACCCCCGGTATTCGATGGCATCGGTATTTGATAAATCCGGTATTCGATACATTATATCGCAAAAAATTTTCCTCGGTATTCGATTGAAAACCCCGGTACGATTATTCGTCGAGAGTGTCCGTGTGGCCTGATCCCCTTGTGTGCCAGTGTTTACAAGCCACCCAGGTGCGCGCTTAAGGTACTTGGTAATTCCATTTTATACTGTGTTTGGTGCTTGTTTCTGCAAAATAAGTCACCTTGGACCCCAAAAAAGCTTTGTCCCAAACCCCTTCAAGAAAAAAGTCAAAATTAACTTATGAAATGAAGAAAGAGATAATTGAAAGTACGAAAGTGGAGTGCGTGGTCGGGGGTTAGGTTGTATAAAAAACCCCAATCAACCATTCTATATAGTGACCCGGAAAACGGAATCAAGGAAGCTGTTTTTTGCAAAAGGGTGCAAAAATGTGTTACGAAACGCTACCCCAAGTGTTGAAAATGCTGAGGATTGTTATTGGTGTGGATAAAAAAAAAACAGATAGCAGGAGTGCATCTCTCAAACGATATTTGTGGAAAAGGGTAGGGAGTTGCTGCGACTTGGTAAAGAAATTGCCCGCAAAAAAGTGTGTGTGAGTTTTAAAGGCCCGCAAGGTTGGTTTGAAAAATTTTTAAAAATGTAGTGGCATACATAGTGTGATTAGGCCTGGTTTAGGGGGGCTGCCAGTTCGGACAAAAAGAGTGAAAAAAAAGTGGGAATTTTAAAGGGTTACATAGACAGTGAAGGCCCCGAAACCTGAATAAGTGTTTTTAATTTCGACAAAAAAGGCGTTTGGAAGAAAAAAGCCAAGAGGACCTAAAATTTTCAGGAGGAAAAGGCACTCCGGCAAACCTATGAAAGACAGGCTTTCTCTGTTTTTGTGTGCCCAAAGCTAGTGGTGACTGCAAAATGAAACCCTTTATTGGTGTATCATCGAAACCCCAGAGTGTTCAGGAAAAACAATGTCCTCAAGGCTAATTTTGTGTGCTGTGGAGGGAAACGTAGGCATGGGTCATAGGGACTTTTTCTAGGGACGGGGTTAAACCCCATGTATTTGCCCCTGTAAAAAATTACCTAACAAAAAGAAATTGCCTTAAGTGCCCCCTGGTATTAGCAATGCCCTGGTCTCCTACAGACTTTGTCAAGCCTTTTCTGGGGAATGAGTTTCATTAAGGTCAAGTTTTTGCCTCCAAATCCCACCCCTCCCCTGAGCCCAGGACCAGCAGGTCTTTTCCCAAACTTCAAGAAACTGTACACAAAAGTAGTTTAAAAGTGTTTTTATAGTGACCACAAAAACCCAAAACTGACTCTAAAAGAGTTTTGGGAAAGGTCACTTTAATATCCTCAACTGTATAAAAAATGATAGGTAAGGCTTGGGGGGAGTGACTAAAAGGGCCTTGAACTCTGCTTGGAAAAGTGTGGCCAGAAGTGTGACAAAGGGATTTTTAGGATTTGGGCTAACCTGAGAATCCTATGCAGTTGAGGATCATTGTGGGATTGGGGAAGTCCTTTTGGGTTGGAGGTTAGTGGGGAGGATGTGGAAGAGTTGGTGGAGGAGGACAGTGAAGAACTAACCACTTATGAGCTGATAGATCAACTTGAACAGCAAGAGGGCAGACCTGAGGAAACTGCTTCGGAGGAGGGGATAGAGAAATTGAAGAAGTTGCCTACTTCAAAGATTAAGGAAATGTGTGCAATGTGGCTTAAAGTGCAAACCTTTTTTGATGACAATCACCCTCACACAGCTATTGCAAGCCGTGCTGGTGACTATTACACTAACAATGCTGTGAAACACTTTAGGGATGTCATAAAGGAACGGGAGGTACAGGCCACTATGGACAGATATGTTGTGCGACAGAAGTCCAGTGACTCTGAAGCTGGTCCTAGTGGCATTAAAAGAAGGGAAGTAACCCCGGAAAAGGACTTGCTACCTCAAGTCCTAATGGAAGGGGATTCCCCTTCTAAACACTAACACCTCTCCCCTCCTCCCATCCCATCAATCATCACCAGATCTTCATTAAAGGTAAGTGTCAATTATTTTATTGTTATTATTCTATTGCATTAAACTTAATATTCCATGTAGTAAAAATTTTTTTTTTCATACTTTTGGGTGTCTTGCACGGATTGATTTGATTTCCATTATTTCTTATGAGGAAAATTGATTCGGTTTTCGATATTATCGGTATTCGATGAGCTCTCAGGAATGGATTAATATCGAATACCGGGGGTCCACTGTAATAATGTTATAATTTTAATTCCATGATTCAGCAGTTATTACAGTACTGGAATTTTTTTTACAGTATTTATGCCTATGGGAATCTCTGTAATCTTCAACATAAATCTAATCACATACAGGAGTCTAATCCATACCTTGATGTAGATGGCATCAGTGAAGATAGGTTCTTCAGTCGACACTATTATAGTTGTGGAAAATTTGCGAGGCTGCATCCTTGGGACCCATACCAGTGTGCTCACATACCTGCAGGGGCACAAAACTTTGTAATACTGAATGAAATGTGTATGAGAATCTTCCAATAATTTATGATTAGACAAAGTTTCACTATTTCTTAGCCTTAAGGATGCTGGCACATTGTTATAGTGGGAGAAGTAATGTAATTTTTTTTTTTCAACACTATTGGCCGTCTCCCACAGAGGCAGGGTGACACAAAAAAGAAAAACACTTTCACCATCATTCACACATATATCACTGTCTTTGCAAAGATGCCCAGATATGCCAGTTCAGATGTCACTCCAAATAGCAAATATCTCAAACCCCTCCTTTAATGTGTGGGCATTGTACTTCCCACCTCCAGGACTCAAGTCTGGCTAACCACTTTCCATGAATCCCTTCACAAAATATTACCCTGCTCACACTCCAACAGCTTGTCAAGTCTCAAAAACTAATGGTCTCCATTTACTCCTATTATACTTACATATGCCTGCTGTATGTCCAAGCTCTTTGCACACAAAAACCTCTTTTACCCTCCTCCCTCCATCCTTTTCTAGGATGACCCCTACACATTATCTGGTACTGTCCTTTCTAGAGAGGTTTCTTCATGCCAATGAAAGGATTTTGAGCTAACCTTCCCTTTCTTGGATCATATGAGTACCCCCCATTTCTCAAGCACTGTACGAATATATGGGTTCAGTGCTTAGTTGTGATTATAATAATAATAATAATGTATGAACATTATATGTTTAGCACTTAACCATTATTATCTAGCACTATACAGTATGATTACAGTATTTTGGTTTAGCACTACTGTATGGTGAATGTGGTAAAAATCATTGCTAACCTTAGCGAGCACTTAATACAAATGTCCCTAACACTCTCCTTACCTACCACTTCACAGGTAGTGCCCTGACAGTGGTGAAGGACTTGATTCACTGAATTGGACCCCCTTGTAGAAAGGTACTTTGGCAAGGTGCAAGGGCTCTTGAGCGGAGAAATTAAAACACTTGTTGCCATCCTTGAATCAACTCTTAAATAATCCCCACCCTCCCTATCCCTCTCCATCTGGTTTCCTTATAGAGAACATTTCCTTCCCCACCCCCAGTAGAATTCAGCTCTTGGGCAGAGAGAAAATGGATCATTATCAGTCTTAGTCTAACATGGACTTTAGTTCTGTGCTGTCATGAAATGGAAATTGGATTATCTGGGCATATGTGGGGTAGCCCTCCAGTAACCCCAGAGGCTAATCCCACATGTCCTTGGCTGACAGATGTATTACTGGAGACTGCCTTCAAGTCTTGGAGTAGATATTAAAAGTGTACAGCTGGCATTGTCATTCACACACTGCTATTATTGGATGAACCTAATGTAGCCAATTTCAGAGGTGCCATCTGGTATGCTGGGTAGGGTAGTACATAGATGTTTCCAGGAAGCATCAATACTGCCTGCCACACAAAGGAGGATAGTGGTTCAGGATGGGTATGTGATTTCATTTTATTTCTCCTTGGATCTGTCCCTCTTCCCAAACTTTTATTCACAAAAAAAAAAAAAAAGAAAATAACAATTTTCATTCTTTTCAGTCTCTTGAACCCATGATAACTGTAGCACTTTCCAGACCCTGGCAAATGTACAGTCCTTCATAGGAACCCTGCATTACTTTTGGGCAGCACCTCATTGCCTGACCCCTGTACTGGCCTTTTTTCTGACCCTTTTGATACCACTGACTTTCACTATTTTAACCAAGAACTCTACTTTTTCCATGATGCAGTATAAATTTTCAGATCATTCACACAACACAGAACAGATTAGCAAGCAGAAATTGTCTAAAAGACCTCAATGCATCCTAGAAAATACTGATCCACTACCTAATGTATCTTCTCACATCCCAAGAAACATCACCTGGAAACCTCTTTCCTTACAAGACAATTATTTTCCCCTCTAGCAAACATGTCAGTCAAAATGGATCTTCCCATGCCCTCAAGAGAGAGAGATGCAAATTGCTGTGAGAGGGTCTCCCTGTAACTCACTGGAATTGTAGTCTTTTTTTTTCTTTTTCCACTCCCCTCCCTTGCCAGAACTCTGCACATCTAAATTCAGTGATGCCCTAACATGTTCACCCCACTCAAAATTTGTACTGAAAGTCTCACCATTAACAGAGTCACCCTTTCAATTTTTAATGAAAACTAATGTACTGTATCAGCTATGACTATTTATGCACCCACCCTAAAAAAGATTAAATATTTTATTTCTTTGCTAAGGTTACGATGTGTAATTATAATTTTTATTTGTTAAGTACAAAGAAAGCCACTATCATGCCAGGGCATTTTGGGCAAACTAATCCTAGCACATAAAACTACTTAAGTCTAGACAAGATAAGAATGGTTAACTTTTTCATAAATCTTTATTTTATCTTAATATTAATGCAAGGTAGTCAGGGTGGAGGTTTATAAGAATACGTAATAATCTTGAAGTTGCACATAATAAAAACAATATTACAATGGTTCAAACAGTAATATTTTATGGATTGGCAGATGTTTTAATAGACTAGAGGGCATATAATATAATATTTGGGAGAGTTGCCTGCCCATAATGCTCTGCATACAAGGGGCTTTGGCATGTTGCACTTTAATAACTGTATTCCTTTGTACTTCTCTGTATCATGTTCAAATTAATAAATAAATAAACAAATAAACTGTTTAGAAGTTGTTTTGGTTAGTATTGAGAGATGAGATGATTTTTAAGCATAGCCCTAAATTTGTATATATTCAGGGGATTCTTAACCAGTTCAGGAAGTGAATTCCAGATCTTTGGGCCCTTTATGTGCACTACATTTTTGCATAGCATGAGACTGACATGAGGGATGTCAAAGAGTGCCTTGTGCCTTGTATTGTGACTGATTTCTGTTGTAGCTATCAAGGAGAAGTTTAAGTGGAGGGTTTATATTGGAGTTTAATGGTCTGTATAAATAGTAGGCACAATAATATGAGTATGTCTTGTACATTTAGAAGGTTCAGGCTTTTGAAAAGTGGTGGGGTGTGCTGTCTGGCACCAGAGTTGGTAATCATCTGCACAGCAGCTTTTTGTTGGGTTATTAAAGATTTAAGGTGGTTAGCTGTGGTTGATCCCCAGGTACAAATATTATAGGAGAGATAGGGATAAATTAAAGAGTGGTACGTATAGGGTAAGGAGTGTCGTTTGATTTGGAAATTTTCTTGGATATATGCTGGATGTGGGAATGAAATTTAAGATAACAGTCAAGGTGAATACCTTGAAAATTAACCTCAGTGTGTCTTGTAATGGGGGAACCATGTATCGATATATGTATTAAGTTGGATATTTAAGGGTCTGTTTCCAAACAGCATGAAATATGTTTTGTCTATGTTTAGAATGAGTTTGTTGGTCATCATCCAAGTACAGTACATGTATATATTTTTAGCAGCTCACACACACCTACCTTTGTGCACCCTCCCTACCAAGTGTTGTATGATCAATATGGATTTAGTACTTGATTTGATGATAATGAATTAAGGCAGTTCTTTTCCTTAGATCAAACCTGATTACCTCCCATTTTCCAGACACTGTATAGCCTCTACTTCTATAGTTTTAGCTCTTCCTCAAAGCTTTCATGTTTACCATTTTCCCTTGAAATTAATGATTATACTGTATAATTATTCCTAGCGTTCGATATATCAAACCTGTTATTTCCAGTCTTGATAGGCAGGGCCTGAGAGTGGAGAGGTGACTTCCGTCGTAGTGTTGAGAGGTGAGAACCCGTAGAAGTGACCAATTCGAGAGACGTTGCTCCTCCAGGTTTGCTGGGAGATTTGCTTCTCGCTCTGCCCTGGGAACAGTCTGAAACATATTATGCATATTTTTATACTTAATACTTTTGTGTGACTACCAGAAACAGTACTTGAAAACAAAATGTACAATATGCAGATGTGTGATAATTATGTATACATGTACGTATATATAGTACATCTCTCAGTAATGACTGTGGGACATGCAGTGTTGTATGATCCTTGTAGGTTTAGCACTTCTTTTTTATTACAATAATAATAATAATGAAACAAAGGCAAGTAGTAATGCAAAAAATCTAACATATTAGGTCAAAGCTGCTACTATATGCAGTGGTGGTGTGGTGCCCACACCTTAAAAAAAAACCATGGATATGTTTTTAATGGCCCATAGATGATAGAAAAGCTTCAAAATTGGTACTAGAGTTTAAAAATATGAGTTATTTATAATGAGAGATTGGAACTGTTAAAAGATTCCCATATAGGCTGACAGAAGGAAGAGAGGAGACATGATAATCACATACAAGGTCATCAAATGCCTGTTTTTCCCTGTAGCACTGCAAGAGAGATGAGAAAACAGTTGCAAACTGAGAAAAAAGTGGGACCGAACAAATATTAGATTTTCTTCACAGTGGTAGATTAATGACAAACTGCAAGAGGAAATTAAAAAAAAAAAAATTACAAATTGTTGTTGATGGAGACCGCAAACAAAAATCTGCTCCTGTAGCTTCAAGTAGATAATTAAAGACAGGTAATTCCAGTCAAAAGCATGTAACATGTTACAGTGGTGGGCAGGAGCATGTAACATGTACAGTGGTGGGCAGGAGCATGTAACATGTTACAGTGGTGGGCAGGAGCATGTAACATGTTGCAGTGGTGAGCAGGAGCATGTAACATGTTACAGTAGTGAGCAGGAGCATGTAACATGTTACAGTAGTGAGCAGGAGCATGTAACATTTTGCAGAGGTGGGCAGGAGCATGTAACATGTTACAGAGGTGGGCAGGAGCATGTAACATGTTAGTGGTGGGCAGGATCATGTAACATGTTACAGTGGTGATCAGGAGCATGTAACATGTTATAGTGGTGGGCAGGAGCATGTAACATGTTACAGTGGTGGGCAAGGGCATGTAACATGTTACAGTTGTGGGCAAGAGCATGTAACACGTTAGTGGTGGGCAGGAGCATGTCACACGTTACAGTGGTGGGCAGGAGCACATGCAAGTGGCTGTGCACATTATTATTATCGTGCAGGTTTGCATATTAATTTGAAACAAAAATCATTAAGTTTTTTCGCGTCACTCAGCGCTGTATAGTCCTTGTGGCTTAGCGCTTCTTTTTGATTATAATAATAATAATAATTTTCGCGTCACTCCATAGTTTCATTAAGTTTATTCAGGCACAGGTACACAAATACAATTACACAATTTACCAAACAGAGCAGCTTATGTGTAGATTAAATAGGATAACCCAAAAAGTCGGACAAATTGACTTAATTCCGCTGGAGTTCTTATTTCCATTCTACAGATTTTATTCAGATTAATCCCTGGGACAGTACAAGAAAGTCAAGCAGTGTGGCTAATTTCCATCGAGGTCCATTTTAAGGCCTCTGATGCGAGTCACAGGTCTATCAACCCAAAGGTACAGTATCTTTACTGCTAGGGAACATAGGTAAGTTAGGTAAGACACATGCAACAGTTAGACAACTTTATTCCGAAACGTTTCGCCTACACAGTAGGCTTCTTCAGTCGAATACAGAAAGTAGGCAGGAACAGTAGAGAAGTGAAGACGATGTAATCAGTCCATCACCCTTAAAGTCGTAGAATTTGAGGTTGTCAGTCCCTCGGCCTGGAGAAGTTCAGTTCAGACTATGGAACTGAACTTCTCCAGGCCGAGGGACTGACAACCTCAAATTCTACGACTTTATAGTAACCTGTTTACATTAATGTTTTATCACTGATTTCATCATTGCTTAGTTAATCTTAAGTTAATTTTAAGCCAGCCCGTAATGCTATGCATAGTATAAGTGGCTTTGGCATACTGCTCTTACCTGTATTTGTTGTACCTCTGTATGTGTGCTCAAATTTTTAAATAAATAAATAAATAAATAAATAAATGGACTGATTACATCGTCTTCACTTCTCTACTGTTCCGGCCTACTTTCTGTATTCGACTGAAGAAGCCTACTGTGTAGGCGAAACGTTTCGGAATAAAGTTGTCTAACTGTTGCATATGTGTCTTACCTAACAACCTGTCGGTATTGTATACCATTTTGATGTTCATCATCATAGGTAAGGACTTGCTCATGCGTCAAGCCTCGTATGGGATTCGGTTCTCTTGGCTTCTCCGTTGGAAGTTATTTAAACTAGCCACTGCGCTAAGTTTATTTAGGCACAGTTACACATAAGTACTATTACCATAGTGTCAATTACCTACGATAACCCCCCCCCCCAAAAAAAAAAAAAAAAAAAAAAAAAAATCGAAGTGACTTGTTTCTTTTGGGGACCTTAGGGACCTTATACTGTGTCTCAGTAACTTATGCAAATGAAGTGGAATAGACAATCACTTCCGTCGAAATAAGTAAAGGACCCCAATGGAAATAAGTCACTCTGACTTTTTTTTGGGTTATCCTAGGTTCTCTACACATATGCTGCTATGTATGATAATTCTATGTAACTGTATTTGTGTATACCTGAATAAACTTACATACTAATCAGCTGGGCACGGCGGGGAGGCTGGGCACGGAGGGGAGGCTAGGCACGGCTGGACACATACGGTAAGTCCCTGGGATGCGGGACTGGTACTATAACTTCTCTGAGTGTGGGCCGTCCAGACCCCATGTATAGCCAGCACGCACTTAATCTTTCACACTTTCACATACACATACTTTCTCTCTCCCTCTCTTACACACACACACACACACACACACATTTAATCCTGCCAAATGCAAAGTCATGAAGATAGGGGAAGGGCACAGAAGACCACAGACAGAGTATAGGCTAGGTGGCTAAAGACTGCAAACCTCACTCAAGGAGAAAGATCTTGGGGTGAGTATAACACCGAGCATGTCTCCGGAAGCACACATCAATCAGATAACTGCTGCAGCATATGGGCGCCTGGCAAACCTGAGAACAGCATTCCGATACCTTAGTAAGGAATCATTCAAGACACTGTACACCGTGTATGTCAGGCCCATACTGGAGTATGCAGCACCTGTTTGGAACCCGCACTTGATAAAGCACGTCAAGAAACTAGAGAAAGTACAAAGGTTTGCGACAAGGTTAGTTCCAGAGCTAAGGGGAATGTCCTGTGAAGAAAGATTAAGGGAAATCGGCCTGACGACACTGGAGGACAGGAGGGTCAGGGGAGACATGATAACGACATATAAAATACTGCGTGGAATAGACAAGGTGGACAGACAGGATGTTCCAGGGAGGGGACACAGAAACAAGAGGCCACAATTGGAAGTTGAAGACACAAATGAGTCAGAGAGATAGTAGGAAGTATTTCTTCAGTCATAGAGTTGTAAGGCAGTGGAATAGCCTAGAAAATGACGTAGTGGAGGCAGGAACCATACACAGTTTTAAGACGAGGTTTGATAAAGCTCATGGAGCGGGGAGAGAGAGGGCCTAGTAGCAACCGGTGAAGAGGCGGGGCCAGGAGCTAGGACTCGACCCCTGCAACCACAAATAGGTGAGTACACACACACACACAGGCGGGGCCAGGAGCTGTGAATCGACCCCTGCAACCACAAATAGGTGAGTACACACACACGAGTTGAATGGGAAAAGCCAGACTATGCAAATGACTACCTCACTGGCAACTGCCCGAACACACTGTTCCTAGCTCCGACTAACCCATACGAAGTCTACCTTATTATCAACGCACTGAAAAACAAGGCAGGAGATTTAAATACCTTACCACCCTTTATATACAAAAAAAGCGTCACAAGTACTATCACCAATCATTGCAACACTCTTTAACAAATCCATTGAATCCTCCACCTTCCCTACAGTTCTCAAAATAGCAAGGGTCACCCCGATCCACATTATTATTATTATAATCAAGGGGGAAGCGCTAAACCCGTAGGATTATACAGCGCCCAGGGGGGGATGTGGAAGGCATTCAGGCTTAATTCGGGGAACTGGAGCACAGATTCAATTCCCTAAATCAAGAGCCCCTCACCCCGATCCACAAAGGAGGAGACCAAACAGAGTTGAATAACTATAGGCCAATATCCAATTTACACCCTCTCTCAAAAATCTTCGAAAAATTAATTCATAAACGAATCTACTCCTACCTCATCTCCCCCCCTCAAGGAAGGTTCCTTGATGTTGGTGAGGGGCTCATGATTTAGGAAATTGGATCTGTGCTCCAGTTCCCCGAATTAAGCCTGAATGCCTTCCACGCCCCCCCCTTCCCCAGGCGCTGTATAATCCTCCGGGTTTAGCGCTTCCCCTTGATTAAAATAATAATAATAATAATAATAATAATACCTCATCTCCCATAACATTCTCAACCCCTGCCAATTTGGATTCAGGCCTAATAAAAATACTAATGATGCTATTATACACATGCTAGAACATATATACACTGCAATAGAGAAAAAAGAAGTCCCACTTGGGATCTTCATTGACTTACGTAAAGCTTTTGATACAGTTGACCATGACTTGCTCCACGTAAAACTGTCACACTATGGTATTAGAGGGCACTCCCTCAACTACCTCAAGTCTTACCTCAGCAACAGAAGCCAATATGTGTACGCAAATGGGGCAAGCTCTTCCGCACAACCAATTACAGTTGGTGTCCCACAGGGAAGTGTCCTTGGCCCTCTTCTCTTTCTCCTATACATAAATGACCTACCAAATGCTTCGCAATTACTCAAACCCACACTTTTTGCAGATGACACTACATACGTCTTCTCTCACCCGAGCCCAGTCACGCTAGCCAATACTGTAAATACCGAATTACAGAAAATATCTACCTGGATGAGGACTAACAAACTTACACTAAACATTGACAAACCTACTTCATTCAGTTTGGTAACAGAGCTACAGATGTACCTCTTAACATAACAATAAACGGATCACCTATCACAAAGCTAACAGAGGGAAAATTCCTAGGTATCCACCTCGATAATAGACTCAAATTTCATACACATATACAACAAATTTCTAAGAAAATCTCCAAGACTGTAGGCATACTATCGAAGATACGGTACTATGTTCCACAGTCAGCCCTCCTGGCCCTTTATCACTCTCTTATTTACCCCTATCTCACCTATGGAATTTGTGCATGGGGCTCAACAACAATTAACCATCTCAGACACTAATTACCCAACAAAAGGCTGCAGTTAGAATGATAACAAATTCTCACTACAGGCAGCACACTCCACCAATATTCAAAACACTCAACCTACTCACCATACAAAACATCCATACTTATTATTGCACCTATTACATACATAGAACACTTAACTCTAATATTAACCCTCCCCTCAAACATCTCCTTGCCAACCTCAACAGAACACATGACCATAACACAAGGCACAGATCACTCTTTGATGTTCCTCGTGTCCATCTCACGCTATGCAAAAACTCAATGCACATAAAAGGCCCTAAAATCTGGAATTCACTACCTGTAAATATAAAAGAAACACTACCTGTTTATAAATTCAAGTCTCTTCTCAAAGATCACTTACTCACTCAAAACCAAATAAATACTGAATAACTGAACCTTATAAATTGTATATCCTATATGTTACTCACAATTATATCACACAAATGTTAAACCTAGGACCCAATCTAACTTTATTATTTTTTTAAATACACTACCTAACAGAATACTCCATTCGACTGAATGTACAGCAATGCAAGCAACCATATGACCTGTCTTTGTAATACTCATTTGTGCTTTATAGTTATCTGTTACAATAATGTTTTATCACTGATTTCATCATTGCTTAGTTAATCTTAAGTTAATTTTAAGCCAGCCCGTAATGCTATGCATATAAGTGGCTTTGGCATGCTGCTCTTACCTGTATTTTTTGTACCTCTGTTTGTATGCTTAAATTACTAAATAAATAAATAAATAAATAAATAAATAAAAGAGGGGACTACATAGGGTTGAGGAACTTCCTGCAGGAGGTCCAGTGGGACAGAGAACTGGCAGGAAAGCCAGTAAATGAAATGATGGAATATGTAACAAAATGCAAGGAGGCAGTGGAAAGGTTTATTCCCAAGGGCAACAGAAACAATGGGAAGACCAGAACGAGCCCCTGGTTTACCCGACGGTGTAAGGAGAAAAAAGCAAAGTGCAATAGAGAATGGAAAAAGTACAGAAGGCAGAGAAAACGTGAAAATAGGGAGATTAGTCGCAGAGCCAGGAACGAGTATGCACAGGTAAGGAGGGAGGCCCAGCGACAGTATGAAAATAACATAGCATCGAAAATCAAGACTGACCCGAAACTGTTGTATAGCTACATCAGGAGGAAGACAACAGTCAAAGACCAGGTGATCAGACTGAGGACAGAAGGTGGAGAACTCACAAGAAATGATCAGGAGGTATGTAAGGAGCTAAACAGGAGATTTAAGGAAGTTTTTACAGTAGAGACCGGAAGGGCTCTGGGAAGACAGCACAGAAGGGAACATCAAGAGGGAATATACCAACAAGTGTTGGATGACATACGAACAACCGAGGAGAAGGTGCAGAAGCTGCTAAGTGACCTTGATATCTCAAAGGCGATGGGACCGGACATCTCCCTGTGGGTCCTTGGAGAAGGAGCAGAGATGCTGTGCGTGCCCCTAACCACAATCCTCAACACATCCCTTGGAACTGGGCAACTACCTGAGAAATGGAAGACAGCAAATGTAGTCCCCATATTTAATAAAGGAAACAGAAATAAGGCACTAAACTACAGACCTGTGTCTGACATGTATTGTGTGCAAAGTCATGGAGAAGAGTATCAGGAGAAGAGTGGTGGAACACCTGGAATGGAACAAGATTATAAATGAAAACCAGCATGGGTTCATGGAAGGCAAATCCTGTGTCACAAACCTTTTGGAGTTTTATGACAAGGTAACAGAAGTAAGACACGAGAGAGAGGGGTGGGTTGACTGCATTTTCCTAGACTGCAGGAAGGCCTTTTACACAGTTCCCCACAAGAGATTAGTGCAGAAGCTGGAGGATCAGGCGCATATAACAGGGAGGGCACCTGACAGGGAGGTAACGAGGAGTCATGGTACGCAAAGAGGTATCACAGTGGGCGCCTGTGACGAGCGGGATCCCACAGGGGTCAGTTCTAGGACCAGTGCTATTTTTGATATATGCGAACGACATGATGGAAGGAATAGACTCTGAAGTGTCCCTATTCGCAGTTGATGTGAAGCTGATGAGAAAAAATTTTCATTCGATCGAAGACCAGGCAAAAATTTAAAAAGGGGAAATCTGGCCCGGGGCTGCAGACCTGGTCCAGCAATTTGGCTCCTGGGGGGTTCCCAACCCCCACCAAGTGAAAAGCCCGGGAGGTTTGGGGGGAAGGGGGCAAAGAAGACCGCAGGACGGAGTCAGTTTTAGGGGGCCCGAGATACAAACATCACTAAAGGGAAAAGATTTTTGGGGTGTGATTTAATAACACCGGCCCCATCTTCGAAGCGCACTTTAACCCAAATAATTTTTCTGCAGCTTTTGGGGTGCGGGCAAACCTCAGAAAAAGCATTCCGAAAATCTTAAAAAAGGAATCTTCGGCCCCTGTACCCCGTGTACTTTAAAGGCCCAAAAAAATTGGAGTATCGGCACCATTTTGGGAAAACCCACACCTACCCAAGAATGTAAAAAAAAACTAGGGGAAAGTGAAAAAGGTTTGCAAAAAGACTAGCCCCAGAGTTAAGAGGTATGCCCTTGAGGAGGGTTTTAAGGGGGAAATCAAATGACGACACTGGAGGACAGGAGAGATAGGGGGGACATGGGTGGCCTGGTGGCTAAGCTCCCCCCTTCCACACGGAAGGGGGCCCCGGGGCGATTTCCCCGGGGGGTTGGGGAAAAATTCGACACGTTTTCCTTACCCCCTGTTGTCCGGGTTTACCTAGCAGCAAAAAAAGGACCTGGGTGTTAGTCGACTGGTGGGGTTTTGCATCCTGGGGGGAAAAAGATTATGGGGCCCCCCAAAGGAAATTTAAATTAGGGAAATCCCCCGATGGGCCCCACTGACTTTTTTTGGGGGTTTTCCCGGGGGGGGGCCCTGTTCAACTGCCTCCCAGCTTTTAAATAAGGGGGGGTTTTTACAATAGATCCTGGCGTTTCAAGTGGCACTGGAAAAGCACCTAAAGTCGGTTCGACCACCCGGGGGGCTGGGCTGTACGTTGGTTTGCGTGCAGCCGCAGAAAAGTGGTTGATCGGCTCGGATCCCCCAGGGGGCATGGTCACGCCGGGGCCCGGGGGGGCTTGACCCCCGGAACTCTTCCAGATAAACTCAGTATGTTGATATTGAAAAAGCAGACAAAAACGTTTCCCCTACACAACGGCCCCCTTAAACCGAATACGGACTGAAAAATTTCAATAATTTGCGCTTACAGAAAATCTCAGATTCCTTATTCGCCCTGAGAAGCCTGTTGTGCGGGAAAAGGTTTTCAGCAATAAAGATGCCCAATGTTGTAATGTGTTTTATTTACACAAAACTATCTTGACATGGTCTAAAACCTGCACTCTAACCGGCTTCAAAAAGACGCAAAGTGAAAATTTTCAGAATCTTGTTTACGAGCAGACGATTGAAATTATTTGGTTTAAAAAGTAAACCCGGCAGTCATTTTAAGAACAGGTCTCCTGCCCCCCCTTTTTTTTTTTTTAAACCCGTCCTCTAAGGCCACCGACCTCCCCCCCCCAGAAAAAAAATTTTGGGTTCCGCCCCTGTACATAATCGTGTGACACGTCCCTCCAGTCGTAATTCTTTTGTGTTACACTGACCAGCAATTGGGTCACTGTTAATGGTTCCTAACTTCAATACTGTGCGTCAAGTTGAATCATGTGTTTTGGCGTTGGTTTAGTATTTATTTATTTATTTATTTTTTTTTTTTTTTATTTCCCAATTTGTGCCACATACAGAGGTACAAAAAAATACAGATAGAGCAGTAGCCAAACCCACTTATATATGCATAGATTCGGGCTGGTTTAAAATTAATTTAAAAGATTAATAAGCAGATTATATTATTATTATAACAAAAAGAAGCGCTAAGCCAAAAGGACTATACAGCGCTGCTACAAAGCAATGATGAATCGTGATAAAACATTAATGTAAAAGTAACTATAAAGCACAAGGGTTTAAAAAGACAGGTCATTGGTTGATTCGTTAGGTAGTGATTCTGTTAGTAGTGTTTTTAAAAAAAATAAAGTTGTTTGGGTTTTTTTGGTTTTTAACATTTTGTGATAAATTGGGGAAAAACATTTAAATTTACAATTTATAATGTTATTTTTAGTTTTTTTTGGGTTTTTTGGGTTTTAAAGTAATTTTTGGAAGAGATTTTAAAATTTAAAAAACGGGTTGTGTTTCTTTTATATTTACAGGAAATGAATTCCGTTTTGGGCCTTTTATGTGCATTGAGTTTTTGATGTGTGAGATGGACCGAGGAACTCAAAGGGATCTGTCCCTTGTGTTATGGTCATGTGTTCTGTTGGGTTTGGGAAGGAGTGTTTGAGGGGGGGTTTAAATTCAGGTTATGTTCTATGATGAATGGTGCGTAATAAGTATGGATGTTTTGTATGGTGATTTGGTTTTAGTGTATTGAATTTTGGTGGAGTGTGCTCCCTGTAGTGAGAATTTTGTTATCATTCAAACGCAGCTTTTGTTGGGAAATTTAGTGGTCTGAGATGGTTAATTGTTGTTGAGCCCCATGCACAAATTCCAAAGGGTGGATAGGGGTAAAAAGGAGTGATATAGGGCAGGGGGTGACGTGGAACATAGTCCCGTATCTTCGATGTATGCTACGTTTTGGGAAATTTTCTTGAAAATTTGATGTATTGGATGAAATTTGGGTCTTTATCAAGGTGGATTCCTAAGAATTTTCCCCTCTGTTGTTTTGTGATGGGTGATCCTTTTTATCTTATTTTAAAGGGAGGGAATCTGTGCTCTGTTCCCAAAAACTGAATGAAGTGGTTTTGTCAATGTTTAGTGTAGTTTGTTGTCCTATCCAGGTAGTTTTTTCTGTAATTGGGTATTTACAGTTTTGGCTAGCGTGAGGGTGGGGTGAGAGAAGGGGGTTTTGTAGTGTCATCTGCAAATGTGTGGGTTTGAGAAATTGCAAAGCTTTTGGGAAGGTCTTTATGTTAGGAGAAAGAGAAGGGGCCCAAGGGACATTTCCCTGTGGGACCCCAACGAAATTGGTTGTGCAGAAGATTTTGCCCCTTTGCGTACACTATTGGCTTCTGTTTCTGGGTAAGACTTGAGGTGTTGAGGGAGTCCCTTTTAAAACCCATAGTGTGACAATTTTTAGTGGAGCAAGTAGGTCAACTGTATCAAAGTTTTACGAAGTAAATGAAGACCCCCCGTGGGTTTTTCTTTTTTCCTATTGCAGTGTATATATGTTCTGCTGTGTAAATAGCTCTTTAGTATTTTTATTAGGCCTAAATAAAAATTGGCGGGGGTTTGAGTTGTTTTGGGGTATAGGTAGGGTAGATTCGTTTTAAATTTAATTTTTCAAAGTTTTTTTGAAGAGGGGGTGTAAGTTGGATTTGGCCTATAGTTATTCAACTTTTTTGGTCCCCCTTTGTGGATCGGGGTGCCCCTTGCTATTTTGAGTATGTGGGGAAGGGGGAGGATTCAATGGTTTTGTTAAAGAGTGTGAATGATTGGTGTACCTTGTGACATTTTTTGTATATAAGGGGTGGTGGTATTTAAATCTCCTGCCTTGTTTTTTATTTGCTTTTGTTAAAAGGGGGGATTCGTATGGGTTTCGGAGGGGGGAATGGGTTGGGGTAGTTCCCGGTGGGTATATTTGGTGGGGATCTGGTTGGGATTTTTTGGAAAAGGGTTTTGCCCTATAGGGAGAAGAAATCTTTGGGTCTTTTGGGTTTTTTCTTTTGGGTGGGAGTTGGGGTTCATTGTTTTTGCTAATTTTATTTCGCTTTTTCGTGATATCTTTTTTTTCCCCAGAATTTTGATAGGGTTTTCCAGGTCTTTTTTTTATCACCCCCGTAAGTTGGGGTAAACTGTTCTCATAATACAATTTTTTTTTCCCTTCTTTCAGGCGGTTAGGTTGCGAGTAACGTTTTGTTTGGCTTGGTTTTGTGACCCCTTCTGTATTTTTTATATTTGGTGTTTTTGTATTTTGGATTTGGAATGCTGGGTGTTAGCCCGGGGCTGTTCGTCTCTTTGCTTCATTGTTTAGTTTTTTGGGAGGCTTGTTATAGAGGTATTGGGTTTTTTTTAAAAAAATTTTTAATACATTCGTCAATTTTTTTAGGTTTCAGCTCAGTGTGCCAATCAATGTTTGTATTTCTGTTGTGAAATTATTAAAGGCTGCCTCTTGTGAAGTTGAAAGGGGACTTTGTGTGTCTTGGGGTGTTTTTCCCAAAAGTTGTTAGAGGAAAATAGGGTTTGTGGTCTGTGGGTTTTTTGTAATTATGCCTGATTTTTTTAAAGGGGATATGTTTGGTCCCGAGTGGTCAAGTGGGAAACCTTGTCTCTTAACTCTTGTAGGTTTTGTTACTGTTGGTAGTAACTACAGTTATCATTGTGTTTTTGAATTCAGTACGTGTGGGTCCTGGCTTCAGGAATTTATATTGAAGTCAGAGAGGTAAGTGATCTTTGTTCATGCGTGCATCGTTTTTATACTTCCCAGATTTTGACTAAATTGGCTAAGTTGACTGTTTGGGAAATTGAGATGTTTTTTCAATGTGAGAGGTTTTTTTTAGGTACTTTGATTTGAATTTAGTATTTATATTCCCATGTTTTTCCCTTGTGCAATATTAGTGAACATTCTAGTTGGTTGAGTAGTAATGGCTGTGCCCCCCCTTGTTGATCTGGTTCGGTTATGGTGTGTAACAGGAATGGCATAACATTGTATATCGGCTTTAGCCCGGGGTTTTAGTTGTGTAATGTTTTGGGCTATTGGGATGTAAGGAAATTTTGAAAAGCTATGAGGTCATCGTAATGCTTGTTAAAGATCTGATTTTGTAGTTAAATATAGTTATGTTTTTGTTGGACTGAGAAGTGCCCTTTTATTGTTCTCAGTGTAGTAATTACAGTTTCTGTTTGATTATTTAAGCATTAAATAAAAGGTTGGTTCAGGATAAGGGTTGTAAACTAAGATTGTGTGAAACTTAGTTTGAATTAAGTATAAAAAAGTAAATGTTTAAACTAAAAAATGCACCCGGTTATTTAACAAATGTAAAATAATGAGCTAAGGGGCTAAACAAAAAATGTGTCAAATAGTGGAGCTTGGGAAAAAGATGTAGGTATTTTAAAAAAGGTAATTTTTTTAAAAAATTGAAATTTAAAATATAAATTATAATATTAAAGGGATAATATGGGGGTGGTGACCCAAAAAAGTGGTAATCAAAAAAATGAGCTTTGGAAAATTAAAGGCAAAATTGTGAACTTTTTACTTTAGCCCTAAGAATAGCACCCTTTATTTTTTTAAAATTTGAAAAAATTTTAAATAGGATAGTTATTAAAGTAAAAAAAGGAGAAAACATATAAGGGACTAAAATTAGTAATGGTAAGCAAAAATTAAATGGACAGATGGAGGGAAAAATTAAAAATAAATTTTAATATAAAAAAAACATTTGAATTTGGGACTTGCAATTTCATAGTTGGGTAGGTTGTTGACAAGATCAAGATTTTACCTAGATTTAAATTACAAAATAAATTTACAATTAAAGTACCAAAAAAATAATTGTAAAAAAAAAAACAATGGTTTTTGTTTGTTATAAAATGATAGTAAAAGGGGGTAGACAGGTAACAGGTAAAGGGATTTAATTTTAAAAGGGTTGGGGGTTGAAATAAAATTGAAAAATTTGGGAAAAAAGTTATGAGAAGTATAAAAAAATGTTTTTTTTCAAAATTAAAATTTATGGTAGTAAATTGGGGTTTTTAAAAAAATTTTGTAAGTAATAATGATTACAAAAAAAAGAAAAAAAATATTTTTTATTTCACAAAATTTCATGGTGTTATACTTGAGGTTATTTGGCGTACAAATAATTAAGGAATCTGGATAGTAAATGTGGGATTAAAACGGGAAAGGTAAAAGCAAGTAATGGTTATTAAATGTCAAATTGTTAAGAGTAAAATTTAAATTTTATAAAAAGATATTTATTAATTTTTTTAAGTAATATCAATTGATAGTTTTTAAAAAAAAAAAAATTTAGGTAGTAATATGGGCAGAGAAAGTATCAAATTAAATAATGTTTTAAACGAACAATAGTAAAATAACAAAATACATAAGGTACTATGCTTAAGTAAAATCACAAAATGAGGTGGTTTTATTATTTATTACTAAGAGATTGTACAAAGAAAATTTTAACAATAAAGGAGCAAAACGTACACTGAGGTTTTTAATAAGTGTAGTACAGAAGCGATCCCTCATAGAGGTACTCAGTGAAACGAGCCCCTATACATTTATGCATATATTACTATGAACACTGGCAATCTAAAAAAAAAAAAAAACACATGGACGCAATGAGCTCAAGATATAGCTTTTTTAGCTGTCTGCTGCAGTCATGGCGTGTATGAAAAATGGTGTGCAGATACCTTGAGAATAATCCACGTACAATATGTTTAGAGAGAGAGTGAAAGTTAGGATGGTGCGGCCGCTGGAAGGAAGGTGGAACACCAATGTTCGTGTGAAAACCTCCTCCATCACTACTGCACCAGACGTCTTCCATTCCCGGCGGTGCTCATTAAAAAGGAGAATTACGTATAATACGGTTAGGTAAGTTTTCTAAGGTTCTTTTGGTACAAAATTATTAATTTTTACATTAACATAAATGAAAAAAATATATATCTTGAAACGTATACGAGAAAATTTTAGAAACGAATTAATTTTAAATGAGTTCTTGCTAATTGACCAGTTTTACCTATTCGACACGACATTATCACACACACACAGGGAAGGCACTACAATGGATCAGGGAATACTTGTCAGGAAGACAGCAGCGAGTCATTGTACGTGGCGAGGTGTCAGAGTGGGCACCTGTGACCAGCGGGGTCCCACAGGGGTCAGTCCTAGGACCAGTGCTGTTCCTGGTATTTGTGAACGACATGACGGAAGGAATAGACTCCGAAGTGTCCCTGTTTGCAGATGACGTGAAGTTGATCAGAAGAATTCATTCGATCGAAGACCAGGCAGAATTACAAAGGGATCTGGACAGGCTGCAGACCTGGTCCAGCAATTGGCTCCTGGAGTTCAACCCCACCAAGTGCAAAGTCATGAAGATTGGGGAAGGGCAAAGAAGACCGCAGACGGAGTACAGTCTAGGGGGCCAGAGACTACAAACCTCACTCAAGGAAAAAGATCTTGGGGTGAGTATAACACCAGGCACATCTCCTGAAGCGCACATCAACCAAATAACTGCTGCAGCATATGGGCGCCTAGCAAACCTCAGAACAGCATTCCGACATCTTAATAAGGAATCGTTCAGGACCTTGTACACCTTGTACGTTAGGCCCATATTGGAGTATGCGGCACCAGTTTGGAACCCACACCTAGCCAAGCACGTAAAGAAACTAGAGAAAGTGCAAAGGTTTGCAACAAGACTAGTCCCAGAGCTAAGGGGTATGTCCTACGAGGAGAGGTTAAGGGAAATCAACCTAACGACACTGGAGGACAAGAGATGTGGAGAAATTTTCTCCAGGAGGGGGGTATCAGCCCCCTTCAGCCCCTTTCAGCCCTGAGGGGCCCAGCCCTCTCAGAAGGGGCAAATATCTTGTTTACTGCTACAGCGAGTAATTGATCACAGATGCAGTACGAGCATGGGACGTGGTCAAGCGACCGCCGCTCCTTGCAGTCCAGTGTTGCAGAGTGTATTTTAATAAGAGACAGTACATCTCTTACCTTAGCAGGACAATTAAGGAAAATCCTGCTCCCACTTTATTACCATGGTAGAGATAGTGTATATTGTTGTCTATGCTTAAGACAGCAAGAATCAAACATTCTGCTTTGCTTCATCGAGGAAGTGGCAAGGAAGCAAAAGTACTAGGTCAGCTTTTCCTTTGTGCTGGGAGCAGTAATGGCGTGGGGTGTTGTGGCATCTTCAGATTACTTTTGACTCTACTGAGAGTGACACTGACGCCAGGATAACCAACAAAGAACGATCTGTGCGTTAGTGTGAACAAAGTGTCTCATAAAACACAATAAACACTTAAGAGAAGTGTGATCAGCTTCTTTAGTGATAAGATTGTGAACAATAAAGACAAATCTTGTGGAACATAGTGTACCAGTGTGCGTATTCCTAGACTATGGAAGACGTGGACATCCAAGGACACTTCAGCTTCTATCAAGTCACTGATACCTGTCGAAGGTGTGAAGAACACCATAGCTCACGCTACAAGAGCAAGGTAGGTTACAAATTTCTTGTAGTACGGGGGACTGCGCAGTTCTTGAGTCGCAAGGAGTTTGTAATCAACCTATAGTCGGCAGTAAGCTGCGGACTTTTGAGCCCACACAAGTAAGTTTGTCAGCCATCAGTGTATGAAATATGCTGACATAACACCCCTAGGGGTAAATTATTGTTTACATAATATGATCTATTCCAGCCCGTTGAGAGATGATCATGACAACAATTCAAGACCTCGTCTGCAGGGGCGGCTGTGTAGACGATTTGCTGTCTTTTATCAGCTAAGTGTTCCCTATATTTAAATTTATAAATAATAAGCTTAGCTGGTAATCCCATTTCTCAACAAGAGAGATAGGGGGGACATGATAACGACATACAAAATACTGAGAGGAATTGACAAGGTGGACAAAGACAGGATGTTCCAGAGGTGGGACACAGCAACAAGGGGACACAGTTGGAAGTTGAAGACACAGATGAATCACAGGGATGTTAGGAAGTATTTCTTCAGCCACAGAGTAGTCAGTAAGTGGAATAGTTTGGAAAGCGATGTAGTGGAGGCAGTATCCATACATAGCTTTAAGCAGAGGTATGATAAAGCTCAAGGTTCAGTGAGAATGACCTAGTAGCGACCAGTGAAGAGGCGGGGCCAGGAGCTTGGACTCGATCCCTGCAACCTCAACTAGGTGAGTACACACACGTGTATAAATGTCTATTACATTGCTAGATGCTCATTAACCTGAACTGCACGAACTAGAGAAGACTCTTTGAACCTGTTTAACTCAGGTTCCAGACACATTAGTACAGATGTACCAGGCCTTTGATTCTGTCTCAGTATTTGTGTGTCGTCAACACACGCAATAACTTCTTTATTAATTAAACATTACATAAATAAAGATGGCGGCTGTCTCATTTTAAAATTAAAATCCAACTATCTTCTATAATTTAGATGGTTATTAAGATTCTCAGTGCTAAGATAATGAGCCAAGATTGTCCTGTAATTACATGATCTAACACACTGTTAATTGACAGCGGAATAAAGTTAATTAAATATAAACTGTAAATTCCAAGAGCATAATTAATATTTTTCAAAGTGTAATGACCAGCTGAAATGTGTATTCCACTGTCCTCCTTCAAGCCGCCTCAACCTTGTGGTGCTGATTTATTGTTATGACTTCATAAACTTGTTGCTGTTTGTTACCGCTGCGTAATACTGATCCTCATTTATAAGCACCATTGTTAATTTTTATTCATGAGCGATATGTACCGTATATATCTTGATCGAGCATCTTCCCATTCCCTCAGTACTAACTGGGTTATCACGTACCAATCATCGTCAGTGTGCTACAAGCCAATGTTTCTCAGATGTATGATGATAATACCAGTGCTGCTACAAGCCAATGTTTCTCAGATGTATGATGATAATACCAGTGCTGCTACAAGCCAATGTTTCTCAGATGTATGATGATAATACCAGTGCTGCTACAAGCCAATGTTTCTCAGATGTATATTGATAATACCAGTGCTGCTACAAGCCAATGTTTATCAGATGTATGATGATAATACCAGTGCTGCTACAAGCCAATGTTTCTCAGATGTATGATGATAATACCAGTGCTGCTACAAGCCAATGTTTCTCAGATGTATGATGATAATACCAGTGCTGCTACAAGCCAATGTTTATCAGATGTATGATGATAATACCAGTGCTGTTACAAGAAAATGTTTCTCAGATGTATGATGATAATACCAGTGCTGCTACAAGCCAATGTTTATCAGATGTATGATGATAATACCAGTGCTGCTACAAGCCAATGTTTATCAGATGTATGATGATAATACCAGTGCTGTTACAAGAAAATGTTTCTCAGATGTATGATGATAATACCAGTGCTGCTACAAGCCAATGTTTCTCAGATGTATGATGATAATACCAGTGCTGCTACAAGCCAATGTTTCTCAGATGTATGATGATAATACCAGTGCTGCTACAAGCCAATGTTTATCAGATGTATGATGATAATACCAGTGCTGCTACAAGCCAATGTTTATCAGATGTATGATGATAATACCAGTGCTGCTACAAGCCAATGTTTATCAGATGTATGATGATAATACCAGTGCTGTTACAAGCCAATGTTTATCAGATGTATGATGATAATACCAGTGCTGCTACAAGCTAATGTTTATCAGATGTATGATGATAATACCAGTGCTGCTACAAGCCAATGTTTATCAGATGTATGCTGATAATACCAGTGCTGCTACAAGCCAATGTTTATCAGATGTATGATGATAATACCAGTGCTGCTACAAGCTAATGTTTATCAGATGTATGATGATAATACCAGTGCTGCTACAAGCCAATGTTTATCAGATGTATGATGATAACACCAGTGCTGCTACAAGCCAATGTTTATCAGACGTATGATGATAATACCAGTGCTGTTACAAGAAAATGTTTCTCAGATGTATGATGATAATACCAGTGCTGCTACAAGCCAATGTTTATCAGATGTATGATGATAACACCAGTGCTGCTACAAGCTAATGTTTATCAGATGTATGATGATAATACCAGTGCTGCTACAAGCTAATGTTTATCAGATGTATGATGATAATACCAGTGCTGCTACAAGCAATGTTTCTCAGATGTATGATGATAATACCAGTGCTGCTATAATTATGCCGTTATGTGTAATAGGCTCTCATAAGAGCCAGTGTCCACGTAAGGGTGACTTCAGCCCAGCTGCGATGCTTCTAGATTCAATTTACAGTTGTATTAAAAGCGGAATGCCTGACGACAGCCTTTTTGCTTAACTGAAGTCTGCCAGAGCAAGCTGGCCCAATTAAATTCCCACTAGGTATCTAAAAAAAATCTACGTGATTGGTGTGCAAACTGAAAACAGTTTTTATTCTCAGCTTGTAACTGTCATGTGATAGATTCTCACCTTATAATATATATAGCTAATACTCACCTTGGAACTGTAATACAGACCCTGAGAGCGATACAATGCGGATATACCTATAATTGTTCAATTAAAAGTAAATGGAATTTTTATCGATGCTGTACTGGCCTTGTGACGCGTCTGATACTTGATCGATACATGACGGTGTAATCATTCTGGCTTGAGATTTACCATGTAATATACACTGGATGATGTAACATGACACTAGGCGATGCAAAGTAAAAAAATAATAGCATATTCAATGTTTATGACATTACATTGCATCACTCATTCGATCACATAGAATTGTTTTAATACTTTTTACCAAATCAACAAAATTTTCTAATATTTTTTTAAATTAGGTATCCTATTTATTATTATCATTATACTCATGCGCTAAACCCATGTGGGTCATCCAGCGCAGGACGATGTAGAGGCTTGATCCTCCGTCTGCTGAGCACCAGACAAGTGCTTCCTATTTGTACTCAACCCAGGGTGACCTGGTGAGTTCCAACATGGTGCGAGTACATCAAGAAGTTCGGAGCAGTGACTGAAGGAAGATAAATATGCAAACAGAGAAGAAAGCTTCGCTAACACTTGTGTGGTTCACTACAACTCAGGTGTCGCTGATAACAGAGAAGCCAGAATACTGCCAGTATCTGCCCTTCAAGGGAGGTTCCTTGATGCTGGTGAGGGGTTCTTGATCTAGGGAATTGGATCTGCGCTCCAGTTCCCTGAACTGAGCCTGAATGCCTTCCATCCCCCCCCTCACATGCGCTGCATAATCCTACGGGTTTAGTGCTCCCCAGTTTCTGAGTTAGGCACGTCAGTTCCCTTGTCTTCTAATATCATGTTTATTTTTCCCCTATAATCCACCTTGTCAATAATTATTATCACATTTGCTTTGTCTGTTTCATAAGGTGAAGTCCAGGATGTTTCCTTAATTCATGGTATAACTTAACAAATCTTTGTGGAGAATTGTGTTGCAACACAATTGCTGGAGTAATTGTTTAGTAAACATTACCGTGGTTACTGTATAATTAGAAAATTTTAAATTCGTAGCCCAAACAACTTTTTTTTTTTAGGGCCAATGGTATATACACATACCATCTATCCTCTCACCAAAGCTATAATATCTCAAAGTCAAGTCTACTTGTTAACTCGCCCGTAAACTGCAGAAATATATTGTAGCTAATAAATGAAATATTTTTCCACCTGCCACGTAACGGGGCATAAAGACCAGTAGCCACATGGTGATTAAAAATCTGAGTGTTCCTTGACTCTAACAATCAAATATATTTAATTTTTTTAGAGGAGAAAGTGACATAAACAGTATGTAGATTAGATGTAAGGTTTTACACTTGTGTTTTATCACGAGTTAGATGTAGCTTTAAACATGTGGAATAAAGGCGCATTGATAAAGTCCACTGAGGGCTTTATCAGTCCAACAGAGAAACAGAATATATAATGGACATAATGTTCTTAAGATGCAATTAGTGTTCCTCTTGAAATGTTTAAATATATCACAGTGTATTGTTCAAGAAAAATTATTTAAACCCATATTACAGCCGAGAGAGAGAGAGAGAGAGAGAGACAGAGACAGAGACAGACAGAGACAGACAAAGACAGAGACAGACAGAGACAGACAGACAGAGAGACAGAGACAGACAGAGACAGAGACAGACAGACAGAGACAGACAGAGACAGAGAGAGACAGAGACAGAGAGAGAGAGACAGAGAGAGACAGAGAGAGACAGAGAGAGAGAGAGATAAAGTGTACAAGGGTTCAGTGTAGAATTGTATATACTACATTAGGTTCCATAAACTAGAGGTGCAAAGACAGCTAGGTTAAGCCTTCATACAAGCTCCTAAAATATCCAAGAACAAAATTCTTCACACTTCGTAAGAGAGGTTCTCGCCACAAAAATAACAATGCTATGTTAACCCAGAAGGAAAAAAAATATTAGACAATCAAAGCGAACTACTAGTAGGCTGAGTGGCACAACCTGACTCATGTGTGAACCTAGCAATTTCAAAAATAAAATTTCGAACTTTATAGACTAATAAGCTGCCAACGTACGGAAAATATCTTGTCAATCAGGCTATGATTAATATATGGGGCAGCGGGTCGCTAGCAGCAACAGCCTGGGTTGACGAGGCAAGCACTAGACAAGCCTGGACCAGGGCCGGGCTGCGGGAATATGGGAAAACTCTCGAAATCCATCAAAGGTATAAAAATATACAAAAAAAAAAAAATTAATAATTTCTACTTAATGTACATTAACGCACTATCACGGCGGGTACAGTCTGCATGCAGCACAAACAACCTCCTTAATCACACGAGAAACTGCTGTATGCGTGTTATATATAATTTTTTTATCTGGTTCTAGCTTCGTCATAAACGCCAAATTTAGAGGCTGGTGGCTAGCACCAGTCAGAAGGTATATCTGATAGTCATATATATCCTGGCATGATATAATGAGCCCGTCCTTCCCCACCCCTTCATTATTTTCCGCTACATTAGCGCCCAAGTTAGGGACATGGGCTGGGCGAGGCCCACTACTGGGTGTTCTCTTTTGAGTTTGTCTGCTGATTACCATACTCCAGAAGTCTCATTTGTTCTCCCTAATTGGAGAGGAAGTTAGGGGATACACATTAGATTTAGTTTTTATAAGCATTTAGTCCTGACATCAGGATACTATTTTATCCAGGTTAACTGGCGGCCAATTTGGTGCACTATGGATAACAGCAGTCTGTGAAAACGTCTGTAAATTTTAGTTTAATAAAGCTGACTTATTGAGGAATTGAGCTTTAGTGGTAGCAGCAGCTCCAGAGCTTTACCACTGTGCTACGAGGCTTCTAATAGGAAGAATTACAAAAGAAACAAATAAAACTTCTGTTCGTGTCTGTCAGTAGCACCGTCAGCGATTCTATTGTCTCCTTCCCAGTAGCTTTCGCAGTAAATCTATTCTCACTCTCCGTTAAGCCATATAGTCCATAAACTTATTACAAGTTGTAATTAACGACTGTCAATTAATAAACAGAAAGATAGGCGGAGGGATCGAACCTTGGCTCTGGTGGTGGCAAGTCCGCGCGTTACCAAACTGGACCTGCCTCGTAGAACACTCGTAGCTCAGTGGTAAAGTGCTGGACTTTCTACTACCAGAATCATGGTTCGAGAACGCTATCCATCTCTGTTTATTCAGTTGCACTTATTGTACCTCAAAATAAGCCTGGTTAACAATAATGTATTGCCAGATGTGAACATATTCAGAGGTTGCCGCATATATGAAGACGTGTGAGGAAACACGTGAAAGTGCTCAGGTGTTTCTGCTCTGTTAGATTAGGTAAGGTTCGTCAGGAAACAGATTAAGTGCTTCCTCAAGAGGGTCCTGGTCACATGACCAGCCGTTGGAGCTTTAGGTCATCTGACCGAGGCCTTCCGCTGGCCTACCGGTCCACCCCTCTAAAAATTAATGGTCATAGTTTCAACCATAGTGTTATCTGACTGTTCTGTTACTTTTCGATGTTGTCTTTATAAATGTTGGAGCAGTCTTTCTCCACAAGACTGTCCATGTTACATGATGACATGGAGGTACCTGGAGTTTACCTGGAGAGAGTTCCGGGGGTCAACGCCCCGTGGCCCGGTCTGTGACCAGGCCTCACGGTGGATCGTGGCCTGATCAACCAGGCTGTTGCTGCTGGCTGCACGCAATCCAACGTACGAACCACAGCCCGGCTGGTCAGGTACCGACTTTAGGTACTTGTCCAGTGCCTGCTTGAAGACAGCCAGGGGTCTATTGGTAATCCCCCTTATGTAAGCTGGGAGGCAGTTGAACAGTCTTGGGCCCCTGACACTTACTGTATGTGTGAAAAATAGACCGGGCAACATTAAGGGGTACGTCAGTTCCTCTGTCTTCTAACAATATGTTATTTTTCCTATACAATCCACCTTGTCCATAATTACTATCTCCTGGTGACGTCCAGGATCTTCCTTAATTCATAGTGTAACTTATCAAATCTTCGAGGACAATTGTGTTGCAATATAAGTGTCATCAAAGATTTGTTAAGTTATACCATGAGTTAAGGAAGATCCTGGACGTCACCTTACGAAAGCAGACAAATCAAATGAGATAGTAATTATGGACAAGGTAGATTATAGGGGAAAAAAACATGATATTAGAAGACAGGGAAACTCAAGCGCCTCTTAAGAGTCAGCTAACACTTACACATTATTACATGTACTTGTGAGAAATATGAAAACTGAAAATTGGAAAACGCTATATTTCAAATCATAATGGGAATGTTAAATCTGTAACTCACTTAAACCTATCATTATGTAATAATTAGAAGACAGCTTATGTGAAGTAAGACGCCTAGATTAATGTTTACTCAACAGTAGTCAATATCTTATTTCAAGAAGAACAAGTCACATGGGGATGGAAATATTTAACTCTAGATCTTTCGCACTCTCGTGTGTCGTCAGGAGCTATGCAATGTTGCAAGACAGCGACAGATAGGATGGGACAATCTCTGAGGCAAGGTATCAATGGAGGCCCACGTCACTGTGTCACGGGCCTCCACTGATACTTGCTGCCTTTCCTCAGAGAATTTTTCCCTCCTATCTGTTGCTGTCATTCAACATTGCATAGCTCCTGACGACGCAGGAGAGTGCGAAAGATCTAAAGATTTCCATCCCCATGTAGCTTGTTCTGCATTGTGAAGATCGCCTGTTTGGCATTGTATTGCATCTGTTGTTTCAGGTAGAGCGCTGCGATGGTCGGTACCCGAAACTTTCTGGCGTCTGCTGACAGCCACGAGGAGTATTGTTTCTGGGAGGCAGGTTCATAACGGCGGAGGTGAAGGTGTGGAGGTTCGTTCAGTAGTCCTTGACGACCTTGAGGAGTCTGACCTTGACTTGAGAGACTGATGCATAGTTTCTAAGTGAGACATCATAGGAGACTTTATCAAGAACACCTTAGCCGCATCTTCACCATTTATGGAGATGAAGTTGAGCATCTTGCAAGGCCAACTTGAGATGTAAGCGTGCAATACAGGAAGATGGCATAAATCACGGACAAACTGTTTGAATGTGTTCCACAGTCAGTGACACGCCACAAGCTGCACAAGGAAAGACAGGAGCACCTGTCATTATTATACGTAATAAAAGCTAAGCGCCTGTGAACAGGTGGTTATGGGTTTGATGTGTGTGCCCGACCGCCAGTCAACAAAGATTTGTTTTAAAGTGATAATTCCTGTTGAAGGAGTACCCACGTCCTGCAAAATCTGTATAACTTGTTGCTGACACTGTAATCCTCACCAACCACCCACTTCCCATACATATCTGTGGATACGGTCCATGTAGCCGCTGTAAATGGGCTTGCTACAGCAGCCTCTACCTGGCCATCCATCCGCTCATTTCCCGGGATAGCAACATGGCCCGGAACACCAACAGAATTCATACTTATGCAGCGCATAGATCTTTTGGACCACAGGGTAGGCAGAAACATACAGGACCAGGGCAGAGAGCACATAAGGAATCTGAGCACACAGTGCACTGAGAACTAGCCAAGCCAGCCTCTACAACCATGGAGGAGAGCGAGTAGGTCCATGCCTTCGAGTGGTGCTCTGGGAGGGAAGCTGATAGTAATGACAGTAGCGAGTATAGATGAGGGAGACTATGAGGAAGATTTCTATTATGCCATCTATCTCAGGTGTTGTCAACTGCATTTGACCATCCAAGAACAGCTAAAAATTTTGGCATCTGTCCTTCATTATTCTCTCAGTTCAGTATCTGAACAAAGAAAAAGACAAATGTTTTCTAAACATTGTTGGTCTTCGTCCACACTGCTCACTCAAGGCCAAGTGCAAATGAGAAAAAAATAAACCTACCTGACAGTTGGAATCTTTGTTGATATGAACTATGAAGGTTTACAGTAATAAAGTAATAAATATACTACAAACGCCAGCTGTTTGTGGTGCTTACCAGTACTCTTTTGAGTAGAAGTTCCTGACTATGTGATAAACAAACGAAGTTTCCAATCAGTTGTGTGGTACGTACATACGCCCCCGGTGAAACTGGCGAGCCAAGGAGCACTACGAGGCCACCAGACGTCATCAACACATTATCATATAATTTGGGCAAGATGGATGACATACAGCACGAAAGTCTTTGCAAAAGAAATGGCCAGAAATTATTGATAATTTCGTGGCAGCTGGAAGTTTCTCAGATAATACTGTGCTGGCGAGTACTGAATATTTATCCTACAAGGGAGACTCAAAACTACCTTCAGAATTGACATTTACTTAAACATGATTAAAAAAAATTAATATGCCTTGTGCTGCCTGCCCCCCACCTGGTGAATATGCAAACTGCTTTCTGCAGAATTTGTATACAGTAATACATGAAATAGAACCTAAAGACAAAATTATTTTACACTTCACAGCCAAATGCAATCTAATGTTACAAATATTAACTAGATAATCTCACTATATATATATATATATATATATATATATATATATATATATATATATATATATATATATATATATATGACAGAGTGGATAGAGGGGCAATGTGGCAGATGTTGCAGGTGTATGATATAGGAGGTAGGTTACTGAAAGCAGTGAAGAGTTTTTACGAGGATAGTGAGGCTCAAGTTAGAGTATGTAGGAAAGAGGGAGATTATTTCCCAGTAAAAGTAGGCCTTAGACAAGGATGTGTGATGTCACCGTGGTTGTTTAATATATTTATAGATGGGGTTGTAAGAGAAGTAAATGCGAGGGTCTTGGCAAGAGGTGTGGAGTTAAAAGATAAAGAATCACACATAAAGTGGGAGTTGTCACAGTTGCTCTTTGCTGATGACACTGTGCTCTTGGGAGATTCTGAAGAGAAGTTGCAGAGGTTGGTGGATGAATTTCGTAGGGTATGTAAAAGAATAAAATTAAAAGTGAATACAGGAAAGAGTAAGGTTATGATGATAACAAAAAGATTAGGTGATGAAAGATTGGATATCAGATTGGAGGGAGAGAGTATGGAGGAGGTGAATGTATTCAGATATTTGGGAGTGGACGTGCCAGCGGATGGGTCTATGAAAGATGAGGTGAATCATAGAATTGATGAGGGGAAAAGGGTGAGCAGTGCACTTAGGAGTCTGTGGAGACAAAGAACTTTGCCCTTGGAGGCAAAGAGGGGAATGTATGAGAGCATAGTTTTACCAACGCTCTTAAATGGGTGTGAAGCATGGGTGATGAATGTTGCAGCGAGGAGAAGGCTGGAGGCAGTGGAGATGTCATGTCTGAGGGCAATGTGTGGTGTGAATATAATGCAGAGAATTCGTAGTTTGGAAGTTAGGAGGAGGTGGGGGATTACCAAAACTGTTGTCCAGAGGGCTGAAGAAGGGTTGTTGAGGTGGTTAGGACATGTAGAGAGAATGGAGCGAAACAGAATGACTTCAAGAGTGTATCAGTCTGTAGCGGAAGGATGGCGGGGTAGGGGTCGGCCTAGGAAAGGTTGGAGGGGATAAAGGAGGTTTTGTATTGGACTTCCAGCGGGCATGCGTGAGCGTGTTTGATAGGAGTGAATGGAGACAAATGGTTTTTAATACTTGACGTGCTATTGGAGTGTGAGCAAAGTAACATTTATGAAGGGACTCAGGGAAACCGGCAGGCCGGACTTGAGTCCTGGAGATGGGAAGTACAGTGCCTGCACTCTGAAGGAGGGGTGTTAATGTTGCAGTTTAAAAACTGTAGTGTGAAACACCCTTCTGGCAAGACAGTGATGGAGTGAATGATTGTGAAAGTTTTTCTTTTTCGGGCCACCCTGCCTTGGTGGGAATCGGCCAGTGTGTTAATAAAAAAAAAAAACATATGTATATATATATATTGGCAGACACCTACTTGCCATACTCTGAAGCTGAAGGGGGTGGAGCTGCCAGCTACAGGGAGACCCAGAAGACCAGCAAATATGAAAGCCTTTCCCCTTGCTATAACTTCATCCCAGGAAAGTCGGAGACCCTTGGAGCATGGGGCATGTGTACTCTAAGTTCCTCAAAGAGCTGGGTGCAAAGCTCATCACAGAAACCAAGGATTACAGAGCGACAAGCTTCCTCTTTCAGAGACTCAGTGTTGCGATCCAGAGGGAAAATGCCTGCAGCTTTCTGAGCACGCGACCCAGCACCGGAGAGCTGGACGAAGTATTCGAGATAGAGCTCTGAGATGTTATGTTGTTCGATTCCCCATTGTATTTTTCTCAATATATTTTGTCTTTAAAGAAAGTCTACATAGATTATAATTATATATATATATATATATATATATATATATATATATATATATATATATATATATATATATTATATATATATATAAATCTTTGTCAACACGTCGGTCGTCTCGCACCGAGGTAGGGTGACCCAAAAAAGAAAACACGTATTTTCATGAACATTCAACACATTCATCTCACTCATACATAATCACTGTCCTTGCAGAGGCGCTCAGATACGACAGTTTAGACGTCCCTTCAAACAGCCAATATCCCAAACACCTCCTTTAAAGTGCAGGCACTGTACTTCCCATTTCCAGGACTCAAACCCGGTTAACCGGTTTCCCTGAATCCCTTCACAAAATACTACCCTGCTCACACTCAAACAGCTCGCCAGGTCCCAAAAACCATTCGTCTCCATTCACTCCTATCTAACACGCTCACACGTGCCTGCTGGAAGTCCAAGCCCCTCGCCCACAAAACCTCCTTTACCCCCTCCCTCCAACTTTTTCGAGGACGACTCCTACCCTGAAGTTTTCATGTTCTGGGATGCAGTTAGTGAGAAGAGACAACAACAGTAAATGAAGTGAGAAGAGTTTGTTAAAAATTGCTTAGAATTTTTCCCTGGCGATATCTTTTTACAACTTTTATGTGAAGAGGACATCACTAATGATGACCGTGTCTCCATATCTGTGTAGATGAGTGGGAGGACTGTCTTGGGGAACATCCCGGCGTTATCAACCACTGGCCTCTTCTTCCCACACTTTTTTTTATACCAAAATAGGGAACATCAGCAGTGTAGTCGCCTAGCTGTGGTTGCAGGGGTCGATTCATAGCTCCTGGCCCCGCCTCTTCAGTGTGTGCATGCCCCTGTTTTATTGTATATGATAGTTCCATTGCGCGAACAAAAGCTAGATATGTTTCACTGTCATATTCCATTACAAAAGCCTCCAGCATGAATGAAATCTGTCGATAGACACTTGGCCTGTGTGTGTGTGTGTGTGTGTGTGTGTACTCACCTAGTTGTACTCACCTAGTTGAGGTTGCGGGGGTCGAGTCCGAGCTCCTGGCCCCGCCTCTTCACTGATCGCTACTAGGTCACTCTCCCTGAGCCGTGAGCTTTATCGTACCTCTGCTTAAAGCTATGTATGGATCCTGCCTCCACTACATCGCTTCCCAAACTATTCCACTTACTGACTACTCTGTGGCTGAAGAAATACTTCCTAACATCCCTGTGATTCATCTGTGTCTTTAGCTTCCAACTGTGTCCCCTTGTTACTGTGTCCAATCTCTGGAACATCCTGTTTTTGTCCACCTTGTCAATTCCTCTCAGTATTTTGTATGTCGTTATCATGTCCCCCCTATCTCTCCTGTCCTTCAGTGTCGTCAGGTTGATTTCCCTTAACCTCTCCTCGTAGGACATACCTCTTAGCTCTGGGACTAGTCTTGTTGCAAACCTTTGCACTTTCTCTAGTTTCTTTACGTGCTTGGCTAGGTGTGGGTTCCAAACTGGTGCCGCATACTCCAATATGGGCCTAACGTATACGGTGTACAGGGTCCTGAACGATTCCTTATTAAGATGTCGGAATGCTGTTCTGAGGTTTGCTAGGCGCCCATATGCTGCAGCAGTTATTTGGTTGATGTGCGCTTCAGGAGATGTGCCTGGTGTTATACTCACCCCAAGATCTTTTTCCTTGAGTGAGGTTTGTAGTCTCTGACCCCCTAGACTGTACTCCGTTTGCGGCCTTCTTTGCCCTTCCCCAATCTTCATGACTTTGCACTTGGTGGGATTGAACTCCAGGAGCCAATTGCTGGACCAGTTCTGCAGCCTGTCCAGATCCCTTTGTAGTTCTGCCTGGTCTTCGATCGAGTGTATTCTTCTCATCAACTTCACGTCATCTGCAAACAGGGACACCTCAGAGTCTATTCCTTCCGTCATGTCGTTCACAAATACCAGAAACAGCACTGGTCCTAGGACTGACCCCTGCGGGACCCCGCTGGTCACAGGTGCCCACTCTGACACCTCGCCACGTACCATGACTCGCTGCTGTCTTCCTGACAAGTATTCCCTGATCCATTGTAGTGCCTTCCCTGTTATCCCTGCTTGGTCCTCCAGTTTTTGCACCAATCTCTTGTGTGGAACTGTGTCAAACGCCTTCTTGTGTGTGTGTGTGTGTGTGTGTGTGTGTGTGTGTGTGTGTGTGTGTGTGTGTGTGTGTGTGTGTGTGTGTGTAAATTGCACAGAGGGGAGCAGGATTTATACCCATCTCATGAATTCAAAGTGGATAGGTCACTTACCCCACCTCCCCCCCCACAATCCTCCCAAACCTTTCCAATATTCCATCCTTACCCATCCTTCTTCCTCCCCCATGTTACCAAAGCTGTGGTCAGAACCTCACCTCAACCCTACTGCAGAATGCGTTACATACTATAACACCTTCGTTCCCATCCGTTCATTACTCAGGACTCAGATTTGACTCGGCACCAGCAGAACCCCCACGTCCTTGTGTCTGGAGTGTAGAGCCAAAATCTGAATTTTCTGGGTGAAAGGGATAAAAGGAGAGAGATTTTCAAATGTGATTTTGAAAATGCCGCGGAAACACTTGTATTTGTGTGAATTCTCGCATATTAGGACGACAGTTGGTTTTGTTTACGTTTCTGCGTCAGCACAAGTAAGATAAGATAAGAGTTCGTTCGGATTTTTAACCCCGGAGGGTTAGCCACCCAGGATAACCCAAGAAAGTCAGTGCGTCATCGAGGACTGTAACTTATTTCCATTGGGGTCCTCAATCTTGTCCCCCAGGATGCGACCCACACCAGTCGACTAACACCCAGGTACCTATTTGCTGCTAGGTGAACAGGACAATAGTGTAAGGAAACGTGTCGAAATGTTTCCACCCGCCGGGAATCGAACCCGGGCCCTCCGTGTGTGAAGTGGGAGCTTTAGCCACCAGGCCACCGGGCAAACAAAAGTAATTTTTCCATCAAACCTATTCTCATTAAAAGTACATCCCTGTAGATTATAATAGACATCACTAAGAAGTGTACCAGTTGTTGAAGCAGAGAAGCAACACGAGGGTGGGGCCGCTGCATTGATCCACGCCCAAGTCTGTAGGCGTAATAGGGCGTCTCCCTGGGCAGGACGACGACCTCACCGTAGGTCTTCTTGCCTCATCCCTTGCCCTTGACATCGACCACAGTGTCAACACAACGATGTCATAACCTTAATTACTTACTAGTCCAGCCTGCTTTCACGACCCTGTCTAACATGACCCCCCATGCGGCCAAATGACCACAAGACGTCATTCACTCAGTGATGGAGATATCGGTGCTTGGATAAACTGGACGTGATAAGAGACATCAAAGTTGTGTTAGAGGTGATGGAGAGGCTGGGCACGAGAGAGGGGAAAGAGGATAGGGTTAGACTTGGCTAGATGGCAAGCTCGGGGATAGTGAGTGCAGAGGCAGGACATGAGCGAGGTTCATGACGCAGTGATAGAAGTGGTCCCAGGAATTGTGTGTGTGTGTGTGTGTGTGTGTGTGTGTGTGTGTGTGTGTGTATATATATATATATATATATATATATATATATATATATATATATATATATATATATATATATATATATATATATTACACAAGATCACAGTAAACAGGCGATATCACAATATGCAAAACAACCACGTAGAAAAAATACCTAACTTCCAATCGATTTCGTAATTTCTCACATTATCAAGGAAGTGTAAAAATAAAAGACCTGCAGAAGGCATACAAGGGCGAGATTACACCTCGTGGTCAACATACAACACCTCACCCGTCCCTTTATGATGATGCGGGTGAGATGGTCAAGGACCAGTCAGACAGTTTATATTCTACCCAAACTTCATGATTTTAACTTGTCGAATATATCTTAAATTCTTTCCAAATATCAATTATGAGTCTAAATTGTATAATCCTAAACCGGCATTCATATTAATTTCAAATTTATTCTTTATGAAGCTTGATTCCATTGCATTTTCTTTTGAAAACCGACTGGATGGTTAAAATCTCTAACATGAATAAATAGAGCATTAGACAACTGCTTCTAATGCTATATTTATGTTGCTGTAATCTTAGTTCGAGACTTTTCCCAGTTTGACCGTAATAAACTTTAATCACATATTTAACAAGGAATCTTGTAAACAGCCCTCGGCATTGTTTGGAAAATTTTTAATATATATACACTAAATATTTTGTTTTGAAAAACGCAGAGGGACATAACAGGGGACAATATTATCACAGGGGTGCCCCAAGGATCTGTACTAGCATCCGAATATATTTAATTTACACACATTTTTGCTATAAGAAATATAAACTAGATAAATATATTTCGTGTATAAATTATACGTTTTGCTCACCATGAGTACAACGTATCGTAATGAGTGAAATGTATCGTAACGTTTCTACTGTATATATCTCTGCATACTATAAAACTTATCTGATGGGTAAGCTATATAATATCCTTTACAATATAAGGATAAAGATGACATAATCCTTATAAGAAGACCTGGATAAACTAAAGAGATACGACTCAAAGATGAAGTTTACGTCGATAAATGTCAGGTAATAATAATGGAAGACAGTAATAAACTACATGATGAACATCGTTCGTATAAGGAAATATTAAAGGAAAGAATAGCCATTAACACAGCCACTACGAATATTCTGTAGGAAGTCTGAAATAGATGGTTTGTCAGGGCTTCCATTCCACTGATTATTACAGTGTTAGTGGGTGTGTCAGGGCTTCCATTCCACTGATTATTACAGTGTTAGTGGGTGTGTCAGGGCTTCCATTCCACTGATTATTACAGTGTTAGTGGGTGTGTCAGGGCTTCCATTCCACTGATTACTGCACCAGTGCAAAACAAGCTCCCACCGGATATGACATTATTACCAAAGGTGTCAACAACAGCAAGAAACACCTTTGATTTTATCCAGGCAATGAAAGTCAAGCTATTGTTTAGTCGTTGTTCTATAAACTGGTCTCAGTTACTGAGTATTTGTGAACACTGTGCACGTATGCATGAGCACGCACACACACAGCTAGTGATTGTAGGTGATTTCAATCACAAGAAAATAGACTGGGAGAACTGGAACCCTCATAGAGGACCACAAACATGGAGAGATGAGTTGATGGAGGCAGCGACGGAAAATTTCACGAGTCACAAGAGGTAAGGCAGGAGACGAACCAGCTCACCTAGAACTAGTTTTAACGTTAAGTAAATCTGACATAGATGGAACTGAATATGAGCTGCCGCTAGGAGTTAGTGATCATGTGATGCTCAGCATCACATGGTGGGAGTGGAGAAGAGATGTATACATAGTAAATTAGATTATGGAAGAGGGGGGCTATGGCGGAACGAGATTTTCTAATTGGAATCCAGTGGGACAGGCAATTGCCTGGACAACCCACGAGATGATGGAGGACCTTGCCAGAAAATGCCTGGAGGAAACACCAAGGTTCGTACCTTACAGGAGGTGCATCACAGGAGGTGCATCACAGGAGGTGCATCACAGGAGGTGCATCACAGGAGGTGCATCACAGGAGGTGCATCAAGTCAAGATACTGAGAGAGCCCTTGGTTTAATCAGAGTTGCCAAGAGAGAGACCAAAGGAAGGTGCGAAAGGACAAGGAAAACTACACAACACAGACGACGGCAGAGAATAGGGAGGCAATCAGAATAGCGAGGAATGAATATGCAAGGATAAGAAAAGAAGCCGAACGTTGCTTTGAGATTGACACAACAGCAAAGGCCAATTCAGAACCGAAACTACTGCACAGTCACACAAGGAAGACGACTATTGTAAGACCACTGTTATTCTTATGTATGCATAAACGACCCATCAGAGGGGACTGACGCAGTTGTTGATATAAAACTGAGAAGAACAAACTGAAAAGGATATAGAGAGGCTACAGGTAGATCTGGACAAACTGCAAGAATGGTCAAACATGTGGTTACTCCAGTTTAACCCTAACAAGTGTAAGGTTATGAAAACTGGAGATTGGGTGAGAGCCGAGAGACTGAACACAGCTCGAGAGGTCAAAAACTACAGATATCACTCAGGAAGAAAGATCTTGGACTGAACATCTCGTTCAACATATAGCCAGAGGTGCACATAAATCAAATAACATCTGTAGCACATGCGAGGATAGGTAATCTAAAAACTGTCTTCAGAAACCTTATTAAACACTGTCTACACGATATATGTTAGACCCATCATGGAGTATGCAGCACCAGCATGGAGCTTCCTCACCTGATCAAACATATAAAACCTAGAAATTGTTCACAGGTTTGCAACAAAACTAGTCCCAGAGGTGAGAGGATTGAGTAATGAAGAGACTAAACGTTGTGACTTTAAGAGGATCATGGGATACATGATTACAACTTACAAGATACTCAGAGACCTTGACAGATCAGATACAGACCTTTTTAAGAAGTGTTGCGGTTGGGCGAGAGGTCATAGATGGAAACTAAAATTACTGATGAACCACAGGGATGTTAGGAAATATTTTTTCAGTCTCATGAAGATAAATTTATGAGCAAGTTGAAGCGGCAGAAGCAAACTCAATACAAAGTTTCAAGCGTAGGTATGATAAGGTCCATGAGGCCAGGAACCAATAATGCCGGAGATTATGGTTTAAGAGGCCGGGTCAGGAGCTGAGACTCGACATCCTTAAACCTAACTCGGTGAGTACGACTCCCTGAGTACGCACACATAATAAGCACATAACTCATAGTATACACACAATACACACACGATACTCCATACACACAATACACATACAACACTAAACAAACACAAAGCACATACACAACAAAATACACACACACACAACACACACAGTACTCACCTAATTATGGTCGCAGGGGTCGAGTCACAGCTCCAGTGTGTGTTAGTTACCCTTTTGTCCTAGGCACATGTCGATTAGACACTAGGCCTGTTGTATTTGCGTGTGTGTGTGTATGTGTGTGTGTGTGTGGTGTGTGTACTCACCTATTTGTGGTTGCAGGGGTCGAGTCATAGCTCCTGGCCCCGCCTCTTCGCTGATTGCTACTAGGTCCTCTCTCTCCCTGCTCCATGAGCTCTATCATACCTCGCCTTAAAACTATGTATGGTTCCCGCCTCCACTACGTCACTTTCTAGGCTATTCCACGGCCTGACTACTCTATGACTGAAGAAATACTTCCTAACATCCCTTTGATTCATCTGAGTCTTCAGCTTCCAATTGTGACCTCTTGTGTCTGTGTCCCTTCTCTGGAACATCCCGTCTTTGTCCACCTTGTCTATTCCGCGCAGTATTTTATATGTCGTTATCATGTCTCCCCTGACCCTCCTGTCCTCCAGTGTCGTCAGGCCGATTTCCCTCAACCTTTCTTCGTAGGACAATCCCCGTAGCTCTGGAACTAGTCTTGTTGCAAACCTTTGCACTTTCTCTAATTTCTTGACGCGCTTGACTAGGTGTGGATTCCAAACTGGTGCTGCATACTCCAGTATGGGCCTGACGTAAATGGTATACAGAGTCTTAAACGAATCCTTACTGAGGTATCGGAACACTATCCGCAGGTTTGCCAGGCGCCCGTATGCTGCAGCAGTTATCTGATTGATGTGCGCCTCAGGAGATATGCTCGGTGTTATACTCACCCCCAGATCTTTTTCCTTGAGTGAGGTTTGCAGTGTGTGTGTGTGTGTGTGTGTGTGTGTGTGTGTGTGTGTGTGTGTGTGTGTGTGTGTGTGTGTCGCGGGTCTGTGATTCGACCCCTGCAGCCATAAATAGGCGAGTACACACAAAGAAGAGATTTGACTGAGCTCCATTACACTTGAGAGACCTCGAGCAACTTCCGTCAGTTGATAAGCAACAAAAACTGGATCACCACTTCCAGGACACTGAGTTCTAGGCCACTTTACCAGAGTAACATTCTCAACCCTTACTTATAATCGTAGGGAAGCGCTAAACCCGTAGGTGGGGGGTTGGGGGGTCAGCACCCGGCGAGTGGGGCGCATTCAGGTCAAAAGAGAGAACAGGTTAAATTCCCTGGATCAAGAGCCCTCGAGACCTGAATAACCTTTATCTGTTAATAATAATAAATAATATTAATAATAATAATAATAATAATAATAATAATAATAATAATAATAATGAATAATTTTTCTAGCTAAGACTATCAATGTTTACAAGTGATAGTTTATATTAAGTCTCTGATAAGTGTTAAGTGTCGTAAGTGTTACTGGTTGATGGTGCATTAACTGCCTTGTTACGTCACCTAGTTGTTGATCTGCGTTACTAACCAAACCGTTACTAACCGTTACTAACCGTTACTAACCGTTACTAACCGTTACTAACCGTAATAATCAAACCTTGTTTTGGTTTTTAATTATATAACATGAAGCAAACTTTAACATAAACCATTCTCTCTGGTAACTTGAAGAAATCATGAAGAAACATCTAGACACCTCCAGAAACCTCAAGAAACCTCAAGAAACCTAGAAATTTCCAGAAACCTCAATAAACCAAGAAGCCCACAGAAACCTCAATAAACCAAGAAACCTCCAGAAACCTCAATAAACCAAGAAACCTCCAGAAACCTCAATAAACCAAGAAACCTCCAGAAACCTCTATAAACCAAGAAACTTCCAGAAACCTCAATAAACCAAGAAACCTCCAGAAACCTCAATAAATTTACAGAAACCTCTAGAAACCTAACGAAACTAAAAAGAAAACCTTGCAGCAAACTTCGAAAACCTCCAGAAATTTGCGGAAACCTCCATCAAGGGCAGAAGGCCTCACAACAATCATTTATTAGGGCAACGTTTCGCTCAGCTTCGATTTTTATCAAAATGAAACTTTGCGCAGAGGGAAACGTTCTTGTTCTTCAATGTTTCTCTTTTATGTTAATTACTGTCGTCAGTAACTAATTACGTCGTCAGTACTATTCTGTCGTACCTTTACGTCGTCAGTACTAATTACTGCGTCAGTCTTTACTGTCGTCAGTACCTCATTACTGCGTCGTACTAATTACTGCGTCAGTACCTCATACTGTGCGTACCTCATTACTGCGTCAGTACCTCATACGTCGTCATACCTATTACTGTGTCAGTTACCTCATTACTGTCGTCAGTACCTCATTACTACGTCATACTCAGTTACGTCAGTACTCATTACTACCGTCGTACTCATTACTACCGTCGTCTCATTATACCGGTACTCATATACGTCAGTACTTCATTACTACCGTCAGTATTCATTACTACGTAGTACTCATTACGTCAGTACTTCATTACTACCGTCAGTACTTCATTACGTCAGTACTCATTACTACCGTCAGCGCTTCCTCAGATCAACAGTATCATCCAAGAACTCTATCGAAACTCGGAGGTCAATGATTCTAAGTAACATAAAGATCGTTAATGTTTAATTACCATATATATACGCTCTTTGTCAATAAAAAGTTTTTATATAACTCGGCCAAGCCGCTAATTAACAGATCGTGGGGCAGGCCTGCCAAGGATGGCAGTCGTACTGGTGGCAGGCAGGTAAAGCGCCATGTCAGGTGCGTCTAGAACGAGCAGGCAGGAGTTAACAGCATGCAAGGATGCAGTACGTACGATACGATGGCGCAGGATAGGATCGATAACCATGCCAGGTGGCAGTCGTACAACGATGGCAGCAGGTAGGATCGCGCCAGCAAGGATGCATGTACGTACACGTTGGCAGGAGGAGAAGGATAAGCCTGCAAGGTTGGCTAGTCAGTACGATCGTTGGCAGGCAGGAGATAGATACAGCCATGCCAAGGGTGCGTCGTACGAACGTATGGCAGGCAGGATAGGTCACAGCCATGCCAAGGTGTGCAGTCGTGCGAACGATGGCGGCAGGAGTAGGATCACTAGCCAGCCAAGGGTGGCAGTCCGTTACGTAACGATGGCAGGCGGAGTAGGATCAGCCATGCAAGGGTGGCGTCTACGAACGATGGCAGGCAGTAGGATCCATCCATGCAAAGGGTGGCGTCGTCGACGATGGCGGCATAAATCACAGCATGCAAGGATGGACAGTCGTACGAACGATGGCAGGCAGTTAGAATCACAGCCATGCATAGGATGGCGTCGTCGAACATTGTCAGGATAAAGTAGGATCACTGCCTGCCAAGGGTGGCAGTCGTAGAACGTTGGCAGCAGAGAGGATCACAGCCATGCCAAGGGTGGCAGTCGTGCGAACGATGGCAGGCAGGAGTAGGATCACAGCCATGCCAAGGGTGGCAGTCGTACGAACGATGGCAGGCAGTAGGATCACAGCCATGCCAAGGATGGCAGTCGTGCGAACGATGGCAGGCAGGAGTAGGATCACAGCCATGCCAAGGATGGCAGTCGTACGAACGATGGCAGGCAGGAGTAGGATCACAGCCATGCCAAGGGTGGCAGTCGTACGAACGATGGCAGGCAGGAGTAGGATCGCAGCCACGCCAAAGACGGCACGCGAAAGATGGCAGCCGAACGAAGAAATCACAGCCATACCAACGAACCAGGCACGAGAAGCCGGTTTATCACATTCTTAAAGAACACAAGGGATCGGTTTTTCTTATGTTATTGCAATATTCGGAGACAACGCAAAAAACAGGAAACAAGTGACGCGCAGTGCAAGGGTCGGCAGCGTTTACTGACAATCATAAAACTACGGGATAGCGGTTAGCGGTTGGGTTAGCCATGGTAGCAGTGACCACTGGTTTATTAGCACTGAATATGTTTCTTCATCAAGAAACCTGACCTGACACACTGGTGATGAGATGACCCGGTCAGTGGTGTCGGGACTGTGTTGGGTCCACTTGTCGGAGGACACTCGCAGGTGCAGCTCCTGATGGGTCTTTACACGAGTTACATGTTTAAAACAACATACATCACATATAAACAACACGATTTGTTCTTATGACTAAGTCAGGTCAGAAATGACTCAACGTAACCCGAAACATTTTTTTTTACAATTTATAACGAATCTATCAAGATTTCGAAAACCGCCCTTGACTGTGTTTACATTACAATCAGCAGAAAGCTCTTCCATTTAAATATTTTTTTGCTCAGTTCAGGAATGACAAGAAAGGCGAGTAAGTTTTTGTAATGTCAGGCTTCTGGCAAATGTGGGTGGAGCTCTCTCCAACTTGTATTGACCCTCTGGCAGAACGAATTAATAATGGATAATTATAACATAACATTTAATTAAAGAGTATATGCGTGCTCATTCACTTACCCATTTGGATTATAATTTTGATTTCGGATGATAAGGGATTATCAGTGATAATTTGGGCAACACCCAACTAATTAGTTTCAACGTATGACCTCTTACAGCTTCATAGCTGCATATGTATTAACCTTATTACACCCTGATTTCTAGGGCATTAATGATATTTAGATAGATTCTGGAGAGAGAGTGAGTCTTATGTGGTTACACACACCTCTGAAGATGTGTAAGCACATGAAAGCACTCAGGTTATATTTCCTATTTTCACTCTGGTATTTTCATCATATTTGCAATCATGCGTTTTACTGTGATTTTTTTCCATGCATAGACATGTCTAATGAACATCACAGATACAGAAGGTGTGGTCTCGCCCATCCCTGAGACATGCATAACCTGAGATGTGACCAGAGACGTGATATGTGAGGTACTCTGCACATCAAGTGTCCTCCCTGACACTTCTCCATCTCTCCTGGTTACATAAAGTTTAGATCGCCTGTGCCACCCAGTCCAGTACAGGTAAAGATTTAGATTTTGTCACCGAAATGGCTAGTTTATTGTGCACCCCATATCCATCCTGTGGACGGCAGCGCAAGAGCATATGGATGCACAAAAGACTTAGGAACTAGACCCAAGAGGGTTAACAGGTGTACATTTGGATTTATATCTACATACAGGTAAACCAGTGGCTACTGCTGTCTTTCCGTGTTGCTGGCACTACTGACCAACTCGTCTCAGGCATCACCACCTTATTTTACCACGTTAAATTTCTTCTTAAGGTGCCCAACGCCACTTAACTCTTTCTGTAAGCTTACCAGTGCTATTTAATTAATTTTGGGTTAGGCAAGGTTAGAAGAATATAAATCACATTACAGCGGCTGGAACCATTCAAAACTAACCTGCAATCTGTTAGAACTGTTTTTTCTCTCTTCCTCGGCAATCTTTACATCTCTGATCCCCCAAATTCTCTGCTCTAACATTTCCACTCACCTGAACACATTCTCAAGTCTTGTCATAAACTCTGTCTTCTCTGGTGTTTAACCATCATGGCGCTGAAAGGCATTTTTGCCTAATTCCTCCAGTATGTAAAAACCTTTTACAATAATTTTTTTTGTTATATCTTCTAGCATTTCTGCATCCATTGTTCCATACACTAAAGATATTTCTTCTCTCTCAAACCCCGCTCCTCCCGTAAAAATTTGTACCTACATTTCTAGTGTACAAAATGTTAACAGCGCCATCTGGAAGTTCAACTTACTGCTCATCACTAACAAACTTTCTAGTAACTTGGCTCCTGTATAAGTGTTGGTAAAATTAACAGCAGTATGTTGGGTAAGAGGATACAAGAGCCTCTAAATGCGACTTTTATTACGGTACTTTGTCTCCAAGAAATTTATGCAGCGTCCTGCTCTACCCTCCACCACCAACCTGGTGGATCAAGCCCTCATCCACCGGGAGGCCTGGCCGTGGACCGGGCCGCGGGGGCGTTGATCCCCGGAATACCCTCCAGGTAGACCCTGTGTGGGACAAGACACAGCGTCCTGCTCCACCCTGTGTGTGACAAGACACAGCGTCCTGCTCCACCCTGTGTGTGACAAGACACAGCGTCCTGCTCCACCCTGTGTGTGACAAGACACAGCGTCCTGCTCCACCCTGTGGTGACAAGACACAGCGTCCTGCTCCACCCTGTGTGTGACAAGACACAGCGTCCCTGCTCCACCCTGTGGGTGACAAGACACAGCGTCCTGCTCCACCCTGTGTGTGACAAGACACAGCGTCCTGCTCCACCCTGTGTGTGACAAGACAAAAGCGTCCTGCTCCACCCTGTGTGTGACAAGACACAGCGTCCTGCTCCACCCTGTGGGTGACAAGACACAGCGTCCTGCTCCACCCTGTGTGTGACAAGACACAGCGTCCTGCTCCACCCTGTGTGTGACAAGACACAGCGTCCTGCTCCACCCTGTGTGTGACAAGACACAGCGTCCTGCTCCACCCTGTGGGTGACAAGACAGTAGTGGTTACCAGTGTCCAAATGTAAAAACATTTACGCGCATCAAGAATGACTTGCATCAACTGGCTGCTGCTCGCCATAGCTGTCAACAGTGTATTTAAACCAGATTGTGTTATCGAAATAAATCAGGCAATCATAATTTAAGGTCAGATTTTGGCTAGGATGAGTTAGATTAAGCTGGAATCTTAACCCTGGAAGTTCAACACTGGAATTTATCAGTGAACTCGGCAAACAAACGTATCAACACGGGATGGTTTATTCGTCCAAGAAAATCGCTGGCGATGGTCTGTGTTATAAGATGACCCTCTCTGTGGCGACGCTGTGGTGGGGCGCGTCACCTGAAGGTGGTGTAGCCGAAGCTTTCATGGGATTTAGCAATATTTGATGATATACTCATTGTCCTACTGAAGTCTCCCAGCTCAGGTTGACACTACTGAAGTCTCCCAGCTCAGGTTGACACTACTGAAGTCTCCCAGCTCAGGTTGACACTACTGAAGTCCCCCAGCTCAGGTTGACACTACTGAAGTCTCCCAGCTCAGGTTGACACTACTGAAGTCTCCCAGCTCAGGTTGACACTAGTGAAGTCTCCCAGCTCAGGTTGACACTACTGAAGTCTCCCAGCTCAGGTTGACACTACTGAAGTCTCCCAGCTCAGGTTGACACTACTGAAGTCTCCCAGCTCAGGTTGACACTACTGAAGTCTCCCAGCTCAGTTGACACTACGAAGTCTCCCAGCTCAGGTTTGACACTACTGAAGTCTCCCAGCTCAGGTTGACACTACTGAAGTCTCCCAGCTCAGGTTGACACTACTGAAGTCTCCCAGCTCAGGTTGACACTAGTGAAGTCTCCCAGCTCAGGTTGACACTACTGAAGTCTCCCAGCTCAGGTTGACACTACTGAAGTCTCCCAGCTCAGGTTGACACTACTGAAGTCTCCCAGCTCAGGTTGACACTACTGAAGTCTCCCAGCTCAGGTTGACACTACTGAAGTCTCCCAGCTCAGGTTGACACTAGTGAAGTCTCCCAGCTCAGGTTGACACTAGTGAAGTCTCCCAGCTCAGGTTGACACTACTGAAGTCTCCCAGCTTAGGCTGGCAAATTTCGACACCATGTACGAGACCCTCCTGCTTGAGGGAATATGACAGGAAAACAGTTTGTTTTCATCCCACTGTGTAACTGTCATATAGAACAGGGTAGCAGCATATTGCTAATGCATAGAATTTTTAATAAAAAAAAGTTGGAAGGATGCAACGACCATTGGCTTACCGGTGCTCGAGTAGATGATCAGAGTGTCCATCAAGGCAAGCAGTGCTCGGATAATCCTGGGCTGTATCAAGTGGTAGCGCCCAGGGCAACCATGACTCAAGTGGGAAGTGGTTGTGCCGTGGGCAGCTCCTCCAGCACCCACACATAACAACACACTCCATATTATCCTTCAACATACTTTTTTGTGCCTCCGACGATTAGCATCCTCGGGCTTAATGCCAGAATGCAGACAAGAGGTACGCTTTTTAGAGGCACCAGGAAGAGTGAGCAACGCAAGCAATAACATCAACGCAGCTACAAAGAATAATGCCAAGACTAGAGCAAACCGTTCATATTTGTGCTTATAGTCAATGGTATTTTTTTTACTGGAGATCTGCTTCCGCCAGGTCCACCTGTCGTCCGAGAACCTGCAGGATCATGGAGTAACAACTTGTCATTGTGAAGTTTAACCTTGATCTCTGCGGTTATGATTCACTGACTCTCGTATTTGCTTTGATTCTTATCAAAGCAAACTTTGATTTAACGTGCCTTTGAAACGTAAACGAAAAATTCTTAGTAGAATATGAAGATTCTTCCTTATGCAATTTTATCACACCTCTTTTTAACCTACTCACAACACCAGATAAATACCTGAACAAAATCAAATTTCAAAGGAAATAATTTTGATTTTAATGTAAATATAAGGTCTGGGTTGTATAAATTAGATTTTATAATGAACAGAATTATACACAAATAACCCGCACATAGAAGAGAGGAGCTTATTTATGAATAGAATTTGTGAGGATTTTTAAACTATGCCTGACATGTCAAGTAAATTTTAAGAATGACATGTGACCTAACTAAATCTTCACTGCACTTCCACGTTCACTGAGTAGGGTCGTATGTGAGGTCGTATGTGAGGTCGTAGTTTTGTGTTGTTCTATTATTTTTACTATTGCTTGTTAATGTGAAAAATAACGAAAGTGCATTGGGATTTTACTCTTTTTTCACCAGTTATTTTGCATATTGTGATATCACCTGTTTACTGTGATTCTATTGTAATGTATATATATATATATATATATATATATATATATATATTATATATATATATATATATATATAATATATATACACACACAGTATCTATGTACATGTCTACCTTCCTACAGAACCATGATCATCGTATATGTACACAAACATGCATTCACCAACATACATCTTATATACAACACATCCTATACACATAAAATTAAATATTTATATATGTACCTATCGACCCTGAGCATCGTTATTAACAAGACTTAATACTCTTCCAATTATAGGTACATCAGGGTAGTGCCACCTCCCTAACCTCTACCTCCTACCCTAACTAATTAAGGTCTAAGCCCTGAGGAACGTCGGGGTGACGGGAGGGAGGGAGGGAAGTCACAGGTGTTGCAAGTTGCTTGCCTGCCTGCAGGCACCTCCTGCAAGCATGGCGTGCTGGAGGACACGTGTGTGCGTTCTCCGCACTGTTCAGCATCCGGCGAGTACAAAAAAGCAACATGTCTCTCTGAGAGAGGACCAGAGCCTCCACTACCCTGCACTGAATGACCCAAACGGAAGGAATGCTTCGCAGTTATGGTGGAGATGCTGGCGAGTAAGATTTGCCTATAATAGGCCAGTAGGTCTTCAAGAGTGGTGCTTGTTTAACTCAGATTTTTTTCCCCAGTCAGCAGAGTCCTAAAAGGCTCACCTCTAGGTCCCCCGCGGTTCTTGGTTTACATAAATAACCTACTACTGAAAAATTCTTATATAAAAGGTTCGCGGAGGGTGCAATTGTATTTAAAGAAGATGTGCATGTAGACAGACTACAGGATAATTCACAGAGACTACAGGAATGGTAGACACAGTACTTCCACGAACCAAAATTCAACCCTCCCACACACATGCAGAGAAACTGCAATTATCACGAAGGACAGACAAGGTTAGGTAAGGTAAGGTTTGTCAGGATAGAGGACAAGTGTTTCCTGACACGCGTTTTAGTCATATGATGACCCATAGCTGGTGAGCTTTCGGTCATCTGACCGAGACCTTCCCCTGGCTTACCCCTCCACCCCTTTAAAAATTAACAGATCAAATGCAAAGTTTCTTTCCGAGTGAGGAACATTGTGTGGTGGCTGAGGCAGTTCGCTCACAAGCGTGTATAACGACACACGTAGCGAGCTTATTCAGGTCTATGACTTAAGCAGACCTCGCGTTTCGCTCACTCCTAAACAAAACATCGTTTCATAAAGGGTTCTGCATTCTCTGCCTTCATACCGACACATTATGTACCGTGAAAGTAGCAGGATCTGGAGCACACCTTACGCTTAACCAGTTTCTAGCAGTACACAGGCATAACATCAGTGTCTGCCAGACTAACATATCTAAAAGAGTTAAAAACCTAAACAGGAGCCTTCAGAGAACTATTTACGACGTAGGTAACACCTACGTAAGGCTGGTCACATCTTTACTTCCCGATTGCTGCTGCTGTCTCCAATTTTAGTCGCCTCATTATTGGTCTGAAGAAGTAGACGAAAGATTTCAGAAATAAACATACCAAAGTGTTGTATATATGTGTGTGTGTTAGATATGCTATGTGTTTGTTCTGGAATTTCCTAAACTCATGTACACATACACATGCATACAGGGCTCTTCCGGTGTATGGAATTGTATACACAGACAAGCTTCCTGCCTTCACCAAGGACACGGACACACACACACACACACACACACACACACACACACACAGTAGTCAGTAAGTGGAATAGTTTGGGAAGTGATGTAGTGGAGGCAGGATCCATACATAGCTTTAAGCAGAGGTATGATAAAGCTCACGGCTCAGGGAGAGTGACCTAGTAGCGATCAGTGAAGAGGCGGGGCCAGGAGCTCGGACTCGACCCCCGCAACCTCAACTAGGTGAGTACAACTAGGTGAGTACACACACACACACACACACACACACACACACACACACAGTGATAGGCCAGTTCAGAAGAATTTAAATATTTGCGCCAGTAAAACTGCAATTCTCCATTCCTCTTTATTCCATAATCCACTGTGTCTCATGTTTCCTCATCTCAAATTATTTCTTTTTTTTTTCTCCCTATTCTTCTGCTACTAATTAATTCTTCCAGTAATCACAACTAAGCTTTCCTATCCTTGACTCACATGCCTAGATAATACGCGTTTGTTCTTAATCTAGATCACTGGTTCTTAACCGGTTGGGGTGGGGGGATCGCCGCCCCCCTAAGGAGATGAAAAATTTTTACAAACCCGGCAGCAATGACGAAAATCTTTAGTTTTCTGTGAATCTGTGATTTTCTCAGACTTTTCAATAGTTTAAAATAATAGGGATGAGGCCAGCTAGTTTCTCATTTTTCTTATTTAAATAAAGAAGGTTTTTTTAATGTTTACATTTAGAATTTTATGTGGAGAAAGGAGGAGGAGGACGACGACCAACTGTGATAGAGATTAAGAACCACTAGCTAGGTACAAGTAGATAGTTCTGGGTAGACAGCCTCGGAGGGAGGTTACAGTTAGTCTGGTGGTCTCTCTTTCCCATGTACTCTATGAATGGCTAGTGCCAACACTAGCACCTGCTAGGCATAAAATCCTGAGGATAAAGGATACTTAGGACATCATCACAGGACACGTTTCAGTCCTGGGACCTTAGTCACTGCATAGACCAAGGCCTCAGGAGCGAAACGTATGCAATAAAGATATAAGTGTACCCACCGACGTAATTTCTTCCATATTGACAGTATCGCCGAAGCGTCTACTTGCCAACATCCCAAAACCGAACCACAATTCAGTTTAGCTATGCTTTGAGCTGACACCGGGAGCTGGAGGTCAACACCAGCACAGATAAAGCAAAACCAGCGCACCTCATGCACGTGAGGGGTCGTGCTACCATTGTAACGCGCCAGCATACTGCAGCAGCGGTCACCGTGCGATGCACAACATCTACTTGCAATAACGTCATTTGGCAATAATGACGTTGATAAATCGTGATTTTTCTATATGCTTTTTATTATGAAGCACAGTTCTGGGTACGCCATGGTCAGTGTGACAGCTCGAACAAGAGTAAAACATCCAGAACCGAAGACTGATTTTGTAAAGGACACATAAATAACGTACTTTTTTTTAAGTGCCCATTTGATCGATGTTCCCTCAAGACCTATAAGAAATATATTTATGGTTAAGCAAAACCAAATAAAAAGAAAGTGAGAAAGTCTCCAAAGGTAACATATAAATTAGAGGAATCTGAGAAAACTAGCAATAAAAGAGTAGCAGAGGGAGACATGCGATACTTGAGAATCTTCACGTTTCGCCCACCAGTGGCTTCCTCAGTGCAATACAGAGAACAGTGGAAAATGCGAAGAGGGAGTTTGAGGTGATCAGTCCCTCAAGTGTTACACATCTCTCTCAATCATCTACTGGTCAAGTTTCTAAAGCATTAGTATAAAAAAAACAGAGGCCGCCATAGGAACAGTTGTCGGGTCCACCTCGACACAGATGTTCAGTTAATGGAGTTTCAAGCCTATCGACTTGGAGTCATTAAGGCTGCTCGTAAGCATATTACCACCAGACAAGAATACTTTAATCGCTAAACTGCGGCATTAAAGTTAACTCAGAATATATACACGGAGAAATACACGTTTAAGGGCATGGATAATGCCAGAGTTATAAAGGGCTAACCTGCTATAATTTATAATGTCTACGCACTCACACGCGTCCGTATTTTTTTATATACCCTTCCTAGTGTACCCACGTACATATATCCCACCCACATACGCTTAGGTACAAAAACATGTGCCTGCAAGACTGCTATATAAACGGTCAGCCAGAGACCTTTCCTACATATATGGTCTTTGATGTAGCATTCATAGAGGATCTCTCTCTCTCTCTCTCAGAGCAGGCCTGGTTAAGCAACTGGCTCCTGAAGTTCACTCCCACCAAGTGCAAAGTCATGAAGATTGGGGAAGGGCAAAGAAGACCGCAGACTGAGTACAGTCTAGGGGGCCAGAGACTACAAACCTCACTCAAAGAATAGGATCTTGGGGTGAGTATAACACGGGCGCATCTCCTGAGGTGCACATCAACCAAATAACTGCTGCAGCATATGGGCGCCTAGCAAACCTCAGAACAGCATTCCGACATCTTAATAAGGAATCGTTCAGGACCCTGTACACCGTGTACGTTAGGCCCATATTGGAGTATAAGGCACCAGTTTGGAACCCACACCTAGCCAAGCACGTAAAGAAACTAGATAAAGTGCAAAGGTTTGCAACAAGACGAGTCCCAGAGCTAAGTTATGTTCTACGAGGAGGCTAAGGGAAATCGACCTGACGACACTGGAGGACAGGAGAGATAGGGATGATATGATAACGACATATAAAATACTGAGAGGAATCGACAAGGTGGACAGAGACAGGATGTTCCAGAGATGGGACACAACAACAAAGGGTCACTCTTGGAAGTTGAAGACACAGATGAATCACAGGGATGTTAGGAAGGATTTCTTCAGTCACAGTTGTCAGGAAGTGGAATAGTCTAGGTAGTGATGTAGTGGAGTCAGGATCCATACATAGCTTTAAGAAGAGGTACGATAAAGCTGATAGAGCAGGAAGAGTGACTTAGTAGCGACGAGCGAAGAGGCGCGGCGAAGAACTATGACTCGACTCCTGCAACTACAACTAGGCGAGTACAACTAGATGAGTACACACACTTATGGAAGTGGAGCCCCTTTACCTGTGATGACCTCAACGGGTATGACTATTAGGGCGTGGGCGGCCAGGTGTGGGCGGCCAGGTGTGGGCGGCCAACGGGGCGTGGGCGGCCAAATATGACAATAACAGGGACAATGACATAGACGATCTGGTACAATAACCTGACACGAACAAGTACAAAGATTGCCTCCCATTGTCCAAGCGCTGTGTGACCCATACTGGCATTGCGCTTTCCCATGTACATAATATGCAGAGTATTTATTTATTTATTTTTAATTTGGACATGATACATAGTTGTACAAAGAAATACAGTGATTGGATCTACATGCCAAAAGTTCCTTGTATACAGAGCATTATGTGCAGCTTAAAATTAACATAAGATTAACTAAGCAACGATATATTCAGTGGTAAAAATTACAGTAAACAAATTACAATATAAAGTACAAATGAGTATTTCAAATGAGAATAATTATAGTTGTAGAAATTTGTAGCATAACAATGTATAATATAATCCAATCAGATTGAGTAAAATCAATGATTAGTAGTGCAGAAACAGGTCAGGTGGCCACTAGACGAGTTACTGTGTATTCAAGAGAATGGAGTATTATGTTAAGTAATGTAATTAAAAAAAACAGTTTGATAGGGTCACAGGTTATGCATTTATGAGATACAGTTATTCAGTATTTTAGTTGTGGTTGAGTAAGTGGTTTTTAAGAAAAGTCTTGAATTGATAAACAGACAGTGTTTCTTTTATATTCACAGGTAATGAATTCCAAATTTTTGGGCTATTTATGTGAATTGAGTTTTTACATAGTGTGAGATGGATACTAGGTACATCAGAGTGATCTGTGCCTTGTGTTATGGTCATGTGTTCTGTTGAGGTTGGTAAGGAGAAGTTTGAGGGGAGGGTTTATATCCGAGTTTAGTGTTCTATGTATGTAGTAGGTACAATAATAAGTATGGATGTTTTGTACGGTGAGTAAGTTTAAACTTTTGAATATTAGTGGAGTGTGCTGCCTGGAGTGAGAATTTGTTATTGTGACTGCAGCCTTTTGTTGGCTAATTAATGGTCTGAGATGGTTAATTGTTGTTGAGCCCCATGTACAAATTCCATAGGCGAGATGAGGGTAAATAAGTGAGTGATACAGGGCCAGGAGGGCTGACTGTGGAACATAGTACAGTATCTTCGATAGTATGTCTACGATCTTGGAGATTTTCTTGGAAATTTGTTGTATGTGTTTGAAATTTGAGTCTGTTATCAAGGTGGATTCCTAGGAATATTCCCTCTGTGAGCTTTGTGATAGGTGATTCATTTATCATTATGTTAAGAGGAACATCTGTAGTTCTGTTCCCAAACTGAATGTAGTACGTTTGTCAATATTGAGAGTAAGTTTGTTAATTTAAAAAATACAAGGTGAGAGAGAGAGAGAGAGAGAGAGAGAGAGAGAGAGAGAGAGAGAGAGAGAGAGGAGAGAGAGAGAGAGAGAGAGAGAGAGAGAGAGAGAGAGAGAGAGAGAGAGAGATAATATCCTTACCTTTCAAAACATAACGGCAGATGTGGCCAGCACCACACCAGCAGATGTGGCCAACACCACACCAGCAGTGTGGCCAACGCCACACCAGCAGTGTGGCCAACACCACACCAGCAGTGTGGCCAACGCCACACCAGCAGTGTGGCCAACGCCACACCAGCAGTGTGGCCAACAGGCCAAGACTGAAAACGCTGTTCCATTAACGTTCTGTTGACGTGAGAACAATCCGAACACTGTCTCAGAGACCATCATTTTAAACTATCACGTAAACTCAGCGTCACTGGGTAATTTTGCTAAGTCTCAATATATAAAAAATAAAATAAAAAAAAAATAAAAAAATAATTGAAGCCGTAAGTACGAACTTTTAAGACGAGTCTCTGACTGTATATGTCAGAATACTACCCATAAGCTCTGATTGTGGTAACGTTTCGCTCAGTGTAGAGCTTTATGAAGACCTGATAAGGCTCTACATAGGCTCACGTCAGGTTAAAACACTTTTATTTTGTCGTCGTGGTATTCAAAGGTAAACAGACAGGTCAGTGTGGGTGTCTAGGTTTGTTAAATTCCTGAGCGTTTGTGCCTCGACTGACTACTCGTCAGCGTCTCTAAACTATGACCAAGGTGTCAGCTGAATTCCAAGTCAAACTGGATCAGTTTAACAACAAGGGGCCTCTAATCTGTGCTGTCAGCAGTGGCTGTCAGGTGTGACAGCCTTCAATGCCACATTCTTACGAGTGTCAAGTCAGGGGTATTTCTTTCAGTGAATATAAGTTCAAGATTCATGTTAGGTTCCTATTTTAGGGGTTTAAGCATTTTTGAATGGCGGTGAACTGGTGATATGCAGCCTTAATGACCCCTCGTGTGGCTAATAGGCTTTAAACCCCATTAACCAACCAATAAGGGTCATTAAGGTTGTATGTCGCTGTTCACCAAGCCTCAGAAGGTTCAATGTATAAAATATGGATTAAATCATCCTCGCAATGTATATACACTGAGAGGTACATACTTCTCAGTGTATATACACTGAGAGGTACATACTTCTCAGTGTATATACACTGAGAGGTACATACTTCTCAGTGTATATACACTGAGAGGTACATACTTCTCAGTGTATATACAATGAAAGGTACATACTTCTCAGTTTATATACAATGAAAGGTACATACTTCTCAGTGTATATACACTGAGAGGTACATACTTCTCAGTGTATATACAATGAGAGGTACATACTTCTCAGTGTATATACACTGAGAGGTACATACTTCTCAGTGTATATACACTGAGAGGTACATACTTCTCAGTGTATATACACTGAGAGGTACATACTTCTCAGTGTATATACAATGAAAGGTACATACTTCTCAGTTTATATACAATGAAAGGTACATACTTCTCAGTGTATATACACTGAGAGGTACATACTTCTCAGTGTATATACACTGAGAGGTACATACTTCTCAGTGTATATACACTGAGAGGTACATACTTCTCAGTGTATATACACTGAGAGGTACATACTTCTCAGTGTATATACACTGAGAGGTACATAATTCTCAGTGTATATACACTGAGAGGTACATACTTCTCAGTGTATATACACTGAGAGGTACATACTTCTCAGTGTATATACACTGAGAGGTACATAATTCTCAGTGTATATACACTGAGAGGTACATAATTCTCAGTTTATATACAATGAAAGGTACATACTTCTCAGTATATATACACTTGCGACGGATGTCATAAGTCATACATGTAAAATAAGAAAAAATCAAGATTACCAAAGTGTTTTGATCTCCGAGTTTATTCGTCACTTTTGACAAAGTCAATTACGACCATTGAAGTAAAAAAAAAAAAAACACCATTCACATTAAGTAACAAATATACTTTGCGAAATGAGGCAGGGAAATGTTAGGTAATATAATCTCTCTCACCACCTGTGTCACTCGTGTTGATATGAACGCTTTCTGGCTCTGCCTACCACCGTGCTGCCAGACGTGTCACGGCCCATTATTCTTAATTTGCTCATTTGTAAGTACGATGCGTTGTTGTAGGCTCATGTAGGCTAAGCTAACCTACAATAACTACAGCAAATATCAGCTGCAAAGTTTACAGGAACGTTTAGAAATAGACGTTTGTAATAGGGTAGGAAAATTACCATTAATAGGTTGAACACACAATTTACAATTATTTTTTAATATTCGTTCAAACATTTACAGCGGCATCAGTTATTATTATTATTTATTAGTTATTTACCAAATCGTAATAACTGTAAACAGCCTACAGGATTCGAACCCGTGCCAAGGCAGTACCAAATTTACAGGTCAGTGCTCTAACCACTACACTGCACTGTGAAGTACTGGATACAGAGTATAGTGCTCAACCCTCAGCGCTGGATAAGTGGAAGTGTATACAATCTGCTTCCATTTCTCTCACAACTGTGTAACTAATTCACACAGACCCACACGAAGGTTAAGAACATCCAAACACAAAGTGTATGTACTCAGAGTACACTATGTGGAAAAAGACTCTTATTTACATCATACCCACAGAGTACAGTATACCCACAGATTACAGTATACCCACAGAGTACAGTATACCCACAGATTACAGTATACCCACAGAGTACAGTATACCCACAGATTACAGTATACCTGCAGAGTACAGTATACCTGCAGAGTACAGTATACCCACAGGGTACAGTATACCCACAGAGTACAGTATACCCACAGGGTACAGTATACCCACAGAGTACAGTATACCCACAGAGTACAGTATACCCACAGGGTACAGTATACCCACAGAGTACAGTATACCCACAGGGTACAGTATACCCACAGGGTACAGTATACCCACAGGGTACAGTATACCCACAGGGTACAGTATACCCACAGAGTACAGTATACCCACAGAGTACAGTATCCCCACAGAGTACAGTATACCCACAGAGTACAGTATACCCACAGAGTACAGTATACCCACAGAGTACAGTATACCCACAGAGTACAGTATACCCACAGAGTACAGTATACCCACAAAAGAGGCGACACTAGCACAAGCTACATATATACTCTCAGGAACATGGAGGTGGTGGTGTAAGACGACCTTGATGTCTGCCAGTTGTCAACCCACTCACCGCTCTTAAGTTGATTCAGGTATAGGTACACATATAAATGCAGTTACATAAATTATCATGCATACATTACCCACGATAACCCCAAAAATCAAAGTGACTTATTTTCATTGGGGTTCTTCTGATATCTTATTTAAACCTTAATAGTCAAAACCGCTAAGTAAATAAGGTAAGTAGAGTTATTTACATTATAATTGCTTTGGTTCCCAGCCTTGACAGACTTGGCAGAAAGATATTCTGGACACTGCTTGTAAGTAATTTTAAAAGCGCGATTTAGCTTCAGTTGTTTTGTTCTGTCTTGGGCCCCCTGACACAGTAAGTGTCAGGGACCCAAGACTGTTCAACTGCCTCCCAGCATACATAGGTGGAATTACCAAAAGACCCCTGTCTGTCTTCAAGAAGGAGCTGGACAGTCACCTAAAGTCAGTACCTGACCAGCCGGGCTGTGGTTCGTACTTCGGTTTACGTGCGGCCAGCAGTAACAGCCTGGTTCATTAGGCTCTGATCTACCAGGAGGCCTGATTACGGACCAGACCACGGGAGCGTTGACCCCTGAAACACCCTCCAGGTATACTCCAGATTGTGCCCCCGTCGTTTGCGAAAGGGAGTGAGGGAGCGAGGGAGGTAGGGGGAGGGAGGCAGACAGGAAGTCAGGCTGTAAGGAAAGGAAATAAAAATTTACAGTGTTGATACGAACAGTTGGTTGAGTGCTCTGGTCAATACAAGGTTCCATATATAAGGCGCACCACACACAAGGTCAAACCAACACTCCAAAATACGAACAAACTAAACTAACAAGCAAGCAATTAAACAGACATTTTCACACAATAAATGTGTATAGGTTAACAGTTACTGTTTCTAATGTTTTTGCGACGATGACTTATGCGGAAAAACGCTGGTTATGCTACGCACTTGCTCTTAAAATCACTGTCGTCTGAAAACTAAAAAATATCAGTTGGATATATTTAAGTCTCGTGACGACATACCTTAAAACAATAATGATTTATGAATGCTGTCTTTCTTATGAATGTTAAGGTCATTTCTGTAAGAGTCTAAGATCATTCCTGTAAGAGCTTAAGGTCATTCCTGTAAGAGTCTAAGGTCATTCCTGTCAGACACAGCAGACGAGTGGGGAAAAGAGTCAGCTGAAGAAACGTAAATTAGACATGAAACTTACCAAACAACCTTTACAGAGACGACAGACAGGAAGACAGGCAGATCCTCACATCATCAACAACCTGTCAGACAGAGCACTGGCCAACACTCATACCTTTATACTGTGGTGTCAGGTTTCCAAGCCCGCTGCTTCGCTGCAGGTCGATGGTCATCGGCAGTATGAGGCTCTCTCAGCAGGAGGCTAACCTCGAGGCCAGGCAGGAGCCTCGCGCCGGACTAAAGAAGCATATAGGTGAGTATAAATAGGAAGTACGTCTATCATGCGCTCAGCAGACAGAGGATCAAGCCTTTACCACGTCTTGCGCTGAATGACTCGCATGGGTTTAACGCCTAACGTGAATTATTTATATTTAGAGAAGCCGCAACCAGCGGTTCAAGTTTGCCGCAGGTAATCGCAGACCTGCACACGACGCGGAGTTTATCATCTGTAAGCACCACTACAGTGACTCCGGATTCCAGAAAGGTTTTATCAAGTGTATCTTGGCCGTCTGACTTTCAGAACCCCCTAAGTCATCATTTCCACAACACTGCATTATAGGTAATAACTCGGCACGTGACACCATCATCAGAGTCACCAGGGCGGACCTAGGGGGCTCGGTGGTCTTCATGGACTCCAACACATAGGGATCCAAGATGCTTGAGCTCCAGTATGACATCGACACACATGAACAAATCACCCAGAGTGAGCATGAAAAATACACCAAAGCCTAACCCTCACCAGCTACCATGCATGAATTATCCAAGACATAAACAGCATGTGCCATAAGATCATAACAATCCAGCACAGACACTGCACCTCACCTCCTGACAGGTGTTTTAGCCAAACACTTGGGCAAACTGGCGACTTTATCCGTAATTCACCTCTTCGCCACTCCGGGGATTTACTCTAGATAAAAGACCTTTATATCACAAACGAAAAATTAGGTAGTCTAGAAATGACTTCCTTTTCACCAGAGTCCTCACCGACCAAGCAAATGGTTTATTACACTCGAAGATAAGACCGGACATGGACCTGCCTATACCTTGCCAGATTTCATGAAACTAACCGCAGTAGAAACTCTTAGTTGTTTTCATTTCTGTAATACTTTTCACAGAAACAGATTCGCCATGGTCATAGGTTCAACTATCATTGTAGTTTAGGTTAATCTGTATAGAGAGTCACTCGAGGCCGAAAGATTCATCAATATCATCCCAAAAATGGTTACACGACTTCGCTAAATGGGCGATATTCTGCTTATTTTCTCCAAAAAAGGCTAAACTTACACAACCCCAAAAATAACCTCAACAGCGTGGGACCGTTGATTCAGTTCAACCTAAAAGAAGAAGCTAATGAAAGCCTTCCTTTCTTAGACGTTCTTCTCATATTTATAGTATACGACACTGAAATCAGAGAACATAGACAAAAGTCATCGTTAATACAGACCAAAGAACGTACTGGATCATCATCACTAAGAATGTAAATGTAATACATCACATCTGGCACTATTAGACTTGACCAGGCAAAAAAGGCAGCCTCCAGGACCACGACATTACAGGTGTCTGTATCATTCCATGTGTAACCAAGACCACTGGCACAGAAGACTATAGCCAAATTATCAAACTATTAAGTTTGTAGGAACTGTAGGTTTGGCAGACATGTAGGCTTACATATCATGTTACAGGCCTCTCAAACTTACTACACACTTGCTCTCATAGCGTTTTTACACCCTCCCCATAGCTCTACCCCCTTTCAAAGCTTAAGGGAAATAACGGGGAATTCGAAATTCCCACACCATGTGGCCGCTGTGACCAGAAATATGTAGGGAGAGACCTACTGTAGCCTATACAACACCAGTATATGTACAGGACTCACACTAGGAAAAATGCCTAATGCCCAGGTGAAATACTGGGACAAGACTGACCATCTGATATCTTGGAAGGACACCCAGCTGGTCAAGGAAATGGACGAAGCACGACTCAGATGTCTGGAAGATGCGCTAATCAGTACATAAAATGCAATCCAACAGAGTCAAGGAGCATTGTGTTTACTCAAACCTGTAGCACAACTCGTCTAGCACAAGCAGGTCATGAGAAGGACTGGTAGACCTCCTGCAGTGAGTCTGTCTTGAACTTCAACCATACAGTGATTTCAGCTACCCGGCCACTCCCTTAACTATGTTTGATATGCATCTCTGCGTATTCACTGAAGAACCCTCTTCCACAGCCGAAATGTCTTAATAAATTTCTACTGCAGTTGTGCTTTTTTTTGAGTGAAAACATCCTTGTTCCATCAAGCAGAGAGAAGACTCCAGTGTCCTAAGATTATCTTCCCTTATACTGATGTGCTCCACGAGCAACTGTACTAAGACGACTTGCAGACAGGCAACGTCACTCTAGGAGGTGTTAATTAAACAATGCTACTCACTCTTAGGCGTCTCTGGCGGGGGTGACGGGTGGTGGTGACCGCTGCCGCTGTGTCTCCTGGAGCAGCCGCAGGGCCTCACCTTGCTGCGGGCCTCCGTGGCCAACACGGGGCCCTGAGGGCACGTGGTAGGCTTACTGGCAGGTGCTGGAACCTTCCCAGGGCTGCCACCACTCTTGGGCGTCGGGGAACGAGTCGGTGAGGGTTTTCCTGACGAGGGACTGGTGGGAGCCTTACTAGTTGGGGAGGTCTTGGTGGGACCAGAAGCAGCTCCCACGGTAAGAGTAGTGGGGCGTCGACACTTGCTGCTACCCAAAGGGGGCGGCGAGGAACGCTGAGACGTGGCTGACGAAGGCGAGGTTTGCTGGACACCCATTATGGTGATCACTCTTAATGACTACCTAGCTGAGTAGTGTGATGTCACTGTGACAGCTGAGAGGTGTGTTGACACTGTGACAGCTGAGAGGTGTGTTGACACTGTGACAGCTGAGAGGTGTGTTGACACTGTGACAGCTGAGAGGTGTGTTGACACTGTGACAGCTGAGAGGTGTGTGTTGACACTGTGACAGCTGAGAGGTGTGTTGACACTGTGACAGCTGAGAGGTGTGCTGACACTGTGACAGCTGAGACGTTATTAAGGTTCCCACACGTGTGGTACCACTGCTGCTACACACCACCTGATGCTGTTACCTTCCAGCACGACGCTCTCACACACACTGCCCCCTTGTAGCACACCACGCCACCCATATCTGTCTCTCTCAACACGCCCATAGTCTATACCGCCTCTCTCACCACGCCCACGTTCTATATTTCTTCCCTCACCACACCCGCCTTCTGCATTCTTACCCCCACCACACCCATGGTCTATATTCCTCCTTCACTACACCCACGGTGCCCATCATTACACCCGCAGTTTCTTCTGACTCACGACACCGGATTAGAGGGTAATCCAGGAAGACATGATTATGGCGTATAAGATCTGAAGAGGATTTATTAATACAAATAAAGAGGCAGACGAGGCGATGACAGAAAATACTGTATTTCTTGAGTCTGGGATGTTTCACCTGATCAGTGGACTGATAGATAGATAGATAGATAGATAGTTAGATAGATAGATAGATAGATAGATAGAGAGAGAGAGAGAGAGAGAGAGAGAGAGAGAGAGAGAGAGAGAGAGAGAGAGAGAGAGAGAGAGAGAGAGAGAGAGAGAGAGAGAGAGAGAGAGAGAGAAGAGCGTGAATCTGGGTTTTTTCCCTGAGAGAGCTTCCGCCAGTAACTCGCGGCGCTGAAGGATGTATATAAGAGGTCCAGACCAAGTCGTTATTGCGAGAAAGTGTCACTCTCTGAAGAGCTTCAGCAAGTCAATGACTTGATAAAGCTCTACACAGAGCCCAACACTCCTCACTAGAAAAGATTGCTTTGCGCCTTTTTGGCTGGGTTACGAGTATCTTGGGCAGGTTAAATCACCACCACCAGATGTAGACCAAACGTAATGTAAACTTTGCCAGATGGATTATTGTCACACTATGCGTCATTATGTACTGGAGTGCGTCACACCCTGCGTCATTATGTACTGGAGTGCGATAAAATTAATGAATTCAGAGACAACTCACTCAGAAATGTTCAAAAAATGGCAAAGTATTTTATCCACAGTGGTAAATTACAAATCATTCTGTAAAAATACCCTAACTTTGCTCACTGTACATAAAGCTAATATTTGCATTAATAACTCATTGCATTTGTTATCAGGTGGGAATGTGTGAATGGTTCATTACCTTTGTAACTTGTTCAGCTATCAAAACTTTGCGGTCCAGTCCCTGGACCCTTTACGTACCACTGTAATCTTTTTGACTGTCGCCCACAGGATGGGTATGGGGTGCATAATAATGATATTAAACTAACTAAATGCGCCTTTTCATTACATGCGCGGATTCACTTAAGATGCCAAGAATGCTCAGGCAGGCTGGCGGCTTTCTGTGTGCTTAAGAATATCTTCTAACATGCAAATCTCACATTGTATATTATGCAAAGGTACAAATATCTATATTTGCAGTCTGACTTAGCACTTTACATAAATTTAAAGATAACTTCTTCCGTCTGAGATATTTTAGGAAGCGAGACGACCTTTATAAAGCAGTGGTGACAGCAGAGCCCGTACAAAGTTTTAAGTGTAGGTACGATAAGGCTCAAGAAGTCAGAATAATGTTAGAACGTGTGTGAGTTGATGGTAGGCGGAGAGCCAAGGAGTGGAGATACGGCCCCAGGAGCAACAGACAGGTAAGTAACCCACCCACATCAATCAATCATGTTAACTCTCTTTAGGGTAACATTGACTTTAATATATTCAATCTACCAATGACCTTCACGCCTAAATCTTGACTTTACCCGCGCCCACCTGCCCTGCCTATCAAATCTTTACCCGTTACCAGATGATATTGTACCTCTCTCCTTCTACAATACTGGTACAGGAGAAGAGCCTGGCACTGACTACATGACTGTACTGGAAAGTGGCTGGCTTCTCCAGCACCTCCCTGCAATGGCTACATGACTTGTACTGGAAAATGGCTGGCTTCTCCAGCACCTCCCTGCACTGGCTACATGACTTGTACTGGAAAATGGCTGGCTTCTCCAGCACCTCCCTGCAATGGCTACATGACTTGTACTGGAAAATGGCTGGCTTCTCCAGCACCTCCCTGCACCGGCTACATGACTTGTACTGGAAAATGTCTGGCTTCTCCAGCACCTCCCTGAATTGGCTACGTGACTTGTACTGGAAAATGGCTGGCTTCTCCAGCACCTCCCTGCACTGGCTACATGACTTGTACTGGAAAATGGCTGGCTTCTCCAGCACCTCTCAAATCTACAAAGGTTCTTAATATGAGGAAGGAGCTAGGTATTTCTAGTATCAGTGATAGGATTCTTGAGATTAACACTGTACACGGTGTTAGAATGTTGAGAAATGAACCAGACACTGTCACAATGTACCTTACTAAGTGTCTAGAAGTAAATACACACATATCTAAATGGATTGTGAAAACGTGCAATTGCATTAAGTTTTATAACCTGCATGAACTATATCACTGTAGACAACACGAGCATTTCACCCCTCCATGGAAGATGTGTTCATTTAATATCACATACCTACAAGTCCCTCCCAAGAAACTCATTGCTAGTAATCCCTTCCTTAAATCACTTGTTAAAGCAACTGCTCAAGAAAAAATTTCTCGCCTAGCTGGTAGTAATAAGTTATCACAAGTTATATACACTGATGGATCTAAACAGGAGACTTCTGGCAGGGCTGCATCTGCTCTTGTTGCCACCTCCCTAGTTAAGAACGATAATAAACTTGTTGAACTAGGCATAAGAATTAACAATTGGGCGCTAAAGCTAACTTATGGCACTGAGCTTGACTCTATCATCATTACTGATTCTAGGTCATCACTGAAGGATCTTAACTCATATAATGACTCCAACAACATGCTCATTGGAGAAGCCAGGTACAGATACTCAAAAATCCGAGACAAAGGAATTAATGTACAATTGCTATGGATCCCATCACACATTGGATTGCTCCTTCATGATAAAATTGTTATGTTAGCCAAGAAGAGTACCCAGAAGGAGAATGTAGAATATAACTTTGGTATATCTGTGTCTAGCATTAGGAATAATATTAGGAGAGAAGTAAATAACGATGAATAACTATGATAACATGAACGTAGATAAGTATGTTTATGGAGCAACTTGTAATGTGAACAGACTGACTGATGTTGTAGTGGCCAGACTTAGGCTTGGTTACAAGTACTTCTGGCAGTTTGGGAGACACACAGATGATCAAACTAAATGTAAATTATGTGATCAGGCATATGGTCACTGTCTTGAACACTATGTGCTTAATTGTCCACTTATTGAGGAATACAGAGATAGACAGTATAATAACCTATGTGACATGTCAAGATATCTTTTTAATGAAAATAAGATACCAGATATACTAAGCTAAATTTGCTTGTAACAGAAAGTGAACTATAGATATGTAGATATAAATCCGTATGTATTCCTGTTATCCCTTTGGGGCCTAGTTCCTAGGCCTTTTGTGTATCCATATGCTCTTGCGCTACCGTCCACAGGATGGATATGGGGTGCACAAAAACTAGCCACATCGGTGGCAAAATCTAATCTGTCTGCTCGGTCAAGCTGAGAGGTGCGGCTTTATTGATTACTGTCCTTCCTCGCTGTGTTTTCCACATGTCTTGCATCTTCCCACTGCATCAAGAAACAAACACAGTTCCTTGCATCTTCCCACTGCATCAAGAAAAACACAGTTCCTTGCATCTTCCCACTGCATCAAGAAACAAACAGTTCCTTGCATCTCCCCACTGCATCAAGAAACAAACACAGTTCCTTGCATCTTCCCACTGCATCAAGAAACAAACACAGTTCCTTGCATCTTCCCAATGCATCAAGAAACAAACAGTTCCTTGCATCTCCCCACTGCATCAAGAAACAAACACAGTTCCTTGCATCTTCCCACTGCATCAAGAAACAAACACAGTTCCTTGCATCTCCCCACTGCATCAAGAAACAAACACAGTTCCTTGCATCTTCCCACTGCATCAAGAAACAAACAGTTTATTGCGTCTTTCCACTACAAGAAACAAACAATTCCTTGCATCTTTCTACTTCATCAAGAAACAAACACAGTGCCCTGGATCTTCCCACTGCATCAAGAAACAAACACAGTGCCCTGGATCTTCCCACTGCATCAAGAAACAAACACAGTGCCCTGGATCTTTCCACTGCATCAAGAAACAAACACATTCCCCAGTTTCACACGAAGGAATATCATTATAATCTCTATAGCAGCATAATATAAGAGTCGAATTTTATGCAGTGTTGGTTTGGGATGACATTATCGTAAAATATGGGCGATAGATCGGTGCCCACTTGCTGGTGGCCTTCTAAACTTTTCTCCTGACGACGACACTTTTAAGGCATTACCGTAGGCGGAGGCGGAGGAAGGTCCGGAAAGTATGATTAATGTGAAGCACATTTTGTAACGCGTTCGTAATAGTGAGTTACGTTCCTTCTGGCAGCTGCTGGTTCAGAACTTCTGCAACGAAGCTACGAAGAGGATACTGACATGTACTACCGAGAGTATTGAGGGAAAAATACAGGGGGAGAGTGAGGCCGTTTTTCGCTTGCCTGTTTCGCCCTGTGACTTGATAAAGCGCTACACTGAGCGAAATGTCGCCACAGTAAACGCCTGCTCTGCATTTTTATCTTTTCTTCAACATCAAATGAGAAGAAAAAATAGCAAAAATTCATCACAGACGTATGTACCGTTGATTAATACACGGGTTAAGTAAATATACATGCAGTATACTTTTAATGTTTGTGTATGTATACCTGTGCTCTCCCCCATAACTTCTGTGCGTCACAAATAACATACTGGGGAAAAAGGACTGGTAGTTCGTATTCCTGCAGCAGTGACTTGAAAAAATAAATTACGAAGTTAGTTTAAAACTGATTGATTTTATGAACGAAATCGGGAAGTTGGATGTCATAGAACTGAGGAAAAGTTGAAAAAGGATGGAGAGTGTGAATGGAAAGGAGAACATAGAAGGGTAAAGTGTGGTGAAGGGAAGTATTTGGTTATGACTGTTGAACCTCAAGACCTATGTGGTTTAAGTTTGGTTTGTAATGAAACTGAGATTTCAGAAGTGGGTTATAATAAGCTTAGAGAAGCATGAAGGTGGGAAAGGCATGCTACAGGGAGGGTAAGAAATTAAATTTTTCTTACAATTTACAAAGAACTGAGACTAGAATGTCATTTAGTGCTTATGTATGGAATATTACGTACTTGCATTCGGACTTACCACACACTAGATATAGCTATCTCCCGAAAGTTAAGCTCCATTCACACAATCGGTAAATATATATGCACTCACTCGAGAATAAAATATTCTGCATCAATTAAAAGATCCATTAATTCGTAATATTTAAATACTTTCCTATAAAAAATATCACCGAGATCCCTACAAGTGTCTTGGAAGTTATAGAAGCCATGTCTAAGGCAATATGGACTTAACTATAGACAGATTATTAAAATTTGTGCCACAGACAGCGATGTGTCAGAAGTCCCACTGATGCCGGCAACATTGTTGAATTCTTAGACAAAGAGCGGTACCAACCACACTCGTCCTCCCTAACTTAGTAAAACTTGTTGCTCATCTGAAGGGCCCACCGAGCCCGCATATTCCTTAGGATAAACATCGAATTTGGCCTAAAAATCCACTAAAAATGAACTTTGCTTTAGTGTGTTGTCGATAAACCAGCACTCGTTTGACGTCTGCCCTTTCATCATGCAGGACCTCAACGTCGCCCTGTAGTGATATATGACTCTTACGGGTTTAACGATTAATTTGATTATAGCAAAAACCACCCTTGCCCGGTAATTGACACAACTATACCATTTTTCCAGAAGCTGTGATAGCTGAGTCACAGAATGGATAGGAATGCAATGTGGCAGATGTTGCAAACGTATGCAATGGGCGGCAGTGTTAGAAATTATTATAAATAATTGTGAGGAGTTTGAGACTTCGTTTAGGGTATTGATGAGAGAAAGAAAAGCATTTGTCTGCAAAAGGTCTCCTTTAACAAATGTTTGTGTTATAAGAGCGGCTGTTTAATGTGTTAGTAGTTGTGGTTGTTATATAATTCAAGATATGGTAAACATGAGGAAATTAAATCTTCATCAGAGTACAAAACAAATTCTGGCCACAAAATAGAGCGAAACACCAACGTCAAAGACCTGGGAGTGATCATGTCGGAGGATCTCACCTTCAAGGACCATAACATTGTATCAATCGCATCTGCTAGAAAAATGACAGGATGGATAATGAGAACCTTCAAAACTAGGGAGGCCAAGCCCATGATGACACTCTTCAGGTCACTTGTTCTATCTAGGCTGGAATATTGCTGCACACTAACAGCACCTTTCAAGACAGGTGAAATTGCCGACCTAGAAAATGTACAGAGAACTTTCACGGCGCGCATAACGGAGATAAAACACCTCAATTACTGGGAGCGCTTGAGGTTCCTAAACCTGTATTCCCTGGAACGCAGGAGGGAGAGATACATGATTATATACACCTGGAAAATCCTAGAGGGACTAGTACCGAACTTGCACACGAAAATCACTCACTACGAAAGCAAAAGACTTGGCAGACGATGCACCATCCCCCCAATGAAAAGCAGGGGTATCACTAGCACGTTAAGAGACCATACAATAAGTGTCAGGGGCCCGAGACTGTTCAACTGCCTCCCAGCACACATAAGGGGGATTACCAACAGACCCCTGGCAGTCTTCAAGCTGGCACTGGACAAGCACCTAAAGTCAGTTCCTGATCAGCCGGGCTGTGGCTCGTACGTTGGTTTGCGTGCAGCCAGCAGCAACAGCCTGGTTGATCAGGCTCTGATCCACCAGGAGGCCTGGTCACAGACCGGGCCGCGGGGGCGTTGACCCCCGGAACTCTCTCCAGGTAAACTCCAGGTAAAGTGAAGGGAGAGGTGCGTGTTAGATGATGACTGATAAAAAGCTGTCTTGTCACAGTTACTGATGAATAACTGCACTTGGGAGAGTTAGAAGAAAGTTTCACAGAACAATTTGACTGATGAGATCATTTATCAGTAATAATATACGAGTATAACCACACCATCATACACACTGACACTCAAGCCAAACCCTCTTATGCTCAGAACAACCACTAACACTAACACTAACACATACACATACACAAAAAATCCATTACACTAATTTAAAATAGACCAAATCTATTAGAAACCCATTAAATTATTTTCGTCTGAAGATTACCCAGAGTTCCCTCAAAAGTAACAGATCCTCGACAGGTCAGGGAAAAAGGCCGAGGTTGTGAGTAAACATGTCAAATCAAAACCAAAAATCAAAATGAAAATCTATATTTCTAAGAAACACACGCAGGAGTTACAACGACTTAGTTTACGGTGAATTTAGTAACAGTGTTGATACAGATGATTCGAAATGTAATTTAATAAATTTACGTGCTCGAAAGACACCCAATTAATATGTAAATTCTCTCAGACAAAGTAACGGTAAAACTTGCATATTACTTCATTCTTGTTAACTGAACTGTGTTGTCTAAGTCAGTCAGTCAGCAGCACACCACACATCACACATCACGGGGCCAGGAGATGTGAATTGACCCCTGCAACCACAAATAGGTGAGTACAGAGACGGGGAGCTGCGCTAACTCTTCACCACTAGTCAAGAATACTTTAATCTCTAAATTAAGATAAGATTGTGTTCGGATTTTAAACCTCGGAGAGTTAGCCACCCAGGAAAACCCAAAAAAGTCAGTGCGTCGTCAAGGGACTATCCATTGTGGTCCTCAATCTTGTCCCCCAGGATGCGACCTACACCAGTCGACTAACACCCAGGTACCTACTTGCTAGATGAACATGGACAGCAGGTGTAAGGAAACACGCCCAGTTTTTTCACCCTTGCCGGGGATCGAACCACGGACACTCAGCGCGTGAAGCGAGAGCATTGCTTACCAGGCCACGGGACACTAAAGATACTTCTACCAGAGCCGGGTTGAATATAAACACTGGAAGAATGAATCTGGCAAAGCGGCAAGTAGAGAGGCGGGGCCAGGAGCTAAGACTTACCCATGCATCCACATATAGGTGAGTACATATAGGTGGGTACCTCTAGAAGTATACATTCTTGTTTTGCCATATATAAAATCGTTTACCATTAAATTATAATTCATTTTCTTTAAAATTTCATTATAGAAAACTACAAAATGTTTTGGGTAACTAACATTTATATGACAAATGAGTATTTCCGTCAGGAATTTATTTGATTGCATTATCGTTATGCAGTTATGCTAATATTTGATTTAGAAAAACACGTAAGCAAACACTAAGACATATTTATTAGAAAACGTTTCGATCCTGGGACCTTGATCACTTCAAACATAGAGGTAGAAAGACATTATATATAGGCTGAGAGTGAGGTGTGAGTGAGGCATGGTGACCTGAAGAATATCATGTTGGGATGAGGACGGGTAGACGTAACACTGGAAACCACAAAATATCTAAAGTACTAACATACATGATACTCAACCAGGCTAAGCAGCACCTACCCAGCAACACATGAGTCACATGATCTCATCGTATACCCGACCTTAACCCAACATGATATTCTTCAGGTCACCATGCCTCACTCACACCTTACTCTCAGCCTATATATAATGTCTTTCTACCTCTATGTTTGAAGTGATCAAGGTCCCAGGATCGAAACGTTTTCTAATAAATATGTCCTAGTGTTTGCTTCCGTGTTTTTCTAAACTAACTTGTCGATATTTATTACCAAGGTTTATACCGTGTTAATATTTATTAACAAAAGTTTTTTTTTTATGAAAAGCGACACTAATCTGATCAAAAATATATGTAAGTCTTGAACCGATAACGCAATACGTACACATACAATTTTGTATCTACGTCATCAGGTAAGAGAAATAAGAGATAAGATACACCGCACGGCATATATACACACCGAGGGGAGAATATATATGATGTGAGAACACAGGATATATACCAGGAGACGTGTATGTCAGTCAGTGTATATATGCTAGGATTTTATTTTAAACCCTATTTTAAGAATTAAAGTATTCTTGTCTGGTGGTGAAAAGGTTTTGGGTACCCTAAGTAACCTTCGTGTAGTCGATAGACATTAAACCCCATTAATCAACCATCCTTAATTCATATTTTAGGGATTAAAATCTTCACTAGAATAGTCGACTGGATATAAACCTAGCTAGTAGGTTTATTCAGGTACAGGTGTACATAAATACAGTTCCATAAATTATCATACATAGCAGCCTGGTGGCCTGGTGGCTAAAGTTCCCGCTTCACACACGGAGGGCCCGGGTTCGATTCCCGGCGGGTGGAAACATTTCGACACGTTTCCTTACACCTGTTGTCCTGTTCACCTAGCAGCAAATAGGTACCTGGGTGTTAGTAAACTGGTGTGGGTCGAATCCTGGGGGACAAGATTAAGGACCCCAATGGAAATAAGTTAGACAGTCCTCGATGACGCACTGACTTTCTTGGGTTATCCTGGGTGGCTAACCCTCCGGGGTTAAAAATCCGAACGAAATCTTATCTTATCTTATGTGTAGATGACCCAGGATGACCCGACAAAGTGATTTATTTCCATTGTGGTCCTTGTAATGTCTTATTATTTAAACCTTAAACTCAACTGTGTGAAAACCATTTACAATAAAAGGAAATATACTAGGAAAAAGGTAAACTAATTATCTACATTAACATTAAAGAGATGATCAGATCACAGTAATAGGTACATCACTCTCCACCCTTTCTGTAGCTTCATTCATTAGGAAAAGTTGGTCGATGGATCTATAATTTCCTCACTAACAGAACACAGAGAGTAGTCGTCAACAGAGTAAAGTCCGAGGCAGCTACGGTGAAAAGCTCTGTTCCACAAGGCACAGTACTAGCTCCCATCTTGTTCCTCATCCTCATATCCGACATAGACAAGGATGTCAGCCACAGCACCGTGTCTTCCTTTGCAGATGACACCCGAATCTGCATGACAGTGTCTTCCATTGCAGACACTGCAAGGCTCCAGGCGGACATCAACCAAATCTTTCAGTGGGCTGCAGAAAACAATATGAAGTTCAACGATGAGAAATTTCAATTACTCAGATATGGTAAACATGAGGAAATTAAATCTTCATCAGAGTACAAAACAAATTCTGGCCACAAAATAGAGCGAAACACCAACGTCAAAGACCTGGGAGTGATTATGTCGGAGGATCTCACCTTCAAGGACCATAACATTGTATCAATCGCATCTGCTAGAAAAATGACAGGATGGATAATGAGAACCTTCAAAACTAGGGAGGCCAAGCCCATGATGACACTCTTCAGGTCACTTGTTCTATCTAGGCTGGAATATTGCTGCACTCTAACAGCACCTTTCAAGGCAGGTGAAATTGCCGACCTAGAAAATGTACAGAGAACTTTCACGGCGCGCATAACGGAGATAAAACACCTCAATTACTGGGAGCGCTTGAGGTTTCTAAACCTGTATTCCCTGGAACGCAGGAGGGAGAGATACATGATTATATACACCTGGAAAATCCTAGAGGGACTAGTACCGAACTTGCACACGAAAATCACTCACTACGAAAGCAAAAGACTTGGCAGACGATGCACCATCCCCCCAATGAAAAGCAGGGGTGTCACTAGCACGTTAAGAGACCATACAATAAGTGTCAGGGGACCGAGACTGTTCAACTGCCTCCCAGCACACATAAGGGGGATTACCAACAGACCCCTGGCAGTCTTCAAGCTGGCACTGGACAAGCACCTAAAGGCAGTTCCTGATCAGCCGGGCTGTGGCTCGTACGTTGGTTTGCGTGCAGCCAGCAGCAACAGCCTGGTTGATCAGGCGCTGATCCACCAGGAGGCCTGGTCACAGACCGGGCCGCGGGGGCGTTGACCCCCGAAACTCTCTCCAGGTAAACTCCAGGTACCTTTCAGCCGTCTTCCTGAGCTGGTTCATGCTATGACAGGCTGAGACATGGGCAGGCAATCCATTCCACTCCTTTATTGCTATACAATAAAAGGGGTTTGAAGTCTGACTACCTACTGTGGGTAATTCAAAGTTGTGTTTCCTTTCCCTGGTACTATTCTTGTTTTGGTTCCCAGCCTTGACAGACTTGGCAGAAAGATGTTCTATACTCTCCTTGTCAGCAATTTTCTAAACGTGATTTAAGTTCAGTTGTTTTACTCTGTTTTCTACATTCAGCATATCCAGTTGTAGTTCATCCTGGCCTACATGCTCTATTGGACCCAGAATATATACATCGATAAGTGTATATATCCTGGGTGTGTATATCTTTGAGTGTATATATGCTGAGAGTTTAGTTTCAGTGGCGAACCTACATTTTTGGGTCCCTGAAGCTTGAACTGTTATGGGGTCACCTTAGCAACCAGCAATGACTGTGTGACTTTGTAAATGGTCCAAGTCGGACCATTTACAAAGTTCCTCTCTCCTATGTGCGGATTATTTGTGTATTGTTCCAGCCACAGTAAAGTGCCTTTTTGTTATTTATAGCCTACATCATACTTTAATAGCCTTTTAATTTTTATTTTAACTATTATTTTGTATTGAATTACACTATATTGCTAATATTATTAAGTTTTAAAAATCCTTTCTCAAGCAGTAGACCCAAAATTTTTAAGCAATGTGGACTAAAGTGGCTTCTGGAGCCCCTCCGAGATCAGGGTTCCTGAAGCTTAAGCTTAATTAGTTTCGTAGTAGATCCGCCCGTTTACTTTGATCCATATTTTAATGATAAACGTATTTTTGAGGGACGGTGTACGAGGTTATCTGCAGCCTTAATAACCAGAGTGCAGTCGATAGGTTCTAATGCAATCAACCAGCCACCTAACCTTGTGCTATGTCAACAACAGCAACAGCAAAAACAACAGCTCCAGTAACGATAATGATGATGATGATGATGATAATAATAATAATAATGATAATGATAATAATAATATAATAATAATAATAATAATAATAATAATAATTATTATTATTATTATTATAATAATAATAATTATTATTATTATAATAATAATTATTATTATTATTATAATAATAATTGTTATTATAATAATTATTATTATGATAATAATAATTATTATTATGATAATAATAATTATTATTATGATAATAATAATTATTATTATAATAATACAGATCTAGTTTACATTATTGGCATACTATATAGAAAGTCCCTGGTTATGTAGAGTATTTCGGGCAGCCTCAGTTAATCTTGTTCCCCAGGATGCGACCCACGACAGTCATACAACACCCAGGTATCTACTTCCTACTAAGTGAACAGGGGCAGCAGGTGTAAGGAAATATGCCCGACGTGCAGGAGATCCATCACGGACCCTCAGTGTGTAAGCTGAGGCGCTGTCAACCAGCCAAGAGTGCCAGTGCCTATTACTATTAAATGCAGACTCCAGGTGTATGCAGATGACACAGCTTTGCTAGTGCCAGAACCGACAACGATTCATTACTCTTGTCTGGTGGTGAACAGGCTGCATGCAGCCTTAAAGATCTTCGTGTAGTTGATAGATAGGTAGGCATTAAAGGTAGACAGGTAAAAAACTAGAAACAAGCAGACGAACAAGCATAGAAACAATTAAATAAAACAGATAGAGGCAAACAAGGAGAAAGGTAAGAAAAAAAATAGACAGACAAGCAGGCTGATAGACAGGTAGGCAAGGTATAAACTACCAAACAAAATATACATTTAGTGAACGCAGCCAAACAGCAACTAATTGAAACTCAAACCCTGTAAACCCACACCAATTAATTCTCCATTTGCTTGCTGCACTGATGGTGTGATCAAAATATAGGCCCAGATAAATGGTACACACGCAGAGTCCAATAAATTATTTAAGTAAAATAAAAAAAAATCCTGCTTTGTTAAGAGTGAAAGATCGGCAGAATATATGCGATTGATGGAGGGGTTTACAGGGCTTAAGACTGGGTATGTTATGATAGAGATGCTTGTGTCTTCTGCAGCTGACAACGGGAGGCTCTCAGCAGCTTGGTTTGTGTTTCAGTAAACGCTATGAGCAATATGAAACTTCATATTGTTCCAGACCATGAAGCTGAACTCTTCTCCAGGCTGAGGGACTGATAACCTTGTTCCAGACCATGGAGCTGAAACTCGTTCTCCAGTGAGGGACTGATCACCTTGTTCCAGACCATGGAGCTGAACTCTTCTCCAGGCTGAGGATGATTCACCTTGTTCCAGACCATGAAGCTGAACTCTTCTCCAGGCTGAGGGACTGATCACCTTGTTCCAGACCATGAAGCTGAACTCTTCTCCAGGCTGAGGGACTGATCACCTTGTTCCAGACCATGGAGCTGAACTCTTCTCCAGGCTGAGGGACTGATCACCTTGTTCCAGACCATGGAGCTGAACTCTTCTCCAGGCTGAGGGACTGATCACCTTGTTCCAGACCATGGAGCTGAACTCTTCTTCAGGCTGAGGGACTGATAACCTTGTTCCAGACCATGGAGCTGAACTCTTCTTCAGGCTGAGGGACTGATAACCTTGTTCCAGACCATGGAGCTGAACTCTTCTCCAGGCTGAGAGACTGATTACCTTAAAAACTATTCCTCCAAGGTTGATAGACTGATTACATCACCTTTGTTTCACTGCTGTACCTGGTACCTCCGTATTTGACTGAAGAGGCCTACTATGTGGGCAAAACTGTTGCACATGTGTCTTAATTATCATCTCGTCGGTATTTTACACAATTTTTAACATGGACGTAAATTTGATGCATTGGTCTTCACACAATGAACATAGCTCTGTCACCAAGGTTTATTTTCCTGTTTGCGTGGGTAACTTTGTTAGATTGTTCTTTCTCCTTCTGCATGTCAGAAGCCTCGTCCATTTCTTAATTTTATGAGCACGTGTCATGTTGAAAGTTAAGTCTTATTTTCAACTACGATTTACATGTTCTTCTGACTTACATCAGTGCTCTTCGTTTCTATCAATGTCACATAAGTTCTGTCACTTTCTTGGTCAATATCAAGAAAGTGACTAGAGAGATTATTAAATGTACGGTTCTCTCAGTGGGGATTTAGAACGAGTTCCGTGACACCGGTAAATGAGGCAGCTGGACGAGCGGTGTTTTTCTCTGGTGTAACTGTTCTCCAGGGATTACACTAATGGCTTTGTTTTCTTTCTTTGCAGCATCAGCTTTCACCACTGTCCAAAGTAAATGAATACGATGGTAACAAAGCGCATCCCAGATTTCTATTCTCAGTAATAAGAATCACGTTCATCAACAACACTTGGTCAGCTTTCAAGGTGTTTGTTCTCTTTGTCCTCTTAAGTGTTTCACCATGATGAAAAAAATAAGTTTTATCTTTTTTATATGTTACCATAAAAACCTTTACTGTAGCCTCTACTTCTGGAAAACCTGGTAAACTTCTTCACCTTGTTGGCGTGCTGTCAGTATGTCAGCTTGGTGCTGCTGCTCCAGAAAATTCTGACATGATCTTATTCTAATGAATTTTTCCAATTGTTCTGCGGTAATCAATCAATATGGCAACGACAAACTCATTTTTCCTGAGAGCTGTACATGAGTGGGTGACTGCATCATGAGTGCTGCCTCAGTGCTACTGCTCGACGTTCAGCTGTGAGGTCAAAGAGGGATAGTGTCTGGTTTGAGGCTGAAGTCAAGTGTTCCTCCGGCAAGTTGAATGCCTTTGTTCACTATTACTTCAGTGGTCCACGGTAATTAGATTGACAGTGAATCTGTCGTAAAGAAAAGTCTCGTTGCATGTTTGAATAGGTCTCCTCCAGTTATGTCTTGTGGGTTCAGTAAACTGGGAGATGAAGGCGCCAGTCACTCTGTTTTCACGGAGTCGTCCAAGCAGGATGTCTACCTTGTCAGTTTAAATCACCAGTGTGGTTGGTCTCAAGTCACCCTGTAAAACCTCTTCCCGCTAACCTTACCAGTGATTCAGCTTATGCAGACGGATTCTAGCTGTACTGTTTTTCTTCCAAGACATTATTGATTAACTCTTCAGTAATGACTAACTCAACTGCTAGGTAACGTAGCCTTGCGTACAAACATCTTACTATTCGTTAACATAAAGTTAAAAATTGCATGAAAATTACCCATCATTAGCACAATGCATTCACATTTCTTAGCGTGTGGCCGTGCTATTTAAGTTGCTTTCGTAAACATAGTTTGATCCAAGACATCTTTAATATTCTGAGTGCTTTCTTCCCACTGAATGGCGACAGATTGACATACAGTTTCCAGCACTGATGATATTTCTATCGAGGGAGCATTGATACTTCATTGTGATCTCTTGTTGCAGTAAAGCCTGTCCAAGAGCTGATTTGCTGGTCAGCTGAATCCTGCTCGCGCACCATTACCCAGAGCAGTTCTGCTGACGTGCGCTCAAAACTGCAGCTACGAGAGTTATAGGAAGGTTATTTGTACAAATATTTGCAGAGCTTTCCCTTTCTCAACAGTGTAAGTTTGAAAGTTGTTGCTCAGATGACAGGTCGGTTTGTTGCTTGTCTTTCTTGCTGACAGTTTTTGTTGTTGGTTGTGGTGGCATGCAAGACAGCGAAATGAAATTTCAGCTAGATTGACCAACTACTCTTGTATCAATATTATAAAAAAAAAAAAAAACGAGCACAGGAAGGAAGATGGATGCTGTCTGTGTTGACATTTTCCAGCTCTGAACACGAAGAGTGCAAGAATAAATCACTGCTTTTATTACTCTCAGAGCACCGCTAGCTCAAGGAAGAAGCTTGTGCTCTGAAGAAAATGTTTTGCTGACAGTTGCAAGGCATACTCCAGGGTAAATGAGCAATGAGCCAAGGCAATTTGCTTATGTGAGCCAAAGACTCTTAGCTTACCACCAGGAAGAATAAAAAAAATTAAATCACTTAGGTCAGTTAGATACGTAATCGATAGCCATAGATTCATTTAATAATTTGTGTTTCCAGACTCCACCTTACGATTTCTAAGTCAATTATTATTTTTGTCGAGTCTGACCTCATCCATTCCAGTTATGCTCACAAATGCGATTTGTCCAGTGAGATCAGACAGAGTAACAATCTGTGGGGTTAAAAAAAATGATCACTGCGAATATTTCCACGCATCATATCGAGAGCATCCATCTCTATTTTATGGTACGAGTTCTAATCTGTCGTCATGAAAATGATTTTCATCCGGATTTGGGGTGCAAAGTCATTATAACGGGTTCTGTGGTAGTGTTGAGTTGAAATGTTACGATATGATTGTTAACTCTTGTGTCTCACTGTTGGCTTCCAGGGTTCATGACTGTTTAATCCTCTGATACACTCTGTCACGCGCTGACAGATGAGACTTTTGCGTTGTGTTCAGCCTCAGAATGTTGTTGTTGTTCAAACCTGGTCAGTGACTTTTAATGCTGCACATTGGAAACAACAGCTGGATTTGTTAGGTAAAAGGACATAAGTGCAACTAATGTGACAATTTATTGTGGCATTTCATTGTCACATTAGTTGCACTTGTGTCTTTTAACCCAACATATTGTCGGTAATTCTACCATTAATACAACATTCTAACATTAATACAACAGCTGGATTGTCTCTTGCATAGTTGGCAACTGGCTCCTGGTGCCTCCGTGGTGCTGCCTCTCAAAGTACAATTCACGAAGTCATCCTTGATACCTAAAACAGTTATCATGACTCAAGAAATCGTAATGACACGATTGCAAATAAACCATACCCCCGGCCGGGATTGAACCCGCGGTCATAGAGTCTCAAAACTCCAGCCCGTCGCGTTAGCCACTAGACCAGCTAGCCACAATAAGATTCATCCAACTAGGTATATTTCTACACCGTAGGAAAGTTAGCACAGGCACCTCTGCGCGGGATTGACCGCGGGTTCAATCCCGGCCGGGGGTATGGTTTATTTGCAATCGTGTCATTACGATTTCTTGAGTCATGTTGACGGCAGTGAAGGGACTTGAGCTAGAGTTCGTCACGGCCACGCTAGCTGGAGATTCGTCTGTAAAAACTTGCATTTGTGGTCACAGAGGTGCCTGTGCTAACTTTCCTATGGTGTAGAAATATACCTAGTTGGATGAATCTTATTGTGGCTAGCTGGTCTAGTGGCTAACGCGACGGGCTGGAGTTTTGAGACTCTATGACCGCGGGTTCAATCCCGGCCGGGGGTATGGTTTAAAACAGTTATTTAAGAAAACTCTCTATCATATTTACCTTCCCACTACTTCTGTTGTCACCAGTGTTTAAGTCACCTCTGTATTCGACTAAAGAAGCCTGCTGAGCAGGCAAGGGGTTTCTTAATGTCTTATTTATTTTACAAATAAAAAAACACGAATCTGTACACCGGTGGATACGGTTTCCCACAGGGAAGTGCTCCCATTCCTGAGACACGGTGCTACCTCATTCATGGGGAAGCGCTAAACCCACGAGGAACGTACAGCACCTGTCTAGAGTGCAGATGAACAAGAGTATTGGCGAACAGGATGGGATAACAAACAGTGTTCCCTGAACCCACTGGATGCTAGAATAATTCCGAGGGTGAGAGTGCCAGATGGTGTATGTGAAACATCTGGGTGTTTTTAGTACGAAGATGTTTCGCAACCAGTGGCATTTTCAGTTCACAACTGAGATTACATACCTTATCTTCCACTGTCTCCACCTGGCGAAACATCTACACAGTGAAGATGGGTAACCCAGGTGTTGCAAATGTGTAAAGTTTATCAACTTGTGTATCATTAGCGTAGTAAAGACAGGTAGTACGTAGACAAACTCTCCAAACACCTCTTGGTTGGTTGGTTAATGGGTGTTTCAAGCCTATCGACTACGCTAGGCTCATTAAGGCCCCCCACATAACCTTTTCACCACCAGACAAGAATACTTCTCAGCATATATACGCTGAGAGAAACACATCCCTCAGTGTATTTCTCTCAGCCATACACCGGGAAGTACCAAGTTAAGAACAAAGGATGAAACTGAGAAAGGAATCTAAGAGAAACTACGAAATCTGGTGAAGATTGTGGAACGACACGGCGCTGAGCTGACTCGCTGAGCAGGGGAATAGGAAGCTTCCCTGAACAATACACAGACAATCGTACAATCTACTAACCAAGTCTTGCCCTCAGTGAAGACAATCCCGTAATGGGCCGCTCGCATTACCAAAATTACTCCCATAAGAAAAAACATAATTCATGAATGGATCGTTCTAGGAAGCTGGAGTCTAATGAAGACAGAGAATTTTATGTCCCTCTTCCAGTTCCTCTTCTTCCCTACTGTCTGTCCGTGTGCGTCTGTAAGTCTGTGTTTGTGTCTGTCAGTTTGTGTTTATGTCTGTGTCTGTTAGTCTGTGTCTATGTCTGTGTGTGTGTCTGTTAGTGTCTGGAGAATACCTGGAGTATACCTGGAGAGGGCTTTGGGGGTCAACGCCCCCGTGGCCCGATCTGTGACCAGGTCTCATGGTGGATCAGGGCCTGATCAACCAGGCTGTTACTGATGGCCACACACAACCCGACGTACGAACCACAGCCCGGCTGGTCAGGTACTGACTTTAGGTGCATATCCAGCACCTTCTTGAAGACAGCCAGGGGTCTATGGTAATCCCCCTTATGTATGCTAGTGGCGCCCCTGCTTTTCAGTGGGGGAATGTTGCATCGTCTGGCGAGTCTTTTGTTTTCATAGGGAGTGAGTTTCGTGAGCAAGTTTGGTACTAGTCCATCTTGGATTTTCCAAGTGTATATAACCATGTATCTCTCCCGCCTGCATTCTAGGGAGTACTGGTTGAGGAACTTCAAACGTTTCCAGTAACTGAGGTGTTTTATTGCAGTTAATGTGTGCCATGAAGGTTCTCTGTACATTTTCTAGGTCAGCAATTTCACCTGCCGTGAAAGGTGCTGTTAGTGTGCAGCAATATTCCAGCCTAGATAGAAAAAGCGACCTAAAGAGTGTCATCATGGGCTTGGCATCCCTAGTTTTGAAGGTTCTCATTATCCATCCTGTCATTTTTCTAGTAGATGCAATTGATACAATGTTGTGGTCTTTGAAGGTGAGATCCTCTGACATTATCACTCCCAGGCCTTTAACAGTAGTTTCTCGCTCTATTGTGTGGTTGGAATTTGTTTTATACTCCGATATAGTTTTAATTTCCTCACGTTTTCCATATCGGAGTAATTGAAATTTCTCATCATTGAACTTCATATTGTTTTCTGCGACCCATTTAAAGATTTGATTGATGTCCGCCTGGAGTCTTGCAGTGTCGTCAGTGGAGGACACTGTCATGCAAATTCAGGTGTCATCTGCAAAGGAAGACACGGTGCTGTGGCTTACATCCCTGTCTATATCGGATATGAGGATGAGGAACAAGATAGGAGCAAGTACTGTGCCTTGTGGAACAAAGCTTTTCACAGTAGCCACCTCAGACTTTGCTCTGTTTGCAACTACTCTTTGTGTTCTATTTGTTAGGAAATTATAGATCCATCTACCAGCTTTTCCTGTTATTCCTTTATCATGCATTTTGTACGATATTACACCATGGTCACACTTGTCAAAGGCTTTTACAAAGTCTGTGTATACTACATCTTCGGTTTCTTTGTTTTCTAAAGCATCCAGGACCTTGTCATAGTGGTCCAGTTCAGTGGCGATCTTCCTTCTTAGACCCTTTCAAAGACTTTTATGATATGGGATGTTAGCGCTGTCTATCTGTAGTTCTTTGCTATTGCTTTACTGCTCCCTTTGTGGACTGGAGCTCTGTTTAAGGTGAGTTTGGTGCAGAGATTTAACAGTTCGTGTGTGTGCGAGTTTTCATCTGAGCTGTCTCCTGGGGTTATCTCTGCCGTCAACATGGCTCACGAAGTCGTAATGACACGACTGACGGCTTTGAGGGGACTTGAGCTAGAGCTAGTCACAGTCATGCTGGTGGGAGATTCGTCTTTAAAAACTTGCATTTGTGGTCACAGTGGTGCCTATGCTAACCTTCCTATGGTGTATAAATATACTTAGTTGGACGAATTTTGTTATAGCCAGCTTGCCCAGTGGCTAGCGCTTTGGTCTGAAGTTTTGTGACTCTCTGATCGCGGATTCTATTCCCTCCCGTGGCATGGTTTGGTTATCTCTGCTACAACATTATTTGCTACATTCCTCCATTTTGGGTCCCTTAGGCTGAAATCCCCCAGGAGCAACATGTCTGAGGCAGAAGCTGGAAGATTTTCCAGACAGTGATCTATTTTCAAAAACTGTTCCTGGAACTGTTGGGAAGTTGCATCAGGAGGCTTGTATACAACCACAATGACCAGGTTTTGGTTCTCGATCTTTACTGCCAAAACTTCAACTACATCATTTGAAGCATTTAGTAGTTGCGAGCATATCAGTGACTCTGTGACGTACAGGTCAACCATTTCCCCCCTTTTGCCTGTTCACTCTGTCACATCTGTACAGGTTGTAACCCGGGATGCATATTTCATTGTCAAAATGATCCTTTATGAGAGTCTCTCTGAAATCTGCAAACACTGAGAGATACCAGCAGACAGGCGGATGCTAGACCTCATCAGACAGGTGTATACTAGACACCAGCAGACAGAGGGATGCTAGACACCAGCAGACAGAGGGATGCTAGACACCAGCAGACAGGCGGATGCTAGACCTCATCAGACAGGTGTATACTAGACACCAGCAGACAGGTGTATACTAGACACCAGCAGACAGGTGGATGTAAAAACTCTGCTTTCCATCAACTCTCCGGTTTGAAGTTCAATCAACTATGATGAGCATCTCTCTTCATTTTTTATTTACGGCATGGAATTTTTTTTAGTTAGGGGGAGGAGGGGGCTAAAGGGGGTGGGTTAATATTCCTTTGTGTGGTAAATTGGGGCATTTGTGTAAGGGAGGGGGGGAAGAGAGAGGGAAGGGAGGGTGGGGGAGAGGGAGGAAGCATCAAGAAGAGGGAAGGAGAGGAATGAGGAGGAAAGAAGGAAGTACATGGGAGAACATGGGAGTACTTGATAATACAAGGGAGAATATGGGAGTACTTGATAATACAAGTTACCACTGCTGGGTACCACTGTTAATTACCAATGCTGGGTATCACTACTAGTTACCACTGCTTGTAGTTAGCACTGCTTCTACTGCAGGATGCTGTGGTGTGAGCAGAGGGAAGCAACTGTATGTTCCGAGCAGATTCCCAGCAGTCACCAGGATGCTGATGGTCACCACCAGCACTACTAACTACCACCACTACCACAACTACCACTACTATCTACCCTGGGTAGGTGTTGGTCAGCTGGTCTTCCTGATGTAGTTACTGAACTAACATACAGCATCATTATCTCCTACTCTCCCTCTTCTCCTCCTACTCCTACTCTCCCTCTTCTCCTCCTACTCCTACTCTCCCTCTTCTCCTCCTACTCCTACTCTCCCTCTTCTCCTCCTACTCCTACTCTCCCCTCTTCTCCTCCTACTCCTACTCTCCCTCTTCTCCTCCTACTCCTACTCTCCCTCTTCTCCTCCTACTCCTACTCTCCCTCTTCTCCTCCTACTCCTATCTCCTCCCTTTTCCCCCTCCTACTCCTACTCTCCCTCTTCTCCTCCTACTCCTACTTTCCCTTTTCTCCTCCTACTCCTACTCTCCCTCTTTTCCTCCTACTCCTACTCTCCCTTTTCTCCTCCTACTCCTAAATCTCCCCTCTTCTCCTCCTACTCCTACTTTCCCTTTTCTCCTCCTACTCCTACTCTCCCCTCTTTTCCTCCTACTCCTACTCTCCCTTTTCTCCCCCTACTCCTACTCTCCCTCTCTCCTCCTACTCCTACTCTCCTTTTTCTCCTCCTACTCTCCCTCTTCTCCTCCTACTCCTACTCTCCATTTTCTCCTCCTACTCCTACTCTCCCTCTTCTCCTCCTACTCCTACTCTCCCTTTTCTCCTCCTACTCCTACTCTCCCTCTTCCCCTCCTACTCCTACTCTCCCTTTTCTCCTACTACTCCTACTCTCCCTTTTCTCCTCCTACTCCTACTCTCCCTTTTCTCCTCCTACTCCTACTCTCCCTTTTCTCCTCCTACTCCTACTCTCCCTCTTCTCCTCCTACTCCTACTCTCCCTTTTCTCCTCCTACTCCTACTCCCTTCTTCCCCGGTTTCCATTCTCTCAGTAATACTTCCTTAACCTCCCTCCCTCCCTCCTGTTACCCTTATTCCCTCCTCCTTACTCTCCCTCCCTCCTGCTTACCCTCCTTCCCTCCTGTTTACCCTCTTTCCCTCCTGCTTACTCTCCCTCCCTCCTGCTTACCCTCCTTCCCTCCTTCTTACCCTCGTTCCCTCCTGCTTACCCTCCTTCCCTCCTGCTTACCCTCCATCCCTCCTGCTTACCCTCCTTCCCTCCTGCTTAACCTCCTTCCCTCCTGTTTACCCTCCTTCCCTCCTGCTTACCCTTCTTCCCTCCTGCTTACCCTCCCTCCCTACTGCTTACCCTCCTTCCCTCCTGCTTGCCCTCCCTCCCTACTCCTTACCCTCCTTCCCTCCTGCTTACCCTCCTTCCTTCCTGCTTACCCTCCCTACCTCCTGCTTACCCTCCTTCCCTCCTGCTTACCCTCCTTCCCTCCTGCTTACCCTCCCTTCCTCCTGCATACCCTCCTTCGATCCTGCATAGTCTCCTTCCCTCCTGCTTACCCTCCTTCCCTCCTGCTTACCTTCCCTCCCTCCTGCTTACCCTCCTTTCCTTCTGCTTACCCTCCTTCCCTCCTGCTTACCCTCCCTCCCTCCTGCTTACCCTCCTTCCCCCCTGCTTACCCTTCTTCCCTTCTGCTTACACTCCTTTCCTCCTGCTTACCCTCCTTCCCTCCTGCTTACCCTCCTTCCCTCCTGCTTAACCTCCTTCCCTCCTGCTTACCCTCTTTTCCTCCTGCTTACCCTCCCTCCCTCCTGCTTATTCTCCTTCCCTCCTGCTTACCCTCCTTCCCTCCTGCTTACCCTCCTTCCCTCCTGCTCATCCTCCTTCCCTCCTGCTTACCCTCCTTCCCTCCTGCTTACCCTCCTTCCCTCCTGCTTATCCTCCTTCCCTCCTGCTTATCTTCCTTCCCCCCTGCTTACCCTCCTTCCCCATTGCTATATCCTTCTTCCCTCCTGCTTGCCCTCCTTCCCTTCTGCTTACCTCCTTCCCTCCTGCTTACCCTCCTTCCCTCCTGCTTTCCTTTTTTCCCTCCTGCTTACCCTCCCTCCCTACTGCTTACCATCCTTCCCTCCTACTTACTCTCCTTTCCTCCTGCTTACCCTCGTTCCCTTCTGCTTACCCTCCTTCCCTCCTGCTTACCCTCTTTTTCTCCTTCTTACTCTCCCTCTTTCCTGCTTACCCTCCTTCCCTCCTGCTTACCCTCCTTCCCTCCTGCTTACCCTCCTTCCCTCCTGCTTACCCTCCTTCCCTCCTGCTTACCCTCCTTTCCTCCTGCTTACCCTCCTTCCCTCCTGCTTACCCTCCTTCCCTCCTGCTTACCCTCCTTCCCTCCTGCTCATCCTCCTTCCCTCCTGCTTACCCTCCTTCACTCCTGCTTATCCTCCTTCCCTCCTGCTTATCTTCCTTCCCCCCTGCTTACCCTCCTTCCCCATTGCTTATCCTTCTTCCCTCCTGCTTGCCCTCCTTCCCTTCTGCTTACCCTCCTTCCCTCCTGCTTACCCTCCTTCCCTCCTGCTTACCTTCTTCCCTCCTGCTTACCCTCCTTCCCTCCTGCTTAACCTCCTTCCCTCCTGCTTACCCTCTTTACCTCCTGCTTACCCTCCCTCCCTACTGCTTACCATCCTTCCCTCCTACTTACTCTCCTTTCCTCCTGCTTACCCTCGTTCCCTTCTGCTTACCCTCCTTCCCTCCTGCTTACCCCTCTTTTTCTCCTGCTTACTCTCCCTCTTTCCTGCTTACCCTCCTTCCCTCCTGCTTACCCTCCTTCCCTCCTGCTTACCCTCCTTCCCTCCTGCTTACCCTCCTTCCCTCCTGCTTACCCTCCTTCCCTCCTGCTTATCCTCCTTCCCTCCTGCTTATCTTCCTTCCCCCCTGCTTACCCCCCTTCCCCATTGCTTATCCTTCTTCCCTCCTGCTTGCCCTCCTTCCCTTCTGCTTACACTCCTTACCTCCTGCTTACCCTCCTTCCCTCCTGCTTACTCTTCTTCCCTCCTGCTTACCCTCCTTCCCTCCTGCTTACCCTCCTTCCCTCCTGCTTACCCTCTTTACCTCCTGCTTACCCTCCCTCCCTACTGCTTACCATCCTTCCCTCCTACTTACTCTCCTTTCCTCCTGCTTACCCTCGTTCCCTTCTGCTTACCCTCCTTCCCTCCTGCTTACCTTCTTTTTCTCCTGCTTACTCTCCCTCTTTCCTGCTTACCCTCTTTCACTCCTGCTTACCCTCCTTCCCTCTTGCTTACCCTCCTTCCTCCCGCTTACCCTCCTTCCCTCCTGCTTACCCTCCTTCCCTCCTGCTTACCCTCCTTCCCTCCTGCTTACCCTCCTTCCTTCCTGCTTACCCTCCTTCCCTCAGGCTCATCCTCCTTCCCTCCTGCTTACCCTCCTTCCCTCGTGCTTATCCTCCTTCCCTCCTGCTTACCCTCCTTCCCTACTGCTTACTCTCCTTCCCTCCTGTTTACCCTCCCTCCCTCCTGCTTACCCTCCTTCCCTCCTGCTTACCCTCCTTCCCTCCTGCTCACTCTCCTTCCCTCCTGCTTACCGTCCCTCCCTACTGCTTACCCTCCTTCTCTCCTGCTTGCCCTCCTTCCCTCCTGCTTACCCTCCTTCCCTCCTGCTTACCCTCCTTCTCTCCTGCTTGCCCTCCTTCCCTCCTGCTTACCCTCCTTCTCTCCTGCTTACCCTCCTTCCCTCCTGCTTACCCTTTTTCTCTCCTGCTTACCCTCCTTCCCTCCTGCTTGCCCTCCTTTCCTCCTGCTTGCCCTTCCTCCCTCCAGCTTACCCTCCCTCCCTCCTGCTTTAAGTCCTTCCCTCCTGCTTACCCTCCTTCCCTCCTGCTTACCATCCTTCCCTCCTGCTTACTCTCCTTCCCTCCTGTTTACCCCTCTCTCCCTCCTGCTTACCCCCCTTCCCTTCTGCTTACCCTCCTTCCCTCCTGCTTACTCTCCTTCCCTCCTGCTTACCGTCCCTCCCTACTGCTTACCCTCCTTCTCTCCCTACTTGCCCTCCTTCCCTCCTTTCTTACCCTCCTTCCCTCCTGCTTACCCTCCTTCTCTCCTGCTTGCCCTCCTTCCCTTCTGCTTACCCTCCTTCTCTCCTGCTTACCCTCCTTCCCTCCTGCTTACCCTCTTTCTCTCCTGCTTACCCTCCTTCCCTCCTGCTTGCCCTCCTTTCCTCCTGCTTGCCCTTCCTCCCTCCAGCTTACCCTCCCTCCCTCCTGCTTTAAGTCCTTCCCTCCTGCTTACCCTCCTTCCCTCCTGCTTACCATCCTTCCCTCCTGCTTATCCTCCTTCCCTCCTGCTTACCCTCCTTCCCTCCTGCTTACATTCCTTCTCTCCTGCTTACCCTCCTTCCCTCCTGCTTACCCTCCTTCCCTCCTGCTTACCCTCCTTCCCTACTGCTTACTTTCCTTCCCTCCTGTTTACCCTCTCCCCCCCTCCTGCTTACCCTCCTTCCCTCCTGCTTACCCTCCCTCCCTCCTGCTTACCCTCCTTCCCTCCTGCTTACCCTCCTTCCCTCCTGCTTACCCTCCTTCCCTCCTGCTTACTCTCCTTCCCTCCTGTTTACCCTCTCTCCCTCCTGCTTACCCTCCTTCCCTTCTGCTTACCCCTCCTTCCCTCCTGCTTACTCTCCTTCCCTCCTGCTTACCGTCCCTCCCTACTGCTTACCCTCCTTCTCTCCTACTTGCCCTCCTTCCCTCCTGCTTACCCTCCTTCCCTCCTGCTTACCCTCCTTCTCTCCTGCTTGCCCTCCTTCCCTCCTGCTTACCCGCCTTCTCTCCTGCTTACCCTCCTTCCCTCCTGCTTACCCTTTTTCTCTCCCTGCTTACCCTCCTTCCCTCCTGCTTGCCCTCCTTTTCCCCCTGCTTGCCCTTCCTCCCTCCAGCTTACCCTCCCTCCCTCCTGCTTTAAGTCCTTCCCTCCTGCTTACCCTCCTTCCCTCCTGCTTACCATCCTTCCCTCCTGCTTATCCTCCTTCCCTCCTGCTTACCCTCCTTCCCTCCTGCTTACATTCCTTCTCTCCTGCTTACCCTCCTTCCCTCCTGCTTACCCTCCTTCCCTCCTGCTTACCCTTCTTCCCTCCTGCTACCCTCCTTCCCTTCAGCTTACCCTCCTTCCCTCCTGCTTATCCTCCTTCCCTCCTGCTTATCCTCCTTCCCTAATTCTTATCCTAGTTCCCTCCTGCTTACCCTTCTTCCCTCCTGCTTGCCCTCCTTCCCTTCTGCTTACTCTCCTTCCCTCCTGCTTACCCTCCTTTCCTCCTGCTTACCCTCCTTCCCTCCTGCTTACCCTCCTTCCCTCCTGCTTACCCCCCTTTCCTTCAGCTTACCCTCCTTCCCTCCTGCTTATCCTCCTTCCCTCCTGCTTACTCTCCTTCCCTCCTGCTTATCCTCCTTCCCTATTGCTTATCCTCCTTCCCTCCTGCTTATCCTCCTTCCCTCCTGCTTACCCTCCTTCCCTACTGCTTACCCTCCTTCCCTCCTGCTTACCCTCCTGCTTACCCTACTTCCCTCCTGTTTACCCTCCTTCCCTCCTGCTTACCCTTTTTTCCCCTTCTGCTTACCCTCCTTCCCCTCCTGCTTACCCTTCTTCCCTCCTGCTTACCCTCCTTCCCTTCTGCTTACCCTCCTTCCCTCCTGCTTACCCTCCTTCCCTCCTGCTTACCCTCCTTCCCTCCTGCTTACCCCTTTTCCCTTCAGCTTACCCTCCTTCCCTCCTGCTTACCCTCCTTCTCTTCTGCTTACCCTCCTTCCCTCCTGCTTATCCTCCTTCCCTCCTGCTTACCCTCCTTCCATATTGCTTATCCTCCTTCCCTCCTGCTTGCCCTCCTTCCCTCCTGCTTATCCTCCTTCCCTCCTGCTTACCCTTCTTCCCTCCTTCTTACCCTCTTTCCCTATTGCTTATCCTCCTTCCCTCCTGCTTATCCTCCTTCCCTCCTGCTTACCCTCCTTCTCTCCTGCTTACCCTCCTTCCCTCCTGCTTACCCTCCTTCCCTTCTGTTTACCCTCCTTCCCTCCTGCTTACCCTCCCTCCCTCCTGCTTATCTTCCTTCCCTATTGCTTATCCTCCTTCTCTCCTCTTACCCTCCTTCCCTCCTGCTTACTCTCCTTCCCTTCCCGCTTACCCTGTTTCCTTCCTGCTTATCCTCCTTCCCTCCTGCTTACCCTCCTTCTCCTCCTGCTTACTCTCCTTCCCTCCTGCTTACCATCCTTCCCTCCTGCTTACCCTCCTTCCCTCATGCTTACCCTCTTTCCCTCCTGCTTACCCTCCTTCCCTCCTGCTTACCCTCCTTCTCTTCTGCTTACCCTCCTTCCCTCCTGCTTATCCTCCTTCCCTCCTGCTTACCCTCCTTCCCTCCTGCTTACCCTCCTTCCCTCCTGCTTACCCTCCTTCCCTCCTGCTTACCCTCCCTTCTCTTCTCTTACCCTCCTTCCCTCCTGCTTATCCTCCTTCCCTCCTGCTTACCCTCCTTCCCTCCTGCTTACCCTCCTTCCCTCCTGCTTACCCTCCTTCCCTCCTGCTTACCCTTTTTCCATATTGCTTATCCTCCTTCCCTCCTGCTTGCCCTCCTTCCCTCCTGCTTACCCTCCTTCCCTCCTGGTTTCCCTCCTTCCCTCCTTCTTACCCTCTTTCCCTATTGCTTATCCTCCTTCCCTCCTGCTTATCCTCCTTCCCTCCTGCTTACCCTCCTTCCCTCCTGCTTATCCTCCTTCCCCCCTGCTTACCCTCCTACCCTTCTGTTTACCCTCCTTCCCTCCTGCTTACCCTCCCTCCCTCCTGCTTATCCTCCTTCCCTCCTGCTTACTCTCCTTCCCTCCTGCTTACCCTCCTTCCCTTCTGCTTACCCTCCTCCTTCCTGCTTATCCTCCTTCCCTCCTGCTTACCCTCCTTCTCTCCTGCTTACTCTCCTTCCCTCCTGCTTACCATCCTTCCCTCCTGCTTACCCTCCTTCCCTCATGCTTACCCTCTTTCCCTCCTGCTTACCCTCCTTCCCTCCTGCTTACCCTCCTTCTCTCCTGCTTGCCCTCCCTCCCTCCCTCCTGCTTGCCTTCCTTCCTTCTGCTTGCTTCTCTCCTTCCTGCTTACCCTCCTTCCCTCTTGCTTGCCCTCCTTCACTCCTGCTTGCCCTCCTTCCCTCCTGCTTGCCCTTCCTCCCTCCTGCTTACCCTCCTTCCCTCCTGCTTGCCCTCCCTCCGTCCTGCTGCCCTTCTTCCCTCCTGCTTGCCCTCCCTCTCTCCTGCTTACCCTCCCTTCCTCCCTCCTGCTTACCCTCCTTCTCTCCTGCTTACCCTCCCTCCCTTCTACTTACCCTCCCTCCCTCCTGCTTGCCCTTCTTCCCTCCTGCTTACCCTCCCTCCTTCCTGCTTACCCTCTTTCTCTCGTGCTTACCCTCTTTCCCTCCTGCTTGCTCTCCCTCCCTCCTGCTTGCCCTCCTTCTCTCCTGCTTACCCTCTCTCCCTCCTGCTTGCCCTCCCACCCTCCTGCTTACCCTCCTTCTCTCCTGCTTACCCTCCCTCCCTCCTGCTTACCCTCCTTCTCTCCTGCTTACCCTCTCTCCCTCCTGCTTACCCTCCTTCCCTCCTTCTTACCCTTTTTCTCTCCTGTGTAAGAATGGTATATAATACCGACAAGATGAAAGTTAAGACACATGTGCAACATCTGGGTATCTTTATTGTAGACGTTTCGCCATCCAGTGGCTTTATCAATACAAATTCTAGGACATAACTAGAAGACAGTAGGACTATATACAGAAGATGAGGTAATCAGTCCCTCAACCTAGGAGTAGGAGCGAAGAGCACCGCAGTCGTGGAGATTCTGAAGCAGAAGCAAGGAGCCTGGCGTTTATATAGTCAGACACTGCAACATCATGGAATCTTGATTCTGAGGACATGTACATAACCTTCTCGGCTACGACAACTACTACGATAACTACTACGACAACTACTACTACAACTAACCCATCTCTTTGGGAAGGACCTACTTCCACTGGGGAATCCCGGCTGCCAGTGACTATGCCCTCGTCTGCTACACCTGACGTTACTATATAAGCGCCAGGCGCCTTGCTTCTGCTTCAGAATCTCCACGACTGCGGTGCTCTTCGCACCTACTCCTAGGTTGAGGGACTGATTACCTCATCTTCTGTATATAGTTCTACTGTCTTCAAGTTATGTCCTAGAATTTGTATTGATAAAGCCACTGGTTGGCGAAACGTCTACTATAAAGATACCCAAATGTTTTTCTCTCTTGCTTACCTTCCTTCCCTCCTGCTTGCCCTCCCTCCCTTCTGCTTGCCCTCCCTCCCTCCTGCTTGTCCTCCCTCCTTCCAGCTTGCCCTCTTCCTCCCTCTTGCTTGCCCTCCCTCCCTCCTGCTTGCCCTCTCTCCCTCCTGCTTGACCTCCCTCCCTGCAGCTTGCTCTCCCTCCCTCCCTCCTGCTTGACCTCCCTCCCTGCAGCTTGCCCCCCTCCCTCCTGCTTGCCCTCTCTCCCTCCTGCTCGACCTCCCTCCCTGCAGCTTGCCCTCCCTCCCTCCCTCCTGCTTGACCTCCCTCCCTGCAGCTTGCCCTCCCTCACTCCTGCTTTGACCTCCCTCCCTCCCCCCACCACCCCTTGTTCAACTCATCAACCTACATCCATCTCCTCCTGCATAAACGCGAAGAGAGAAAACACAGAAACGTTTGCACTCTGAGAACTTTTGTACTCGTACGTCTAAACTCCTTGCCTCTCTCCCCTTCTTCTTCCTCCTTCTCTTCTTCTCTCTTCCTCCTCCTTCTTCCCCCCTTCCCCTTCCACCTTTTCTCCCTTCCTTCCTTCCTTTCCCCCCTCTTCCTCCCTCCCCTCCCTTCCCCCTCCCCCCCCCCCCCCCCTTGTTTGTGGCTTAGCCTGCGCTATAGTGGCTACGCGACGGGCTGGGTTTGTGACTCTATGACCGCGAGGTTCAATCCCGGCCGGGGTATGGTTTAAAACAGTTATTTAAGAAAAACTCTCTATCTTATTTACCTTCCCACTACTTATGTTGTCACCAGTGGTTTATGTCACTCTGTATTCGACTAAAGAAGCCAGCTGAGCAGCGAGGGGTTTCTTAATGTCTTATTTATTTTACAATTTAAATACACGAATTGTACACGATGGGATACGGTTTTCCCACAGGGATGTGCTCCATTCCTGAGCCCCGAGGGACACGGGTGCTCTCATTTCATGGGGGAAGCGCTAAACCCACGAGGGAACGTACTAGCACCTGTTCTATGAGTGCAGGATGAACAAGAGTATTGGCGAAAAGGATGGGATAACAAAACAGTGTTCCCTGAACCCACTGGATGCTAGAATAATTCCGAGGGTTGAGTAGTGCCTGCATGGTGTATGTGAAAACATCTGGGTGTTTTTTAGTACGTAGATGTTCGAACCTGTGGAAGTTTTTCAGTTCACAAATGAGATTACATTTACCTTATATTCCACTGTCTCCACTGGCGAAAACCTTCTACACAGTGAAGATGGGTAACCCAGGTGTTGCAAATGTGTAAAGTTTATCAACTTGTGTAATCATTAGGCGTAGTAATGACAGGTAGTACGTGACAAACCTCTCCCAAACAATCCTTGGTGGTTGGGTTAATGGATGTTTCAAGCCTAATCGACTACGCTGGCTCCATTAACGGCACCCACATAACCTTTTCACCACCAGACAGAATTACTTCTCAGGATATATACGCTGTGTGAAAACATCCATCAGTGTACTTTCTCTCAGCCATACGCCGGAAGTACCAAGTTAAGAACAAAGGATGAAACTGAGAAGGAATCTAGAGAAACTACGAATCTGGTGGAAAGATTGTGGAAACGACACGGCGCTGAGATGACTCGCTGAGTCAGGGGAATAGGTTGCTTCCATGACCAATTCACAGACATTAGTACAACGCTACTAACCAAGTCTTGCCCCTCAGTTGTTGACAATCCCGTAATGGGCCGCTCGATTACCAAAAATTACTCCCATAAGAAAAAACATAATTCATGAATGGATCGTTCTAGGAGGAAGCTGGTGTCTAGTAATGAGACAGGAGTATTTTATGTCCATCTTACAGTTCCTCTTCTTCCCTACTGTCTGGTTCGTCGTGAGTCTGTCAAGTTCTGTGTTTGTGTATGTCAGTTCTGTGTTTTTGTCTGTGTCTGTTAGTCTGTGTATATGTCTGTGTGTGGTCTGTTAGAGTCTGGAGAATACCTGGAGTATACCTGGAGGGAGGGATTTTTGGGGAGTCAACGCCCCGTGGCACGATCTGTGACCAGGTCTCATTTGGTGGATCAGGGCCTGATCAACCAGGCTGTTATGATCGGCCACACAAAACCACGTCGTACGAACCACAGCCAGGCTAGGTCAGGTACTGACTTTAGTGCATATCCTGCACTTCTTGAAGGACAGCCAGGGGTCACTATGGTTATCCCCCTTATGTATGCTTGTGGCCCGCCCCTGCTTTTCAGTGTGGGGGAATGTTGCTTCGGTCTGGCGAGTATTTTGTTTTCATAGGGAGTGAAGTTTTCGTGAGCAAGTGTGGTACTAGTCATCTTGGATTTCCAAGTGTTATGTCATGTATCTCTCCAGACTGCATTCTAGGGAGTACTGGTTGAGGAACTTCAACGTTTCCAGTAATGAGGTGTTTTATTGCAGTTAATTGTGTGCTTATGGTTCTCTGTACATTTTCTAGGTCAGCAATTTTCACCTGCCGTGATAGGTGCTGTTAGTGTGCCAGCAATATTCAAGCCTAGGATAGAAAAAGCGAACCTATAGAGTGTCATCATGGGCGTGGCATCCCTAGTTTGAAGGGTTATCATAATCCATCCTGTCATTTTTATTGTAGATGCTATTGTTACAATGTTGTGGTATTTTGAAGGTGAGTCCTCTGACTTTATCACTCCCAGGCCTTTAACAGTAGTTTCTGCTCTATTGTGTGGTTGGAATTTGTTTTATACTACGAGATAGTTTTAATTTCCTCAGTTTTCCATATCGGAGTAATTGAAATTTCTCATCATTGAACTTCATATTGTTTTCTGCGACCCATTTAAGATTTGATTGATGTCCGCCTGGAGTCTTGCAGTGTCGTCAGTGGAGGACACTCTGTCATGGCAAATTCAGGTTGTCATCTGCAAAGGAAGCACTCGGTGCTGGGGTTACATCCCTGTCATATCGGATATGAGGATGAGGAAACAACGATAGGAGCCAGTCTGTGCTTGTGGAACAAAGCTTTTCACAGAAGCCACCTAAGACTTTGCCTCTGTTTGCACTACTCTTTGTGTTCTATTTGTGGAAATTATAGATCATTAACCAGCTTTCCTGTTATTCCTTTATACTGCATTTTGTACGATATTACACCATGGTCACACTTGTCTAAGGCTTTTTTACAAAGTCTGGGTATACTTCTTCTTCGGTTCTCTTTGTTTTCTAATGAATCAGGACTTGTCATAGTGGTCACAGTCAGTGGCGATCTTCCTTCTTAGACCCTTTCAAAGACTTTTATGATATGGGATGTTAGCGCTGTCTATCTGTAGTTCTTTGCTATTGCTTTACTGCTCCCTTTTGTGGACTGGAGCTCTGTTTAAGGTGAGTTTGGTTGCAGAAGATTATTTAACCAGTTTTCGTGTGTGTGCGAGTTTTCATCTGGCTGTCTCATGGGGTTATCTCTGCAGTCAAACATGGTCACGAAGTCGTTAATGACACACGACTGACGGCTTTGAGGGACTTGCGCTAGAGCTGTCACTGTCATGCTGGTGGGAGATTCGTCTTTAAAAACTTGCATTTGTGGTCTCAGTGGTGCCTATGTACTAACTTGCCTATGGTGTATAATTATTCTTAGTTGGACGAATTTTGTATAGCCAGCTTGCCAAGTGGATAGGAGCTTTGGTCTGTAGTTTTGTGACTACTCTGATCGCGGATTCTTATTCCCCTCAAGTGGCATGGTTTGGTTATCTCATGCTACAACATTTTTGCTACATTCCTCCCATTTTGGGTCCCGTAGGCTGAAATACCCAGGTTAGAACATGTCTGAGCAGAAGCTGGATGATTTTCCTGACAGTGATCTATTTTCAAAAACTGTTACTGGAACTGTGGGAGGTTGATTCAGTGAGGCTTGTATACAACCACAATGACCAGGTTTGGTTCTCGTCTTTACTGCCAAATTCAACTACATCATTTGATAGCATTTAGGAGTTGCGTGCATATCTGTGACTCTGTGACGTTACAGGTCAAACCATTTCCCCCCTTTTGCCTGTTTCACTCTGTCACATTTGTAAGGTTGATAACCCGGGATGCATATTTCATTGTCAAAATGATCCTTTATGAGGAGTCTCACTGGAAATCTGCAAACAATGAAGATACCAGCAGCCAGGCGGGATGTAAGACCTCATCTACAGGTGTATTATAGACACCAGCAGTCAGAGGGATGATTGACACCTGCAGACAGTGGGATGCTAGACACCAGCAGACGGCGGTTGCTAGACCTATCAGAAAGGTGTATACTTGAACACCAGCAGACAGGTGTATACTAGACACCGCAGACAGGTGATGTAAAAACTCTGCTTTCCTTTCTTCTATACCGGTTTGAAGTTCAATTCATACTATGATGAGCATCTCTCTTATTTTTTTATTTTACGCATGGTATTTTTTTTTAGTCTAGGGGAAGGGGGGCTATTAGGGGGTTGGTATTTTTCCTTTGCTGTGGTAAATTGGGGAATTTGTGTAAGGGAGGGGGGGATGAGGTGAGGGTAGGGTGGGTGAGGGGAGTGGGAGGATGAATCAAGAGTGGGTAGTGAGGTTCGAGGAGGTAAGTTGGAAGTTCATGGGTGTACTTGGGTGTACTGTTTTTAATGGGGAGTTTTGGGGTGGTCGGGTTTTTTTTTCTATGTTTACACTGAGGGGTACATAGGGTTATTACATTTGAGGGGGCTGATCTTATAGTTGTACCATATGAGTGGTGTGTGCTCGACTGAGTAGGATGGTGGAAGGGGGAGTGTGAAGTGGGTTGATTCGGGTTTGGGAAGTGACTGTGTGAAATGCTGGATATGGTGGAGGTGGGTATAATAAGATAGTCGTTAGTAATAATAGTAATATTAGTAATAGTCGTGAGTAAAGGGTGGTGGGGGGGGCGATGAGGGGATGAGGTGGGTGGGTAGGTTAGTTATGTATGATGATGGTGAGAAGTAGTGAAAGAGGCGAATTACTTAGAAGTAGAGACAAGAGGAGCCAGTAGAAGTAGAGAAAGAGGAGAAGAAGTAGAAGTAGAGAAAGAGGGAAGAACGTAGAAGTAGAGAAGAGGAGAAGAAGTAGAAGTAGAGCAAGAGGAGAAGAAGTTAAGGTAGAGAAAGAGGGAGAAGATGTAGAAGTAGAGAAGAGGAGAAGAAGTAGAAGATAGAGAAGGGGAGATAGAAGTAGAAGTGAGAAAGAGGAGAAGAACAGTAGAAGTAGGGAAAGGGGAGAAGAAGTAGCAGTAGAGAAAGAGGGGAAGAAGGTAGAAGTAGAGAAAGGGGGATGAAGATAGTAGAGTAGGACGATGTGCAGAAGTAGAAGTAGGGAAAGGGGAGACGAAGTAGAAGTAGAGAAAGAGGTGAAGAAGTAGAAGTAGAGAAAGGGGAGAAAAAAGTGTATAAGTAGAGAAAGAGGAGGAAGAAGTAGCGTAGAGAAGGGAGAAGAAGTAGAGAAAGCGGATTGTAAGTTCCAGTAGGGGGAAGTAGAGAATGGGGACGGAAGGAAGTCAGGAAGTAGAGCAACGAGGAGAAGAAGTAGAAGTAGCAGAAATGGGTAGAAGAAGTCGAAGTAGAGCAAGAGGCGAATAAGTAGAAGTAGAGAAAGGGGAGAAGTAGATGAAGAGTCATAGAGAAAGGGGAGAAGAAGTAGAGTAGAGCAAGGTGGACGAAGTAGAAGTAGAGAAAGGGGAGAAGACGATAGAAGTCGAGAAAGAGGAAGAAGACGTAGAAGTAGAGAAAGGTGCTGAAGAAGTAGAAGTCGAACACGGAGGCAAAGGGGGAATGGGCGTAGATGGGTTGTAGGAAGGTTTCAAGAAAGACAAGAACGAAGGGGGTAAACATGTGTAAAGAAGAAGGTAGAGAAAGAAAGAAGGATGTAAAGAAGGAAAGAAAGGGGGTAAAGAGGGAAGCAGGAAGGTAGAGAAGAACGACGGAGGTGAAAGCAGAGCCCGAAGGCTTCCAGAGTGTAAATCATGGGACACGCACGTTAAATCAGGAAGTGACCCTACATCCACTCATGCTTTCACAGAATTCCCTACTGTCCTTAACCTCCTTCCTCTGTTTACCCTCATTCCCTCCTGCTTACCCTTCTCCCCTTCCTGCTTACCCTCCCTCCTACCTAAATCAACATTCCCTGCATACCATCCTTCCTCCTGCTTGCCCTCCCCTCCCTACTCCTTACCCTCCTTCCCTCATGCTTTTACCCTCCTTCATTCTGCTTATACCTCCCTACTCCTGCTTTACCCTCCTTCCCTCCTGCTAAACCTCCAGCACTCCCTGCTTACCCTCCTATCCTCCTGCATACCCTCCTTCGATCCTGCTTAGTCTCCTTCCTCTGCTTTACCATCTTCCCTCCTGCTTACCTTCCCTCCCTCCTGCTTACCCTCTTTTCCTTCTGCTTACCCTCCTTCCTCCTGCTTACCCTCCATCCCTCCTGCTTTACACTCCTTCCCCCGCTTACCCTTCTTCCCTTCTGCTTACACTCCTTTCCTCCCCTGCTTACCCTACCTTCCTCCTGCTTACCTCCTTCACTCACTGCTTAACCTCCTTCCCTCATGTTACCCTCTTTTCCTCCTGCTTAACCTCCCTCCCTCCTGCTTATTCTCCTCCCTTCTGCTTTACCCTCCTTCCACTTCTGCTTACCCTCCTTCCCTCCTGCTCATCCTCCTTCCCTCCTGCTTACCTCCTTCCCTCCTGCTTACCCTCCTTCCCTCTGCTTATCCTCCTTCCCTCCTGTTATCTTCCTTCCCACTGGCGTACCCTCCTTCCCCATTGCTTATCCTTCTTCCTCTGCTTGCCCTCCTTCCCTCTGCTTACCCTCCTTCCCTCCTGCGTACCCTCCTTACCATCTGCTTACTCTTCTTCCCTCCCTGCTTACCCTCCCTCCTAATGCTTACCATCCTTCCTCCTACTTACTCTCCTTTACTCCTGCTTACCTCGTTCCTTATGCTTACCCCCTTCCCTCCTGCTTACCCTCTTTTTTCTCCTCTTTCTCTCCATCTTTGCCTGCTTACCTACTTCCCTCCTTGCTTACCCTCCTTCCACTCCTGTCCCTTACCCTCCTTCCTCCTGCTTACCCCTTCTTCCCTTCCTGCTTAACCCTCCTTTCCTCCTGCTTACCCCTCCTTTTCCCTCGCTTACACCTCCTCCCCTCCTGCTTACACTCCTTCACTTCATGCTCATCCTCCTTCCCTCCTGCTTACCCTCCTTCACTCACTGATTATCCTCCTTCCCTCCTGCTTATCTTCCTTCCCCCTGCCCCTTACCCTCCTTCCCCATTGCTTATCCTTCTTCCCTCCTGCTTGCCTCTTCCCTTCAGCTTACCATCTTCCCTCCTGCTTACCTCCTTCCCTCTGCTTACTCTTCTTCCTCCTGCTTACCCTCCTTCCTACTGCTTAACCTTCCTTCCTCCTGCTTACCCTCTTTACCTCTGCATTACCCTCCCTCCCTACTGCTTACCATCCTTCCCTCATACTTACTTCCTTTCTTCCCTGCTTACCCTTCGTTCCTTTATGCTTTACCCTTCCTTCCCTCCTGGCTACCCTCTTTTTCTCATGCTTACTTCCTCTTTCCTGCTTACCTCCTTCCCTCTGCTTACCTCCTTCCCTCCTGCTTACCCTCCTTCCCTCCTGCTTACCCTCCTTCCCTCCTGCATACCCTCCTTCCTCCTTGCTTATCTTCCTTCCCTCCTCTTATTCTTCCTTCCCCCACTGATTAACCTCATTCCCATGCTTATCCTTCTTCCCTATGCTGCCTCCTTCCTTTGCTTACACTCCTTACCTCCTGATTACCCTCCTTCCCATCCTGCTTACTCTTCTTCCCTCCTGCCTTACCCTCCTTCCCTCTGCTTGACCCTACTTCCTCTGACTTACCCTCTTTTAATCATGTTACCCTCCCTCCCTATGCTTACCTTCCTTCCCTCTACTTACTCTCCTTTCCTCCTGAACCTCCGTATACCTTCTGCTTACCCTCCTTCCCTCCTGCTTACCTTCTTTTTCTCTGCATTACTTCTCCCTCTTTCACTGCTTACCCTCTTTCACTCCTGCTTACCCTCCTTCCACTCTTGCTTACCACTCCCTTCCCTCCTGCTGACCCTCCTTCCCTCACTGCTTACCTCATTCCTCCTGCTTACCCTCCTTTCCCTCATGCTTACTACATTCCTTCCTGCTTACCCTCCTTCCTCAGGCTCATCCTCCTTCCCTCCTGCTTACCCTCCTTCCCTCGTGTTATCCTCCTTCCCTCCTGCTTACCCTCTTCCCTAATGCTTACTCTCTTCCCTCCTGTTTTACATCCCTCCATCCCTGCGTACCATCCTTCCCTCCTGCTTACCCTCTCCCTCCTGCTCACACTCTCTTCCCTCCTGCTTACCGTCCTCCATTACTGCTTACCCTCTTATCTCCTGCTTGCCCTCCTTCCCTCCTGCTTACCCTCCTTCCCTCCTGCTTACCTCCTTCTATCCTGCTTGCCCTCCTTCCCTACTGCCTTACCCTCTTATCTCCTGCTTAACTCCTTCCCTCCTGCTTACCTTTTTCTCTCCTGCTTACACCTCTCATTCCATCCTTGCTTGCCTTCATTTCCTCCTGCTTTGCCCTTCCTCACCTCCAGCTTACCCTACCTCCCTCCTGCTTTAAGTCCTTCCTCTGCTTACCCTCCTGCCTCATCCCTATCCTTCCTTCCCTCCTGCTTACTATCCCTTCCCTCCTGTTTACCCTCTCTCCCTCCTGCTTACCCTCCTTCCCTTCTGCTTAACCTCCTTCCCTATCATGCTTACTCTCCTTCCCTCTGTTACCGTCCTCCCTATGCTTACCTCATCTCTCCTACTTGCCCTCCTTCCCTCCTGCTTACCCTCCTTCCTTGCTTACCCTCTCTATCCTGCATGCCCTCCTTCCCTTCTGTTACCCTCTTCGCCTCATGCTTACCCTACTTTCCCTCCTGCTTTACTCTTTCTCTCCTGCTTACCATCCTTCCCTCCTGCTTGCCCTCCTTTCTCATGCTTGCCCTTCCTCCCTCCAGCTTACCCTCCCTCCCTCCTGATTTAAGTCCTTCCCTATGCTTACCACCTTACATTACTGCTTACCATCCTTCCCTCCTGCTTATCCTCTTCTCCTGCTTACCCTCCTTCCCCTCATGTCTTTCAATTCCTTCTCTCATGCTTACATCCTTCCCTCATGCTTACCCTCCTTCCTCCTGCTTACCCTCCTTCCCTACTGCTTACTTTCCTTTTTTTTTTTCCCCCTTTTTTTCCCTGTTTACCCTCTCTCCCTCCTCTTTTTTACCTCCTTCCCTCCTGCTTACCCTCCCTCCCTCCTCCTGCTTACCCTCCTTCCCTCCTGCTTACCCTCCTTCCCTCCTGCTTACCCTCCTTCCCTCAGCCTGATTACCTTCTCCCTCCTGTTTACCCTCTTCTCCCTCCTGCTTACCCTCCTTCCCTTCTGCTTACCCTCCTTCCATCCTGCTTACTTTCCTCCTTCCCTCCTGCTTACCTCCTCCATTCTGCTTACCCTCCTTCTCTCCTACTTGCCTCCTTCCTCATGCTTACCCTCCTTCCTCCTTGCTTACCCTCCTTCTCTCTGTTGCCCTCCTTCCTCCTGCTTACCCGCCTTATCTCCGCTTCCCTCCTTCCCTCCTGCTTACCCTTTTTTCTCCTGCTTACCCTCCTTCCCTCATGCTTCAGTCCTCCTTTCCTCCTGCTTTTGCCTTCCTCCCTCCAGTTACCTCCCTCCCTCTGCTTTAAGTCCTTCCCTCCTGCTTACCCTTCCTTCCCTCCTGTTACCATCCTTCCTCTGTTATCCTCCTTCCCTCCAGCTTACCCTCCTTCACCTCCTGCTTTATTCCTTCTCTTCCTGCTTACCTCCTTCCCTCCTGCTTACCCATCCTTCCCTCCTGTTACCCTTTTCCCTTCCTGGTTTAACCTCCTTCCCTTCAGCGTACCTCTTTCCCTCCGCTTCTCCTCTTCCCTCCTGCTTATCCTCCTTCCCTAATTCTTATCCTAGTTCCCTCCTGCTTACCCCTTCTTCCCTCCTGCTGCCCTCCTTCCTTTGCTTACTCTCCTTCCCTCCTGCTTACCTCCTTTCCTCCTGCTACCCTCCTTCCCTCTGCTTACCTCCTTCCTCCTGCTTACCCCCCCTTTCCTTCAAATTACCCACCTTCCCTCCTGCTAATTCCTCTTCCCTCTGCTTACTCTCCTTCACTCCTGCTTTCTCCTCCTTCCCTATTGCTTATCCTCCTTTCATTGCTTATCCTCCTTCCTCCTGCTTACCCTCCTTCCCTACTGCTTACCCTTCCTTCCCTCCTGCTTACACCTCCTGCTTACCCAACTTCACCTGTTTACCCTCCTTACCTCCTGCGTACCCTTTTTCCATTCTGCTTACCTCTTCCCTCTGCTAACCCTTCTCCTCTGCCTTACCCTCCCTTCCTTCTGATTACCCTCCTTCCCTCTGCTGTACCCTCCTTCCCTCCTGCTTACCTCCTTCCCTCTGCTTCTACCCCTTTTCCTTCAGCTTACCCTCCTTCCTCCTGCTTACCCTCCTTCTCTTCTGCTTCCATCCTTCCCTCCATGCTTACCTCCTTCCCTCCCCTGCTTACCCTCCTTCCATATTGCTTAACCTCCTTCCCTCATTGCTTGCCTCTTCCCTCCTGCTTATCTCCTTCCCTCCTGTTACCCTTTTCCTCCTTCTTACCCTCTTTCTATTGTTCATCCTCCTTCCTCCTGCTATCTCCTTCCCTCCATGCTTACCGTCTCACTTCTCTCCTCGCTTACCCTCCTTCCTCCTGACTTACCCTCCTTCCCTTCTGTTTACCTCACTTCCTCCGGCTTACCTCCCTCCTCCTTGCGTATATTCTTTCCCCTATGGCTTATTCCTCCTTCTCTCCTGCTTACCCTCCTTCCCTTCCTACTTAATTCCTTCCCCTTCTGCTTTACCCTGTTTCCTTCCTGCTTATCCTCCTTCCCCTCCTGCTTACCCTTCATTCTCTCCTGCTTACTCTCCTTCCCTCCTGCTTACCACTTCCTTCCCTCTGCTTACCCTCCTTCCCTTCATGCTTCCCTCTTTCCCCTTTTTTTCTGCTACCCGCCTTCCCTCCTGGCTTACCCTCCTTCTCTTTCTGCTTTACCTCCTTCCCTCCTGCTTACCTCCTTCCCTCTGCTTACCTCACCTTCCCTCCTGCTTACCCTCCTTCCCTCCTGCTTACCATCCTTCCCTCCTGCTTACCCTCGTTCTCTTCTGCTTACCCTCCTTCCCTCCTTGTTATCCTCCTTCCCTCCTGCTTACCCTCCTTCCCTCCTGCTTACACTCCTTCCCTCCTGCTTACCCTCCTTCCCTCCTGCTTACCCTTTTTCCATATTGCTTATCCTCCTTCCCCCTCCTGCTTGCCATCCTTCTCCTGATTACCCTCCTTCCCTCCCTGGTTTCCCTCCTTCCCTCCTTCATACCCTCTTTCCCTATTGCTTATCCTCCTTCCATCCGGCTTACTCCTTCCATCCTGTTACCTCCTTTCACCTCAGCTTATCCTCCTTCCTACTGCTTACCCTCCTACCCTTATGTTAACCTCCTTCCCTCCTGCTTACCCTCCCTCCACTCTGCTTATCCTCCTTCCTCCGCTTACTATCCTTCCTCATTGCTTAACTTCCTTCCTTCTGCTTACCCTCCTTCCTTTCCTGACTTATCCCCTTTCCCTCTGCTTACCCTCCATTCTCTCATGCTTACTCTCTTCTCCTGCTTACCATCCTCCTCCTGGCTTAACCCTCCTTCCTCATGACTTACCCTCTTTCCCTCCTGGCTTACCCTCCTTCCCTCCTTGCTTACCCTCCTTGCTCTCCTGCTTTGCCCTCACTCCCTCCCTCCTCTTGCCTTATTCCTTCTGCCTTGATTCTCTCCTTCCTGCTTAACCTCTTCCCTCTTTGCTTGCCCCTCCTTCCTCCTGCTTGCCCTCCTTCACTCATATTGCCCTTCCTCCTCCTGCTTACCTCCCTTCCCTCCTGCTTGCCCTCCTCGTCCTGACTTGCCCTTCTTCCTCCTGCTTGCCCTCCCTATATCCTGCTTACCCTCCCTTCCTCCCTCCTAGCTTACCCTCCTTCTCTCCTGCTTAACCTCCCTACCTGTCGACTTACCCTCCCTCCATCCATGCTTGCCATTATTCCCTCCTGATTACCCTCCCTCCTTCCTGATTACCCTCTTTCTCTCGTGCCTTACCATCTTTCCCTCTGCTTGCTCTCCCTCCCTCCTAGATTGCCCTCCCTTTTTATCTCTCCTGCCTTCACCCTCTCTCCCTAATGCTTGCCCTCCCACCCTCTGCTTACCCTCCTTCTCTCCTGCTTACCCTCCCTCCCTCTGCTTACCTCATTCTCTCCTGCTTACCCTCTCTCCCTCCTGCTTACCCTCATTCCTCCTTCTTACCCTTTTTCTTCTCCTGTGTATGAATGGTATATTATTACCGACATGATGAAAGTTAAGACACAAGTGCAACATCTGGTTCTTTATTGTAGACGTTTTCGCCATCAAGTGGCTTTATCAATACAAATTTCTTGGACATTAATAGTGGACAGTTGGAACTATTACAGAAGATGAGGTAATCAGCTCCCTAAACCTAGGAGTTAGGAGCGAAGAGCACCTGTAGTGGAGATTTCTGATGCAGAAGCAAGGAGCCTGGCGTTTAAAATATAGTCAGACACTTGCCACCATCTTGGAATCTTGATTATGAGGAAAATCGTACATTAACATTCACTCGGCTCGACAACTAATACGATAACTACTACGACAAATACTACTACAATAACCCATATTCTTTGGCGGAAGGACCTACTTCCACTGGGGAATCCCGGCTGCCAGTGGATTTGCCCTCACGTCTGCTTACACATGACGTTACTATATAAGGCGCAAGGGCTTGCTTCTGCTTTCAGAATATCCACGACTGCGGTTGCTCTTCGCACCTACTCCTTGCGGTGATGGGAATGATTACTCTTCTTCTGTATATAGTTCTACTGTCTCAGTTTTGTTCCTAGAATTTGTTTATGATATAAAGCACTGGTTGGCGAAACGTCTTACTATAAAGATACCCAAATGTTTTTTCTCTCTTGCTTACCTTCTTCCACTCATGCTTGCCCTCCATCCCCTTCTGCTTGCCTTCCCTCCTCATGCTGTTCCCTCCTCTCATTCCAGCTTGCCCTCTTACTCCTCTTGATTGCCTCCCCTCCACTCATGCTTGCCCTCTCTCCTCATGCTTGACTCCCTCCTGCTGCTTGCATCTCCCTCCCTACCTCCTGCCTTGACATCACCTCCATGCAGGACTTGCCCTTCACTCCATCCTGCTTGCCCTCTCTCCTACTGCTTAGACCTCCTACTGCTAGATTGCCACTCCCTACCTCCCTCCTGATTGAACTCCACTCACTGCAGCTTGCCCTCCCTCACTCCTGCTTGACCTCCCTCCATCCTGCTTGTCCTCCCTCCCTCCTGCATCGTCCGCCTGCCCTGCCAGCGTGCCATCCCTCCATACCATCTCTGCTTGAAATCCAATCCCTGACGGGCTTGCCCTACCTCCTATGATGGCCCTCCTCTCCATCCTGAGTACGTACTGCACCTCCCGGAAGCTTGCACCTCCCTCCTCCTCGCTGGTCATAAATGCACCATGCTGATTGCACATCCCTTACCTCACTGATGACCGCTTTCAGAAGGATCGACACATACCCTACCGGACTGCTTGCCCGAAGATAGCCGGCGTGTACAGCCAGCACGAATGAGGGTAAGAAAGACAGAAAAGTAATCTCTGTGGGGAAACGATGATTCAGATGCATGATGCTCGGTCATGTTTAGAGTTGTCGTGTTTTTTTATGTTTAGGGGGATTAGAGGTGTTTAGGGGGTGGGGTAGGAGGTAGGCGGTTTTATGGAGGAGGAGGATGGGAGGAGGAGGAGGGAGGGAGGAGGAGGGAGGGGAGGAGGAGGAAGGAGGTAGGATGAGGAGGAGGAGGGGAGGGGACGAGGAGGAGGAGGAGGAGGAGGAGAAGGAAGGAGGAGGAGGAGTGAGGAGGAGGAGGAGGATGGGATGAGGAGGTATGAGGTAGGAGGGGAGGAGGCGGAGGAGGAGGAGGGTGAGGAGGAGGAGGGAGGAGGATAGGAGGAGGAGGACGAGAGGAGGAGGAGGAGGAGGAAGGAGGAGGGTGCGGAGGAGGCGGGAGGAGGAGGGATAGGAGGAGGAGGCGGAGGAGGAGGAGGATGAGGAGGAGAGAGGGGGATGAGGCGGAAACGGCGGAGGAGGAGGTCGGCTGGAGGAGGAGGGGGGGGGGGGGGGGGGGGGAGGAGGGGAGGAGGAGGAGGAGGAGGAGGAGGAGGACTGAGGAGAGAGGAGGAGGAGGAGGCAAGGAGGAGGAGGAGGAGGAGGATGATGGAGGAGGAGGTGGAGGAGGATGAGGAGGAGGAGGAGGAGGAAGGAGGAGGGGAGGAGGAGGAGGAGGTGGAGGGATGGAGGATGATGAGGAGGAGGGAGGAGGTGGGAGGAGGAGGAGGAAGGAGGAGGCGGAGGATGACGGAGGAAGGAGGAACGGAGAGAGGGAGGAGGATGAGGCAGATGAGGAGGAGGGAGGAAGGAGGAGGGCGGAGGAGGAGGCGTGTGGATGAGGGATGAGGGGAGGATAGCGGAGGAGGTGGAGGGAGGAGGAGGAGTGAAGGAGGATTGAAAGAGGAGGAGAGAGGAGGAGGAGGAGGAGGAGAAGGGAGGAGGAAGGGAGGAGGTAGGAGGATGGAGGAGGAGGAGGAAGGAGGAGGGAGGATGGAGAGGAGGAGGAGGAGGGCAGGACGGAGGAGGGAGGAGGAGGAGGAGGATTGAGGATGAGGAGGACGGAGGAGGAGGAGGAAGATGAGGAGGAGGGAGGAGGAGAGAGGAGGAGGCAGGAGGAGGAGGAGGAGAGGGGAGGCGGAGGAGGGAGGAGGAGGAGGAGGAGGAGGAGGAGGCGGAGTAGGAGGAGGAGGAGGATGGGGGAGGAGGGGGATGAGGAGGAGGAGGAGGAGGAGGAGGAGGAGGAGGAGGGGGGGGGGGGGGGGGGGGGATGAGGAGGGGAGGAGGAGGAGGAGGGAGGAGGAGGAGCGATGCGAGGATGGAAGAGGATGGAAGGAGGAGGGGAGGAGGTGGAGGAGGAGGAGCGAGGAGGATGAGGGCGGAGGAGGAGGAGGGAGGATGCGGAGGAGGAGGAGTGAGGAGGGGAGGAGGAGAGAGGAGGAGGGAGGAGGTAGAGACGGAGGAGGATGAGGAGTGAGGATGGAGGAGGGGAGGAGGAGGAGGGAGGAGGAGGATGTAGGGGAGGTGGAAGGAGGAAGGAGGAGGAGGAAGGAGCGAGGAGGAGGAGGGAGGGGGACGGAGGAGGAAGGAGGAGGAGGAGGAGGAGGAGGATGAAGGAGGATGAATGAGGAGGAGGAGGAGGATGAGGAGGAGGAGGAGGGAGGGAGGAGGAGGAGGAGGAAGGAGGAGGATGGAGGAGGAGGAGGAGGATGAGGAGGAGGAGCGGGGCAAGAGGAGGAGGACGGAGGAGGAGGGTGGAGGAAGGAGGAGGAGGAGGAGGAGGAGGCGAGGAGGAGCGAGGAAGGGAGGAGGAGGAGGAGGAGGCAGGAGGAGGAGGAGGAGGCGGAGGAGGAGGCAGGAGGATGAAGGAGGCGGAGGGGGAGGAGGATGAGGAGGACGGAGTAGGAGGAGGAGGAAGGAGGAGGAGGAGTAGGAGGAGGAGGGAGGAGGAGGAGGAGAGAGGAGGAGGAGGAGGAGGAGGAGGGGGAGGAGGAGGAGGGGGGGGGGGGGGGGAGGAGGAGGAGTAGGAGGAGGCAGGAGGGAGGCGGAGGAGGAGGAGGGGAGGAGGTAGTGACGGAGGAGCGGGAGGAGGAGGAGAGGGGATGTAGGAGGCAGGTGAGGAGGAGGAGGAGGAGGAGGAGGATGAGGTGGAGGAGGACGGAGAGGAGGCGGAGGGGAGAGTGAGGAGAGAGGTTATTAGAGGCGGAGGAGGAGGAGGCGGTGCATCCGGGAGGGGGCAATGATGCGGAAGGAGGAGGAGGAGGAGGAGGTAGGAGGAAGGAGGAGGAGGGAGGAGGAGGAGAGGAGGAGGAGCGAGGAGGAGGAGGAGGAGGCGCGCAGGAGGATTGAGGAGGAGGTGGGGGATGTTGAGGAGGAGGAGGAGGAGGGAGGAGGAAGGGGAGGTAGGAGGAGGAGGTGAGGAGGAGGAGGAGGAGGAGGAGGACGGAGGAGGAGGAGGAGGATGAGGAGGAGGAGGAGGAGGAGGAGGAAGGAGGAGGAGGAGGAGGGAGGAGCGAGGTGGCGGAGGGGAGGAGGAGGGAGGAGAGGCAGGGGGAAGGGGAGGAGGAGGAGGAGGAGGAGGAGGAAGTAGGGGGAGGAGGAGGAGGAGGAAGGAGAGAGGAGGCAGGCAGGAGGAGGAAGGAGGAGGCGGCGGAGGAGGAGGAGGGGATGCGGACTGCGGCGGAGGAGGAGGAGGAGTGAGGAGGAGGTACGGCGAGAGGAGGAGGAGGATGGAGGCGGAGCGGAGGAGGAGAGTGGAGGCGGAGGAAGGGTGAGGTGAGGAGGAGGAGGAGGAGGAGGAGGGGAGGAAGGAGGAGGAGGAGGAGGAGGAGGATGAGGAGGAGGAGGAAGGAGGACGGCGGAGGATGAGGCGGAGGGGGATGATGAGTAGGGAGGAGGAGGGGATGCGGAGGAGGAGGAGGAAGGATGAAGGGGAGGAGGCGGAGGAGGATGCTGGGCCTAACCTTTTTCTTCTTTTTCTTCTTCTTTTCTTCTTCTTTTTTACTTCTTCTTCTTCTTCTTCTTCTTCTTCTTTCGTTCTTTTTTTTGAGTTAAAGATCATTTATTTTAATTTAATTAAATTTTTCGTTTTGTACTTAAAGATAAAGTTTTTCCAGAGTTATTTAAATATTGAATGGTATTATTGCATGTTATTACTGAATGTTATCATTGATTGTTATACTGAATGTTATTATTCGATTGTATTATGATTGATTATTATTGATGTTGTTACTGAATGTTTTTATTGAATGTTAGTATTTGACTTTGTGGCTTAGCCTGCGCTATAGTGGCTACGCGACGGGCTGGGTTTGTGACTCTATGACCGCGAGGTTCAATCCCGGCCGGGGTATGGTTTAAAACAGTTATTTAAGAAAAACTCTCTATCTTATTTACCTTCCCACTACTTATGTTGTCACCAGTGGTTTATGTCACTCTGTATTCGACTAAAGAAGCCAGCTGAGCAGCGAGGGGTTTCTTAATGTCTTATTTATTTTACAATTTAAATACACGAATTGTACACGATGGGATACGGTTTTCCCACAGGGATGTGCTCCATTCCTGAGCCCCGAGGGACACGGGTGCTCTCATTTCATGGGGGAAGCGCTAAACCCACGAGGGAACGTACTAGCACCTGTTCTATGAGTGCAGGATGAACAAGAGTATTGGCGAAAAGGATGGGATAACAAAACAGTGTTCCCTGAACCCACTGGATGCTAGAATAATTCCGAGGGTTGAGTAGTGCCTGCATGGTGTATGTGAAAACATCTGGGTGTTTTTTAGTACGTAGATGTTCGAACCTGTGGAAGTTTTTCAGTTCACAAATGAGATTACATTTACCTTATATTCCACTGTCTCCACTGGCGAAAACCTTCTACACAGTGAAGATGGGTAACCCAGGTGTTGCAAATGTGTAAAGTTTATCAACTTGTGTAATCATTAGGCGTAGTAATGACAGGTAGTACGTGACAAACCTCTCCCAAACAATCCTTGGTGGTTGGGTTAATGGATGTTTCAAGCCTAATCGACTACGCTGGCTCCATTAACGGCACCCACATAACCTTTTCACCACCAGACAGAATTACTTCTCAGGATATATACGCTGTGTGAAAACATCCATCAGTGTACTTTCTCTCAGCCATACGCCGGAAGTACCAAGTTAAGAACAAAGGATGAAACTGAGAAGGAATCTAGAGAAACTACGAATCTGGTGGAAAGATTGTGGAAACGACACGGCGCTGAGATGACTCGCTGAGTCAGGGGAATAGGTTGCTTCCATGACCAATTCACAGACATTAGTACAACGCTACTAACCAAGTCTTGCCCCTCAGTTGTTGACAATCCCGTAATGGGCCGCTCGATTACCAAAAATTACTCCCATAAGAAAAAACATAATTCATGAATGGATCGTTCTAGGAGGAAGCTGGTGTCTAGTAATGAGACAGGAGTATTTTATGTCCATCTTACAGTTCCTCTTCTTCCCTACTGTCTGGTTCGTCGTGAGTCTGTCAAGTTCTGTGTTTGTGTATGTCAGTTCTGTGTTTTTGTCTGTGTCTGTTAGTCTGTGTATATGTCTGTGTGTGGTCTGTTAGAGTCTGGAGAATACCTGGAGTATACCTGGAGGGAGGGATTTTTGGGGAGTCAACGCCCCGTGGCACGATCTGTGACCAGGTCTCATTTGGTGGATCAGGGCCTGATCAACCAGGCTGTTATGATCGGCCACACAAAACCACGTCGTACGAACCACAGCCAGGCTAGGTCAGGTACTGACTTTAGTGCATATCCTGCACTTCTTGAAGGACAGCCAGGGGTCACTATGGTTATCCCCCTTATGTATGCTTGTGGCCCGCCCCTGCTTTTCAGTGTGGGGGAATGTTGCTTCGGTCTGGCGAGTATTTTGTTTTCATAGGGAGTGAAGTTTTCGTGAGCAAGTGTGGTACTAGTCATCTTGGATTTCCAAGTGTTATGTCATGTATCTCTCCAGACTGCATTCTAGGGAGTACTGGTTGAGGAACTTCAACGTTTCCAGTAATGAGGTGTTTTATTGCAGTTAATTGTGTGCTTATGGTTCTCTGTACATTTTCTAGGTCAGCAATTTTCACCTGCCGTGATAGGTGCTGTTAGTGTGCCAGCAATATTCAAGCCTAGGATAGAAAAAGCGAACCTATAGAGTGTCATCATGGGCGTGGCATCCCTAGTTTGAAGGGTTATCATAATCCATCCTGTCATTTTTATTGTAGATGCTATTGTTACAATGTTGTGGTATTTTGAAGGTGAGTCCTCTGACTTTATCACTCCCAGGCCTTTAACAGTAGTTTCTGCTCTATTGTGTGGTTGGAATTTGTTTTATACTACGAGATAGTTTTAATTTCCTCAGTTTTCCATATCGGAGTAATTGAAATTTCTCATCATTGAACTTCATATTGTTTTCTGCGACCCATTTAAGATTTGATTGATGTCCGCCTGGAGTCTTGCAGTGTCGTCAGTGGAGGACACTCTGTCATGGCAAATTCAGGTTGTCATCTGCAAAGGAAGCACTCGGTGCTGGGGTTACATCCCTGTCATATCGGATATGAGGATGAGGAAACAACGATAGGAGCCAGTCTGTGCTTGTGGAACAAAGCTTTTCACAGAAGCCACCTAAGACTTTGCCTCTGTTTGCACTACTCTTTGTGTTCTATTTGTGGAAATTATAGATCATTAACCAGCTTTCCTGTTATTCCTTTATACTGCATTTTGTACGATATTACACCATGGTCACACTTGTCTAAGGCTTTTTTACAAAGTCTGGGTATACTTCTTCTTCGGTTCTCTTTGTTTTCTAATGAATCAGGACTTGTCATAGTGGTCACAGTCAGTGGCGATCTTCCTTCTTAGACCCTTTCAAAGACTTTTATGATATGGGATGTTAGCGCTGTCTATCTGTAGTTCTTTGCTATTGCTTTACTGCTCCCTTTTGTGGACTGGAGCTCTGTTTAAGGTGAGTTTGGTTGCAGAAGATTATTTAACCAGTTTTCGTGTGTGTGCGAGTTTTCATCTGGCTGTCTCATGGGGTTATCTCTGCAGTCAAACATGGTCACGAAGTCGTTAATGACACACGACTGACGGCTTTGAGGGACTTGCGCTAGAGCTGTCACTGTCATGCTGGTGGGAGATTCGTCTTTAAAAACTTGCATTTGTGGTCTCAGTGGTGCCTATGTACTAACTTGCCTATGGTGTATAATTATTCTTAGTTGGACGAATTTTGTATAGCCAGCTTGCCAAGTGGATAGGAGCTTTGGTCTGTAGTTTTGTGACTACTCTGATCGCGGATTCTTATTCCCCTCAAGTGGCATGGTTTGGTTATCTCATGCTACAACATTTTTGCTACATTCCTCCCATTTTGGGTCCCGTAGGCTGAAATACCCAGGTTAGAACATGTCTGAGCAGAAGCTGGATGATTTTCCTGACAGTGATCTATTTTCAAAAACTGTTACTGGAACTGTGGGAGGTTGATTCAGTGAGGCTTGTATACAACCACAATGACCAGGTTTGGTTCTCGTCTTTACTGCCAAATTCAACTACATCATTTGATAGCATTTAGGAGTTGCGTGCATATCTGTGACTCTGTGACGTTACAGGTCAAACCATTTCCCCCCTTTTGCCTGTTTCACTCTGTCACATTTGTAAGGTTGATAACCCGGGATGCATATTTCATTGTCAAAATGATCCTTTATGAGGAGTCTCACTGGAAATCTGCAAACAATGAAGATACCAGCAGCCAGGCGGGATGTAAGACCTCATCTACAGGTGTATTATAGACACCAGCAGTCAGAGGGATGATTGACACCTGCAGACAGTGGGATGCTAGACACCAGCAGACGGCGGTTGCTAGACCTATCAGAAAGGTGTATACTTGAACACCAGCAGACAGGTGTATACTAGACACCGCAGACAGGTGATGTAAAAACTCTGCTTTCCTTTCTTCTATACCGGTTTGAAGTTCAATTCATACTATGATGAGCATCTCTCTTATTTTTTTATTTTACGCATGGTATTTTTTTTTAGTCTAGGGGAAGGGGGGCTATTAGGGGGTTGGTATTTTTCCTTTGCTGTGGTAAATTGGGGAATTTGTGTAAGGGAGGGGGGGATGAGGTGAGGGTAGGGTGGGTGAGGGGAGTGGGAGGATGAATCAAGAGTGGGTAGTGAGGTTCGAGGAGGTAAGTTGGAAGTTCATGGGTGTACTTGGGTGTACTGTTTTTAATGGGGAGTTTTGGGGTGGTCGGGTTTTTTTTTCTATGTTTACACTGAGGGGTACATAGGGTTATTACATTTGAGGGGGCTGATCTTATAGTTGTACCATATGAGTGGTGTGTGCTCGACTGAGTAGGATGGTGGAAGGGGGAGTGTGAAGTGGGTTGATTCGGGTTTGGGAAGTGACTGTGTGAAATGCTGGATATGGTGGAGGTGGGTATAATAAGATAGTCGTTAGTAATAATAGTAATATTAGTAATAGTCGTGAGTAAAGGGTGGTGGGGGGGGCGATGAGGGGATGAGGTGGGTGGGTAGGTTAGTTATGTATGATGATGGTGAGAAGTAGTGAAAGAGGCGAATTACTTAGAAGTAGAGACAAGAGGAGCCAGTAGAAGTAGAGAAAGAGGAGAAGAAGTAGAAGTAGAGAAAGAGGGAAGAACGTAGAAGTAGAGAAGAGGAGAAGAAGTAGAAGTAGAGCAAGAGGAGAAGAAGTTAAGGTAGAGAAAGAGGGAGAAGATGTAGAAGTAGAGAAGAGGAGAAGAAGTAGAAGATAGAGAAGGGGAGATAGAAGTAGAAGTGAGAAAGAGGAGAAGAACAGTAGAAGTAGGGAAAGGGGAGAAGAAGTAGCAGTAGAGAAAGAGGGGAAGAAGGTAGAAGTAGAGAAAGGGGGATGAAGATAGTAGAGTAGGACGATGTGCAGAAGTAGAAGTAGGGAAAGGGGAGACGAAGTAGAAGTAGAGAAAGAGGTGAAGAAGTAGAAGTAGAGAAAGGGGAGAAAAAAGTGTATAAGTAGAGAAAGAGGAGGAAGAAGTAGCGTAGAGAAGGGAGAAGAAGTAGAGAAAGCGGATTGTAAGTTCCAGTAGGGGGAAGTAGAGAATGGGGACGGAAGGAAGTCAGGAAGTAGAGCAACGAGGAGAAGAAGTAGAAGTAGCAGAAATGGGTAGAAGAAGTCGAAGTAGAGCAAGAGGCGAATAAGTAGAAGTAGAGAAAGGGGAGAAGTAGATGAAGAGTCATAGAGAAAGGGGAGAAGAAGTAGAGTAGAGCAAGGTGGACGAAGTAGAAGTAGAGAAAGGGGAGAAGACGATAGAAGTCGAGAAAGAGGAAGAAGACGTAGAAGTAGAGAAAGGTGCTGAAGAAGTAGAAGTCGAACACGGAGGCAAAGGGGGAATGGGCGTAGATGGGTTGTAGGAAGGTTTCAAGAAAGACAAGAACGAAGGGGGTAAACATGTGTAAAGAAGAAGGTAGAGAAAGAAAGAAGGATGTAAAGAAGGAAAGAAAGGGGGTAAAGAGGGAAGCAGGAAGGTAGAGAAGAACGACGGAGGTGAAAGCAGAGCCCGAAGGCTTCCAGAGTGTAAATCATGGGACACGCACGTTAAATCAGGAAGTGACCCTACATCCACTCATGCTTTCACAGAATTCCCTACTGTCCTTAACCTCCTTCCTCTGTTTACCCTCATTCCCTCCTGCTTACCCTTCTCCCCTTCCTGCTTACCCTCCCTCCTACCTAAATCAACATTCCCTGCATACCATCCTTCCTCCTGCTTGCCCTCCCCTCCCTACTCCTTACCCTCCTTCCCTCATGCTTTTACCCTCCTTCATTCTGCTTATACCTCCCTACTCCTGCTTTACCCTCCTTCCCTCCTGCTAAACCTCCAGCACTCCCTGACCCAATCTAACCTAAACTAAACTATTCTGACCTAACCTAACTAAACCTAACTTAATCAAAATTTGCCGAAAATCGAGAAATGGACGTTTGGTAGACGTGGACGGGTCGCTGCACGACACTTTACTATTTTCAAAGTAATCATTTGTAAGATCAGAGAACTGAGATTCGTGTTCAGATTTTTGCTTTTACACAAACAGTGTTTGTAGTAATTTACTGTATTATTATATGACCTTGAAGCATCAACCTTGGTGAACCTTGGTGAACCTTGGTGAACCTTGGTATATAAAGTTTTAACTCCAGACCTTGTATACTGAATAAGAAATTATATACGCAGCAAGAGCACGAATATATATATAAGAACACGGAAGTAGTTTTACTTTGGGTTCCAAGATTGATGTGAGTTTATTTTTGTTGAGAGATGGTGGGGGCAGCCAGAGGAAGGTCTGGATCAAGTGGTCTGAAGCAGTGTTCAATGGGGCATCATATGGCTATTACCCACGTCAGGAGAAATTTTTGTACTTCTCTTGATAGAGTGTTGTCTGAAAGAACACTCATCCATATCAAAAAGGCCTAATAATCTTCCTGATTTAGGTGTCTTCGAGAGGTAAGACCTGCTGATTATGTCAGCACTCCCAGAAGTAACTTACTGACTCTTCAGGCCGGCCAACAGATAATTCAGCCTTGGGTTCCTCAGTCGAGTTTGACATGAACGATGTAGTGTATGGGGGAGCGGCAGATAGGGCATGAGAGAAGGGAGGCGGCGCAGGTTGGGCAGGCCACTAGGTGGGCGCAGGGCATGAACACGACGCTGAAGGCAGCGTCGAAGCATACCACACATCGCTGCTCCTCCCGCAGCTCCTGAAGACGCTGCAACAGACGGCTTCTCTCCAGCTGCAGTTGCTCTTCTTGAGCGTCTTGCCGATAATAGTTGCTTTTTCTGCACATTTTCAGCTGTTGTTTCTGTTGTTGTTGTTGTTGCTGCTGCTGCTGCTGCTGCTGATAATGTAATTCTTGCTCCTGTTGGTGATTTTTCAGCGCCTGGTCCTGCTGATTATGCAGCGTATACTTCAGCTGGTGATGATGAAACTGTTGGAGACGCTTTTCTTGCTGCTGCTGCTGATACAGGTGTTGCTGAGGCTGCTGTTGATGTTGTTGCTCCCACTGCTTCTCTTGGTACTGCTGATGTTGCTGAGGCAATTTCTGCTGCTGTTGTGCAAAACGTTTTGGTGGCAAATGCTGTTCCTCGCAGCAGAATGACCATCCGTCTTGGTTTACCACACTCTGTAACTTGCGTTTACCTACACTGTGTGAAGTGTGTCCACTGCACGCTGCTGCCACACACTCTGTAGAAAGCAGACAAAAAATGTTAACTCGGCTGGTTATAAAATACATTTAGAAGCCTCCCTGTAATATCCCTGCTAGCATTCTGACGGTAGAGTATAGTTGTATATAACGAAGCACGAGTTAATGATGCCTAGACAGCTCCGGAGCATGGAACAAGCTTCTCCTGCTTGGATCTATCACCCAGGCGGAACAAGACTCTGGCGTCATTGGTCATTAGGCCAATAAATGATTTCCTCAGAGATGGTAATCTAGCTCTCCTTCCTTATCGTGCGATAAATACCAGAGAAGTTTAAAGTAGAACCTCCCATGATGTGCTGCTAATGAAAGCACAAATCAGCAAAAAAATCGAAGATGGAAATATTGCAGAAGCAATCAGGATAAACACCAGCAACGTAACAATTTACCCCAAGGAACTCCACTACAGTTGGAGTCCTACGATTCAAACTGCGGGCCAGAACTTCTGGCAACGACACTGGTCCTCACTACATCACCACTAGAGGAGAACTGTTGACAATTCAAGAACCAGAAGTGTTCAAAGCTACAATGTCTTTCTCTCCAGGATCTGCTGGTGGTTTCATGGAATTAAGGCCATAACACACCTAATAAATACTTAACACAGCAGTTAGAAATATTGCAGTGTCTCCTCTCAGAGCTCAGATTTGCTAATATTTTTTTCGCTGTTAGTGTTCCCGAGTCTTTTGGGCCTCTCTCCGAATATGTAAAACTGGTCAATTAGCAAGAACTCATTTAAAATTAAGTCCTTTCTAAAATCTTCTCTTATACGTTTAAAGATATAATTTTTTCATTAATGTTAATGTAAAATTTTTTAATTTTGCTCCAAAAGAATCTTAGAAAACTTACCTAACCTTATTATAACAAGAACAATTTATTTTAGCCTAACCCTTGTTTACAATAATTCAATAATTTAGTACTAAACAAACACAGTGAAATATATTTTTTCGTTAGGTTCAGAATGATTTTGGAGAAATTATTACATACACAAATTTTCGCTTGTCCTATATGGCAAGATGAGCGTTGCTATTTACGCCAAGATCGCAAGTTCTGCCTATTCGGCACGACATATATATATATATATATATATATATATATATATATATATATATATACAATAAGATCACAGTAAACAGGTGATTGTTTTGCTATATAATATATATATATATATATATATATATATATATATATATATATATATATATATATATAAATATATATATATATATATATATATATATATATATATATATATATATATATATATATAATATATATATATAAGAGAAAAGACGGAGAATAGGATAGCAGATGAACAAGGAGGCTTTAGAAAGGTAGGGGGTGTGTGGACCAGGTGTTTACAGTGAAACATATAAGTGAACAGTATTTAGATAAGGCTAAAGAGGTCTTTGTGGCATTTATGGATTGGAAAAGGCGTATGACAGGGTGGATAGGGGGGCAATGTGGCAGATGTTGCAAGTGTATGGTGTTAGGAGGTAGGTTACTGAAAGCAGTGAAGAGTTTTTACGAGGATAGTGAGGCTCAAGTTAGAGTATGTAGGAAAGAGGGAAATTTTTTCCCAGTAAAGTAGGCCTTAGACAAGGATGTGTGATGTCACCGTGGTTGTTTAATATATTTATAGATGGGGTTGTAAGAGAATAATGCGAGGGTCTTGGCAAGAGGCGTGGAGTTAAAAGATAAAAAATCACACACAAAGTGGGAGTTGTCACAGCTGCTCTTTGCTGATGACACTGTGCTCTTGGGAGATTCTGAAGAGAAGTTGCAGAGATTGGTGGATGAATTTGGTAGGGTGTGCAAAAGAAGAAAATTAAAGGTGAATACAGGAAAGAGTAAGGTTATGAGGATAACAAAAAGATTAGGTGATGAAAGATTGAATATCAGATTGGAGGGAGAGAGTATGGAGGAGGTGAACGTATTCAGATATTTGGGAGTGGACGTGTCACGGATGGGTCTATGAAAGATGAGGTGAATCATAGAATTGATGAGGGAAAAAGAGTGAGTGGTGCACTTAGGAGTCTGTGGAGACAAAGAACTTTGTCCTTGGAGCAAAGAGGGAATGTATGAGAGTATAGTTTTACCAACGCTCTTATATAGGTGTGAAGCGTGGGTGATGAATGTTGCAGCGAGGAGAAGGCTGGAGGCAGTGGAGATGTCATGTCTGAGGGCAATGTGTGGTGTGAATATAATGCAGAGAATTCGTAGTTTGGAAGTTAGGAGGAGGTGCGGGATTACCAAAACTGTTGTCCAGAGGGCTGAGAAGGGTTGTTGAGGTGGTTCGGACATGTAGAGAGAATGGAGCGAAACAGAATGACTTCAAGAGTGTATCAGTCTGTAGTGGAAGGAAGGCGGGGTAGGGGTCGGCCTAGGAAGGGTTGGAGGGAGGGGTAAAGGAGGTTTTTGTGTGCGAGGGGCTTGGACTTCCAGCAGGCATGCGTGAGCGTGTTTGATAGGAGTGAATGGAGACAAATGGTTTTTTATACTTGACGTGCTGTTGGAGTGTGAGCAAAGTAACATTTTATGAAGGGATTCAGGAAACCGGCAGGCCGGACTTGAGTCCTGGAGATGGGAAGTACAGTGCCTGCACTCTGAAGGAGGGGTGTTAATGTTGCAGTTTAAAAACTCTAGTGTAAGCACCCTTCTGGCAAGACAGTGATGGAGTGAATGATGGTGAAAGTTTTTCTTTTTCGGGCCACCCTGCCTTGGTGGGAATCGGCCGGTGTGATAATAATAAAAATAATATATATATATATATATATATATATAATATAATATATATATATATATATATATTATATATATATATATATATTGCACAACAACCACTCTGAAAGAATAGAGAAATTCCAAGCGCTTTCGTGACTACTCACATTATCAAGGAACTATGAAAGTGAAGCATCCAAGGAAGCTATATAAGGGGTCCGGCCAGCACCTCACTATCAGATCCCACAACGGTTAAAAAACGTGACGCGCGGCGACCCAACTTGGATAGGTCCTTTGCAAAACTCACCCCCAAACTATTTCACCCAAGAAAATTTAAAAATTATTATTTGTCCAGTGTATTATTAAATTCTTCCCAAATTCTATTAATTATAAATGGATCTAATTTATATAAACCAAAGGAAATATTCATATTATTGTCAAAACTGCTTTTTATGAAACAAGATTCAATTATATTCCTGTCGACCATGGACTTGCTAGATACTACTTTCTCAACTTTTTGAAAATCAATTGGATGGTTAAAATCTCTTACATGAATAAATAGAGCATTGGAATCTTGTCCAGTTCTAATGCTATATTTATGTTGTTTTAATCTTAGTTCGAGATGGTTCAGATATGTTGATGATATTTTGTGTCTTATGCCCAAAAATGTAGATATACACCATTTCCTTGGAAAATTAAATAGCTTAGCCCATTCTATAAACTTTACTGTTGAGTTTGAAGAAAATAACTCATTGCTTTTTCTAGATGTTTTAATTATTAAGGGTAATAATGAATTCAAATTTAAAATTTACAGAAAACCTACAAATAACTGTTCCTATGTCCACTATTATTCCTCGCATCAAGATAGAGTCAAACTGTCTGTTTTCTCATCAGTGTTTTTTGAGAGCTTTACGAATTTGTAGTCCTGAGTTCATAGATGAGGAAATATCCAAAATTTATGAAATAGGTAATGATTTAAAATACCCAAGAAATGTAATTGATAAATCTTTTAAAGTTGCTAGAAACACTTTTTATAATCCAAAAAGGGGCAACCAGCCTTATTCAACTAAAATATGTTGGTTTTTCCCTTACCATGAAACTTGGTTGATATGCCTTCTCTTCTTAAGACTTTTAATATTAAAGTTGTATTCAAAAATCTTGATACAGTAAAAAAACTTTTGATAAAGAATTCCCCCCAAAATGCTGATGGATGTGTCTATAAGATTCCTTGTAAAATTTGCGATAAAGTTTATTACGGTCAAACTGGTAAAAATCTCGAACTAAGATTAAAACAAACATAAATATAGCATTAGAACTGGACAAGATTCCAATGCTCTATTTATTCATGTAAGAGATTTTAACCATCCAATTGATTTTCAAAAAGTTGAGAAAGTAGTATCAAGCAAGTCCATGGTCGACAGGAATATAATTGAATCTTGTTTCATAAAAAGCAGTTTTTGACAATAATATGAATATTTCCTTTGGTTTATATAAATTAGATTTCCCTTTATAATTAATAGAATTTGGGAAGAATTTAATAATACACTGGACAAATAATTTTTAAAATTTCTTGGGAAGAATAGTTTGGGGGTGAGTTTTGCAAAGGACCTATCCAAGTTGGCTCGCCGCGCGTCACGTGTTTAACCGTTGTGGGATCTGATAGTGAGGTGCTGGCCAGACCCCTTATATAGCTTCCTTGGATGCTTCACTTTCATAGTTCCTTGATAATGTGAGTAGTCACGAAAGCGCTTGGAATTTCTCTATTCTTTCAGAGTGGTTGTTGTGCATATTTTGAAGTCACCTGTTTACTGTGATCTTATTGCATATATATATATTTTTATATATATATATATATATATATATATATATATATATATATATATGTGTGTGTGTGTGGTGTGTGTGTGTGTGTGTGTGTGTGTGTGTGTGTGTGTGTGTGTGTGTGGTGTGTGTGTGTGTGTGTGTGTGTGTGTGTGTGTGTGTGTGTATGTGTGTGTGTGTGTGTGTTTGTATAAATATATATGTATATTTTCACAAGTCGGCCGTCTCCCACCGAGGCAGGGTGACCCATAAAGAAAGAAAATCCCCAGAAAGAAAATACTTTCATCATCATTCAACACTTTCACCACACTCGCACATAATCACTGTTTTTGCAGAGGTGCTCAGAATACAACAGTTTAGAAGCATATACGTATAAAGATACACAACATATCCCTCCAAACTGCCAATATCCCAAACACCTCCTTTAGAGTGCAGGCATTGTACTTCCCATTTCCAGGAGACTCAAGTCCCGCTATATAAAAATAACCAGTTTCCCTGAATCCCTTCACTAAATATTACCCTGCTCACACTCCAACAGATCGTCAGGTCCCAAATACCACTCATCTCCATTCACTCCTATCGAACACGCTCACGCACGCCTGCTGGAAGTCCAAGCCCCTCGCCCACAAAAACTCCCTTACCCCTTCCTTCCAACCTTTTCGAGGACGACCCCTACCCCGCCTTCCTTCCCCTACAGATTTAAATGCTCTCCATTTCATTCTACTTTGATCCATTCTCTCTAAATGACCAAACCACCTCAACAAACCCTCTTCAGCCCTCTGACTAATACTTTTATTAACTTCACACCTCCTAATTTCCACACTCCGAATTTTCTGCATAATATTTACACCACACATTGCCTTTAGACAGGACATCTCCACTGCCTCCAACCGCCTCCTCGCTGCAGCATTTACAACCCAAGCTTCACACCCATATAAGAGTGTTGGTACCACTATACTTTTATACATTCCCTTCTTTGCCTCCACAGATAACGTTTTTTGTCTCCACATATATCTCAATGCATCACTCACCTTTTTTCGCTCATCAATTCTATTATTAACCTCATTCTTCATAAATCCATCCTCCGACACGTCAACTCCCAAGTATCTGAAAACATTCACTTCTTCCATACTCCTCCTCCCCAATTTGATATCCAATTTTTCTTTATCTAAATCATTTGATACTCTCATCACCTTGTTCTTTTCTATGTTCACTTTCAACTTTCTACCTTTACACACATTCCCAAACTCGTCCACTAACCTTTGCAATTTCTCTTTAGAATCTCCCATAAGCACAGTATCATCAGCAAAAAGCAACTGTGTCAATTCCCATTTTGTATTTGATTCCCCAAAATTTAATCCCACCCCTCTCCCGAACACTCTAGCATATACTTCTTTTACAACCCCATCTATAAATATATTAAACAACCATGGTGACATTACACATCCCTGTCTAAGGCCTACGTTTACTGGGAAGTAGTCTCCCTCTCTTCTACACACCCTAACCTGAGCCTCACTATCCTCATAAAAACTCTTTACAACATTTAGTAACTTACCACCTATTAATATACTTGCAACATCTGCCACATTGCTCCCCTATCCACTCTATCATATGCCTTTTCTAAATCCATAAATGCAATAAAAACTTCCCTACCTTTATCTAAATACTGTTCACATATATGCTGCAATGTAAACACTTGATCTACACATCCCCTACCCACTCTGAAACCTCCTTGCTCATCCGCAATCCTACATTCTGTCTCACCTCTAATTCTTTCAATTATAACCCTACCATACATTTTTCCTGGTATACTCAGTAAACTTATTTCTCTATAATTTTTACAATCTCTTTTGTCTCCCTCCCCTTTATATTAAGGGACTATACATGCTCTCTGCCAATCCCTAGGTAACTTCCCCTCTTTCATACATTTATTATACAAAAATATCAACCACTCCAACACTATATATCCCCCCCTGCTTTTAACATTTCTGTCATGATCCCGTCATTTCCAGCTGCTTTATCCCCTTTCATTCTACGTAATGCCTCACGTACCTCCCCCACACTCACATCCTGATCTTCTTCACTCCTAAAAGATGGTATACCTCCCTGGCCAGTGCATGAAATTACTGTCTCAATTTCTTCGTCGACATTTAAAAGTTCCTCAAAATATTCTCGCCATCTTCCCAAAACCTCCCTCTCCCCATCTACTAACTCCCCTACTCTGTTTTTAACTGACAAATCCATTCGTTCTCAAGGCTTTCTTAACTTGTTTAACTCACTCTAAATTTTTTTCTTATTTTCATTAAAATTTCTTGACAGTGCCTCTCCCACTCTATCATCTGCTCTCTTTTTGCACTCTCTCACCACTCTCTTTGCCTTTCTTTTACTCTCCATATACTCTGCTCTTCTTATAAAACCTCTCATAAGCTAACTTTTTCTATTTTATAACACCCTTTACTTCATCATTCCACCAATCACTTCTCTTTACTCCTGCACCCACCCTCCTATAACCACAAACTTCTGCCCCACATTCTAATACTGCATTTTTAAAACTATTCCAACCCTCTTCAACCCCCCCACTACTTATACTTGCACCAGCCCACCTTTCTTCCAATAGTTGTGAAGAATGGTTTGAAAAACCGACAAGTTGAAGATTGAGACACTTATGCAGCATATAGGAATCTTTATTCAGGAAACGTTTCGCCACACAGTGGCTTCATCAGTCCAATACAAAGAGGAAGGCGTAAGGAGAGGAGAATGAGGTAATCAGTCCCTCAACCTGGAGTCGATGTGTTCAGTCCATCAATCTTGTAGAATGTACAGCATAGGGCCGTAGACGTGGCTTATATACTGTAGTGAGGTGACGTGAAGCAGGTGGAGGCGGGGTCATAGTGGTACCATCCACTAGTCGAAGTAGGTCTACGTCCAAAGGTTGAACAAGTGTTGAAGAATTCTTTGTAACAAGATCCCATGATGCTGCAGTGTCTGACAGTTGTGAAGAATGGTTTGAAAAACCGACAAGTTGAAGATTGAGACACTTATGCAGCATATAGGAATCTTTATTCAGGAAACGTTTCGCCACACAGTGGCTTCATCAGCCAATACAAAGGGGAAAGGGCTAAGGGAAAGGGGGGAAAAGAGGAAATCGCCCCCAAACCCTGGAGTCGATGTGTTCAGTCCATCAATCTTGTAGAAGTACACATAGGCCGTAGAGTGGTTTATAGTAGTGAGGTGACGTGAAGGGGAGGCGGGTCATAGTGGTACCATCCATAGTCGAAGTAGGTCTCGCCAAAGGTTGAACAAGTGTTGAAAAATTCTTTTAACAAGACCCCATGATGCTGCAGTGTCTACAGTTGTGAAGAATGGTTTGAAAAACCGAGGGGTTAAGATTGGCACTTTTGCAGCATATGGGAATCTTTATTCAGGAAACGTTTCCCAACAGTGGCTTCTCCCCAATACAAAGAGGAAGGCGTAAGGGGGGAGGAAAATGGGAATCAGCCCCTCAACCGGGAGTCGATGTGTTAGTCCACAATCTTGTAGAATGTACGCATAGGCCGTAGCGGGGCTTTTTACTGTTTGAGGGACGTAAAGGGCGGGGAGGGGGGGGTCATAGTGGTACCATCCAATATCAAAAGTGGTCTACGTCCAAAGGTTAAACAAGTGTTGAAGAATTTTTTGTAAAAAGATCCTGGCTGCAGTGTCTGACGTTGGAAGAATGGTTTGAAAACCCGAAAAGTTGAAGATTGGACATTATGCGATAGCCACGTCTCGGCCCTATGCTGTACATTTACAAAAATTGAGGACTAAACACACGACTCCGGGGTTGAGGGATGATTCCCATTCTCCTCCTCTCCTTACCCCTTTCCCTCTTTGTTTTGGGACTGTTTAAAAGCCATGTGTGGCAAAACGTTTCCAAATAAAGTTTTCCTATATGTGATAAGTGTCCCAATCTTCACTTGTCGGTTTTTAAAAACCTTCTTCACAACTGTCAGCATGCGCTCATGGGATCTTGTTACAAAGTTTTTTCAACACTTGTTCAACCTTTGGACTAGACCTACTTCGATAGTGGTGGTACCCTATGCCCCGCCCCCTGCTTCACGCCCTACTACAATATAAGCCACTTACGGCCCTAGCTGTACATTCACAAGTTTGATGGACTGAACACTCGACCCCGGTTGGGGAAATGATTACCTCATTCTCCTCCTCTCCTTACGCCTTCCTTTTTGTATTGGACTGAAAAAAAGCCACGTGTGGCGAAACGTTTCCGAATAAAGCCCTATATGTGCATAAGGTCTCAATTTCAATTGTCGGTTTTTAAAAACCCTTTTTCAAAACGTCAGACCTGCAGCATCATGGGATCTTTTTTACAAAGAATTCTTCAACACTTGTTCAACCTTTGGACTAGACCTACTTGACTATGATGGTACCCTATGCCCCGCCCCCCCTGCTTCACGTCACCTCACTACAGTATATAAGCCACGTCTACGGCCCCATGCGTACATTCTACAAGTTGAGGGACTGAACACACGATCCGGGTTTTGAGGGACTGATTACCTCATTCTCCCCCTTTCCCCCTTCCCTTTCCCTCTTTGTATTGGAGATGAACCATGTGTGGCGAAAGTTTCCTGAATAAAGATTCCTATATGTGCTAAGTGTCCCCAATCTTCAACCTCTGGTTTTTAAAAACCCATTCTTCAAAACTGCAGACACTGCAGCATCATGGGTCTTGTTAAAAAGAATTTTTAAACACTTGTTCAACCTTTGGAGTAGACCTACTTCGATAGGGGATGGTCCCATATGACCCCCCCCCCATTTCCACGTCACCTCACACTATATAACCACGTCTACGGCCCTATGCGTACATTCTAAAAGTTTGTGGACTGAACACACGACTAGGTTTAGGGAGTTACCTCTTCTCCTCCCTCCTTACGCTTCCCTCTTTGTATTGGATAAAATGAAGCCACGTGTGGGAAAGGGTTTTCCTGAATAAAGATTCCATAGCTGCATAAGTGCCCCAAATTTTCAATTGTGGGTTTTTAAAACCCATTCTTCACAACTGTCAGACACTGCGCATCGGGATCTTGTTAAAAAGAATTCTTAAACATTTGTTCAACCTTTGGACTTTAACTACTTCGACTAGTGGAGGGTACCACTATGACCCCGCCTCCACCTGTTCACGTCACCCCCAAAAGTATAAAAGCCACGTCTAGGGCCCTATGCTGTACTTTCCCCAAAAGATTGATGGACTGAACAATCGACTCCGGGTTTGGGGACTGTTTACCTCATTCTCCTCCTCCCCTTACCCCTTTCCCTCTTTTTTGGTTTATAAAGCCACTGGGGGGCGGTTTCCGAAAAAAGTTTCCTATATGCTGCAAAAAGTGTCTAAACTTCAACTTCCAATAGTTGTTTATATCCCCCCCCAAAATTCCTCCTCCCTTTTTTTTATTATTTCACCCCCTTTTACGTTGTGCCTTTTTCCTCTTGTCCATTATCTTACTCTAACTGTATTAAACTAAAAATGATCCGATATATCAGTTGCCCTTATAAAACATGTACATCCCGGAGCCTACCCCCTCAACCTTTATCCACCAAAACATAAACAACAAAAATACTTTCATTACTGCTATATCATACCCTTTTATTTTTATTTTCCTCTTTTTCATAAGAAAGTATTCTTATTACAAACCTTTTCTACAATTTTCAATTTAAAGGCTCCCCCCTTTTCATTTACCCCCGGCACCCCAAATTTTCCCACTGTATATATATGTATATATATATATATATATATATATATATATATATATATATATATATATATATATATATATATATTTATATATATATATTATATATATATATATATATATATATATATATTATATATATATATATATATATTATATATATATATATATATATATATATATATATATATTATATTATATATATATATATATATATATATATATATATATATATATATATATATATATATATATATATATATATATATTATATATATATATATATATATATATATATATATATATAATATATATATATATATATATATATATATATATATATATCAGATCGCCCCTCATTCTCTCTAACTCCCCTTTTCACCTATCTTCTCTCTCTCCCTCCCTCCCTCTCTCCCTCTTTCTCTCTCTCGCTCTCTCCCTCCCTCTTTCTCTCCCTCTCTCTCTCCCTCTCCCTCTCGTTCTCTCCCTCCCTCCCTCCCTTTCTCTCTCTCTTTCTCTCTCTCTCCCTCTCTCCCTCCTTTCTCTCCCTCTCTCTTTCCCTCACCAAACACTCAGTATCTCACCTGCAGTGTTACCACCTGCACACACCTGGCTCCCACTGTTACCAACTACCTTCCTCTCCACTACCAAGGGACTGCACATCTGCAGAGAAAATTATACATACGTATATAAATTAACATACAAATTAATATATAAATTAATTAGAAAACACAGATTAAATCCTAAATTACATTTTGAAATAAATAAAAAAAATTAAATTAAGATATTTATATTATAATGTCCCACCAATAATACAACTGAAGTCATTGTATTTATACAGTAATAATTGTATTTGTATGTCATTGTATTATACAGTATTTTCTTTTATGTGTGATTGTATTAATCACTGTGTACATGTTTAAAGTAATCAGAATTCTTTTAGAATTAATTATATAATATATCTGTTATTAAAAGATTTTTATAAGCCAAAATAAAACCTCATTCATACACTTTGTATGAGTCAGATTACCTATGTATTAATATACTCTTGATAGACCAGATTACCTTTGTATCAGTATACTTCTGATATAGATTACCTTTGTATTATTATACTTCTGATATAGATTACCTTTGTATCACTATACTTCTGATATAGATTACCTTTGTATCAGTATACTTCTGATATAGATTACCTTTGTATTATTTAGATTATACTTCTGATATAGATTACCTTTGTATCACTATACTTCTGATATAGATTACCTTTGTATCAGTATACTTCTGATATAGATTACCTTTGTATCAGTATACTTCTGATATAGATTACCTTTGTATCAGTATACTTCTGATATAGATTACCTTTGTATCAGTATACTTCTGATATAGATTACCTTTGTATCAGTATACTTCTGATATAGATTTTAATATGCTAATTTTTCCCCAGGTAATAATTTCCGGTGATAATAGATATTTCTCAGTTTGGTGACAATAGATATTTCCCAGTCTCGTGATAATAGATATTTCCCAGCCTGGTGATAATAGATATTTCAAAGCCTGGTGATAATAGATATTTCCCAGCCTGGTGATAATAGATATTTCTCAGTCTAGTGATAATAGATATTTCCCAGCCTGGTGATAATAGATATTTCCCAGTCTCGTGATAATAGATATTTCCCAGCCTGGTGATAATAGATATTTCAAAGCCTGGTGATAATAGATATTTCCCAGCCTGGTGATAATAGATATTTCTCAGTCTAGTGATAATAGATATTTCCCAGCCTGGTGATAATAGATATTTCTCAGCCTGGTGATAATAGATATTTCTCAGTCTAGTGATTATAGATATTTCTCAGCCTGGTGATAATAGATATTTCTCAGTCTAGTGATTATAGATATTTCTCAGCCTGGTGATAGCAAATATTTCCTCAGCAAGTCTGTCAGTAAATTATTTGATGTAATATTGTATTACTTTGTGGTAGTGTTCCAGAGAGAATATTTACCATATTAACTTGTGTGTCAGTGCCACTGTGAGTGCCTTTGTTAGTTAACTGTGAGTGCCTTTGTTAGTTAACTGTGAGTGCCTTTGTTAGTTAACTGTGAGTGCCTTGTTAATTTACTTTAATTTAGATAGCAATTGCATAAATTTTTCGAATTTTGTTAGTGTAGTTTGGCTTGTTTGATCAACCTGGTTTGTTTGGAACGACACACACACACACACACACACACACACACACACACACACACACACACACACACACACACACACACAGCTTGCTCTCACCTTAGCTCTGTAGGTCACACTCTAGGAGACTGCTGGCAACACTGGTCACTTCAGGTACCAGTGTTCACAGGTACCAGGTGATTGGCATCCACCAAAGGTATCGAAATTCTTATTAGTTACCACAGGTGCTAGTAGATGGTGTTATCACAGGTTCCAGTAGATGGTGTTATCACAGGTTCCAGTAGATGGTGTTATCACAGGTTCCAGTAGATGGTGTTATCACAGGTTCCAGTAGATGGTGTTATCACAGGTTCCAGTAGATGGTGTTATTCACAGGTTCCAGTAGATGGTGTTATCACAGGCTCCAGTAGATGGTGTTATCACAGGTTCCAGTAGATGGTGTTATCACAGGTTCCAGTAGATGGTGTTATCACAGGCTCCAGTAGATGGTGTTATCACAGGCTCCAGTAGATGGTGTTATCACAGGTTCCAGTAGATGGTGTTATCACAGGTTCCAGTAGATGGTGTTATCACAGGTTCCAGTAGATGGTGTTATCACAGGCTCCAGTAGATGGTGTTATCACAGGCTCCAGTAGATGGTGTTATCACAGGTTCCAGTAGATGGTGTTAACACAGGTTCCAGTAGATGGTGTTATCACAGGCTCCAGTAGATGGTGTTATCACAGGCTCCAGTAGATGGTGTTATCACAGGTTCCAGTAGATGGTGTTAACACAGGTTCCAGTAGATGGTGTTAACACAGGTTCCAGTAGATGGTGTTATCACAGGTTCCAGTAGATGGTGTTATCACAGGCTCCAGTAGATGGTGTTATCACAGGTTCCAGTAGATGGTGTTATCACAGGCTCCAGTAGATGGTGTTATCACAGGTTCCAGTAGATGGTGTTATCACAGGTTCCAGTAGATGGTGTTATCACAGGCTCCAGTAGATGGTGTTAACACAGGTTCCAGTAGATGGTGTTAACACAGGTTCCAGTAGATGGTGTTAACACAGGTTCCAGTAGATGGTGTTATCACAGGTTCCAGTAGATGGTGTTATCACAGGCTCCAGTAGATGGTGTTAACACAGGTTCCAGTAGATGGTGTTAACACAGGTTCCAGTAGATGGTGTTATCACAGGCTCCAGTAGATGGTGTTAACACAGGTTCCAGTAGATGGTGTTATCACAGGCTCCAGTAGATGGTGTTAACACAGGTTCCAGTAGATGGTGTTAACACAGGTTCCAGTAGATGGTGTTATCACAGGCTCCAGTAGATGGTGTTAACACTTACATCTGAACCATCACTAGAATACTAATTTCCACAGGCACCACCGGCACCTTTCTACAGCAAGTCACCCACAGGTACCAAACATAAGTCACCACATTAATCAAACTCTGAGCAGCAAACCACCAGCCCGTCACACCTCCCAGGTATACACACCGGGCTACATGAGACACCAGAATATTGCTCACACAGTCTGTGTGTATCAGCATATATACCTTCAGCTCACGTTGAAGGTTTTACCTGATTCACCTGTGGCACTTCACCTGACTCATCTGTATCTACACTTGGATAAATAAGATAAGACGAATCGTTCGGACATGTGTAGCTGTTATCAGCTAAAGTGTTCAGACATGTTCAGTAACAGCAGCTGCCTTATCCGAGTCCAGGGGAAGGAACAGTAACCTGAGTAGTTCCTGGCAGGTGTGCACTCACCTGCTAGTACTCACTCACTTGTATTCACGCATTCGTGGTTGCAGGGGGACGATTTTCAGCTCCTGGCACCTCTTACAAATTTGCCACTTGACGGATGCATTCCCTCAGAGCCCTGTCGTACCTGGTCTTAAAACTGAGTATGATGACTGTCTCCACCACTTCCACTGAAGAAATACTTACTAATATCCCAGTGGCTCATCGGCCATACTACCACATACCAGACCACACTACCACATACCAGACAACATACCAGACCACACTACCACATACCAGACCACACTACTACATACCAGACCACACTACCACATACCAGACCACACTACCACATACCAGACCACACTACCACATACCAGACCACACTACAACATACTAGACCACACTACCACATACCAGACCACACTACCACATACCAGACCACACTACCACATACCAGACCACACTACCACATACCAGGCCACACTACCACATACCAGACCAACACTAACACACATACCAGGCCACACTACCACATACCAGACCACACTACTACATACCAGACCACACTACCACATACCAGACCACACTACCACATACCAGACCACACTACCACATACCAGACCCACTACTACCCACCCCCCCCCCACACATACCAGACCACACTACCACATACCAGACCACACTACCACATACCAGACCACACTACCACATACCAGACCACACTACCACATACCAGACCACACTACCACATACCAGACCACACTACCACATACCAGACCACACTTACCACATACCAGACCACACTACCACATACCAGACCACACTACCACATACCAGACCACACTACCACATACCAGACCACACTACCACATACCAGACCATACTACCACATACCAGACCACACTACCACATACCAGACCACACTACCACATACCAGACCACACTACCACATACCAGACCACACTACCACATACCAGACCACACTACCACATACCAGACCACACACATACCACATACCAGCCACACTACCACATACCAGACCAACAACTACACATACCAGACCACACTACCACATACCAGACCACACTACCACATACCAGACCACACACTACTACATACCAGACCACACTACCACATACCAGACCACACTACCACATACCAGACCACACAACTACATACCAGACCACACTACCACATACCAGACCACACTACCACATACCAGACCACACTACTACATACCAGACCACACTACCACATACCAGACCACACTACCACATACCAGACCACACTACTACATACCAGACCACACTACCACATACCAGACCACACTACCACATACCAGACCTACACTACGACCACCATACCAGACCACACTACCACATACCAGACCACACTACCACATACCAGACCACACTACCACATACCAGACCACACTACCACATACCAGACCACACTACCACATACCAGACCACACTACCATATACCAGGCCACACTACCACGTACCAGACCACACTGACACATACCAGACCACATTACCATACCAGACCCACACTACCACATACCAGACCACACTACCACATACCAGACCACACTACCACATACCAGACCACACTACCACATACCAGACCACACTACCACGTACCCGACCATACTACCACATACGAGGCCACACTACCACATACCAGGCCACACTACCACGTACCAGACCACACTACCACGTACCAGACCACACTACCGCGTACCAGACCACACTACCACATACCAGACCACACTACCACATACCAGACCACACTACCACATACCAGACCACACTACCACGTACCAGACCACACTACCACATACCAGACCACACTACCACATACCAGGCCACACTACCACATACCAGGCCACACTACCCACGTACAGACCACACTACCACGTACCAGACCACCTACCACATACCAGACCACACTACCACATACCAGACCACACTACCACGTACCAGACCACACTACTACGTACCAGACCACACTACCACGTACCAGACCATACTATGCGATCCATTACCAAACAAATCTTTTACAAGACATATTACCACAATCCATCATGATGGAGTCCCCCACCTCCCTCCATCATGGAGGAGTTCCCACCTCCCTCCATCATGATGGAGTTCCCCACCTCCCTCCATCATGGTGGAGTTCCCACCTCCCTCCATCATGGTGGAGTTCCCACCTCCCTCCATCATGATGGAGTTCCCCACCTCCCTCCATTATGGTGGAGTTCCCCACCTCCCTCCATCATGGTGGAGTTCCCCACCTCCCTCCATCATGGTGGAGTTCCCACCTCCCTCCATCATGATGGAGTTCCCCACCTCCCTCCATCATGATGGAGTTCCCCACCTCCCTCCATCATGATGGAGTTCCCCACCTCCCTCCATCATGGTAGAGTTCCCACCTCCCTCCATCATGATGGAGTTCCCCACCTCCCTTCATCATGATGGAGTTCCCCACCTCCCTCCATCATGATGGAGTTCCCCACCTCCCTCCATCATGGTAGAGTTCCCACCTCCCTCCATCATGATGGAGTTCCCCACCTCCCTCCATCATGGTGGAGTTCCCCACCTTCCTACATGAAGATGGAGTTCCCCACCTCCCTCCATCATGGTGGAGTTCCCACCTCCCTCCATCATGATGGAGTTCCCCACCTCCCTCCATCATGATGGAGTTCCCCACCTCCCTCCATCATGGTGGAGTTCCCCACCTCCCTCCATCATGACGGAGTTCCCCACCTCCCTCCATCATGGTGGAGTTCCCACCTCCCTCCTTCATGATGGAGTTCCCACCTCCCTCCTTTATGATGGAATACCCCACCTATTACTAAAATGATGGAGTTCCCCCCTCCCACCATCATGATGGAGTTCCCACCTCCCTCAACCATGATGGAGTTCCCACCTCCCTCCTTCACGATCGAGTTCCCACCTCTTACTACCATGATGGAGTTCCCACCTCCCTCCATCATGATGAAGTTCGCACCTCTTACTACCATGAGGGAGTTCCCACCTCTTACAACCATGATGGAGTTTCCACCTCTTACTACCATAATGGAGTTCCCACCTCTTACTACCATGATGGAGTTCCCACCACTTACTACCATGATGGAGTTCCCACATCTTACTACCATGATGGAGTTCCCACCTCTTTCTACCATGATGGAGTTCCCACCTCTTACTACCATGATGGAGTTCCCACCTCTTACTACCATGATGGAGTTCCCACCTCCCTCCACCATGATGGGGTTCCCACCTCCCTCCTTCATGATGAAGTTCCCACCTCTTACTACCATGATGGAGTTCCCACCTCCATCCACCATGATGGAGGTCCCACCTCCCTCCTTCATGATGAAGTTCCCCACCTCTCTCCACCATGATGGAGTTCCCACCTCCCTCCACCACGATGGGGTTCCCACCTCCCTCCTTCATGATGGAGTTCCCACCTCTTACTACCATGATGGAGTTCCCACCTCCATCCACCATGATGGAGTTCCCACCTCCCTCCATTATGATGGCGTTCCCGCATCCCTCCATCACGATGGTGTTCCCACCCCTCCTTCATGATGGAGTTCCCACCTTCCTCCTTCATGATGGAGTTCCTACCTCCCTCCTTAATGATGGAGTTCCCACCTTCCTCCTTCATGATGGAGTTCCCACCTTCTTCCTTCATGATGGAGTTCCCTCCTCCCTCCTTCATGATGGAGCTACAACCTCTTACTACCATGATGGAGTTCCCACCTCCATCCACCATGATGGAGTTCCCACCTCCCTCCATTATGATGGAGTTCCCGCATCCCTCCATCACGATGGTGTTCCCACCCCTCCTTCATGATGGAGTTCCCACCTTCCTCCTTCATGATTGAGTTCCTACCTCCCTCCTTAATGATGGAGTTCCCACCTTCCTCCTTCATGATGGAGTTCCTACCTTCTTCCTTCATGATGGAGTTCCCACCTCCCTCCTTCATGATGGAGCTCCCACCTCCCTCCTTCATGATGGAGTTCCCTCCTCCCACTTTCATGATGGATTTCCTACCTCCCTCCTTAATGATGGAGTTCCCACCTCCCTCCTTCATGATGGAGTTCCTACCTACCTCCTTCATGATGGAGTTCCCACCTCCCTCCATCATGATGGAGTTCCCACATCCCTCCATCACGATGGTGTTTCCACCTCCCTCCTTAATGATGGAGTTCCCATCTCCCTCCTTCATGATGGAGTTCCCACCTCCCTCCTTCATGATGAAAGTTCCCACCTTCCTCCTTCATGATGGAGTTCCTACCTGCCTCCTTCATGATGGAGTTCCCACCTCCCTCCATCATGATGGAGTTCCCACCTCCCTCCTTCATGATGGAGTTCCCACCTTCCTCCTTCATGATGAGTTCCTACCTCCCTCCTTCATGATGTAGTTCCCACCTTCCTCCTTCATGATGGAGTTCCCACCTTCCTCCTTCATGATGGAGCTCCTACCTACCTCCTTCATGATGGAGTTCCCACCTCCCTCCATCATGATGGAGTTCCCACCTCCCTCCTTAATGATGGAGTTCCCACCTTCCTCCCTCATGATGAGTTCCTACCTCCCTCCTTCATGATGTAGTTCCCACCTTCCTCCTTCATGATGGAGTTCCTACCTTCCTCCTTAATGATGGAGTTCCCACCTCCCTCCTTCATGATGGAGTTCCCACCTCCCTCCTTAATGATGGAGTTCCCACCTCCCTCCTTAATGATGGAGTTCCCACCTCCCTCCTTAATGATGGAGTTCCCACCTCCCTCCTTCATGATGGAGTTCCCACCTTCCTCCTTCATGATGGAATTCCCACCTCCCTCCTTCATGATGGAGTTCCCACCTCCCTCCTTCATGATGGAGTTCCCACCTTCCTCCTTCATGATGGAGTTTCCAGCTTCCTCCTTCATGATGGAGTTCCCACCTCCCTCCTTCATGATGGAGTTCCCACCTCCCTCCTTCATGATGGAGTTCCCACCTTCCTCCTTCATGATGGAGTTCCCACCTTCCTCCTTCATGATGGAGTTCCCACCTTCCTCCTTCATGATGGAGTTCCCACCTTCCTCCTTCATGATGGAGTTCCCACCTTCCTCCTTCATGATGGAGTTCCCACCTCCCTCCTTCATGATGGAGTTCCCACCTTCCTCCTTCATGATGGAGTTCCCACCTCCCTCCTTAATGATGGAGTTCCCACGTCCCTCCTTCATGATGGAGTTCCCACCTTCCTCCTTCATGATGGAGTTCCCACCTCCCTCCTTCATGATGGAGTTCCCACCTTCCTCCTTCATGATGGAGTTCCCACCTCCCTCTTTAATGATGGAGTTCCCACGTCCCTCCTTAATGATGGAGTTCCCACCTCCCTCCTTCATGATGGAGATCCCACCTTCCTCCTTCATGATGGAGTTCCCACCTCCCTCCTTAATGATGGAGTTCCCACGTCCCTCCTTCATGATGGAGTTCCCACCTTCCTCCTTCATGATGGAGTTCCCACCTCCCTCCTTCATGGATGCCCCAGAGTTCCCACTTCCTCCTTCATGATGGAGTTCCCACCTCCCTCCTTAATGATGGAGTTCCCACGTCCCTCCTTAATGATGGAGTTCCCACGTCCCTCCTTAATGATGGAGTTCCCACCTCCCTCCTTCATGATGGAGTTCCCACCTTCCTCCTTCATGATGGAGTTCCCACCTTCCTCCTTCATGATGGAGTTCCCACCTTCCTCCTTCATGATGGAGTTCCCACCGTCCCCCCCCCTTCATGATGGAGTTCCCACCTCCCTCCTTCATGATGGAGTTCCCACCTCCCTCCTTCATGATTGAGTTCCCACCTCCCTCCTTCATGATGGAGTTCCCACCTCCCTTCATAATGATGGAGTTCCCACCTTCCTCCTTCATGATGGAGTTCCCACCTCCCTCCTTCATGATGGAGTTCCCACCTCCCTTCTTAATGATGGAGTTCCCACCTTCCTCCTTCATGATGGAGTTCCCACCTTCCTCCTTCATGATGGAGTTCCCACCTTCCTCCTTCATGATGGAGTTCCCACCTCTCTCCTTCATGATGGAGTTCCCACCTACCTCCTTCATGATGGAGTTCCCACCTTCCTCCTTCATGATGGAGTTCCCACCTCCCTCCTTCATGATGGAGTTCCCACCTCCCTCCTTAATGATGGAGTTCCCACATTCCTCCTTCATGATGGAGTTCCCACCTCTCTCCTTCATGATGGAGTTCCCACCTACCTCCTTCATGATGGAGTTCCCACCTACCTCCTTCATGATGGAGTTCCCACCTTCCTCCTTCATGATGGAGTTCCCACCTTCCTCCTTCATGATGGAGTTCCCACCTTCCTCCTTCATGATGGAGTTCCCACCTCCTCCTTCATGATGGAGTTCCCACCTTCCTCCTTCATGATGGAGTTCCCACCTTCCTCCTTCATGATGGAGTTCCCACCTTCCTCCTTCATGATGGAGTTCCCACCTTCCTCCTTCATGATGGAGTTCCCACCTTCCTCCTTCATGATGGAGCTCCCACCTTCCTCCTTCATGATGGAGTTCCCACCTACCTCCTTCATGATGGAGTTCCCACCTACCTCCTTCATGATGG